>CM067476.1:32817424-32888971 GCA_034552555.1 Semaprochilodus insignis | reverse complement strand
GTTTTTGTACTTTGTGAAATGTTGTCACTCTCTGTGTACTGTGACCTAATGTAACCAAAGACAAATTCCTTGTATGTGTGAACATACTTGGCCAATTAAGCTTGATTCTAATTCTGTTTATGCCATGCTTATCTTGGGTTTATCACGCTAAATAATAGTACACATACATATAGGATATAGATATTACATTATTAAATGATTTTATATTATTATGTATGATACAATAAGTATATGTTGTGAACATCAGCAATATCGTCAGAAATATCTCCTATTTATTTATCTACCTTTTATTCACTTTGGAAATTCACAATGTAATGCTTGCTTATTTGCTGATACCAGTCAATATGCACACCAACACATGAATAAGGATAATATTCTAGGAATATGTTTATTCCACTTCAAGTACTGCTGGATTTAGTAAATGAACTGGTAAATGTACTTTGTTACTGTCCACCCCTGAATTGAAATGTAATGAATCATAAGTTTGGAATTGATATTTGAATTCTAATTAAAGATTGAGAGAAAAAAGACCTACAAAGTTAAAGCTGTATGCCTGAATTTTAGTCTTGGATGAAATGAAAGACCAGATAAATGTTTCAGGGATCTGAGTTGTTACGGGCTTTAAACACTACGAGCTATAGGGATCTGTGTGTACATGGCATGTGTGTTATTTTTGTGGAAGTCCTTCCTGTCAGCTCAACACTGTGGTTTCTTTAAGATCAATAAGGGGGCTTATTATGCAGCTGCATTAATTGGACAGAGATCAGGGACATCCGATCAAACCTGACACAAATCCTACTGATGCTGCATAACTTATCGCTGATTTCCACACTGATTTAAGCAGAGCCTGTTCTGGTGCTGATTTAAGCACTCCAGTATATTGGTGATTGTATGCTATAATACAGGCATCATCAATTGCACCTACTAAACCTAGTAATTAACATATGAGTTGAATCAGGTGTGTCGAAGCAAGGAAAATCACCCATGTGTGCTGGACACCAGCCTCTCAGGACTCCAGGAACTGCTGACCCCTGCTCTAATGTACGGCTTCATTAGGTGGGAATTTCCTATACACCTCTGCACAGGATCCCACAGTGGTGAATGCTGTTGATCAAACATAATACAATTAGTTCATAGCATAAACATGTTTGGCCCAGTAACATTTGACTGGATTTTTATTTGGATGTCGATCCAGGACTGATTAGTAGCAGAAGATTTGATCACATTTTTCCCTTGATTAATGGCCTAATTTATTTCATTTTCAGGCATCATAAGTCCAAAATGTCCAGAGCCGGTCTGGGCATGCACCATGGCCCTTTAATTACGATTACTTAAAGGGTCTTGTATTTTAATGTTTTCTCCTGATGTCCATTTATGACATTTGTGTGGGTTTATGCACCAAAAGCAACCGTGATGAATTACCACATTTCATTGTGAAACTGCATATAGGTGTTTTTCTCTGTTCTAAACTGAGTGAAGTGACTGTTGAATGCACCTCAAGTTCAGTCTACCGCCCATCCGGCCTATAGATAGATAGTTACGCTGCAGCAGAGTCGACCCACCAGTCTGCACAGTAATGACTGTTAGCGTGCCCTGTGTTTGGAACACAAAAGTAGCCATAGTATTCCCCAGTCATTACTGAAAGCTGTGCTTAACTTTCTAATTACCTTGTAATGTAACTGCTATTTTTTGGACCATTTTCCTGGACATTTGTGATGGTCTACATAATATCATAAGAGATGCAGTTATGGAATAACTCATTTGGGGGGAGGAACATGCCTGATATACCTTCCAATTTAACATCCTAGAAATTTCTGTCCTTACCGTTTACTGTGACAAAGTTCTCCACACCATCCCATCTCCTCCCTGTGCCTTCGTCATATATGAGTCTTACCACAGTCACGGGGGGGTTGCCTTCTAGCTCCAGGCAGAAGCCACCCAGCGCTCCAACCCTAGTTCTCAGATTCTCCCTTTCCCTCAAATCAGTCATCCTACTACATGTTGAAGGCAGGGTCTGAACTCGCAAATGACAGCACAGAATTTTAGTTGCAATAGTAGTTGTTTTGACAAGCATTTCCATTGTGCTGACTCTCTGGGTCTCTGCATTGTTTGGATTCCGACATGTTATGATTAAAAAAGAACAGAAAAAGAAAAGAATGGCCAGGTCTAAACTACTGTAGGCTGAGGGGCTAAATGTAAATGCACTGGTTTTCTTGACGTCACAAAAACAATGACTTCAAAATGGGCTATTTTTGCAGCTTAGTTTACATATATGGACAATGACAGTAAATAGTATGCTTTGTAATTGATGCTTTTAATCAATGTTTCCAAACCATGTTAAAAAAAAAATTCAGTTTTAGCCTAAAGCAGCTCTTCCACTGCACCTTGATCATATAGCTCTTTCTAAGCAATCAAGCATGTCCAAAATGGACAAGCAACGTACAAATGTATATATCAGACCTTTCTGTTGTTCTTCTAAATGTCCATGTGTGCTCCAAAAGACTACAACCATAAGTCATATCTGAAAACCAGCAAAGCAAAACACCCTACAGTCTCTTATCCTTATAAAAGTTCTTAAGAATTCAAGTCTCTTTCAGCTACTTGCTGAAAGGCCAGAGGTCACCTAAAAGAATGTTCCATGTCAGTTGAGGATAGAGGAAGGAATGCCCTGAGGTGAAGACAAAGGGAAAAGGCATGTCTTTTTATCCTGCAAATTGAATCAATAGACAGAGGCAGTGGTAGACGACATTCCCTGAGACGAAGTGCGTATGTGTGGGGCTCAGGGGAAGGCTCAAGGTCACTGACCCTCAAACTCCACCAGTCTCATTTCCTTTAGTGAGTACAGAGGAATTACAGAGAAAAGGCTTTACAGAGTCGAAACAGTGAGGAACATTTTTCTTGGTGCAACAAAAAGTTTCATTTTTGGGCTTTAAGGTTTTAATTGGTCTGCATTTAGACCGTTTTTATCTTTTGAAAAAAAAATTCAAATCTTTTAAACAATGGCAGCCCAATGTTAGTGCTTAACATACTGTACAACCCTAATTCCAAAGAGTTGGGACAGTAGGGTAAATAAAAACAGAAAGCAGTGATTTATAAATATACATAGCAATGTATGTAATGAATGAAAATTTCATGATGAATGGACCAACAGAAGTCTGGCTCCACTGACTTAGATTAAAATTAAAGTAGGTTGTAAATTTTGGAGATGCTTGTTTTTCTTTGGACAACAACAATATGCTCATTCTGATGTTTGCAACACATTCCATAAAAGTTGGGGCAGGTGCAGTTTAGGACTAGGAACATTGTGTAATGTTCAAAAAAGCACCTTGAACAAGGCATGTACACCAATCAGCCATAACATTAAAATCACCTCCATTTACCATATAGTAGCACTTTGTACAATTACAGACTGTAGTCCATCTGTTTCTCTGTATACTTTGTTATTCCCTTTTTACCCTGTTCTTCAGTGGTCAGGACCCACACAGGACCATCATAGAGCACGTATTATGGAGGTGGTGGATCATTCTCAGCAATGCAGAGGCACTGACATGGTGGTGGTGTGTTAGTGTGTGTTGTGCTGGTGTGAGTGGATCAGACACAGCAGTGCTGCTGGAGTGTTTAAACACTGTGTCCACTCACTGTGCACTCTATTAGACACTGCTCCCTTGCTACTCCACCTTATAGATGTAAAGTCAGAGATGACGTGTTGGTCATCCTCTAGTCCTTCATCAGTGGTCACAAGACACTTCCCACAAGATACTGTTGGCTGGATAGTTTTGGTTGGTGGACTGTTCTCAGTCCAGCAGTGACACTGAAGCGTTTAAATGCTCCAGCAGCACTGCTGTGTCTGATCCACTCACACCAGCACAACACACACTAACACACCATCACCACCACGTCAGTGTCACTGCAGCGCTGAGAATGATCCACCACCCACATAATACCTGCTCTGTGGTTGTCCTGTGGGGGTCCTGACCATTGAAGAACGGGGTGAAAGGGGGCTAAAATCTAAGCAAAGAAACAGATGGACTACAGTCTGTAACTGTAGAACTGCAAAGTGCACCTATATGGTATGTGGAGCTGAAAAAATGGGCATTGAGTGTACAAACAAAGAGATGACTTTAATGTTATGGCTGATTGGTGTAGTTATGCTTTGATATAAAAGAAGCAGAGTTGCGAGATCTTGCGAAAATCCTACACCTCAAACATAATGTTTCCCAGTGCACGTTTCACTCTGTTCAGTGCATAATATTATTACAGGATTCAGGGAATCCGGAGAAATCTCTGAAAGAAAAAAACACACAAATAAATACCATGACCTTCAATCCCTCAGACAGCACTGCATAGGAAGCTGACATGCGTCAGTGATTGGTATCACCACACGGACTTGGGAATACTTTGTCCTTTGTCAATAAACACAGCTTGTCACTGCATTAACAAATGCAAGTTTAGACTGTACTATGCACAAAAGAAATATGTCAACAATGTTCAGAAACTCTGCTGACTTTTCTGTGCTTGAGCTCATCTGAATGGACTGATGCACAGTGGATGCACATGTATTGTGGTCTGACGAGTCAATCTGTTAGATTGTTTATGGAAATAATGGACTTCTTGTTTTCTGGGCCCAAGAAGAAATGACCATCCAGATTGTTCCCTGAGTAAAGTTCCAAAGCCAGTGTCTGCCAGGGTACGGGGGGTGGGGGGATTAGTGTGTAACCATCACATCCGTTAGGCTGCCATTCAGATGCTGCCATTTTCGGGGACACTCATGCTTAATTCAATGGCAAACCACATTCTGCATGTGTTATAACAGCATGGCGGCATAATCACACAGTTTGTGTCTTCAGTCCTGTGAGAGTGTGGCCAAAGGCAAGGCAAGGAGGCACACTGAGGAGTCAACATTGGCGAGTTTATTGAGACTCCTGAAGAGTTTGAACTTTGAGCAAAATGTTTATGGCCAAAAAGAAAATTAAATACATTTATAACATTTTAACCTCTGAGCAACCTAGTGACTGACAGAGAAAGACCAAAAACAGTTCTCTTTTAACACAAAGGATCAAATCCATTTACCTGGACTACACTATTCACATTCTGCAGCCAGTACATTAAACATAACAGTATTTCATTACTGAATGTAAATACAAATGTTGCTGTTTACCCACTTGGCTCTCTTTAAAAGACTCACTAGAAAGGTTTCAGATAGTAAGTTCCACATTACCCAGAATTCCAAGCATGTCTATAAAGACCTACTCAGTAAGCCTGCACTTCCTCTAGACCGCCACCCACTGACCCACGCTGCAGACATGGCTCCTGGGGACAGCAGAACACTTATGCTGAGATCAGTCAACATATTAAAGCGACTCTTCTTTACTAGTGTGCACTCCTAGTACTGAAGAGTATAGATTTAAAAGACATAGACCATAAAATATCAACTAATTAGTTTTTGTTTTAATTTAATGGATAATTTAAAATGAAAAAAAAAAAAACTGTAAATATAAAATTTGGTGGTGGGGGGTGTTAGAGAACTGTAGCTGAAATAGTGAACACATTGTCAGTCTTAAGGATTAGTGCTGAGCAGGTTAAACGTTTTATTTTAAACATGGTAAGATCCTAAGCATCTTCCAACCCATGTATGTACTTCTATGTGGGGACCTTGGTGGGCCATCGTCCAAGTCCCCAAATGTTTATTAAGTGCTGTTACAAGGAAAGGTGACATAACACAGTGGTAAACATGCTCCTGTGCCAATGGTTTTGGAATGTGTTGCAGACATCAAATTTGGAATAAGCAGGTGTGTATAAAAAACCAATTGAGTTCATACGGTAAAACAAATATTGTGTTTTTGTACTGTTTTAATTCACCAACCACTGCTTTCTGTTTTTATCATTTCACATTTATCATTTTTTTCCATTTCACACACTGTCCCTACTTTTTGAAATGGGGGTTGTAAGACGAAGAGTGCACAGTCAGTATTTCTTATCTAAGTAGGCGGTTTATTAAAATCTCCTCCCAGTATTTTGCACTTTGAGAAGGAAACTCCTATAAATGCATATGCATTGAGGCAAAAGCATGAAAAGGGCATCAGCTGCCCTTTTGGCCTTATTATGGGTGATAATAGGCCATTGCACCAATTTAGTAAAACATGACAGACACTTTTTTTGTGTTCAATTTTTTATTATTATTTTTGGCATTTATCACAGTACAGTTCACACAGCCTCTGCAATGCAGACAAGTACAAACAAGGTCAAGAAATAGTCTTATGTAATATAAACATATTCATAATCACACCGCATGAATGTGTCTAACACAGGATAATCTCCAACAGTATACATCTAATGAGCTATTAGTAATTCCTTAAGTGCTGATGCAGTCATATCCCATGCCAGTACAGTTGCTGGTTTAGCTTATATTGCATATATGATATTGCTTACTACTGCAATATTGCAGTAGTCTGTTCAAGAGATGACAGCCATTTTTTAATGCCAAAATGCAGTTCGAAATGACCCAGAACGTTAATAAATCTGTCCGAAAATGCTCTAAAAACAGTAGCATCTTATGCCACACATTTCCCTTCAGTCAAACGAGTCAGCTTCATTACATCAACATAAAATGCAATGAGAAACAACACACATATTTTCAGTGTAATCAGTCAGTTAAATTAAGCAAACCCTTTTTCTGAGTGTAGAAAAGCATTCCAATGGGTTTGTGTTTTTTTTCTTCAAGTGCTTTTGGACCATTTCTATTGCTCCAGTCATCATGAATTGTTCACACAAGGTGGCATTTTCAATAAAAAGTAACACACAAAAGGCAAAAACGCAGTAGCAAAGTTTTGATATGATGATGATGATATGCAGCCCTGTTTCTTAGCAACTTAGACGCAAGCATTGTTCCCGACACACTGAATACTCAGAGCTGTAGGTCAGCAGCAGATAGACATGAGAGAGCGTTATTTCAGAAAGTATCTCTCAAGGCTGAGAGTCCAGCTGAGGACTTCAGATTCAGGAATGATGAGAGGAAGCTGAAATGTCAGATACATCAGAGCTCAACTTGCCTGACTCACCTCGGCACAGTCATCGGCCATTTCACAGAATGGGCAAAGATATTTGGCATGGAAGTGAAAAAAGAACCTGCAAATTATGCTTAGAAATAGTTCTTGTCATAATTAATTTTGTTAAAGTTGATATCAAGTGCGTGAAGACCAGCTTTATCTTCTGATAATACATCCTGATGCAATTCTGCTCTGTTTTATAAGTTTGTCATCCTTTCTGTTACCCAGATAGGTATTTCCACTCTTACAAAGGCATAGTGAAGTATCTGCATTTTCACAGGTCGAGGTCAAATCTGTTTACAGTATAGAGACACAGTCATATCCTAACATTTGCACGACCCTGTTCATAAGTGAAAATAGGTGAACATGTCCTCTACAGTGAATAAACAAATTTTTGCGCTCAATTTTTATTCTTTTACAGGGAGAGCATGCAAACGTCACATAGGAAAGGACCCCAGACACGAATCAAACCCAGGCCCTTATTGCCGTGAGGTGACAGCACTACCCACTGTGCCACTGTGCCACACACACACTGGATATTAATAAGGCAAAATAAAGAAAATCAAACCTAATTCCATCAACAAACAATGTAGCATTCTGTGCATAGGAATGATCAACAAGCCTTCTAGCGTTCTCCACTCAGATGTGATCCTTTCATCTCTTAGTATTAGCACATTAATATGTTTTATTAATATGAAGTCAGATATACATATGTCTTATTTAAATTTATCCTCATATATGTTGTCACCTTCCTTAGATTGACTAGACTGGCCAGTTCTGTTCTCTGGTCACTTTTACTTTTGACATAATGATCATTAGCACTTAGCCAGGATATAACCAGTCATGAGTAACCAACAGGAGTATTTTGTAGATGTACTATAGTGGAATGTACCAACGACAAGCAACAAGAAATAGCTGCAAACAGGCTTTTGTTCTGTTGTCATTCTGATAGTTGTGTTTTAAAGGTAATAAGACACAATAAGACACACAGGGCTAATTAAAAGACTGTATTAAGGACACAGGAATGCTTTACGAGCACAAGTGCTGCAGATGTGTGGTAATCACCTCCTTCTATCTCGCTATAGATCATAATATTGCTGTAGAAAGGAGGATTACATTTGTTAAATGCTTCTTGTGGTAAGCCTCGCAAGAACATATGGCTCGAGTTATGTATAGCGTGTGTTGTATGAGTTAACTGGTTTTCTTGTGCCACTGGGTAACAGCTGGTCCCTCAAAGTGATTTCACGGGTATCTTCTGTCACTGTGCTTAATATCAAATGCAGATGAGTGCACATCCTTTCCCATACTTGATTTGCGAAAGCTGGCCTGTGGATTTGTTTGTTTATTTAGCCTCTTGTCCATGAGGACCCCGTGTATCCTTGTGTAGCCACACAGACAGACAGAAGCTGGTGAGTTGCTGGTCTCACGGTTTGGAGAGTAAACATGGGGAGGTATGAAAATATTCATACATTAACTCATCATCAGCCCAAAACCTCATAACTCCCATCTTATTTTTTATGTTTTTATTAATGTTATTATTTTATATTTTTACACGTTATGAATATTTAATAACAAATGGATCGGGAAGATGTGGAAGTAGTAGGTGATCCCACAAAATTCAGTAGAGAAGCGTTGTGCTTGACTACTAACTTGTAATGGGTGAAGTGATGCAAAGACCGAGTGCAGGAGAGTGACACCCCACTCTACCACTACTTACACTTCCTTTCCTTGACAAAATAAAAGTCTCTAATATACAAAATAGGTAAATAACGTCAGAACACTTTTAAAATTACAACTACAATTACAATTAACAACTAAACACATTGCTACTGAAAATGAAAAACACTGTCTGTAATCAAAATGACACACTACTATACTGCATACTGCAACCTACAGTAGTATGTACTGCATACTGTATACTGCCCCCTGTGTGTAGTATGCAGTACAGTAACAAGTTTCCACATACAATGCAGCATACTAATACAGTCACGTGACCAGTTACCTCACATTTACCTCAGAGCTGTTATTACTGTAACCACTGTTTAGAGCTAGCTGCTGCTAACAATGCTCAGTTCACCTGAAATATGTTTAGCCTAGCTGTTAGCTACCCTCGGCTATTTCACTCTAAAACTGAACCTCTAACGCGAGTTCATCTTTCATTAATCTTCAGACCTGTATATTTTAACTTTCTGAGGCTCATTCTGATGAAAACATGGGTAACTTCAGGAATACTTTCAAAATTACCAAAATTACTGTCAGATCCACAGCGCCATGTTTTCAAATCAAACAAAGAAGCTGCTGATGTTGTCCGAACAACGGACTGACCACCCAGACCAGTCCAGACCACAAAATCATTGAATGTGTTTTAGGATTACTTAGATTATGAAAATCAGAAAATACAACTAACTTCTAAGACTGAACCCTGCATGTGTGAAAAAAAACACCCCTGCCAGTTTCCTTGACAAATTGAAGGTAATTACTGAAGCTGTAATAAAGACAAACAGTGTATAAATTATATTTTATTTGTTGATGCTATTGAGTTTTATGTTAAATGTTTGATCTGCTTTTTTCTCTGATATGCAAAAAAATAGGTTGTTTTTACTGGAAAAAATAAATGAAGGGTGGTCACTGACATTTGCACAGTACCCTACACACTCCCATGCATGCACACATGGAGCATTAATTCATCAAATAGAAAAACAAACCATTTATGTATAATACAGACACACATCCTCTGAAGGTCCTACAGTTAATACAGATCAGCCGTCTCTGATATCTATGTCCAAGTTTTCATGAACTGTAACAACAAACACAGTGTTTTCTGTTTTCTTTTAAAGCATGTCCAAAGTGAAAAGAAGCAGTTTTTCCTCTATCTGGGATTACATTCCAATTTGGAATGTTGTTAAATAATCATATCCCCTAAAATGGGGGCTTATTATACTTGCACAGTAGAACATATTCTGTTATGTTTATTATCATGCTGATAAACACATAGAACACATATAAATATGGAAATTTTAAAACAGTAACGATAACATCTCCTTGGGAATGTGAACCCTGAACGGAAGTCCAGGACATGACATTTGCACAAACAACCAATAGCATTTTTGTTTAACAAATGTTGTTAAATCAGATATAGTGAGAATTCTAGGATAATGACAAATATGCAGTATATTGCTTATTTCAGCATTTCTCTGCCCTGGTCCTGGAGGCACCCTGCCCTGCACATTTTAGTGGATTCCCTGGTTTAACACACCCCCTGCAACTCTGAAAGAGCTTGTTAATGAGCTGATAATTTGAATCAGGTGGGTTGGGAGCAGGGAAAGCACTGAAATGTGCAGGGCAGAGTGCCTACAGGACCAAGGTTAAGAAACACTGGTTTATTCACTGTACTGCTGTCTCTACATCTATACACATGTGATTCCCTTTCAAAGGATGCAGGCTTGTTTCATAACTTTTGTTTATTGTTGGACAAATTATAATTGCCAGATCTGGGCAATTCCATATGTATTTCTATGTGACTACAGATGGCACCGCATTGAATTACCCTGAGGGTAGCCAACAGAAGATGTTTGGATCTAATCACTGACATACGGCAGGTGTTCCCTTATAATTCCTAAAAAAAAGAAAGTATTCTGAACGTAATTAGTATAAGAACTATTTAATTAGTAACTAAGGCCTTCTATTGCTGCATTTATACCACAATGTCTTTTCAAAGTAGACTATAGGAAGTGCTGACCCTAAATAAACACTACTTTTCAGCCTTTTCTTTCAGCAATGGCCAGTTATATTTAAATTTAATTGCACACACGCAGACAATCCTACTTATCCTGGTAATTTTGCATCGACCTCACGCTGCCCTTGTTTGTGACAGAAATAGTTTTGCAATTCTCAGTCCTGGATAATTATTCCTGCACTTACAGGTAAACTATAAGAATGAGGTTTTCTCTGGCTGTGCACTCTTGTTAGTTTTTCATGCTCCAGTACCATACAATGCTTCTTTAACCCATAATAGTCCAGACCCATTTCCCCTTCAAGAGGAAGAGTGAAGGAACAGTTATAAGATCATAAAAGATCAGTCTTATTGTGACAAAGAGGTCACATGACATCTTCTATAACTATTTTAAGGTCCAAATACCAGTAACATACACTCATCATCAAAAGAATAGTTGCACCCAGAAGGAAGTGTTGGATTGCAACACTATTGGGAAGGAAGATAAAGATTACCAGGAACAATAAATGATGATAAATTTAGACTGATATGGGTAATACTTTGAGCTACACATACAAAAGTAGGGTATTGGTATGGTGTCGGGCCACCATGTTTGCTAATGCAACATGCCATATGTCTTGGCATGGAGTTGTAGAGGTTCCTAATGGTAAATTAATACTGATATGGGCAGTATTTACTGAGCTACACATGCATAAGTAATGTCTCTCAGTATGGCATCAGGCCGCCATGTTTGCTAACGCAACATGCTAGATGTCTCTGTGTTGTAGAGGTTCCAAATGGTGTCCTGTGATAATCCATCCCATGCAGCTTCAATATTCTCACACAGTTCCTGCAGATTGTGCTGTAGGGGTGGAAGTGGAATAACACCAGGCCTTCTAGATGTGCAACACGTGACAACAAATTATTCATCTTGAGTCGAGCATGCAACTTGAATCATCCACATGTCCCACAATGTCAAACCTACCCACCAAGTTTCATTCCTGTCCTGGTTGATTCCTTCTGGGTGCAAGTATTTGTGCAACTATTCTTTAGATGAGGAGTGTAAGTACAACCATTTGTAACTTGTATTTAATTATTTAGTTCTACAAATGGGGTCAGAATGGGTTATATATAATGTACAACATGTCATCAAAGCATTAGAATATATGATGTATATAATGTATATACTGAAATGCTTTGCTTAACTTATGCTGAGCTTAACATTTCTTCTTTCCAGGTATGAGCGCTGCTTGGGATTGCTAGGTAGTGCATTTAAGCTGTATTGAACGGCCAGCGTCTGAGCTCAAGGCGAGACTCTGACCTTCTTGCTCTAGCTAGGAAACATTGTCTGACTGAACACTAAGCACAGTTATAAGTTGCTCTGGATAAGAGCATCTGCCAAATGCTGTAAATGGAATGTTATAAATGGTTTGGAATAGACCTTATAGATACAAAAAAAAAAAGAAAAAAAAGCTCTTTAAATGAGCTGGTTTTGTCTCATGCACTAACCAATCACATTGCCATTTTGTTGTTTTTGCCATTTCTCATGTTCACAAATTCACAAACAAATTCACAAACATGTGACTGAATCCAGGATGTTCAGTATAGGTCACTTTGAGGCTCCAGCAGTTTAAGTGAAGAATGTATAAGGAATTTTTTTAGACTTTGACACATCTGTCACCTTGGGCTCTTATGGCTAAAAGGCATTCATATCCACATTCAGGCTTCAGACAAATGGAAAGGTCAGAGCACAGCGGTCAGCCACATTATAGAGCTCCTGGGGCACACTGGAGTTTATTGCTTTGCTCAAGGGCAGAGGGCCTTTTGTACATTGTTCATACGAGTCACTATCAGTGCTGAAGGCTATCAGTACTGTTGCCATATATGTTATCCTTTTTTTAAAACTATGGGCCGGTTTCCCAGACGCAGATTAAACCCAGACTAACAAGAATTTGCATTGGCAATTATCCACTGACACTGAAATCCAGTCTAAGTTTAGACCTAATCCATGTCTAAGACAGCAACACTACATGTACACAGGGCAGTGATAATGCAGGGATATGATTACGGCGAGATTCGGTGGTGGTATGAGCCCATAATACATATTTATATTTAATATTTTGGCAGTAAAAAGAGACTACAGACATACCTACATACTTGGGCTAGCATGGGTGCTATTAGCATATGCCATATGTCATATATGAATGCCTGAAAAAGTGATGCAGTCTTAAATATATATTTACTATTTGTAGATGGCATGGCAGCTACATTCAAGCAGTCTGCATACCTATCCAAACAGACCCTATCACCCAGTCATATGACAGTTCCGTAATTCCACCCTTGCTTGTAATCCCTGGGTTATCATGTGTCTTGAAAAGACGTTAGTGGTGGTGATGTGGACTCACTTGGCACTTGCTAGTTTCTGGGGGAATTTCGCACAGCAGTATTCTCTAAAACCAGATGAGCAAGTGATAGAGGTGGTTGGGAGCAGCCAGCACCCTCTTTTGGCCAAAACAGGCACAACACAAGACGTCTGTCCATCTGCTCCGCTGCAGGTTGTTTTAGTACTGATGCTTTTAATTCACAGTTAAAAGAGGGATTCTAAGAGGCATTCAGGTAAGATATATGTTAGAATTTAATATTTCTGTATTAGAGTCCTTCACTTAAGATTTGAACTGACATCTTGTTGTGTTCTGTTCCAACTGTAGGTGATAAAAATGTACTATGAAATATACACACCTGTTAGCTGTGATGGTGCACGTTTAAACACTTAAGCATGGCCTGTAGTTAGTTCCATAGTCCAGCTTATTGCATTGATTCATTGCTGTATATGGCTTATTTAAAGGTCTTTCAATTGTGATGCTACAGTGTTTAAGCTATTGGTAGCATTGGGATGTGGATGGGTACTTGAGTATTGGGGAAGCATGCTTTGTTACTTGCTCATCACAACACTTATGATTTCCCTCTTTTTTTAAAAAAGGTCTTCCTCTGCTTGCTGCTAATTTTTTGTGCTGCTGATTTTTCATCCTCTTAATTTTATGGCTGTGACCTAAAAGAGTAAACTGTGTGTTAATTTCTAATAACACTTGTGGATACTTGAATGTCAAAAATTGGCAAAGAATGCCAATATCATGACTGTTCCTCACTGCAAATAGTTGTTTAAACCATAAAGCTAACTAAGGAGTACAGCTACAGTATCACAGTATCATTTTCTAAGCATGATATTTTGTACTTGTACTTATTTGTGAGGATGGGAATCTATGCTTTACTAAGTTATGCTGCTTGAAAATTGGTTTAGCCCTTGAACATAACTTGAACATAGCCCTAGAACTCTTAGGGCACATATGTGGGTCTGCACTTGAAAAACTTAACTTTAGTTTAGTAGCCATTACTCAGCAATAATCTTATCAATCTTAAGATTAATGTCTGAGGAATGATTTTTGGGTTTAAGGGTTTAACGAGCCGTTTTCCAATAATAATCCGATAACTGTCAAGTGCAGTTGTGGTAACGCTTACCAACTGTGATTCACTTCTCTACATTCTGCTGTGCTCTTCACCTCTTGCTGGCTGTCCGATATCCCTTCAGCATTCTGTGCTCCCTGTGCATACATGAATAGCAACGCTGATTGTATGACCAGTGATTGAACATGCAGATCACAGCATGCTGTCCATAGAGCAAGCTCTGGGCTGAGGAGTGATTGCTTTGTCAGCTCATAGAGAGGCAGGCAGCATGTCATATGGGTAGCTATATGGGTCTTGGCAGCATGTTTCATCTGAAGGTCAGAGAGACCCTTGAGTTTTTATAGTGCAACATGTGCAAGTTGCTGTATGTTATGAATAATGCTGTTTGCAGTCAGTTGAAAGAGAAAAAGGTTATATAAATCCACTACTGCACCATCTATCAGCTAACAAAACTGCACAGCAGTATTCGACCCACTTCCATGCTTCATTTAATGGCCAGAGGTGTCATAAAAGACCAAACACTGAAATTCTAAACAAATGTTTTTCAGAATCAGAATCAGACTTTATTGGCTAAGTGTTTTCACACACACAAGGAACTGTCTTGGGTTACATGGAAACTCACAATACACAGAAGCTTGCAATAGAAAGTACTCCACCACACATGCACACTGTCACATATGCACATGTCCGTAACTAGTAGGACACCTAAGAGCACGAGATACTTTAATTCATGTAAATAAATTGTGCTGGGCTTGGGGTGGATTATGTGTAAGCTTGTACTACTGTCACCCTAAGATGCTGCAACAATGAACCCGAATAGCTAGCTCAAAGTAGTTTTCTTAAAACTTTACAGACATTTATATCTGTCATAGTTCTTTGGTCAATCTGTCCCTAACTTCATTGAAACTTATTTAATTGAATTTGAATCACTTTCAGTTACATTACAATGTAAATATGCAATTTCACATACATACCCAGACCCAGATTAAACCCAGACTAAAAAGAAATTTCAACTGGCAATTCTCCACTGAGTTTAGACCTAATCCATGTGTAAGACAGCAACACTATATAGACGCAAGGCAGTGATGATGCAGGGATACGATCTCCAGCAAAGATTCAATGGTTGTATGAGCCCATAATACATATTCCTATTTAATATATGGGCTATAGAAGAAACGCCTGTGGCTATAGCTGTATACACCCCTGGGCTAGCATGGGTACTATTAGCATATGCCATATGAATGACTGAAAAAGTGATGCAGTTTTAAAAAATGATTTTCTATTTGTAGATGGCATGGCAGTTACATTCAAGCAGACTGTATACCTATACAAACAGATCCTATCACCAATTGGTATGACAGTCCCATAATCCCACCCCTGCTTGTAGTCCCTGGGCTACCTTGTATCTTGAAAAGACGCTGCAACAATTAAACTGAATAGCTAGCTCAAAGTAGTTTTCTTAAAACTTTACAGACATTTATATCTGTCATAGTTCTTTGGTCAATCTGTCCTTAACGTCATCAAAACTGATGTAATTTAATGTAATGTAACTAAATATGTCATTTGGCATACACACCACTAGGGGAGCTGTCTACCCCTTTCATTCACAGTATTCCGTTCCTGGAGACCCTGCACTGCACGTTTGTGTTTTTTTCTCAGTTCCAACACTACTGCCGCAGCCCAGGAGGAGCTTGATGACTACTTGATGAGATGAACCTGGTATGTTAGAGCCACAAAACACAAGAATGTGCAGCGCATGGTCTGAAATCGAGACCCGCTGCTTTAGGTACATTTTCAGCATATTCGATGAATGTTATGAAACCACAATCCAACACTGACCAGATGTATTATTTTATTATGCAAGATGATGCTACTGAGCTGCAGGAGGACTCTGTCTTTCTCCTGCTGTGAGAGAATCCAGAAGCTTTTTTCACATGTGCTTTTTGATCAACAGACTTTATTTTGCTCTCCAAGACTTTTCAGTGCAATGAGCCAGAACCTGACCTGCTATGCTATAGGAAAACCTCAGCTACCCCTTGAGTTCTGGACAAGTAGCAGGGATGCAAACCATGAATAATACTCAGTTCATACAGAGTTTTGCTGTAATCAGCAGTGCGGTGGCACAGCCTAAGTATGTACAAGTCCCATGGAGCACACAGCAGGCTTGTTTACTAGTAGTAAATGCAATCATTGTTCAAATTCACCATGTGGCCAAAAGTTTGTAGACACCTACTCATCCCACCTTTCTTCCAAAAGGGGTGATTTAACCTCACCCCAACCAATCCCAAAAAGATTGGATGGAGCTTCATTGCTTTTGAAACTGCAGCTCCACTGCACCCCAACCCAATACTTGGGGACTTTGTGCACCTTCAAAGCATAACAACCGTAGCAATTATCTTCTGTAATCTTCTTTTTTATATTCTTTATTATTTTAATCCTTCTATAAACTGCTTTTCTGTAAAGCTGCTCCGAGACAACATTAGTTGTAAAAAGCACTACATAAATCACTTCTGATTAATTGATTGATAACAATGGGAAACAATATGCCTCAGCATGTTTGTAAGACTGAAAACCCAAGAGACTGGTTTTAATTGGTGTTTATTTCTCAAACCAAAGGCAAAACAGGAAATGTATGTGATTTCAGATAATATCTTGAAGACTAAACTAGAAAAGAGCATTTCCGGAAGAAGAACCGTTAAACCAGCAAACAACAGACTTATACAAAAGTCCTAGTCAAAACAGGCAATGGGCTAGGCACACTAAGAACAATCAACAGCAGGTTATAGCTCAAAGCACTTGAACGACTAATGAGACAGCAGTCTGCTGGCTGGTGACACTGCATTCATAGAAAGTGGAATATGGATACGAGCCAATCAGGAATGAAAGACTGGTCCAAACAGTTAAGAACAACAATCAGGATGACACTACGCCTGGAACAGACAAACAGACAGAAAACAGATCTGCCAAACTAATCATGACTGACTCATAATGCCCTGCTGTGCATAAAATAAAAAGTGAATACTGATAATGCTTCAGTGTTCTTAATCTTACAAATCAAGATACCAATTTCTATAAAACCTTTAAACATGATTAGAATGCTTTTATAAGTACTGACTTGACTTCTTACAACAAGAAGAGTGCACCATTCTGACAAAATACTCTGCTTCCAAAAAAGTTGGAACACTGTGTGAAATGTAAATAAAAACAGAAAGCAGTGATGTAAAAATCACATTTAAAAGCACAGAGACAATATATAACAACATGTTGATTGTATTATTTGTCGAAACATCTTGTTTTGAATTTGAATCTGCAACAAATCTCAAAGTTGGGACAGGAGAAACGAAAGACTGTTCCTTTCAGAAGCGCAGGTGGGGAGGGGTCCATCACTCTGTGAAAGACTGCGCAGACAAATAGTGCAATAATTCAAGAGTAACATTTCTCAGAGTAAAACAGAGCAATCTCTGTATGCATAGGTTAGGACCAAAACGAAACTCGGATGGCCTTGATCTTCAGGCCTTCAGGCGGCACTGCGTTAAAAAACAGACACCATTCTGTAGGGGAAATCTGTAGTTGGAAAGAAGCTCATTAATTTGAGAGATAAAATATTGTCTTCCTTCAAATGAGCTCTAAAGATAAGACAAAACAACTTTCAGGGTAACAGCCCAATTTCCACAACCAGGATTAACAAAGAAAAGCAATTAATAATTCACTCAGCACTGATGTGTGCTTAAGGACAGGCTTTCTTATTGCTTTGCTTTGATTTTTTAGGCATCCTTTGGTTGGTCGTCTCCACCAAGACAAAAGAGGGACTTGTCAATGAAGATGACATGCTGCCATTCTGAGTCACTCCATGACAGTCTGGCACGACATCATTGCAGTCTTTGGTGAAGCTGACATGATGTTAAGGGCAGTCATGGTAACGGTCTGTGTATGTAGTCTTGCATTGTGCAGTCAGGTACAGCGATAATGCCCGTCCTTGTGTACATCACGTGTTGCAGAGCGTAAAACTTAAATCATTTGCATGTCTCACAACGTTAAACCTACCCACCAATTTTCATTCCTGTCAGCTGATTCTAACTGGGTGCAACTATTTTATTGCTGATGAGTGTTTATGTAAATATGTAAATAAATGGTCTCTGTTCTGATTGACTGCCCAGTCAAAAGTTTAGACACACCCAACTAAATGGATGTTATTGGTTATTTCAAGACTCTACAGGCTTATACTTTACAGTTCCAACTGATGAGATGTCTGAAAAAATACATATCCTGATATACCACATATACTCTTGATGTATCACAATATTATATTTCTGCTATATCTCCACCTCTAATATATTTTGTTGCACAAAAACTTCTTGCTTTTTTTTACAAAGTTTAAAAGCTGTAGTTCCCCTTTCCGTTTAGTAAATTTTCATGATGGACAGACAAGTAGAACTGGTCCAAAATTACTTAATTATCTTGTTATATCAACCTCCACTGCAAGTTAAGAAAGCCATTTCGTCCTCCTGCAAAGTTCCATTTTGGAGATCTTTTAAGGTGGACTACATAATTTCATGAGTGCTATTTTATAGTTTGATGTCTTCACTTCTATTTTAAAGTAAAGCACTAAGATAAACGCAAGGAAACCTTCTATGAGTATCCATGTCTACTGTTTTACTGGTACTGTTTATAAATATATACTACATATAAATGTGTGTGTTTTGTTCTGTAAAGGGCATTTCAGAACGTTCCCGTCTTTATTCCTGCCCTAGTTAGAAAATTCAAAACTAGTCAATTATGGCTGATAATTGTTAACAGTTGTTAACCAACATTGCAAGCACAGTTGAAATATAAACATGTATTTTGAATAATGTAAAGCATATGCTCCATAGATTGCCTAAAATGTTAAAACAAAGCTAAAGTATGATGACCTGGAAATTTGAAAAAGTTAAGAACGACTAGATTTAACAGGGAGATGACTCTTTCCTGTTTTATTATCCATTGGAGAATATGTCATGTAGATCACGCTAGTGTGAACTATGCTGCCTGGCACATTTGCCTAAGAAATAGGCAATTATAATTCAATCTTCATTAGAACTGATAATGGTACAAACAGAGCTCAAAACAGAAGTTAGCACACCTAACAGCAATATTACAACTCCTGTCTAGCTGTAATATGTATTTCTTAAAATATAATGCATCTAGGAAATGTTATTCTGTAGCTATTGTCCTACATCCTGCATTAACTGAATTCTAATGGTGACTAAATAGGGCCCAGTTTCCCAAAAGCAGCATACACAGTATTCAGACAGGATTTCATGGGGAGGGGGCTAATGGCAGTTTACCATATGACATCTGGAATGCTCATGACCAATTTGCACAGGATACGAAGCCTCAATGTAAATGCCCTAAATGGGAGTGGCTACTTATTTGTGCACCACCTTTAATCTAGAAAAGAATAGAAGAAACATTTAGTTAACTTTTAATTCTGTTTCCTATAAACATTTATCTTCCTGTTTTAAGTGAATGCATGGCCTTTAGCTTGGGAGTTCATAGCCAACAATCAGCCTCACGGCATAAATTAAAAGAGTTTTTTCATACTTTGTGTAATGTTAGAAGTCGTACATGTGAGGCAAGACAGTACACTGTAGGATATCGGCCTGATTTTAGCCACAGAGAACCTATGTAAACACTTCACCCAGTGCCTCAGTCCTTTTCTGCAAAACATTCACAGAATGTGAATTCACCCAGGAGTAATACAGTTTAATGAAGCAGGAGCACACATTTGGTAAAAATAACTAAAATGGTGAATTCGACGTGGTGTTAAGGGCAGTTGTCATAACGGTCTGCATGCATGTAGTCCTGCATCATGCAGCCATCTGCTAATACTGCTGGCACTAACAGGATCACTCATGATGAAGAATCACTGTTGCTGAATGCCTGCAGTTGTGGTTGTTGGGTCAATCAGGTACAGCAATAAGACCTGTAATTGTTTACCTCACATGCGTGGCCGAGTGTGAAACTTGAATCATTCACATATCTCGCAATGTCAAACCTACCCACCAAGTTTCATTCCTGTTGGTTGATTCCTTCTGGGTGCAACTATTTGTGTAATAGTTGATTTTTTTTCGTCAATGAGTGTCAAACTAACCCTATGTGAATATGCCTTCAGTGTTAAAATGAACTTGGAGAGGGAGAGTGTTCAGAGTGATGCTCACTCTGCCATTTAAGAACTGTCTTTGCTTTAGGAAGCCTAGCCTAGATAAGATAAGAATTCACAGTTGGGATGTTTCTGTAACACAGCCTCCAGGTTCAGTAGGTGTGTCCCGACAGGGAAATCACATGACTGTGCTAGACTCTAGTGCTTAGTTTCCAACCTCTATTATACACATTTCTGATGGCAGTTTGAGGAAAATGGCAGTGGACAGGATTTCAAACTGAATTTAAAGTAGCACGACCAAAGCCCACCACTAAAGGTAAATAATGGCTTCATGTTTTTCTAGAAATTAGTCTCTAATTGCCCAGTATAGCATTGCAGTCTGACTATAGAAAGATGAAATGTCCAAACATGATGTATAGCTTATGTACTATATACACACACACATACACATTTGTGAAACAGATGATACTCATCTACAATAATATCTACACTGATCCGAGTTTTCCACTGAAATTTTTTTCCTCCTTTTTTTTAAATAGGAAATTATGAACTGTAGATGAAAATGAAGTTAGAAACGGGCTGCATTGTCTCACACTCTATCGCTCCTCTCTCTCATTTCCTGTGAGTGAAAATCTCTTGTGAGGTGGCAGAGCAGAGAAAGACAGAGAGCTGCCTCAGTGCACTGGACAGATGCTGGCAAAGATAAGGCGGTGCATGCATCATATCTGCACTGTTTGCTTACTGAGGCTCATCTGAGCTGAAATTCCTGCATTCGGAACAGACAGGACTAATGCTGGTGTGCTGAGGAGTGGCAGCACTGAGGATCACAACACACCATTTATTCATATTTATCCCATCGTCCCTCCTCCAAGACTGAAGCACAGGAGATTAAAAATGCTCTGTGTATGTGACAAATGAGGTGCTATGGTGCTTATATTAAACAAGGAGTCCTCCAGTGCTGGTCCATCAGACAAATACCGGGCGTTTACACACTGCAAGAACCAAAATCAAAATAGCTATACCTAAAATGTCATACAAGCACAACACTTAGGAAGCAGTGTGTAAGTAAAGGACACTAACAGTGGTGTTGCTGTCTGTACTCCAGCACACTGAGAAGAAACAAAGAGGCCGAAGTGCAAAATGTCCATTCCGATTTGATGATATTTACGTCTTTATTGAAGAAACTACCATCTTAAAGTAAAGGTATCAAAAAGGGGTATTTGCTCCCTAGAGTTGCATGAGTTTGAGGAACCTTTCAAGGGTCCCTCAACATAACACACAGGTTCTACACCAAATAATCATTTAGGACCCTTAATTTCTGTGTTTCCATGTGCATGTTTCAGGGCATCATAGCTAAGTGGATAGTTGCTTGTTGAACTGTTTTATGGTGAGCTGTGTGCTGTTGCCTCATTACTTTGTGTACAAAAAGCTTAGAAAAGTTCTAGAGCTGGTTCTAGATAATGCAATGTCAGTATAGGATGTCATCAGGAGGCTCAAATATCAGAATAAACGAATCAGAGACAGTCAAAGCATTTAGTGCATTATAATCAACTTTTCTTTACATAATTAAGGATCAAAAGGCTGAACGTAGCATCAACCTGGAAGACCATAGAAGACGATAGAAGAAGTATTCCTTGACTAACTTGAAGTAATGCATTAACAGTGGTTAACTATAGTTAAGTAAACATGCTACATGTTTACATAACATATAATCATGTAGTTATATGTTTACTTCAGATTAGTTAAACACCATAACCATTGTTAATGTATTAATTCATGTTAACGAATGCATTAGTTAATGTTAGTTAGTCAATACCTAATGTAAAGTGCTACAAATACTTCAATAAGTAAAGGTGCCTCAAATGTTATTTGCACAATGCTATAGCATCACTTTGGGTCCCTAAAGTACCTTTCACTAGATGGTGTGTGCATGTGTTACAATTACTCAGTTACAATCCCTCATTGTGAAGTATTGCCAAACCCTGTTTGCATACTAAGCGGTCTCGCTGTATTTCTCTGATTGCTATCTCTGGTTTTGACTCTTCTTTGTTCTCTGACTCTCTCCCTCTCGGATTCTCCATTTTGGTTTTGTTCACTAGTCTGATTGTTTCTTTGGTTTTGACCTCCCTTTGATCTCTGGATTTCTCTCTGGATTCTCCTCTTTGTTTGCCCGTTTATCTGACTCTCTGGTTCTGGACCCCTGCCTGTCTCTCATACTTCCCCTCAGCCTTGCTCTTTGTTGACTTGTATTTGTTGCTGATTCTGATTATCGACCTGTCAAATAAACACTCTCTGACTTTTAGCTCGGAGCGCATCGAAGTAGGTTTGTTCTTTTAAAAGTTTAAAGAACCTCCACATAATGTATAGGTTCTAGGAAGAAGCAGGAAATTTTATTGGAGCCATATGAATTGTCTTCATCATTATATAGTCATTATCACAATGGACTGCATGGACAATTTGAATTTGATGTCTGCAACACATCCAAAAAAGTTGGGACAGAGGCCTGTTTACCCCTGTGTTACATTACGTTCCTTTTAACTGGACTTTAATGGTTTGGGAACTGTGAACACTAATTATTGCAGTTTTGCAAATGGAATTTTCCCATTTTTGCTCGATACAAGACTTCAGCTGCTCAGCATTCACCACTGTCTGATTCTCCTCTTCATGATGCACCATATATTTTCAAATGGTTACAGATTTGAACTGGAGGCAAGCCAGTCAAGCACACACACTGTGTCTATGAAGGAACACTGCTAATTCAGAATGAGGCCTGGCATCGTCTTAATGAGATAACCATAAGACAATCATGGACTTTCCAGGAAAAGAAGCATTTGTGACAGCATACGTCACCCTAAAATCCCAATATACACCTTCACGTAAGAGGCACTTTCACACATATGCAGAGCACCCATGCTGTGGGCACTAATGCCCCTCATGCCATGACAGATGTTAACTTTTGCACCTTTCACTGATAAAAGTCTGGACGGTCCCTTTTATCTTTAGCACAGAGAACTCAACGCCCTTTTTTCCCCAAGCAATAGCTGAACTCATCTGACCCATCACACATTTCCACTGTCTTCTGGACCATCTACAATGAACTCTGGCTCAGATAACTCAGAAATGTTTCTGCATAGAATTGATGTGTGGCTTTCTCTTTGTGTAATAGAGTTCTAATAGTTGTAATAGAACTCACATTTCTTGATGCAGTGGTGAGCTGTGCAATAAGTGACAATGATTTTTTGCAGAACTCCTGAGCACATGTGCCTATTTGGTAGTAACGCAGTAGCATGATGGTTATTCCTGCAGTGCTGTCTGAGGGCTCAGAGGTCACACACTTACACAAACTGAGATTTCTTCAGATTCCCTGAAGCTTTTCACAATGTTATGTAAGGTAGATGGTGAAAGTTCTTTGCATTTATGCAATGTGAATGTTCTTCTGGTGGCTGGTCATTTTATAACCTGATATTCTAGTTTTCATTCTTATCTTGCCCTCAAGTGTGTTGAAGGCATCCAATTCAAAATTTGTTCATATTTATAATATGAGCTCAGCATAAAAACTTAGTCACCTTGAATGTTTAAGGTGGTGGTAACTTCAGGCTCCTGCAGATGGCACTGCACAAGGATGATAATATCAGCAGGGTGTGAGTGACGGGATTCGTAGATTGAGAAATGGTGGTACAGTGCAGTGAATGTCTTGTCCGACGTGTGGAAAATGAGTTGCCCAAATTACTGGATTTGGGTGTGCCAAATGTCATAATGTGAAGGAAGTAGCTGAATTTGCAGGTGTATGAAAGCATACGGTCATATGGGTCTACCAGCAGTGGGACAAACCCCTCCAAATTCTCCTCAGAATTGTGCCAGGAGAGGCATTCACCAAATCTGGCTCAACTGTGCAATTCTCTGATGCAAGAGTGGCTGAACATTTATGTCACCTACATCCAGAAACATTGAATCACAGCTGTTATTCGTGTTCATGGAGGTATTACACGCTATTAGGTATGTTTAAGTTGCAGGTGATTTCTTGTCTGATGAGCTTAAAATCAAGTTGGCCAGCTGAAACATTAAAATTCATTTATGTGTACTTTGGTCAGGTAAATAAAGCTTCAAGAAACTGAACAAATCACAGATTCTTGTTCTTATTGCATTTTACAGAATAGCACAACTTTTCTGGAAATGGGGTATTTGCTTCTAGATCAGCAACTTTACAAACAGTCAGGACTGGTTGGCACTCCAGGGATTCCCAGGGGTTGTGTTCTGTATATGTGTAATACATACCAGGGAGTGAGAGAGCACTGAATGGCAAAAACATGGAAACAATATAAAACTGTAAATTTTGTCAAGGTCAATAAGACAATGGCGTACAAAACTGTGCTACAATATACTGCATGACATGACAAATAGCATAATAACCTCGAGTTTTATGCTGGTTTGCCCATTTAAACATTGTGTCACTGTCCATGTGCTAGAGTTTATACCTAAATAACATTGTTAAAAAGTTCTTATGACGTTCTTAGTATTCCACTCCCAAGTTCCAATATGAATGTAGAAAAATGGCATGCCGTTCACCACAGGCAGAGATGAATCACTCAGTCCTGTAGTGATTTATGATCTAAACACAGCAAAACAAAACTGCTCTAGCGCGTATGAAGGCAAGCAGATGCAGACCAATTCGAGCAATCTTTGATTCTCTTTTGCTAAATGAAAAAGGCAGACAGTGACCACACTGGTACCGTGATTACCATCGTGCTTTCCTTTTGATGGGCTCTTCGCGCTGGGCGTAGTGATTAAATCTGGTCTCGTCTTTATGGATCTATTCAGGGCCCGGTATCGACAGCCTATCAGGAGGAGGAGCAGACTATGGATGACCAACAACCCCTGCGACGGCCGTTCATCCTTCTGCACTCGAGCTCTGCTGTGACCACCAGCTCGATGATACACTACCACTATCTCATCTCATCATTGCAGCTTCCATCACTGATGCTGAAGATTGGTTCCCTGTTTGGTGCTCAGCGTCTGATTCATCCAGTGATAAAGTTGTTCAATAGCGAATCTCATATCTCGTAGAGTAGTTCTTTCTGAAATCCTCCACATTTAATCAATACAAGCTGATAACACAGGATATTGTGCAATAATGCCTCTGGCATTGACATACCACACTTACCACTCTGTATCTAATTGTGAGATGATACATCATTTTTCCTGGCTTGAAATCCAAATTGTTCACAATTCTTCTGTAAGTTTTCATATCTGAACAGTTATGGCTCACCCTCCACTCCACTGACTACATCAACTGCCAGGCACTGTTGTCCCATGGGAAAGCATTCCTTACAATGTCCCCTTTACACTGTCTTCACCAGGCTAAGCCCCAAGGAGGGAGAAATATCGTCCTGTGGAATGCTGTGGCTAGGCATGTTTCTTTAACTGCTATTAGTCACACTTATATTAATCAAGAGTTCAACAGAGCATGTTACTCCTGACATAACTTCTGATTTGTTCTCATAGTTGTTGGGCAGCTAAATTGATGGTCATGGCTGCTGGAATGATCTGATGTTTGATTAAGAGCGAATGGGAAAATTTTTCTGGATTATCCATTTTATGGTTGAGGTTCCCATGTGTGATGAGATGTAGTGCTGTATTTTCCTGTTTGGAGCCATGCTTTTATTTTTATACATTTTCCCATATAGACTAATCATAACACCTTGGCTGCATTCAGCCCCAACAAAACCTAGCAAATGTATATTTAATTTTATGGAAACAACGGTGTGTTGTCTCTGTTGTCTTATGCTGTGTGGTGCTGTATGCTGTTTTGGCGTCCCAACAAAATACTTAGGACAATTTCGACTTCTAACAGCTTTAATTACTGCATACACCAAGCTGCAGTTGCTGCTTTCGTAGAGGGCTCTATTACTTTGCCCTTACTTTCCAAGCCTGAATCCGCAAAGACACAAACAGTCTAAACTACCAATAATATTAGAAGCTTTGGGTCAACATGCACGTAGATGATGCATTTATGAGGACGTTTGCCATGTTGTCTGGACCAAACTTGATCATAGATCTTCTCAGTGTCACATGCTGACTGCTGTCTGAAGATGAATGGATTGTGTCGATAGTGGGTATGAGATATGTGGTAGCAGTCACAGTCTGAAATATTTCACATAATAAGATGTTCTCCCACAATCAAAAGATGAATGACGACTCATTTGCTGGTAAGTGCCGTTCGGACAGATAAGTGTCACAGTGTAGTGTCAATGCAGAACAAAAACTATGTTGCAACTATGGCAGCTGGGAAGGCCATCCTTTGCATCCTTCTAGCTTATTCTATTAAGAACGTACCACTAAAAGATCCCAGATAGCAAACCCACACTCCTAAAAAAGAGAACGTTTCCAGATAGCAAACCCACACTCCTAAAAAAGAGAACGTTTCCAGATAGCAAACCCACACTCCTAAAAAGGAGAACGTTTCCAGATAGCAAACCCACACTCCTAAAAAAGAGAAAGTAAAGGATAAGGTTCTTTGTGTGATAACAAAAGAGAACAAGTTTTGTGAATTAGTATGTTGAAAGAACTTCCATGTAATGTAAACATTCTAGGAAGACCCCATTCTGGGGGCAATAATAATAAAGCTCATTTTAAATACATTAGATTAGCATAGACTTATTTAGCATATATATCAAAATGCCATTTGGTAATGCATGTTTAAAAAAAACCCTTATTGGACTCCTTTTTGTTGTTTGAAGTTAGATAATTCAGTTCATCAAAACCTCTGAAGCTATAATATGCTGATAAACAAGCTTACCTTCGAAAATTCCACAAACAACAATCCACATGTGTGGAAAGATTTACTTGTTGCTTGCTTCCTCTATGGATGAAAACAGTAAAGGCATATCTATTGATAGACTCCGTGACCTCTAGTGGATTTTTTCAGCCTAACACACCTCTGCCGATTGGTAGAGATGGCGCAATTAGGTAAAGTTCAACACTTTCTTAATTGAAATATAGTGACGCAAAATGTGCTGTACCAATAAATTGAGCAGGAAGTTAAAAGGGTTAAAAGAAAACAGTCTTTTTGTATCTTGACAGCATAGCACAGTAACATGTATGCCATTACTTCCATACTGAATCCATTGGTGCAAGTCCACAGGTGGCATGGCCGGGCCAATAGCTTAGAAGATGCTAATATGTCCTTTGCGTGGTCACATGTGCATTTTCCATTTTGTTGTTGCTTGGTTTAGAAAGAAGCAAACAGGTCTAAACTGGAATGAATATTGGGAGCTTTGGGTCAACATGCAAGCAAAGCATGATGGCATAACTGGTGTTAGCATAATAATGCTTAGGGGACATGTTAGCCCTCAGGGGAAGCCATACAATGAGTTCCAAGGGGAGTACAGGACACTGAATTTGCCTGGCACAGCCGGTCCGTTCCATAGTATGACATTTAGAAGAAAGTGGGTAGTAGGCATGCAATGAATGCAATGCATTATAAGTGCAAAATGAGAAGGAGTTGCGTGGTGACATTTGTGTGGAACACAGCTTTCTCATAAATTACATTTTCTAAATGCTGCAGATGGCCTTTGCAGTCATCTCAATTTTTCATCAATTAAATGCTTTTGTGAAGTCATCACTTCATAACTAGAGGTGCAGAACACAGATATGAGGCACCCACGGATATTATTCAGACAGTGGTCATGCATAAGCAGATGTAAAGTGATTTAAGGGCTTCCACAATGTCTAACGGAGCCATTCCCTATCAGAGGGAAAAAATGCTGTTCATGAGGACATTTGCTATGTTGTCTGGACCAAACTTGATAATAGATCTTCTCAGTGTCGCATGCTGACTGCTGTGGGAAGATGAATGAATTGTGTTAATAGTGGCTATGAGATATGTGGTAGCGTTCACAGTTTGAAACATTCCATATAATAAGATGTTCTCCCACAATCAAAAGACGAATGATGACTCGTTTGCTGGTAAGTGCCTTTCGGACAGATAAGTGATCCAAGACCGGTCAGTCACAGTGAAGTGCCAGTACAGAACAAAAGAGCTTATAGAATATTAAAAGTTAATTGCATGCTGCTAGAACTCTAATATAACATGCCAGATGGGAATGGGAAAGTTATCTTTAGTTAGTAGAGTTGGAGATCTTTCAAGACAAGAACCATAAATTTGGTCAACATACAGAGCTTCTTGAACTCAGCCTCAGAAGTTTATCGGGCTGGGAAATGTATTATAGGAGAGTCCAATAAAACACAGTAGAGTGATTTATTTATAGTTCCTCTTATTACAGTCTAAGGTTTATTCTGTGGACATGGAACTAATCCTTTGGAAAACCAGACATGGATATTTAAAAGACTCCATCTGAAGAATGAAGACAAAGGAAAAGTCAACATAATGATGATGGTCTCTTGGCTATTAAACTGACAGATAGAATGTGAGACCATGTTTAGCTTTATATACTTGGTTTTCCTTCAGATATGATATATACCAGACACTGGGATCAGAAGAGGGGGTTATCGCACTAACAGCCTTGTAAGATATACATTTACATTTTGTGCTGCTGTCTGTTTAAATGTGCAATAACTTTGGTGATTATTATGTTGTGACTGTTGGAAGAACACCTTGTCTCTCCAAAAAGATAACTTTACAAGAGAAGCACAATAGTAGCTTTTAATGTAAGTTATAATTCAGAGTGTGCTGCAACCGACAGCCTAGAAAACGCTCCTGATCATTGTATTAGTTTTTATTCCATTTTTCAGCAGCCTATATTTTAATTCCTGTGTCTCATCACTATCTTTGGTGGTGGCTTTGATTTGCCTTTTGATGGGATTCAACACACTGAGCAGCCAGCAAAAAGCATTAGAAGTGAGGAAAGCCACCATATATAGAAAAAATGACAATGACAAATAGCAAATGTGTCAACTTAAATAAAGTAGTCTGAAAAATGCAGCTAACAAGTTATAAGTCATGAAGTTGAGTGTGGGTTAGCTAAATTTAGACATCAACAGCATTCTGTGTATAGGACTTTCCAGTATTAAGTACTCTTTTTAATGAATGAGTGATGTGTTAATGAAGTAGTAGACATCGTGACATGCTGACACTTGTCAACCACTTTATTAGGATCATCTGTACAGTCAACTGGCCATCCATTCAACTAATCATGTGACAGCAGTGGAGTGACTAAAGCCATCTTGACACTACGGTAACATTTACTTCATATCACATCGGAATGGGAAAAATGTGATTTGGAGTGGATTGGTTGCTAGTGCTAGACAGAGTGATTTGAGTATTCCATAAACTGCTGATCTGTTGGGATTGTATAACATTCTCAATGGGGTACATAGAATGGTGCAAAAATATCCAGGGAGTGAAAATTCTGTGGCTGAAAAGTCTTGTTGATGAGAGGTCAGAGGAGAATGGCTAGGCTAATTCGAGCTGACAGGAAGGCAACTCTAAATCAGATGACACTGTTTAGAACAGTGATGATAAGAAAAGCATCTCTGACTGCACAACAGCGGATGGGCTACAACAGAAGAAGACATCAGCTTTCACTCCTGTTGACAGAGGCTGACTGAAAGTGGTGAGTAAAAAGCTCACCAGGAGTGTTTGATTTCTTAAGTTCTGAATTTGGCATAAACAGCATAAATCTGTGGATTGAACTTGCCTTATATTAGCTTGGATGCATTTTCTGAGAAGGCCTAATGATTTGTTATATGAATGTAATTTGTAGTTTTTATCATTTGTAGTTCCTTTTTGTTTAGCATAATCATGCTTGGTGTAGTTAAGCTTTGGTCAGAAACAAAAAAGTTAAATTCGTCAAATGATCAACAGAAAGTTCTCTGTGGTATCTAGGCAAACACAGCCAAGTAAACTGTCCCATGGAATCTTAACGTGTTAGATTAACTGCTAATGTAATTAGGAACGGAGCGTGGAATCAACCAACTGATTTACATGGATGGCACCAAGTTTGTGAGAAACATTACTGTAGACCTTCTGGAAGTCCAGATTCATCACTGCCTGCAAGTGTGTGTGTTAGCCTGACCAATACATTTAAAACAGAGGGCAAACAATACCAGCTTTGTATTGGGGCTCTGAAAGAGTCATAGTGAAAGTGCTAAAATATATGTTACTATGTCTATTACAAGCTTCAAATAAAACATGGTTAAAATGTAAAATGTCAAATAAAACTTACGGGTGTTTTTTTCCTTGTTTTTGACCAGGTATTGGCATGTAAGGGCTGAACCAAAGGCCTCTTCCAACATGATAACGCACCTTGTCACAAAGTACAGGTCATTTCAAACTGTAGTTCCATGCCCATGAGTTCACTGTACTTCAATGGCCTTTGGGATGTAGTAGAACAGGAAACTCGCAACCTGAATGTGCAACTGACAAATCGGCAGCAATTACGCGATGCAATCAAGTAATAGTGGACCAGAATCTCCAAGGAATGTTTTCAGTACCCATTTGATTCTATGCCATGACTCCAATCTTAGATATTAGAATGGTATTCCTAGTAAAGTGCACGCTGACCGCCATACACATGTAAGGCCTGAAACAAAGGCCTGTAATTGTTCACGACTGAATTTATGTCTGCTAAAGGCTTCTTTCAACAAAGTACAAGTCATTTCAAGCTATAGTTCAATGAATATGCCAACGAGTTCACTGTATTTCAGTGTACAGTGTACACATCTTTGGGATGTGGTAGAAGAGGAGACTTGCAGCATGAATGTGCAGCTGACAAATCTGCACCAATTACATGATGCAATCAAGTCAAAGTGGACCAGAATCTCCAAGGAATGTTTTCAGCACCCATTTGATTCCATGCCATGACTTCAATCTGTTCTGAGAGCAAACGAGGGTCTTACCCAGTATTAGAATGGTATTCGTAGTAAAGTGTGCACTCTAATTGCCATGCACATTTTGAGCTACAAAGACTGCAGTGAGCTAGAAATGAGAATGGGGGGGGGGATGCTTGTAAGTGAAGACCATGTCTCAAATACGTTCAGGCTTTCCCAACACAAAACTTCTAGCAATGTAATAAATTCAAATTTCCTATCAAAATATTTCTCCTAGGTAAGAATTCTGATGAAACTGCAAGCCGCAAGCAGCTTCTAATGTTTTGCTTGATAGATAACTATCAATTCATATCCCATGTTATTAGAAATGTGTTTTAAAAAGTAAATCAAATCTTACACATTAAAAAGTATGAAAACAAAAGAAATAATGAGGTACTATGCCTCCTGGCTAGCGACCCAGTGACCATGAACCACGATTGAAAAAAAAAACCCTGAACGCCCCTGTTTAAGCACAGTGAACTCTGTGAGCTACTGACGCATCGATTCTTTCGTATGAATACCTTCAATTGGTCGAAACAGCTTGACTTAATTGTCTTCGCAGTGCAGCAGAGCAGCCTGCTGCGAGGGCAAGTCCTGGCATTCCTGTAGTTGCACTTGGAATCAGGACTGACGTATAAACTGAAGCAGAGTGCTGGTCTCCTGTGGTTCAGTTTGCTATGGTTTAGATGCCATTGACCCCGCATTTCTTCTGCACATTTTTAGTATATTTATTATTATTATTATTAACATTATTATTATTATTGGTATTATTAAATGATCAAGTACTCAGAGCTCAGTTAAAAGGAAAAAAAGATTTAGAGCCTAACTACTGTTCAGGGAAGTGCAGTGCAACAATATGGTTCATATGAGGTTCATAACTATTGCTAAACGGAAACTTTAGATTTTAACCCCCAGAAGTCCCAGTTATTGCTAGTGATAAACGCGTGTGATTTAGAGTCTATTTATTATTTCACAATTAAAGCTTATTAAAATAAAATCAATACACAAACATGAAAAACATTTGCAAATCAAACAAAGAAGCTGCTGGTGTTCTCAGAAGAATGGACTGACTATCCTGGTGTCCAGACCTCAACATCACTGAATGTAATTGGGATTACTTGAATCATGAGAAGCACTGAAAAATATTCTTGCTAATTTCTTTAAACAGCTCCCAAGAAGAAGGTCTCCCAAAAAGAATGGAAGCTATAATAAAGAAAGAAAGGATTACACTCATCGTCAAAAGAATAGTTGCACCCAGAAGGAAGTGTGGGATTGCAATGCTATTGGTAAGGAAGATAAAGGTTACCAGGAACAATAAATGATGATCAATTTAGACTGATATGGGGAATATTTATTGAGCTACACATACAGAAGTAGCGTCTCTCAGTATGGCGTCGGGCTAACGCAACATGCCAGACATCTAGAGGTTCCTAATGATGTCCTGCGATAATCCATCCCATGCAGCTTGAATATTCTCACACAGTTCCTGCAAGTTGTGTGGTAGGGGTGGAGGTGGAGTGACACCAGGCCTTCTGGACGTGACACGTGACAACAAACCGTTCGTCTTGGAGCTGACCACAGTGCCTCTACACACAGATTTGTTGGTTGTCTCCACCAAGACAGAAATGGCACTCACTGTTGATGACCCGCTGCCATCTCTCTCCATGACAGTCAGGCACGGCACCTTTGCAGTCTTTGAGTGTGTAGTCCTGTGTTGTGTAGCCATCTGCCAGTGGTGCTGTCAGGATGACTCATGGAGGGCGTCACTGCTCACTGAAAGTCCACAATCGTCAGTCAGGTTCAACGATGAAGATCATCCTTGCTCATGTCGCATATGTGAAACTATAATCATTCACATGTTTCACAATGTCAAATACGTTTATTACTGACTATTTGTGCAACTATTCTTTTGATGGTGAGTGTATTACATTTTGTTGTTCACTTTCGCTCAAATAATGTGTCATAATAGCCATTTTGACTTTAAATGAAATAAATTAAGGGTGTTTGCACAGTACTGTAGATGCTATAGTATTTGGTCTACAGAATAGAAGAGCTAAAGCCCCCATTATATGGCTGGCCTGGTAAAGACCAAGCTCGTTATGGAAGCTGGTATGCTTGCTAATGCTTTGTCATTCTGACTTTACATTCCCAGAGAGAAAGATGCCAGGTCAAAATATTAGGTAATCATATTTTGCAATTAATGATCTCACTCTTTAATGTCCATTTCATAGATTTCATAGATTCATGTTTGTTTTCTTAAAACAAATGAGGGAATTTTATAATATATAAAGATTAAGGATAATCTTAAAATGATGTTCGAAAAAGATGTCCATGTCTTCAAGTTAGCATTTGCCCTTCAGTTAAGACGCTGCCAAGTAGTCTTTTTGCACAGATGCCTCCACACGCAACCTGTCATAGCATCGAAAGCTACATCAAGTCCCTGCCTGAGCCTTTCGAGAATCAAATGAGTCATATGAAAATGGTGTTAGATGCCCGACTGACTCAAATGATGTTGTCATCAATGGAGAAAGAGTACAAGTGGGCTTTTGACATTTGGAGACGGTGATTGCTCAAAGTCGTCTTAGGTACAAACGTGTGATAATGGACGCGAGGATGTAGCTGGGCATAAACATTAACCTGAAGATTTCAGCACTGCCTTTTCGCACAGCATTTTCTCTGAACTATACCAGTCATTTCTTATTTTGCCATCCAGGCATGTACTGCACGTACGTTAACACCATGTCATATAGTTGGATGTACTTATTGTAAATGATGTCACTGAGGCGGTATTGGACTTATTATGGTGTATTGTGTGAAGAACACAGAATGCCACCAGTCTGACTTGTGGATAGTCTTATTCATGCATTATCAGCTTAGTGCCTCCAAATAGCAACCTAAGCCTTCCATAATCATAACTGAATGTCTGTTTATCTGGGCATATATCCAGTGTGAGTGTGTTATTGTTTAGTTAGCAAACGTAAGACAAACCCAAGTGCTACAACAGCTGCTAATGTGTCTGGCCTCTTGGGAAAGGTGCCTCACTGGCCGCAGGTTTGAGTGCACAAATTAAACCACATGCCTAAAGACTGCCTGCGTGTGATCTAGCCTGGCTTTAATTTAAATTAGAAATGTCAAAAGACAACGTGGGGCACTGTAACGTGCTGAGGAATTGAGTGCTGGTGTCCATTGACGTGCTTTGTCAGCACCAGTGTGAGTACCTCTATTGAAAATGATGGTTTCGAGGTTTTGGATACTTTTTGAAAAAAAAAAAAAAAATTTATGTTTGCAAATTCCACTTTTTTTTTCAATTTGTAAAATTTATCAAATAAACTGTAATTGTGCATTAAACCTTCCAGAAGTGTTGAGGATGTGTTACTTATTTTCACTGAGAAAATGGACAAACACCATGTCTATTGACCAGGAGCACATGTAAATGACCTTTACTCTGATTTGCTGCCTGTTGTGTCTCAATAAAAGCAGTTCTCCAGGCTGAAATACTATATATAATGTCAGTCTGAATGGGGTGACTAACTGTGACGAGGGGGTTGAGGCGTGTTGCAAGCGCAGAGTGTTTTTTTTAAGTTGTCCAAGAATCACAGTCTAAACAGGCAGGGGTCAAAACACAGGCAGGCAGCATCAAGGACAAATCCATGATCACAAAAACCCAAGATACAAAAGCAGGAGTCAGGAACACGGCTAGGTACTCGGGTTAGGAACACAGCTTAGAAATCTGGTAGGAAACACAGAGACTTTGCAAACAGGAAGAACAAACAAAGGGTTACAAATGGGAGTCCTAACGAGTCCTAGATCAGCTATAGGTGTGTGAGAGTGGGTGGAGCCAGAAAAGAAGCTATGTGCAGCACCACACAGGCACTGGAGGGGGCAGTATGAGACACTAACCTGCTGGCAGTTGTACTGTATATAAATGTGCTGTTGTCTTGACACCACAAAAACAACAAACTTAAAACTGGCTATATTAGCAACTTGGCTTCCAATCATGGACTGTATTGGCCGGAGACTGAATATTACATTTTAACATTTACATATGGGCTGCATGCTGGTGCAGTGGGTAGTCCTGGGTCCGATTCTCGGCTGAGGCGTCCAGGGTCCTTTCTGTATAGAGTTTGCATGTTCTCCCCATGTCAGTGTAGGTTTCTCTGGGTGCTCCGGTTTCCTCCCACAGTCAAAAGACATGCAGTCAGGTGAATTGGAGATGCTAAATTGCCCATAGTTGTGTATGAATGCATATGTCTGTGTGTTTGCCCTGCGATGGACTGGCTGCCTGTCCAGGGCGTTTCCTGCCTTCTGCCCAGAACAATAAGCAGCATATATAACGAATGAATTAATTAATATTTACGTGCTTACTTAAACTCTTAAACTTTCCAAATGTTTTTTTTTTTCCAAGATAAGAGCCCTTTCCATTATTCAGATTGCTCATTCCTTGTTTAAACATTAATGAAAGTAATAATTTAATAATAACTTAAAACCTTTGTAAGTTTTGAAAACTATTAGTGATAAAATCATTGCAGTTTAAAATATATACCAATTTTAACTGACATCTCATAACAAGGAATGAGCTACTGCATAATGAAAACAATAATTTGTTATTGCAGAAGTAATGACGTGACTGCATTCATACTTCATAAAGTTGCCTCAGTTTACTTTAGAAAATAATTGCCTCTAGCTCAATGAACCAGCATGAACTTCAAATCACAGAAGCACACCGCTGTGGACTTCAATCCAAACAAGCTTTATGCGCTTATAAAATTAAGATTAAGGTTACATGGACGATGGCTTAATGCTTTAATCCATTAGGACTAAACCATGGCAAGTATTTTAATGAAATGTGAACACTCACCACAGGAATGGAGGCATTTATTTAATGCAGGGATGCAATCAGTATTTGGTTTCTATTGCTTCTGGAATGACAGCAGCACATTCCGAGTGACTGGGGACGCATAGATATTAATAGTTGCAGAGCACAAAAATTTGTCTAATAGAACCTCATTCTGTACATGTATTAGTTTGGTGCGTACTGGTATTCTGAATTGCAGAGGAAATTGCATCGCTGGCAATTCAGTGTTGTCATGTAATACAGAGGTCACCATAGTGATGTCATGAATCTTCATATTGAGGTTTCACACAGAGGCGGCTTTCCTCCATGCCTTCCAGTATGAACTAATAGCATGTGCTTGGCTCCAAACTCATTGCAGCAATTACGCCTTTATAATATTAGTACACTTTCCAGATTCTGCGTTTCTGTTATATAATATAATGTATATAATTGATGCTAGAAGCTAAACACCAGAGTTTTGTGTAGTGATATTAGATTTTAATTATATGTATCTTTATCTGTAATCTGAACATAGGTATGCTATAACTGACCACATAAAAATTGAGTCTTGCCCAAGCTCACAGTGGTGGTACCGCAGGGTGGTATTCATATACTTTATGTTGGCTGCATCTGAGATTACTGATGTGCCACCCACGTACAGGAGTATGTACAAAAGTTTGAAAACACTCTTAACCCTCCTGTTATGTTCAAATGCTCCCTCTATATTTTTCTCCATAAACATTACCTTTAAACAATAGTTAGTGTAATCAAGGTTATTATCTCTTACAGAACAGTTTACTCATTAAAAAGCATTTTCTCAACTGTTTTTTTTTCTGGATATTGGCAAACTTAGACATTCAGTACATTGTTTTGTCCATTATTAATTTATTTAGACCTTAACATTTTGACATATTTTATCATGGAGGCATGCTGATTAAAACAAACAATCTCTTCTGTTCAGCATCTAATTTACCTTTTCAATTCTCACACTAAATAAAAACTGTTATCTAATAAATATTATATAAATAAAGTTATATAAAAAATTGTAATCAAAAACATTAAAATATTAAGTATTAAAACAGATATTTTTATTTAGTTCAGTGTTTAAAACAGGAAACCTGAATAAGAAAGAAGAACTGTGTGTGTGCTTGGTGAGAAAGGATTGGACAATCAACTTTGGAAAGAAATCAAGTCAGTTTCAGTCTAAATGTGATATTACTGTATGTGTGCAATATAAACATGTAGGGAGGCTGCAAGCATGATAAATTACTCAATTTCCATTTACATGTTTACTGCAGTAATTAAACTCAGCAGAAAAGATGGCATGCTCCAAAATAACACCAAGGTGTTAAAAATAAGTTCTTTGGTAATCATGGCTGTACACAGGGTTTTAGCGATACTCAGGTCCAAAATTCGCTTGTTGGGGGGATTGGGCCATTTTCACTGCAGTATTTAATAAAAAGGCATAACTGTATAAGTAGCTCTTATTTGATCTGCTATGAAAAACCTCATTATGTTTCTGTCAACAAGACAATGCAGGATTTCAAATAGGTCATTTTGCAGCTTAGTTTCCATGTTTAGACTGTTTATGTCTATGGATTAGGGAATAAACAGCGTGTTTTGAAATTTTAACAGTGTTTACATACTGTATTTACATAATGTATTTTTCCAGTAAATGGGTTATTTATACAGACATTTATACTATTGTGTGTGTGTGTTGGTGTGTGATTTTTTTTATTTTAATGGACTACAATCAAACAAAGTGTATTAATAAATACTTAAGTATGTCTAAGTGAATCTTAGTGGTGCCTCAAAATAATACAATTAATATAATTAATACAGTTATTAATTAATTTGTTCTATTTGGATATATTTTAATAGCACTAATGATATATATTTAGCGTACTAAGTACGTGGTTAGTATATCAAAATAGCACACGTTCAGTACATTACTCATGAGTGCATGGAAGTATACTAAATCTATTAAATTAAGTATACGTCACTGTACTTTGTTTCCTCCTGGGATAGGCAGCCTTTTACTTTATATTGTATAGGTTGTAGCATTTGAGAAGATGAAGTTTGAGGAAGATCAAGCTGAGAGGAAGTGATTAAGGTTTATGTAAGAAGGTGTGATAGTAGCTTTGGCACAAATCAGGGCAGAGAAGCTTCCTGCTACCCAGCTTTGTGTTCAGCTTTTCTTTCGAGAATATGACATAATCCATTTCACATTCACAGAAATATTTCTAATCGGAGCAGACCAATGTGCTGCACTATGATACCCCTGCTTGTATTTCGTCCTGCAGTGTGTTATGGTTAGCAGGAAAGACCATGTGAGTTACAGTAGGCTATGCCAGCTGAACCAAGTAATTCATCCACTTCTGGACTGTAACCGGAGAATAATGGATGTTTTCACAGCACAGCACTAGAGTGAACTGAAAGACAGCTGTTCCAACAGAGTTATGGTTTTCTCTATATGTTCATACACCATCTAGTCTGAACAAAAACCTCTCTCATTCACACCACAGAAGGTAAATACATCTTACCATTGGAAATAATCAGCAGGTTTTCCAGCACTTCAGTACTAGTGAAGTAGTAATAACTCACTGTTGTTGCTTTCCAACGAAAGTCCTTCAGATTCTTTGGAAGCAACTATTAAATCACAGAAAGCTGTATTATACTTAAATTATTATACACTCCAAAGTGCCTGAAATTCATTTACAGCTCCTTATATAGGCAGAATTGTCAGTGGAATGTTGAGTCTCCGCATCTGAATTGCAACAGCAAAGATGTATTACACAGCATGTAGTATGAAGATGTGGAAAACATTGCGCATACAGGCAAATGCTCTTTCGACTGGCATGGTGTCCCCTCTTCCTGCAGAGTGAGAAACCGGTTACTCCGCTGTTGCTCCCTCTGGGCCTGTCGCTTGCATGGGACCAGTTTGGTTGTTTTGTTGCTTGCCACAAAATTTTAGCGCTGAGAATGAATTCTACCTTCACCGTCTTCCCCAGCCAGCCATTTTGCTCTTGGTTGGCTGAGCCCGTCAGGAAGGGGGCAGGCGTAGTGCTTGGTACCCTGTTCCTCCTTCTTCTCCGTGTCTCTGGCTTTAAGTTTCTCCTAGTTTGGCAGTTATATAGCACTTCTGATACCATACACAGAAACAGTCAGGTAAAACTTTGCACATACGGGCAAATGCTGTTTTATTTCGAACAGCCAGAAGTCAAAATGTACGAGGGTAAACATTTATAACCACTAATTACACTTCAACGTCTATCCTCCTTGGACATCATTAACAACCTCAGAGACATCAGGAACAGTAATCATCGTTTGTAGCCAGAAGCATTAACCCCCCCCCCCCCCCCCCAGTGTGTGCTGTCTTGTAATGCTACTGCTCAAAGTCATCTGTTATCACTGTATAACTAACTAATTAAAGTGTGCCAGTCTTACCAAGTAAATAGAATTTAGAACAAATTGTGCACAAAGAGGAACTTATCTCCCATGTTTAACCCATCTGTGCAGTGAAACACACACACACACACACACACAGTAGTACCTCAGTGTACTTGATAAGTAGATAAGTAATAATGTGCTTAAAATGTACCATTAAAACATTTTTACCAGGGATATGCAGGCTTTATCTAAGTAGTCCATCACAGGGTTGAGAACACCTTGTAGTCTTCTGAAATTTGAATTTTCTCATTTTTTTTGTCAGTAAAGCAAGGGAAACACTTGTAAAAGCTTTGTTAACATAATACATTTGCAAGGATGAAAACTTTCTGAAACATTTTCTTTGCCACTTTTTACCACTATCCCCATATTCAACAATTTAACACAATGCCTTCATATAAAAACTTTGGAACAAGTTGTTTTCAAACCTTGTCTTAAAACACTTTGGTATTCTTTGGCTTTTAAGCCAGTGTGAGAGTTGTGTGTTTTGTTTATTGGTTTGCTACACTGATTGTACAGCACTTTGGCTAACAGTTGTTCTATGAATGTTTTGGCCAAAAGTTGTTCTATGAATCAATTTCACAATCCTCTGTACGCTTCGTAAAAGCAAATATTAAGAAATACAAGACACAGGGCGGAAGACCCTTCTTAGAACCTTTGCTGGGTTCTGAACCGTTACATTTCATATGTGTTAAAACCGGACCCCCTTAAAGAAGGACACATTTCTTTACTCCAAACAGAAGGACAAATGGACAGAGAACAGATTTTAATTATTACTTTTACTTTCATTATATGACACATGACATTGTTATTTGGGTGTCCATGGAGGAAACTCAAATGAAATCTGCCCAGTTTGCTTTATGGAGTGCAAAACGCCACTCTTTGCCAGTACATGCTCTTGATAGTAATTACTGTTGATATGTCATAAATAATTACAGCAACAAAACATGTATAACCTGTATAACATGTGTAACCTTCCCAAGTGGCAGTCCCTGTCCTGCTTTGGCAGTATGATATTGGTAAAAGTGGGACTGAGGGAAAATTTCCTACAATAAAAACCTTAAAATGGTTTCAAATTAATTTCATATTATTCTGCTGTACTTCTGTATCCCAATTCCACTTCCTATTTTTTAAATTAAATTTTAACATGAGCTTATTTTATGCTATTTTCATTGTTTTAATGTGGCGACATCACAAAGATGGAACAACTTAACACCGTATGTCCACAGGATGATCACTGAAGTATAAACTGCTGAATATATAGAGGATCCAGTTTAAGTTTATTTCTTTATCCTGTGTGCCAGTTTACCAGCATTCACCCAAATCTTTGGGTGTATTTTATTATATGTTCATCAAAGTATCTTAAGTTTAAAATACTCAGCATATGCAATACACACCAAGCATCACCATAACAACTGAATTCTGTATTACTGCACCACCAAGCCACCACTGAGTGTATTCATAGGTGAAGTAACCCAGGTTTGTTTAACCTAATGCTGTGTTGGCATTAGTGGTGTCTGAAACTGAAAAGTTTAGTTCAAACTGCCTACAAAAGATGTATTACTACTAGTAAACCTAGGATTCTAGATGATTCACAAGTTTACATGATTGAAAAGTGCTAAAGCTGCAGTGAAGGTGAAAAAACATAACTGTTGTGCTTCTACAAGATCTGAGAGCTTTAACACATCAAATGAAAAGCAATACTGTATTCTCCGGATCTCCATGCTTTTTACCATGTGGTGGGCGTATCTATGAACAAGCATTCAAACAGAGAGAGGTCATATTTACTAGTTAACCATATTTACAACTTTTCAATGAGCAACTGAAAACAGCATAAGGAACTGACAATGTCTCCTAAAAAGACTGCAACAGGCTAAAGGTAGCTGACAGACTAAACTGCTCCTCCGTTAATATTCAAGCTTTGAAATGAAATATTTACTGAAAGAGTCCCTGTAAAATCAATATATTAAATGCAAAACACATGAGGCATATAAGTTATAACTTCACTTCACAGATGGGTTAAACACAGAAGACAAATCCCTATGTGTGCAAACACAAATGGCTAAAAATGGCCCTAAACTCTCTACCCAGATAATGATTGGCCTCACCTAAATATACATATTGGTGTACATTTAACCTGTTTTACCACCCTCTTTTGCAAATTTGGATTCATATTTGAATGAGGAACAACAGTGTTTGTGGTTAATGGATTGTCAGTTCTATGTAACTCTTCTTATTCAACTCAGCTTTCTATTCTATAGCACTTTTAAGCCACCACAATAAATGCAAGTAAAATCTAACTGGTAAAACAGCCACTGAAGCAAGGACACTTGTTAAAAACCCTGCTGATTTTCAAACCTTAGAAACTCAGTTAGTTCTGATGAGATCTGAGAACAAGGAGATATAAGGCATTGATACATGTGATTTTTTCAGCATATTTATCCTAATATGCTGTAATTGCAGAACTAAAGAAAGCATGCTCATAATAAAACCATGTTAAAAGGCTGTGTGTCTCCAAACTTTTGACAGACAGTGTAATTCACAGTTAAAACAAAATGTATGCCAATTTATGCTAAATAGCAGATTACTAAGCTACATAGCGTGTGATTGGACTGGAAATGAACATTGGAAAAAACATCTTGTCATTAAAATTCATTTCTGATTGCTAGTAAAAAAGATCTTGGATGATAACACGAGCAGCTGTGGGTAATTAGTGGAGGAATCAGAATGTACATCTTGAACATTTGCAATAAAACTACATGAAGACTCCTGTTTAAAATGGACATGCAGGTACCAAAGTGAACTCAATTACTAAGGCTGTAATTACACAGGCCCATCTGAATTTACTGCAAAGTGCTACAGTTAAACTGCATTATCACCATAAAGCAAGTCAGGGATATTAAGATGTCAAACATTTTGTGGCAAAATTTGAGTGTTTTTGCCACTTGAGAAAATAATGTTAGAAATGTGACTTCTTATAGTCTCACTACTGACTTGATCCTCATTAAACCCTAGAACTCTGAGGGGAACCACCAAACGTGTTCAGTTAAATCAGAGAGGCCCCTTTTAGGCTTTCTGAGAAGGCCTGAGTATTTCTGGGAACTAAGAAATGCATGTTTGTAATGTTTTGGTCATTTTTATTGAATAAAATTGTGCTCGAATTTAAACTCTGCAGGTCTTTGTGACGATGGACAAACAGATTGCGACGCGCGCTGAACTAAAAGCAAGGCACAGTTTATTAAATAGGTTGCACTGAAACACAGCAACACCAAGAACAAGGGAATACAATCAAGGGCTAAACTGAGTCGAAGCCAATAAACAGGCAGGAGTCAAACCAAGAAGACAATCAGACCAGGCAGAGGTATCAAAGGGGATAAACCAGAAGAGAAAACCAGAGAATCAAAATGGAGTCAAAAGCCAGAGTAACAAGATCAAACACAGAGAGAACGCTCAGTACGCAACAGAGTGGCAATACTTCGCAATGAGCCAGTGCGAGAGAGAAGTATTTAAACAAACAGACTAAATTAACATCAGGTGGTCAATCAATATTCTGGAGACCGAGAGCGAGGCAACGGGGTGTGATTGGGTAAGGATGAACACGTGACTTCAGGTGGTGGATTATGGGAAATGGAGTCCGGGGGATCAGAGGTGAGAGGAGAACCAGCTTTTCTCAGTGAGTAGCTTCTTAACAGGTACACATTCTTTTTAGACCCATAGTGTTGAGTTGTCTTCTCACAGTGGAAGGATGGACAGAAACACCTGTGGATGTTTTAAAATCTGAAGGTAGAGTGGGGCTTGATTTTCTATCTGACAGTGACAGTAGTGCTCTACCAGGCCTTACACAGGTATTTGAAGTAGAGCTAAACGAATTGAGGAAAATATGTAATTGCAATTTATCTGACTAATACTGCAACTGTGATTTAAATTGCAATTCTATTGTATAAATTAAGGTCTGTTTTTGCCAAGACTAGTGTGTCCCCTTTTTCTGACCTGAGGCTTGACCCCTGACCCCTCAATGTAAAATGCCAGACAACCGGTGACTACGTACAGAAACCCTGAAAAGTTTTTCCCTGCTGATTCTCCTCCTCTCCACTGTGACCTGGAGACTGATTTCGTGTCTGATTTTCGTCTTTTAATAGTTGTCTGAATACCAGAGGAGACAAAAGAAGCTTAAAATATCTGCCAAACAGCTTCAAGTGGAGGATACATGAGAGTATGCTACCCAGGAAGACACTTACAGAGTGACATCACTGCAGAAGAGTCTAAAGAGGGCAGACAAACACAGAGCGATCCAGCTGTACTTTAAATTCCTAATTATTGTCTGGGTTTATACAGTATAATTATCTGTGTTATGTATTTGGTGTAAAATAAAACAAACATGGAGAAAAAAAACACTCAAAGGTGAAGAGGGGGGATCTGTGAGCAGCTGAGGGGACATACTTTAAAGTCAAAGTTCTGATAAACTTTTCATTAATACTAGACATTGAATTTTATGCTGTTGAAAGGAATCAACTGTCCCATTTCTCCAATTTCTGCTTGTTCTCTCCTCTTCTCCTGCTCTTTTCCTTTCCTCGATTATGCCTTGTTGTTCTGGGGTAGGGAAGGGAGTGGGAGGAACGGAGCAGTAGATAAAGTTTCTGGATGCTGCGGGAAAGTTGTGTTTGTGATGTCACAACACATGAAGGTTTGCTTGGCTCTGATTGGTCTAACTCATCCACAGGCAGTTCACAAGCTCTAGATAATGTAGGCTTAAATTAATTAAAAAAAAGAAATGCAGCTCCAGTGATCTTACTGCTATTTTGATACACAAAGCAGTTAATATTTCAGCTCTGGTAAGAAGCTCCATTTTCTGGTTAAAATTAAATAGTTTTATTGTACTGCAGTTTAGGAAGCTCTCCTTTTTTGTTTTTTGTTTTTTTCAGTTATTTTAATTAACTTTCTTGTTCTTTATGCAAGTGAATTCTCTTATCCAATCTCCTCAGAAATCTCTCCTGGAAATGGAATAACTTAAACTTATTGACTGTGTCGAATGGAAATTAAGTGTATAAAAGATGGTCTCTGATTTTTGCACATGACTGATACACTTTACTGTACAATATTTATTATGCATAATACAGAATGTTAGTAATTAACATATAGATTAATGAGTTTCCAGTAAATTACATGAACTGCATAAGGTTATCAGTGGGTTGGCTGGATAAGGATGAGAATCCAATAAGTGTAATCCTTTAATTGAGTTTTCAGTGTTCAAACTGGTCATTGCACTTCATTACCAAAGTGTCAGAGCCAAGGCTTTTCCCATTTATTGTGACCTTGTGCAACTACGTTTCCATGAGATGTCCAGTAAGAATGGGTTCAACAGTGTCTATGGGTGTATGAAGATAATGGGAGAGTTTGAAGGCACACTTTTGTTGAACTTTCTTATGGTCAGATTTTGGAAGGAGTTTTGACCGTGATTTTCCCATGATTCCCCTTAATATCATCGTCTGTGTGGTCAGTGTGAGCTTGTGTGTTATTCATTGTCATTTTGTCTCACTTTCTTGCTGTATTCATTTAATAGTTTGTATATTTTGTTGATTTTATTCTGCAGCTTATCTATAGGATATTCTGTTCATTTTGTACAGCTTTCTATGGAAAACAATCTACTACATAAGTCATTAAGTTAACACTGGAAGTATAGTAAATTATTGAATTCCATTGGCACTTTAAAAAGATTTAGGAATACATTTTCTCAAACCCATTTCTGTTTCAAGCAAGAAAAAGTCTCAATTGTATGTAGAATGTGTAGAATGAAGATGTGAAGCAGTGACTATTTAAGGCGTTTTACTTCAGTGCATCTTTAAACACATGCGATCTGCGTCACTGTATTTCCATATTATGGAGTTGATGAGTTTTAAATGCTTATGGAAAGTAAGGGGTGGAAATGAAGCTATAATGAACATAGTTTACAGCTCATGTGAGCTTCTTGAAACAAATCTAAACAGACTAATTTCCTGGCTGAATCAAGTTGATTGCTGTGTATTGCTTATGTATTTATTATAAGAATCAAATTCACTGATATGCACTGATTTGAAAGCTAGGTAAGTTTGTTCCGTAATCATCCATAAAACTTATTTTAACCCCTCAAATGGCCAGGCTAAGATCTGTAACTCAGTTTGCACCGTAGTTTTGTAGTTACTGAATAATCAGCCTTAGGATATAATAAAACTTGGATTACGAAGGGGTAAACTCTAAGGGTCAGTTTCTCCATTCAGAATACTCTCGTGTCCAGGACTAGAGTTGATTCCTATTTATGGAACCTTCCAAACAAGTTTTCCCTGCTACTGTCACTTTTGATTTACTCAACCCGTATCTGCTGGAAAAAAGTAATATGCAAGTTAAATTTGTACTCAGCAGTGACAGACTGTGACTGTTAGAGCTAGGCCTTCAGTTCGGGCCACAAGCTAATTTCTATTAGCACCCCTATGGGACTCTAGTAGTGTTTTAGCACCAAGCTAACCACTTTTTTTTATTGCTCTGGATTTAACACAGACATTTAAATCATTCCATATTATATTTGAAGCTTGTAACAGACATACTGACATAAGCTTTACCTTTTAGGGGTGACTCTTTTCCATGTCTAACAACTAATTCAACCCTGTTTAGGTTACCACTTCATGTCAGTAGCTGATCTAGAACTTTAAGAAGACTTTGCAAAATTGGTCCCACCCTTTGTAAATCAAAATGCAATTGGCTGTGTATGTCAGTTCCTAATTATGTAAATTTATATATCATCGCTGTCCAAAGAAAAACATGTATCTCCATTTTTGTTGATTTGTACTTTTATGCCTCATTTGATCACATGAGCTGCTATTTACAGCTCATGTGACAGATGTTTGGTTCCATTGACTTCCATTCAAATTAAATGATGTTTTTGGCCTCTCCTGTAAAGTGGCCATTTTGGAGATACCCGTTTTTCTTTGGACAGCAACAATATGTATATTAAATGTGAATTAACAGATTAATAATAGGGTCATTGTGATGTCAATAATGATGTTCTACATCATCTGCTTAGGTGATCATAGTGAAAGACCAGCTTGGGAAGACCAGGCCTGGGCTGTTTAGAATACGATGAAAGGTAGCTTGATGCTGCTAAATCACACTATTAGATAACACCTACTCTAAAGGCACAGTCGGCACAGAATGAAGTAGATGTAGGCACACAATGTTGCACAATGTTGTCAGAATGTGAATCACAGCAAATGGGTTTGGATTTATTAGACAAGAACATCTTGCAACCTCAGTGGTCTAACAAATCTCAACTGATTTAAACACTGAATTGAAAATCAAATTAAAATTTTAATTAGGATAATGAAACACCATTACAGAAGAGAAGCGCAGTACTGATAACAGTGTTTTAAACTGAGCTGAAGGCTGCTCAATGGTTGTCAATGCTTGACGTGTTCGCTTCTTTTTCTCCTAGTGAGAACTCTGACAGCTGCATTTTGAATCAGCTGAAGCTGTGTGATTGTCTTTTCTGTGAGTCCAGTTAGGAGACCATTACGGTAATCAATCCTGTGGAGAAATAAAGATGTGGATGAGTTTCTCCATGTCTGGTTTGTTGATATCCCTAAGGTGATTAAATGCTGAGTCTTAGTACACCAAGATTGCATGCTATTTCTTTGGACTGTAGAGCTCTCAAATGCATACAGGCATTTAGTCCATGCCTGTCATTTCTATTTGTGAATAAAATAATCTCTGTTTTTATTTCTATTTAACTCCAGAAAGTTTCATCCCCTCCAGTTAGCGATGATGTGCTCAAGGTATTTAAAAAGTAAGTCAAGGGGTCCATATTTTTTGGGGAGATGGCCAAGTAAATCTGAGTGTCGTCTCCATAGCTGGGATTTGGTCAAGTGGAAGCATGTATAAATTACCTAATATTGGCTCAAAAATCAAGCTTTGGCGCAATCCTCCGGTCCCTGGCACATTCTCAGAAACATTACTTTCCATGTCGACCAAGTAGTTCCTTGCTTGCAGGTGTAAAATGAATCATTTTAGAACAGTTCATGAGAGTGTAATAATTCTCAAGTCCATCTACAAGAATTTTAAGGCCAGTGGTTTTAAAATTTTTCCCAGAGTTTGAATTTAAATGAATGTCACTAATGACCTTAATTAGACCAGTCTCGGTACTATAACTACTACAGAATATTACTTTAGCAAGAAAAAGAGAATCTTATCACTCTGTCTGGTGCATTTGCAGCACATAGTCAATTACGCAGGGCGATCATCTCCATGCTCATAGAAGAGAACAGAAAACCTTTTCTTTTGCCAAGTAGAGGGGAGCGCTTCAAGATTATTGCCTGTGGCACTCAAGCATGTTCTATATACATGACAGAGAGAGAATAGGTTTAAAATTGGTCATATTAAAATGGGCCAGTGGCAAAGAACAGACAAGACACATCTTTCACTGGATCTAGAATAAGACTTATCATCTTAACCTAATCAGTTTGACCTACTGTGCTCAGCAGTGACAGACTCTGACTGTTAGAGTTAGGCCTTCAGGGCGGGGCATAAGCTAGTTTCCACTAGCACCCCTATGGGACTCTAGTAGTGCTTTAGCAGTAAAATCTCAAATATAGTATAATATAATATATCAGATATATTAGCATACATTTTAGTGTATCATATTCATCAGTGCAGTGATCACATACCTTCCATATTTATTGTTTTTCATTAGACATTTGTCAGTGTGTACTTTAATGTTGGGGAAGGGGGGTGTTGGATGAGGGTGGGTTGATGTTTCACTGCCAATGCTGTGACCAAACCTAAGCTCTTGTATCTACCTAGATACCACTAAAACATAAATCCTGATTGGATCATTAGCCATTTCAAGAATCTATCCAGAGCTATCCGAGTGACTCTTCTCCATGTCTAACAACTAATTCAACCCTGGTTAGGTTACCACTTCATGTACAGTCAGTAACTTGCACAGAACTTCAAGAAGACTACACAAAATTGGTCCCACCCCTTGTTAATCAAAATTCAACTGGTTGTTTCTTATGTCAGTTCCTAATTATGTAGGTGGTTAATTTAACACGTTAGGCCTTCAGTTCAGCTACTGAAGGCCTATCCTGTGGGTTGTTTCTATGTTTCTTTGCATATGGATAGTAGGAACATGTCTAGACCAATATTTTGGAAGAATTGAATTGTCTCTACCAATATTTGAACAAACTTGTTCACGTTGTCTTTGAAGTAAAGTCGCAATAGGAATTATACTTTCACAGCAGAGTGCTGCGGAAGACTGAACGTGAACCTGAAGCAAACACAACATTAACTATACTTTAACGTTGAGGAGGGGAGTGTTGGATGAAGGTGGGTTGTTGTGTCATGACCAAAGCTGTGACCAAGCCTACGCCCTTGTATCTACCTAGATACCACAGAGACAAATAAATTCTGACTGGATCATTAGTGATCCGCTGCAGTAGTGATCCACTGGCTTGATCATGTTGGCACTCCACTGACTGTTTTCCACTGCTGGTTCACCCTTGAACCACCCAGATAACTGCCCTATGCACAAGATCTAACTAGTTTTTAAACCACCTCAAACTGATTAGGAATACACACAGACTTTAATTTTGGAAAATAAACTAAGACAAATATTAAACGCCATAGAGGGAAAAAAAACCCTAAAAAACAATCAAATGAATTTAGTTTTTTTTTATTTTGGTGACACTAAAAATGACCTCCTAAACAGATTTATAAAAGGATAATGAATGTAAGAAAGAAAGAAAGAAGGAAAATGAGTAAATTGAACTGTGGAAAACAAGCAATAAAGACTGCCATTTGTCTAAGACTCTGTATAACCACTAGGGCACCCAAAAAACACTGAGCAAAACACTACTGGACCGCCATCTCTGCTGTCGGTGGGTCAACGGTGGTCTGCCATCCTAATGCCATCAGGCTAACAATGAAACAAGAGTATTATTATAATACACCAAACATGATCATCATGTTAAATAAACACACTAAGAAATGGACATGGTATTTCACAGAAATCATGGGTCTTCTCTGTCTTTCCCACCGGTGCTCCTGACAGCATCTCACACTAGAGAAAGCCACACTTTTCTAGTCGTCAGACCTTAAAACCAACTTCCAAATGTCATTACAATCATGCCATTGTAGATTCTGAATGATGGCCCCTTACAGGCTCCAGTCCTCTCAGGCAGCTAGCAGAACAGGGAGCATTAGTGAAAGGTCACATTACCTGAGCTCATGTCCCTGCGCTGAAGAACATAGCTTTATGACTCTTAAACAGATTACAATGCCTGAGGCGACCAGATGACAGTCCACAATGGTGGACTCATTATAGCACCACAAATACTAATGCCTGCTCATAAGCCACACTGTTTCCTTCGCTGTGCAAATTCATGGGACTGTTACCTGGGCGACAAATAGCATCATTAAACGCTGGGCTGAAGTGCCACATTGAGATGTGTGGCTAACTCAACACACCATCCTGCTCCATTATGTTCTTTCAGATCAGAGGTCTCACAATATTTTAGCTTTCTCTTCTTAGTGTCAGTTTATTAGTTTGCATTGTTAAAGATGCTTTAAGAGGTGTTTAGGTGGCAGCTTGCACGTCAGTGTGTTGAGAGCAGCCTTAAGTGGCAGGTGGTATTATGCTGCTCTGGTATTAGTGTGGAATCAGTCGTTCTCTTTGAAGAATACCTGTCCTTTTATTACTACCAAATAACAGCCACCAAGGACGCGATGGGAAATGAGGTGGGCATTTAAATGGGAGTCTTTGTTTAATGGTTTGAATGAAATAAATGTAAATAATCTGCACACCTCTAAAAGGACATCAGTTTCATTTATTTGAATATTTTTTAATAATATCAATGGAATTTAGCAAGCAAGCAAAGCATAACACATAGCTAAAGCTAACACCATTTCCTTTGGGGGCTTGTTTGAGAGATGAACTTTGAGTGGTCCCATAGGTCCCTGACGTTTTGACGTCAATCAACAGACTGGGATCCAGTTGGAAATGACATGAGCCGTCAGACCTGATAAGTTCTAGCTCTATTCAATTCCAAAGTTCCTCCCACAAGATGACCTTCTGGCTGTTATAAGCTCTGACCTTATTTAGACCTTTAGACCTTACACTGCAATGAATGACACCTTAGCAAGTGAAAATCCTAGTTGTAGTCAATATATATTCTGTTTCTCGTTATGGGATCCTATTTTCTTGTCTAAAGAAAGTGTCTCATTTCACTGGCCGATCATTTTACTTGATTTGAGATAACTGTAGATCATTTTGCTTATTTAAAACAATAATAATTGTTGAAATGAATACAATCAAACAGATTACAGCCCTTGAAACGAGGATGACTGTTTAAAAATAGATTTAAAATAAATCTTATTATATTCTTGCAACAATCTAGAAATTTTATATTATAAAGATTACATATTTATTTTTCATTAGATATTATAGATTTTTACTTGCTAAGACATCATTGTTTGCAAGCCAATATAAGATAACAATTAAGGGGAAATTAGAGTGTTAGGGCAGCTTACATACCGGTAAGACACATAGAAGCTACAAAAATAAAGCAAAAATAGATAAAGAATAAAAAGTAAAATAAAATATAAAACAAATCAAAAATAAAATAAAAATAAAATATAAAGATGTAACAGAATACTATAAAATGGAGATGTGGCTGTTAAAGTGCAAAAGTACAAGGTATAGGAATATGTGCAATATGTAGATACATGGAATGAGGTAGTTACATTAATAGTTAGTACTAAAGTGCTGTTGCACTATTGCAGAGAACATCAAAGAAGAGTTCCAGTGCGGAGAGAAGAACAGGTGATGGAGAATACCCACATGAAAAGCATTAAAAAAAAGTCCGCTTACATTTATAAAGTAAAATAAGTTATCATTTTTGCATATGAGGTTTTGTTCAGAAGGCGGTGAAGTATTGAAACACAAATAGTTATATTACAAATGTATTCTATGATTTTACGTGAAGGCTTTTTAGTCATCTGTATTAATTTCACTATAATCACTATTGCTTAAGAGGCGAAGGATAGAAAGAAAGAAGGATAGAAAGAAAGGTGTAATCAAATACTTCTGGAAAACAGACACTAATCTTTCTATTTATTTTGGGGATAAAGAGTGTTGATATCAGTGCAGGAGGTCTGACTGCATACATGTAGTATTCCATCATTTCCTGTGAAATCCTGATCTCTCTATACCTATCCCGTTACAGTGGGTAAGGCCACACACCGTAACCGGTCATCTGCATACTGTTATAGTATGATCAAACAAACGAACGGTGCTTAAGATGACTCTACGGTTGAGCTTTACTGAACATTAACTCAAGTCATTATGAAGCTCCTCTGATTAGTTTCACCTCTCAGCGGAGCCAGGTCCTCCAGTGAGGAAGAGAAAAAGAGAGAGTGACTGAACCAGAGACTGGGCGAAAGTACATTTCAGAATGGGTTTTACTTGTTGATGAGAGTTAAAAAAGGACAACAAAAATCCGACAGCAGTGTTAAGTAGTGTTAATGTTTTGGCAGAGTGTTAAGATTATGGTAGACTGTAACCTAGTCTCTGTAATTCCTTTTTCATAGAGTTTGCAGTTTTCTGAATGCCAAGTTATATAACCTCAGTCCCATTTCAGGCTAGCATGCAAAGAAATGAAATTTATCTAACAGCAAAATCTCACACCAAATACGTGTAGTAAGTTTGACGTTCTGTAATAAATTTATGTAATCTTACTATTCCTCATAATTCCACACAGTTCTTTCACTTTTGATGTCTTTGCCGATATTGCACCGATATTCTGACTCATTCGCAGAATCTGACTCCCCTTCACATGCACGTGTCACACAGGCTCATGGAAGCTACAGATTACATTCACGAGTTTTGTTGTTTACACATAGAAACAACCAAAATTGCAAGTGTGCTTTATAGCATCCAGATGCCCGCATGATGTGCGTGCATGAAAAGGGTAATCAGATTTTTTATCCTTCAGCTCATCAACAAACGCCCAGCTGTCCATGAGTCCAAAGTGCGATTTGTATTTACAACAGTGGTGTAAAGGTGAATTACACTCAGCAACTATAGGGGGACGTCAAGAGCAAAAAACACCAATATTGTAGGATTTCATTGATGCAATGTAAACAAAGTCACTCAGAGTGGTTTGATGCTTTTGGGGAGACTATTTTGTCTTATAGCGCCCTATATGTAGTCCTTAACCATGAATGCATTAGGATAAATGAATTGAATAAATTAAAATAAATGGATGATCGACATTTTATCACAAGCCTATTGTAAGACAACGTCTCAGACATCAGTGTATTCATAACCATTTCAGGTAGTAATGTAATAATGTGAGGGAGCTTTTAGCGGTGGACATCTGGTTCCCATCACCACCACTGCAAACAATTCTGACTCAGCAAGTATCTCTAGAACAGAGCATTGCACACCGAATCAGTCTGAATGAGTTTGTTGACATTGTAGCCTTTTAGTTATGTAGGTTTTTTGACAAATCAGTGAAATTCCCCTTTAAATGCAGGACTGTGTAAAACTACAGATGAAATCACACATTCATTTATTTAAGATCCAATTAAAACAGCAAGGACAAGTCAGTTTTTTCAATGGCAGGAAAAAGCAGAATAAACAGCTAAGCCTTTTTTTTTACTGCTTTCATTCTTTTCGGGAGACTCGCTTTCAGTTTATCAGAGAAATCTGCAGGGACGTTCACTGTGAATGTTGGTGAAATTGGTCCAGTAATACTAAAAGTACAACAAAAGATCCACACCCATGTGTATAGAGTCATATAAAGACTTAAGTGGGCAGAAATTTGAAACCTCAATTTTGCAGGTGCATGCGTAAGTGAAGGCAGGATGTGGCCTTCAGAGGTCTTTCAATATCAAAGCCCACATTTTTGCTCACGTTAATTAACTGGGCCTTTCAAAGGCCTTGTACATGCATCCACCCCAAATGAGCTGGCTGGTATCCATGCAGCTTTCGCAGCCTAATTGGATTAAAGCATTTGTTATGAGTTTAAATGAGGCATTACTCCAAGTCCTTGGTATGGAAATGTCAATGTGCAGATTTGCTCCTTGGATGACTGAAGTTGTTCTGACATATAAATTGCCTGAATATAAGGCCTCAAAAGCATATTACAGAACATCAGCCATATCAAAAAAGATCATTGCCATTTTCATATTGCTGTGCTAAGCAACAACATTTCTGACAGTAATACCATGTATAGCCTGTAGCATTCCGACCAACAGCCCACACAAAACAGCTGCAACAGCTTTCATACGCTTCCATCCTAATTATTTTGAGAATAGAATAATGACAAACCTTCACATCGATAGTACTCAATTAACTGCTAATAAGAATTCTTGAACATTGATGGTGTATGCTTAAGGAACACTTTTATGGAGAGCCATAAATGTTATAAAATGTTATAAAAAGCATATATACACCGATCAGCCATAACATTAAAACCATCTCCTTGTATCTACATTCATTCTCCATTATATTAGCTCCAATGATGACCAACACAAACTGTGGAGCAGCAGATCAGCTATCATCTCTGACTTCACATCTTCAAGGTGGAGCAGCAAGGTAGGAGTGTCTAATAGAGTGGACAGTGAGTGGACACTGTGTTTAAACACTACAGCAACACTGCTGTCTCTGACCTACTCACACCAGCACAACACACTTACCACTACACCACCACATCAGTGTCACTGCAGGGCTGAGAATGATCCACCTCCCACATAATAACTGCAAACTACAAAACATACATACATACATACATACATACATACATGTGTGTAAACCAATAACTACTAAGATCCATACAACAGAAGCACTCATGAATAGATTCTGCTGGCCTTCCATGAAAGTCAACAAACCTCTAGGGTTTCTGAGTCATATAATGAATGGGGTGGTTCTGTTTGAGAGATGCCAAATTGTGGATATAGAGCTGCAGAGACGAAAATTTTGAACAGAAATCTGGCTTGACATTTTGTTTATTTCTTTCCAGTTACAATCACTTTTCCTAAAGAAACACTGGTGGAAAAGGCAGAAAACCTCAATGCTTTTTTCTGACATATCAATCTACCGCAAGGTAATATGAAACCACAAGTGTGGTCGATATTTAAGAATTTCACTCTTTCCTTTCTGAGAACACTAGAAAATGATTAAATCAGTCACAGGTTTACTGGTCAGTAAGTAGAACTGGGACATATTTATGGTTCTTGAAGTAACTTTCTCTACTTATCGTCGCTATCCAAATAAACATGTATCTCCATTTTTGTTTATTTTTACTTTTATGCATCATTTGAACACAGCAGCTGCTGTTCGCATTGTGTGAAATTATGATGATAAATGGGCCAACAGAAATGGCCCAAAGTGCTTGGAAAAAAGTCCATTGACTTACATTATAATTAAATTAGGTTTTTGCCGTGTCCTTTAAAGCTGCCATTTTGTAGACACTTGTTTTTCTTTGGACAGGACGTTATACGGGACATTAAATACAGAACACTCAGTTCTTTTCAGATAGCAATTACGGCCACTAAATGTCAACATAAATCAGAAATCATAGGAATCTTCATTCTGTATCATGACATACTACTGAGCAAAATATAATATCAAAGAAGATCTATGAGCTAACTGGCCATTATTGCTGAAAGGGGGTTCATTTTTATTTGCTGTATTAAAACTCTGCACATATTGTTGTAATTTCTTTTTAATTTCACTGGTAAATTTTGTTTGGAAATAAAGTAGTTAAATTCTTGGAACACCAACAGAAAACTGTCCAATTAGGGTTTTTTTCTCTAGATACAGGCAAGTGAGCTCTAATTGGTTAGGCCTTCCGGAGCTGAACTGAAGGCCTGTCATGTCAGATTAACTATTAACATACTTAGGAGCTCTCAATGGAATCATGTTTTGATTTGCAATGGGTTGTACCAATTTTGTAATAACTCTAGGCCCTCTGGAAGCAGAGTATGAGTCATAGACTGCGTCGAAATCACCTACTTCTATACTATGTAGAATACAAAAGCAGTAGGCGAGAATGGCTGGTGTGCCTGAATACACAGAATTCATCAAGTAGTACATAAAAATCCTTGGATGACTGACTGCATCGTGAGACATTTTGAAGTATGTGACTGCAGCACACTGTGCACCATGATTCAACTGGAGCTGTTTGAAGATGAAAAAGAAAAATGGTGGAACGTGGGGAGGTGGCCGTGTAGGTAAGGTGTAAGTGAGCGACAACCAGAAAAAAAAACATTTTAAAATATTAAGATTATGTACACCAAGTAACGTCATGAGCCACTTTGTGGAGAACATCAAGCCCATTTTGTCTGTTATTTGAAATGTTATCAAAGTAACTTCCGAGTTTTTAAGGCTAGCACTGAATGCAAGCTGAGGTAATACAACTTATCCAGTGGTGTTGTGGCATCTTACATCAAAGGACACTGACAAGATGGCGGCCAAGCCTGAATAGATACTACACACTCGCATCCTGAAAGAGGTTACTGCTTTACTGGTCAAACAGTGCACACTATATCCAATCTAGTACATACTGTCCAAATAGCCGATTTCGGACGCAGCCATCAGGCCTCCCATTGGACTCTCCCTGGCTCTGCCCCAGTTGCATACCTGCAAGTGATTTAAGACTCATTAGCTGCCTGCTTTACTCATTTACTTAGCCCTTTGTTTGGTTCACTTGTATATGAAGTCTTCGTTTCTTACCTGAGTACCTGGCTATGGTTCCTTTGTTTGATAGTCTCCTGGTTCTGTCTGTCTTTTTTATTATAGATATTTCTATGAAATTGCCTGCTTGTGTATTGGACTGTTCCAAATGAAAGCCTGCCCTACAGACAGCATGACCAAATGCATTTTATTTTGAGGTTACAGATGGAAAATAGTGGTGGCAGCACAACACAAAGCAGAAATAGTCATGGAAGAACTGCCACAAGGTAAAAGATCTCACCAGAATGTTTCCTTTTGAACTGGATGATCCTAATCTTGGGTACAGTTTACATTACCAATCAAAGTTGATGTGGCTTGTCCTGCACTATACTGCTTTATCAAAGCTGTTTTCCCCTTACATTGTCTCTCTGTTTAAGTCAGAGCTGCTTAATGAGGAAAAGCTAACAACCAAGCGAAAGCTAACCAAGCAAGCACAAGATAGCTCATCGGTCATTGGTGCACGTTCAGCAGTAAATCTTACGTTTTATAAGACACCATATAAAAGCTAATAGGTTTTCAGTGAGTGATGGACACAGTGGGACCTACATCACCTGCATAAAATAAGGAGCCTGTCTCCCGGCTTACGTTGGTGTGTTTGGTTCCGTGGCATAGCAAGCAGGAACAATTGACTATTCTCAAAAGCTTCTTGGATAGGTTTGAGGAATTAGAACATAATCAGAACCATTACTATAATATAACAGTCCAGACCACCTTATGTATAATTGCCTCATCTCGGTCTGCACATCTGTAGGCAAAGGCTTTTACACGTCATGACTCCAGTTTGGTGCCCCATCATTACACAAGCACCATCTGTTCTCAGTGCGGCACGTTTTTGGCCATTCTGGCCCATTTAACCAAATAAAAGTGATTAGAAAACCCAAAATGGCTTTAGTGGCTGAATGTGTAGGTAAAGTTAGGTTATACAGAAGAAAGTATTTGTAGAATAATCTAGAAAATACTCATATTTTAGAAATACAAGGAGATTGGAACGTTTGGATATCTTCATTGGCACAGCCCAGTGTAATATGAGCAAACACACCAGACACTTGCAGATATCAGTGATTGGGGGAGCCATCAAATTTATCTGGTTTACTCCCGGAAAATTGGGTTGACTCTGTAGGTGCAGCAGATGGAATGGACGGAGAGTGTGAAGGAACTCCAGGACTCGATGCAAGAAGAAGAGCTGGTGGACTGGTGTGACTACAACAATCTTTCCTTGAATACAGACAAGACCAAGGAAATGATTGTTGATCCAAGGAGGAGGAGGCAGGAGCTACACACACCCCTGTTCATAGGTGAGACAGAGGTGGAGAGGGTGAAAACCTTCAAATTCCTCGGCGTTCACATCAGCGAGGATTTAACCTGGTCACACAACACGGACTACATCGTCCGGAAGTCCCAGCAGCGGTTGTATTTTCTGAGAAGGCTGAGGAAATTTGGCATGTCAGCCCAAATTCTCAGCAACTTCTACAGGAGTACGATCGAGAGCGTTCTTACCAGCTCCATCACGGTCTGGTACGGAAACTGCACTGCTCAGGATAGGAAGGCTCTCCAGCGTGTGATCAAGACTGCACAGTCCATTTCCGGAGCAGCCTTCCCCTCACTGCAGGACATCTACAGGACCAGGGTCATCAGGAGGGCCCACAGCATCATCAGGGACAGTACACACCCTCACCGCCGGGCCAACGCTACAGGAGTGTGAAGTCCAGAACAGCCAGACTGACAGACAGTTTTTATCCACAGGCCATCCGCTCTGAAACTGGCTGAACTCTGAACTCTGACTCTGACATGCACCCATTAATATGAGCCCAATACATATTCTGCTGCTACTGTTACACCATACTGTTTACTTTTGTACTTGCACAGCGCACTTTACACATGCATATGCACTTTACGCACAACTTGCACATGCATCCATACAGTACTGTACTTTCACTTCTTTTTCACTTAGTGTTTTTCTTTACTTAGTCGTACTTAGTGTATTCTTATTTTTCTCTCCTTTTTATATTGATATTTATTTTTTAAGACTGTCGAGAATGGAGGAACTGCAAAGTAAGAATTTCATTGTACAATGTAACTGCTTGTTATGCTGTGCATATGACAATAAAACTCTTGAATCTTGAATCTTGAATCTTGAAGAAAGAAAACCTCCCTCATGCTCTGAGAGATCTGCATCAGTTGATTGTGTAGTTCAGCCTGTTGCTGTACAAGCGAGTCAACAGACCGAGTCAAGGAATCAAACAATTGATTGTGACATCCCAAAAGCTGGCCTTGACTACTCACAGCTAAGTATGCAAACAGAAAGTCTGCAATATCTTGCAAAAACTATCTTCAACAAACAGGTGTATATGCACCAAGCAAATGGACAACAGGTGAGAGTCATTAGTATTCAGGTGAGAGTCCTAATTGGTGGCTGTAGGACATGTGACAGTAACTCAATGACTCCTAGGAGTTGTAGTTTGTAGGTACAGCAAGAGCAGGAGGTGTGACACCCAACACCTCGCTGTATGTAGAAGATATTCTGTGTGGTCATGTAAATTCCTGATCTGGCTCTGTTATCTGACAGTGATAACATTTTTAACTGTTCATCACATCCACCATCTCTCTCACAGCAGGTGGAATCGAGCTCTCTTTACCAGTATGCAGCTTGGCAGCCTAAAGAAAAGCATGCCTGAAGTGTGATACCACTGTTGCCTTTCAGCAAGACTGGCTCAAGACTATTTTATGCTCTGCTTTTCTTTTGAGGCTTTGCTCTCCAAAGACTGGCTTGGTCTAGGGGTGTCATAAAGATGGTTTGTTTCACAACTTCATTTCCATATATCTACAACACTGCCAATACATATTTGCAAGCTAGGCAGGACTTAATCAGGTTAAAGCACAAGATAAAACATCTACTGTATCATCAATACCATCTAGAGGGGTGGTCCTACAGTACTGCCCAAAAGGCAGAGACCACCATTTCAGACAAAAACAAAAAATAGTATTAGAATAAAAAGCTGAAAGCGTGAAGTTTTTAGCTCTGTTCTTCTCAGGAGGAATGCCTTTAGTTGAAAAACAAATCTGCAGGAATGTTTTCCAAACCTCCAAAATTCAGTCATATATAGCTTCCGAGCATTGAGGTAGTCCCAGTTACCTTGTTTCGCATCTCAGATATCTAGTTTCAGTGCTCTGGTGCAAGTACTTACCTTTGTTACCTCTCTGAAACAGCTTCTTGACAGCTGCACATCCTTTCAGACCCACGGTATTGAGATGTGTTCACAGTGGAGGGATAGACAGAAAACTCCTGTGGATTGTTTTGAATCTGAAGCAAGAGTGGAGCTTGATTTTCTCCTCTCTCTCCAGGATGAAAGCTTTATATGCTGTTTATCTGATAGGGACAGTTTTCATGGATGAAATTTTTTCATGGTTGTCAGGATTCCCATTTTCTCTGTATCTTTTAATCATTTGAACACCAGTTTGAAGACCTTTGTTTTTTTTCACTTACTTTCCAATGACTTTCTGCATAATAATGCAAGTGCATTGTGTCTAATTTCATCAGACATCTCCCCGTAAAAATGAATAATTCACTTAATGTTTCATTTCAAATAGTAATTAAACAAAGGAAGGATGATCTTTTGAGTTTTGCATAGTACTATAAGGTCCAGGGTAGCATGGTGGTGCAGTGGGTAGCACTGTCACCTTACAGTGAGAAGGGGCTGGGTTCGACCCAGCACGTCCAGCTTCCTTTCTGTGTGGGGTTTGCATGTTCTCCCTGTGTCTTCATGGGTTTCGTGGATGCTCTGGTTTCCTCCCACAGCCCAAAGACATGCAATCATGTGAATTAGAGATGTTCAATTGCACTCTAGGTGTGTGTCTGCCCTGTGATGGGTTGGCAGCCAGAATGTTTCCTGACTTCCGCACATTGAACGCTGGGATAGGCTCCAGCACCCCCCGCGACCCAAAAGGATTAAGTGGTTTAAAAGATGATAATGATGATTAGTGTAAGGTCTAAAACAGGTCCAAATATGGTCCCATCATCTGTGCCTATATTTGTGGCAACTGAAAGTAAAGCAATGCTGGCTAACAATGTTTACCTAACGCTTGAGCTTGAGAGCATTCTTTCTTATGTTCGTATCCAGTACGTGGTGTGCTTTTCAGGCTGAACATTAATTAAATACCTCAGCCTCTGCACAACAAAGCTGTAACTGGCAGTATTGTGTTGTTTGATGTCTGGAGGGATTTGTAGGCCTATGGGATTGCTGCAACTGATCCGGATGGGTTTTGGTTTGGTTTTGAATGGATTCATCTTGTGAAACTGCACATAAAAGAATCTGTCTGATAGAAGTTATGTTGTATTGTTATGTGGGGTATATTGGTATGTCATTATCAGTGCATGCAGCAAACTAAACAACCCATCCGTACCTATGCATGTTACCTTTAGAAATGCTCAATGTATGTCAAAGCAGACATTTGGACCACCCTCAACCCTATCTACTGTAATGTTAATTTAAATTCTAATATACACAATAAAACACGGCAGTATGATGTATGGTTTCATGTATGGCCCCTTGATAACAGCATATGCCAAACCTGAACTCATGTTTGACTCCTGTAGTCCATACTAGAGCCAATTTTCTCACTAGAAATTCTCTGGTTAGCACTACTGGAATTCTAGCATGACCAGAAACATGGTTCCACGTATGCATGTATGTTTATGAAAAGATGGAAAATTTGTAAATGTTTTATTTTATTCATTTTTATTTTTCACACAGGCTATTGCAAATACAAGTATATTGTTAAAATGGTCAATTATTAAATTATCTTTTTTTTATGGAAGCTCAAGTCTCTTTTGGAGGAACCTAGGTCCCTCTGGCTCCCCATAATCATTTACTGAATAACTCCTTAAAAACGGATCTAAACAACTGCCCCCGTGCCCCCATCTTCATTGAGCGTGATGTCTTTGGCTCGGACACATATTCTCCATGTTTAGTCTCCACATGCCGGCAATGCTTATTTGGCTTCAAGACGTCTCTTAATAAGAATTTGCAGCACAAGGCCGATAAAGACCGAGGATGTTTTCCACACAAGTATAGCTGAAGTATAGGGTCTCGCTGTGCTTCCTCCTGTATTTCTCCAGCATCTGTATTTTTCTTAGAAGCAAGTCAGATGTAGGCCACTGACCCATGATGATGTGTTTTGGTGTTCATTACACGCACATTTTAGCACAGGCTGGAAATCACTGATCCGCAGAATTTGGTCATGGTTTCTAACTGAGTTTATTTTTCTGAATGGACTTTTCATCCAGCCTCTTAAGCAGCCTCTGTTTCCAAAACATCTGAAGATTATGCTCATATAAGGTCACCATATGTGATGTTAAATAAAGCCTTTTGATCCATGCAGGTGTTCAAGGCTTCAAAAACTGCAGCTAACCTGCTGTAAAGTGGAAATGCAAACTCTCCTGTTTCTATCGCTGAAAAAATGATAATGTTCTTATATATATTATATAGCAAACACAGTGAGTTTATTTATTTATTTATTTATTTAAAAAGCTGAGGTAGAGCTAAGACAGTGTCAGAGGTGCAATTTCTTTTCTTTTCCTCCAATTCATTTCAGTTTTAAAGCTGCAAATCATGCCAGGTGCCTTTCCTTCTTCTTAGGCTTGAAATGGAAAACACACGGTGCTGGGCATCACATATGGCACTGGGCACAGTCAGCGTTTATGAATCTGCTGGTGTTTAAAGCACATATTATACTTTTAGAACACTACACTTTTTATGGCCCCTCGATAACATCACACTCCAAACCTGAGCTTATGTTTGACTCTTGTAGTCCGTACTAGAGCCAATTCTCTCACTAGAAATTCTCTGGTTACTGGAATTCTAGCACGACCAGAAACAGAAATGGGAAACGGACATAGTGAGGCATTACCTCTGGCATGTCCAATTGGATTTTCAGGAACAAAATTGTGGTGAAAATGAAATAACAAGCTAGTACCAAGTACACAACTGAAAAGTATGTAGTTGTTGCCATGCAAAAAAATTCTAACCTTATATTTTGCAATTTCTTCATTTTGTTGCACATTTTGAAAACTCAGTTTTTTGTATTATGTTAAAATTTCATGATGAATTTTCATTTTCGTCAAAAAGGTCCATTAGTAAAAATTATTGTTATTAAATTCCATTCCAAGACTATTTTTTGAGGCACAAGGTTTTGTTCTAACAGCAACATGTTGCATTATGAGTTAAATCAGCCCTGCCCTGCACATTTTAGCGTTTGCTTTGCTACCTGATCCAACTATACCTGATCCGACTAATCCACTAATTAACAAACACCTCCTGAGTTGAAGTGGGTGTGTAAAAGCAGGAAAACACTGAAGTGTGCAGGGCAGGGGATCTTCCAGGACCAGCTTTGAAAACCACTGAGTTAAAGCATACATTTAGTGGTAGACTTCACCCTATCATAGACTTGGTTATATGCCCAGTCATGGCTGTCATATATTCTATAATTGAAAAGGTTTTCTATGAGGATAAGATTCATAATGATGAAGAGGATGCTACCGTAGTGTTAGTACAGAGAGATCAGAGTGGACCAAACCAGTCCTTTGGCAATCAACCCAGGACCTTTATTTCAGCAATTACTTCTCATACGAAGAGAAAAGAAGCCCGGATTATTTTCACATGCTTAGAATAAAGGTCAGCTAATCCACCATGAGTAACGCACGTCTCTTAAAATCTTAAAACTATTTATTTCCATGACAAATCATACTTTCATCAGGGTTGTGGATGAGGTGTAATTAAGCTGAAGTGTTGTTTGATCAAACCGCACAGAAATGACGGATCCCTTAAGAAATTAACCAAAGCAGCAGTGCAGGACAGATCGTGTTAGGATTTGAGCAAGATATGCAGCACAGAATGCACAGTGATTAACCTTAACTAAAAGAACATGGCTGGCTGAGAGCATACTCTTTTTGCAGACAGCTGAAAGCCAGCTATTCATTTTTGTCAAAAATCCAACACAAAAGAAGATGAACAAGTTTTTTTTTTTTTTTTAATATTTTAAAATAAAATTGAGGCATCTATTAATCCCTCTAGTAATCCCACTTATTTGTAATAAGGTATGATTAAAAAAACATAATAATACTCAAACAGAGACATCTGAAATGTCGATTATGTCTGGTAATGAAATAGTAACTATATTTACATTAATTACATAAAAAGACATTGTTTATTAATTTAATGTTGTTATTATTGTTAGTATTACTATTAGGAATATTACATTATCAATAATAGTAATAATAATTCAAACTAAACTATTGAATTGAATTTAAAGCAATTTAAAGTTATTGATAGATTGCCAGTCAACAGCAATCAGGAATCTTGTGACTCTCTATGTAACTAAATCATATTTTTGAGAGGTATTAGGCTAAAAGGCCTTGTGCCCCTTATCTGGGACATCTCACCCCAAAAATCAAATTGGTCTAATCTTATTTTTAATAAAATAAACATTATTAAGACATTATTAAGACATTGTTAAAGCATATTTTTTGTCTGGAGTCTAAAAACTGTTATTCAACCATGGTAGATATAACCAGTTGTTGTTGCTATTTGTTGTGTTCTCATTACCTCACTACCAAACAGATGCCCTGACGAGGTGAAAGCTGATGCCAGTAACCCTGGTGATTGGAGGATGTCCAAATGTAGCATTTCTTTTAGCACGCCAACACAAACCTTAACCAACGCTAAAAGTAGGCCCAGCACCACCCATAAACAGCATAGCATTAAAAGGGAAGGTTGTCTGATTTGCTGGCAAAACACGCTACCCTTGATGTTGCGTTCTCAAAACAAAATTTGGGTGGGACAAAGGTAAATGTTTCCATCCCACATGGTTCCCACACCAGTGTTCACAGGAGAAGGAAAAAGTCTGTCCCTCCTTTTTTTATATATATAGTAGATTTTGGCCTGTAAATTAAGACATCCTCTACAGAGAACTAAACTCTGCAACTTTTTCACATATTTATAAAAAAAAAAAAAACCATTATGGCACATTTTATATTTTATGTTTCATTTTATTTTATGTTTGCATTATAGTTTACAGGCAAAATGCTGTGTTTGTCTTAGGAACTTACCTTAGAAATCTTAGAAACTTAGACAATCAGCAAAACGTGATTTGACCGGGGGTACTATAAAAGCACGTTCAGCCTGATTTTGTGTGATGTACTACTAAATTCCTTTATTCTGGCAATTAAATCATTGGCTTAGTGTCAGTCCTAAAGGCTGGAGAAATGAGACCAGTGACCTATGTTGATGAAAGAGTGCAGCGAGAGCTCCACAACATCACAAATATCTGATTTAGAGTTATCAGACTTTTACATATATCCACTACAAAGCGTTCCATCAGTGTACCACTTCTCCATCCATCTGCACTTCTCTTCTGTCCTGCCTCCTAATGTACCTAAATTCACACTCTCCTGGCACTGCTGCCTTCTCGTTACTCACCATCTCTATTATTTTCTCCCTCTCTTTCTCTCTTTGTCTCTCTCCATGTCTCTCTCTCCCTCTCTCCCTTCCTGCCTCACACTCACTCATACTTTATTTCTGGCATACCGGGCTGGGTTCAGTCCATCTGTTTTCCATCAGTGTAAATGGGGAGGGGGATTGTTAGGGGTGTCTGAGGTTTCCAGCTGATTAGCGTCCGCTCGAGTGCCATTGACGGGCCCTCAGCTTCTTTTAAAACCCAGAAACAAGTGGAGAAAATGGACCCTTTTCATTTCTAAAACGCACTGCCTCCAGGTTTTGCACTTATGTAGCCCTGGCGGAGCTGAAGCTGCAAAACCAAAATGACACTCCACTTTGCCATTTTCCTTTTCGTGGGATGAGTTTCCATTTTTAAGAAGGACGGAGGGACAATGGTAGCAGGAAGTGGAGAAAGTAGAACGCGCAAAGAAAAACGTTCCTCTGTGTCGCTTAATTGTGGCACAGGTAACCATTGCATTCAAAAAAGCTTCACATTTGCTTTGCATTTAGTTAGCTAAATGGGCTATACTTCTTCTGGAAAGAAAATCATGCATCGAATTGACTTATTTGAAAAGTTTCCACATGCATCAAATGCATTCCATCCCCACGGTGCCGCTTTAGCTTATTTTCTTTTGGGAATAATTGCGTTGATGCAATTTTAATGATATGGAAATAATGTACCTATTTCAACTAAATTCAATGCATCACTTGTTTTCAGCGTAGCTGCCCTCTGCCAGGCCAATTTGTTTGATGAATATGAATTCTGGCTCCATGCAATTAATATTCAGAGACCACCCTTTATTCATTTAATGTCCAGTCAAAACAGCCATTAAATACCAGTTGTTCATTTTCCATTCATATTGAGATTCCAGAGATACTGGAGATGCGACATAAGATAATACATCTGCAAAAGGAAGAAGAAAGTTAGAGGAAACATATGGACTTCTTGTGGTCCTGTACAAGACCTGGTAGACCACCAAAACTGTCCAAATCAGATAAACAGTACTTACTTTTCTGAGAGAGAGAGGAGAAAAATCGAGGTGCAGTCTTGGTTCAGATCTGAAAACATCCACAGGTGTTTCTGTCCATCCTTCCACTGTGAGAAGACAACTCAACACTATGGGTCTGAAAGAATGTGTAGCTGCCAAGAAGCCCCCCCCCCCTCCACCCCCAATAAAAAATAACTGAAAGAACAACTGAAAACAAGTGTCCTAAAAAGAATGAAGGTTGTAATTAAAGTAAAGAGTGGACATATTAAATACTAAATATATTTATTTTTGAGCTGTGCGTTTAAATATGATTTTTCTCTATACTGAAAAACAAATTTGCTGTTTTGACTGGAAATGAAATGGATGAAGGGTATCTGGTTGTTGCACAGTACTCTATACTATATAAATAAATCTGAAAGTCATTGATTTTTGTGTTTTTTAATTAAACGTTTGAATTTTTCCCCTCTCTGCTTTTCTTAGCACGCAAAAAAATAGTGTGCCAAATTATATCCCCTAATAATTTCAAATTGGTCATCCATCACTCCTTTCTATACAGCTCTTTTTTCTGAGTCCATTCCAGTACATTCTTTATACTATTATTAGGAGCTGTTTACCTTCTATGGCTCTAGAGTTCTTCTACAGTAACTGCACTTCTGAAGGAGAACATATCAGCATTTTTTCCTGCTTGAAGGTAAAAACATAACTTATGAAGTGTGTGTCCTTAGCTGGTCTTGGCCGAGAATCGAAATCCAGTCAGACTCAAACCACAGAACTGGAGAAATGCAACAATGTGCATGTGATTATAATAACAGATATACCAAATTAACGCCCATTGTTCAGAACCTAGTCATTTCAAGCATCAGCTGTTATTCTCATCACACTAATTACAATCTTCATTATGTCTCAGCATTGTCATTTTGACTACAACACTGTCAACTTTCCTTTCTTTTAGTATTTTGTGTGTAATTCATGCAATAGTGCATAATTATGCGTTACCTCAGTCCTCGCTGATTTGAAGTGTTTGGGTGCTGATCAGCAGGCTAAGATAATTGCTTCTCTCTCAGTGCTCTTTATCAGATGGAATCAGCCCCTTGTGAAGCTGCACCACATGTTCTTAGTCACATATCCTGAGTTATTAATTCATTGCAGACAATATTAGTTTATATCAGGTGGAAAGGCAACTTCAGTACTGGTTTTGAGGACTGTCGAAGCGGGAGGTAAAGAGAGACTAAAGGAGGAGAAAACTGAAAGAAAGACTGTAACGAGTGAGCAAGGGAGGGGGATGGATACAAACAATTACCATGATTAACTAAACACCAAGACTAAGATAAATGGGGAAACCAAACCCCCGAAACAAAACAAGGAACCACAACAGCACAGAGCATAAGCACTAACAATAGGATACATGCATTCATAGTCAGACCACACTGGGAGTAAACAGAGGGATATATATACACAAGGACTAACAAGAAGCACCTGGGAAGGGGAGGAGCCACAAATTAGAGACAGATGAGGGGTGTGACAAGAGGGCAGGATGGCGTAATAAACCAGAACAAACAAAGGTGCATGACAATGACATGAGGGGAAAAAACTAGACAAAAACAGAAAATACAAAAACCGACAAGGAAATAATCAGGCCAGGTCATGAAAGAATCCAACCACGCCCACCCAAACACACTCAACCCGTAACTCCCGAGGCACGGAAAAGTATGCACCAAGGGAGTCAGCCCTGGGTAGAGGCCAGAAACAGGACTGCAGCTCCAGAGCTAGATGTGACACTAGACAGACCACTGGATGGAGAACTGGACAGGACACTAGACAGAGAACTGGTCAAGACACTGGACAGGACAGTGGATGAGGAACTGAACAGGACATAGGACAGACAACCGGAGAACGAACCAGACAGGAGACTGGACCAGGGAGAAGATAAGAGACTAGACCGGGGAACAGACTGGAGATGGGTCAGGAGATGGTACAGGAGTGGGACTAAGGGGGTCGCAGACAGGGCAGGAGACTCGGGGGCCACAGGCAGAGTAGGAGACAGGGACACCAGCACTGGAACTGCACCAATGAAGGATCATCCTCCCGGTCTACATCATTTAGCATGATGCTTGCCAAAGCAGCCATCTGTTAGTCGCAACAGAAGTCCAGTTAGCGTTCAGTCCAGGGAATGACACTGTGATAGACAACGTATGTAAAGATGCAAATAATGTGATGCCGCTTCACTCAGAAGAACCATGTGCTAGCCTTCGCCCTTGGCATGACTGGCATCATGTGACTGGGAGAAATGTGTTTAACGCTAAACTTTGAATCAACTATGTAGAACCACCATTCATCTCTTGGAGACGTAATCAAACCTTAACCAACAATACTACTAGCATAACCCTAGCCATAACCCTAACCTTAACCTAACCCAAACCTTAACCTTACCTTAACATTTACTGGTTTACATCTTGAGGACCAACTTGTGGTTCCCACAAGGACAAAAGGTCCCTATAACATGAGCATATGACCAGGTTTTGGTTCCCCCAATGTGCGTAAACCTGGTATACGACACGCACGCACATATAAAACAAGAGGTATGACACAGGAGAGCCAAATCCTTCAGCTGCCCAAAACAAATGTGTATATGTCAATATTCTGCTCCTGAACTGCTATACAAGGCACAAGGCACAGCGTTAGTGCCAATTATCCTCGGTAAATCTCAGGTGTGAATCCCACCATAGAGAAAACATTCTCAATCTCTCTCTTTTTTCCTCTCATTGCTGTACTCTCCACCTCTCTGTTCACCTGAAGAGCCTTACCGCTGAGACCAACACAGCAATTACTTTGAACCAAATCAATAAAGCCAAACCAGCAAGACCATCCAAAGTGGACAATCCCTGTAGTGTATTCAGGGATTGTTCATAAATTCCTGGAGCCAAGGTACAGCATTCAGATCAGGGTTATGAATCATTCCGTAGCATTCTCAGACCCTTATCGGGAAGCTCGACCTCCAGAACGGCTCATTGATATTCACCTAGAGGGACTTTCGCTCCTACAGAGAAAGCCTGCACAAATGCACATAAAGCTAGTGGTGCAGTAAGTCATGAGGGACATGCTGGTGAAAAATAGGGGGAGGTACAAAGGGGAAGAGTGAAAATGGAGAAAAAGAACAAGAAACAACAGGGGGGATGAGATGATGCAGAAATAAAAGAAGTGAAACTGAAGACTGTATTCCAAACGTCATTGATATTCAGTAGCCAGATATCAGACACTGACAGTTTGGTTCAATAATTATTCAGAGAGATTGTAGCTACATTCAACATACGGTTCTCACAGATTTCATCATAACTCAGTTGTCGACAAATCAAGTTATTCAGAGTGGTTTGATGTGAAATTGTAGAGAAACTCACAGAATCTGATGTCTTCACAGGTGGTGATGGGAACCGGGGGTCACAATGTGTACAACATAAATATAAGCATTTTGTTTACTATCCACAACCATCACTGAACCAACATGTGAGTTTCTATATCGTCGCTGTCCAAAGAAAAACAAGTATTTCCAAAATGGCAACTTTACAGGGGAGGGCAAAAACCTAATTTCATTTTAATGCAAGTTAATGGAACCAGATTTTTTCCCAAGCAGCTTTGGGCCATTTCTGTTGGTCCATTCAATATGACATTTTCACACCGTGGAAACAGCAGCTCATGTGATCAAATGATGCATAAAAGTAAACATGGTGATACATGTTGTTCTTTGGCCAGCGACGATATGCAACATTGAAATGTATGACTGCAGTTTACGGAAGGTGCTACTAAACTTGCCTAAAGCTATTAAACTTGCTTTAAACTTGATTTGACCTTAAAATATCAACTTCAAAATCATATTGATGGTACACTGACATTAGGGAGACTGGCGCCTGCATCATACTTGGCCTAGTCTATCGCCAGGTAACATTAGAGTCCACTGCCACAAAACTTCTTCACTGCTTTAAGAACTGTAACTCACCTTGTCAACTGCAGCCATTTCTGGATTTTTACTGATAACTGAGTAGTAGAGGTTTGGATCTGGATGTGTTTGGATTGGAGTGGAAAGGATCTGACCCTTTTTAACCCACAATGGTGCTGAATAAACAAGGAGGCAACTGTGAAAGGGTTTACAGGTTCTGTGATTGGTAATTTGTCTTTCTCTTACCGCCACCAACCTATATCAAAGCGGCGGAGTGTATTTTGCAGGTCATATTTATTGAAGAAAAAAGGGAAAAAAGCAAATATCCGAATCCTAAAGTCAAAAATTAATACCTACCCAACAAACCACTTGGGATCAGCCAAAGGGACTAAGTAAGAGACCAGACAAGAGTAAATATCAGACTGGCTTTTACTCGCTGATAAGAGCTAAAAGAGACTGATGAAAGATAATGATGTAGGCTATAACCATATCCGTGCCATCCCTGCCTCACTAAGTTTTGTAGGGTGTCAGAAGTCATATGGCCTCATATGGTCTTGTTTCAGCCTACCAAGCAAACAGATAAACTCTCACGCTGAAGAATTTGGTCAGTCTTTAGTCAAACGCTGTAATATTCATTTACATTTACATTTATGGCATTTAGCAGACGCTCTTATCCAGAGCGACTTACAACCGTGCTTAGCGTTCTGTCGGATAATGTTTCCCAGCTAGTATAAGTTAGGAGTCTAAAACTCACCCTGAGCTCAGACACTGCCCGAACAAGGGCCAGTGCTGCTACCTAGAGAGAACAAAAACAGATATATACAGCATAAGGGCACTACCTGGGAACCGTATCCAGTGCAAAACAAAGTATTTCAACATACACAAATATAAGTGCAACAACAAGGTATTTCAAGTATTTCAATAACAAGGTATTCCTCTCCCGGCAGCTTCCCAACATCTCTTTGCACATAATGCTGCTTTAACCTCTTCAGAAGTCTGGTTCCTATCAACCACAGTGAACAATTAAGTCTAGAGTATTACATCAAACCACTCTGAATGACTTTGTTAGCGACTGAACCATTTAGTTATGCAGCTCGTCCTAAAAAAAAAAGCTTTGAATTGAAGGTGAACACGGTGACCGGCAAGACCTAGAACACGGCAAAATGAAAAACAAGCTGCATACACAGAAAACACTTTCATCAAAATGACAAAATATGAACTGCATCATGTTTCCAGATAACACTCAAACAGGAAGGAGTGATTCACACCTTTATCTTCTATGGAGTATAAACGTTCAATAATTTAACTATAATTTATTATGGGAACAGATTACAAGTATCACTGCAAAACAGAAATTAGGATATAGCAAATTAATAAACAGAACTATTTCAAATAGCAATATCAGAGGTGAGTGATAACTACCACAGCCAGCCGAGTTAACTGTGAACGTACTAGAATGTGAGTCTTTGTAGTCTTATCAACTTCTGTCAGTGATTTCCCACCACAGACATTCCCCATCCCCTTTTAAACCCTCCCGGAAATATTTCCATTGTGTTCAGTGTTTCCGAAATTGCACATGTTTATTTATTTTGAGAAATGTAGTTCAGATCTAATCATGTTGATAAAATGTAAAAATTACATCACGTTTATGAGTTTGCAGCATGTTTTTCATTCTACTGTCCATTGTGTCTTTTGGCCACCGTAAAATGAAAATTACAATAGGTTGCCGATAAATTAATTAAAAAGATACCTGTTAATTCAAGCTATTTCAAGTTCAATTTTAACAGTAATGTGCCTAAATAGATGACTAAATAATACTTATGTCAAAAACAAGGGAAAATGATGAGGTTTTGGTCAGACTATATATATATATATATATATATATATATATATATATATATCTGTC
>CM067476.1:32559130-32817116 GCA_034552555.1 Semaprochilodus insignis | reverse complement strand
TGTTCGCCTCCACCTACGTGCTCGTGTTCATGTCCGTGGACCGCTGCTTGGCCGTGTGGCGGCCGCTGCACGCGCTCCGCCGCCACCGCGCCGAGCGCACCTACGTGCTGGCCTCGTGGGCGCTGAGCCTCGTGCTGAGCGCGCCGCAGGCCTTCATCTTTTCGCTCAAGGAGGTGGGCGGCGGCGTGTACGACTGTTGGGTCGACTTCGAGAAGCCCTGGGGCGAAAAGGCCTACGTCACGTGGATCAGCCTGACCGTCTACATCATTCCCGTGACCATACTCAGCGTGTGCTACGGCCTCATCAGCTGGAAGGTGTGGCAGAACTTCAGGCTCAAGACAGGTCGTGACAGGCGGGCGACTAACGGTGCCGAAGCCGGTGCGGGAGGTGGGGGTGGGGCAGGGCCCCTCGCGCGAGTCAGCAGCGTGAGACTCATCTCCGAAGCCAAGATGAGGACGGTGAAGATGACCTTCGTGATCGTGCTGGCCTACATCGTGTGCTGGACCCCCTTCTTTTTCGTGCAGATGTGGGCTGCGTGGGACCCCATGGCGCCCAAAGAGGGTAAAACATGGCAGGGAGGTTAGAAGGAGGAGGCACTAGAGCAGTGGTCCATTACCCCCTCAGGAGCCCTCAGACCCAGATAGCAAAACTGTTCAGGCCCAAATCTGGCCCACGTTATCCATTTTCATCTGGCCCACTTGCTGCATGGACTGACAACGCTTGGGGCCACATATCAAAGTAGACAACGTAGGCCACTTTTAACTAATGTGCAGGTGACCAGTAGGCAGCACTGCTGTATCTGTCTCAGAAGTGGACCAAATCTGTTTTAGGACAGGTGGGCCAAATGCATGTTTTAAATGTGTGGACCACCTTTGACTCACTGTAGTTTATCAGAGCCGACAGTGATCAGCAGTGCCATATCTTTGCTGACATCCGTATGCTATCTGGGGAGTTTTCTCCCACCCATTGAACCAAGCAATTAAGAACTGCTTCCAGTGGTGTTGAAGTTGTGGTGCAGCAAAAATGTGGACCATCTGGGGGTCTCTGAGGAAATGTGCTGGAACACATTGCACTAGAGCCAAAGTCCACATCCGGAGCTTAAATCTAGGTTACAGTCCTGTATTTTGTAATCAGTTTACTGCACTGACGGTGGAACTGATTGGCTACTCAGTGTCTTTAAATTTAGGACTGGAACCTGGATTCAAGGTCCAGATTTAAGGAACTCTGCACTAAGGAAACATTCGCTTGAGGTATCAGACATACTAACCATCCACTTTATTAGAACCCACTAGCTTGTAGGTCCACCTTGCTGGTGGATAGTTAGAGAGCAGTTATTTGGTTTACTGTTCTCTAGCTCATTGCTTCTCAACCCTGGTCATGGAGTTCCTCTGCCCTGCACTTTTCAAGGGTTTTCCCTGCTCCCAACACACCCGATCCAGCTAATCAGCTCATTAACGGCCCCTTACTGAGTTGGACTGGATGTGTTCAGTACACTTTTTGTTGAATTCTGTGAATATCTCAACACGGTCTGCTAGCTTTGCTTTATATGTGAGCGCTGAAAAATATCTGATGTCGGCGCATGTGCCTGCGTCTGTAAATGGAACATAAACAGATTGGCTTGGACTGAACATCAGAACAATCTTCCAGCCAATAATGAGCAGCAGAGGAGCTTTCATGCTCTTGCACAGGACATAGGGAAGGGAGGATGGATATGTTTCACATGCAGGGTCAAGAAGGAGAGATGGCTGAAACACAGCCTCCTGAATCTAAAAAAAACAATGAGAAGCTTTCAATAAGCTTTCAATAAGAAGCTTTTAGATCAGGTAAGGGCAGTGAGTCTTTTAAACAGTGAAGAAATCTTAGAGAGGCTGAAGTCAGCTTGCTTATTAGCCAGCTTCTTGTTCGATTGTTCCGTTCCGCCTTAAATGATGCTGCAGAAAAAAACCCTGAAGTTTATAGTTTATTATTACATATTCGGCTCTTATTCTGCTGTAAACCTACAGTGTGAACGTGTAGAGCTGTAATTAACATGATTTATTGTCAAAGCTTCGAGAAATCATTTCTGTTAGCAATTTTAGCATCCATGTGATAATATTAGCTTACCTTACACTGCACTAGCTTTGTGACCTGTGGATCTGTCAGAGACTAAAAAATAATTCAAATAAAGATGAATTAGAAGCTGAGGCATCAGAATGTAACTGCACCTTTTAGGGTGGAACAGGAAAACCCGAAATAGAAACCAACTGCAGCTTCATGAAGAGTTGAAAAGTAGAACCGATAAGTTAATATTGATTGTGTCTTGTGACCAGCACAGTCTAAAACAAGCAAGTTTCGCAGTGCTGCACTGCCGTTCGCGAGATCGGGGCGGCGCTTCTGAGGGAACACTGAAGGAAAGGGTGTATTTGTTTTGCTGTCGAGATCAAGAATTGTTCTCCAGATTCATACTCTCTGCCTTTAAAGCTGTAAAAACACATATTGTGCAAGGCTGTGGGCCTCCAGGACCAGGGTTTAGAAGTACTGCTCCTACTCAGTGGTTCCTTCAGCCAGGGCCTAATTGCGTTTTTAGTATATTTACTTTGCTCCCAACACACCTGATCCAACATACATTATATGAGCAAAAGTATAGGGACACTACACATTACACCTACAGGAGCTTTTAGGACATCCCATTCTAAATCCATAGGCATTAATATGGAGTCGGTCCCCCTTCTAGAGCTATAACAGCTTCCTCTCTGCCGGGAAGGCTTTCTACAAGATTCTGGAGTGTGTCTGTGGGAATTTTTGCCCATTCATCCAGACGATCATTTCTGAGATCAGACACTGATGCTAGACGAGAGGGCTGGCTCGAAATCTATCTATCAATGTTCTAGTTCATCCCAAACTTGTTTGATTTGGTTGAGGTTAGAGCTTTGTGTGAGCGAGTCAGGTTCTTCCACAGCAAACTCACCCGACCATGCCTTTATGGAACTTGCTTTGTGCACAGGGGCACAGGGATGGTGGAGCAGAAAATGGTCTTCCCCAAACTGTTCCCACAAATTTGGAAGCATATGGTTGTCCAAAATGTCTTAGTATGTTTAAACATGAACACTGGAACTAAGGAGCCTCAGACAACCCCTGAAAAACAACCCCATAGCATTATCTACCCTCCACCAAACTTTACAGCCAGCACAAAGCAGTTAGGCAGGTAACGTTATTCTGGCATTCGGCAAAATCAGACTGCAGGATAGGGAAGCATGAATCGCAACTCCACAGAACATGTTTCCACTGCTCCAGAGACCAGTGTCAGAGTACTTTACACCACCCCATCCAATGCTTGGCATTATGCTTGCTTATGTAAGGCTTGCATGCCCCTGCTCAGCCAGGGAACCTATGCCGTGAAGATTGCAGGCATGTTAATGCCTGATGTTAATGCCAGAGGAGGTTAGGAACAAGAGTGTTGCCGACTTTAAAGCACCATGCATCTCAGCAGTTCTGCTCCTTGCTCTTTAACTTGATCTGCCACATGGTTTAGTTGCTGTGGTTTGTAAACGCTTCCACTTTTCAGTAATACCACGCACAGTTGACTGTGGACTTTCTGGGAGGAAAGCAATTTCATGAACTATTGCAACAGTGGCATTCTATTACAGTACCATGCTCAAATTCAGTGAACCCTTAGAAGGACCTGTTCTATGCTGGGTGCTTGATTTTATACACCTGTGGCAATAGAACTGAATAAAACACCCACATTCAGTTATAAAGAATGTCCCAATACTTTTGTCCATTTAGTGTATCACCTCATTAACAACCAGCAGTCCAAACATGTGCAGGGTAGGGGCTCCTCCAGCACCAGGATTGAGAACCTGTGCTCTGGTTCGTCATCACTGAACTGCTCTTGGCTGGATGAACCGCTCTCAACCCAGTGGTGCAGCTGATGTATGTAAAAACGTCTGTGACACCTGTGTTTGATATATACTTACCAGCACCATACACACTGCCACGTCAGTGTCACCACTGTATTGAGAATGGTCCACATGGTCAGCAGTCCTAGAAACTGCCCAGAATTGGATGATAGTGTTTGTCTGACAAATCGTGCATGACGACAGAAAGGCTATAGCCTGTAGGCTACATCTAGTTCGTGCAGTGTTTCTCAGCCCTGGTCCTGTTCCACCCTGCCCTGCACATTTTAGTGGATTCCCTGCTTTAACACACCACCTGCAACTCTGAATGGGCTTGTTAATGAGCTTATGAGTTGAATCAGGTGGGCTGGGAGCAGGGAAATCACTAAAACGTGGAGGGCAGGGTGCCTCCAGGACCAGGGTTGAGAAACACCTATAAGGTAAATTAGGCTCATGAATGGTTCCAGTTATGTAGTTTCACAGTCAGCAATTATATAACACTTCTCATGCTTGTCTTTAGAGTGCATCTACAGTGGGCTTCGGTGGTCTTCTTCAAAATGTGCATAATCTGTCTGCCAAAAGTCTCTCTCTCTCTCTTCTCTCTGCCTTTGTCCTTCGCTCAAACGTACATATTGGTGCTGTTTGAACAAAACCCTGTATCTTCAAAATGATAACCTTACAGGAGAAGGAAAAAAAAACATACATTAGTTTTAATGCAAGTCAATGGAGCCATTAAGATGTGCGTGTTTACCATGGGTTCTCTTTGTAATCTCAGTGCTTGTCCTGGGCAGCTGCAGCTCTGTTTGGGCAATTTCTGACTGAGGACGTAAAAAACAACTGGATTAGACTGTATAAACATGAAAGGCTAACTCGAAGCTGCTTGAGGCAGTTGCTTACTTAATCCAAAAATAAGGTTCTGAGAAAGACAGACAAGGATAAAGCAGTGTGGAAGTAAGGGCAGGGGGGGTACTTAGAATCAGGAGCTCAAATCACCCAAGGTCCTCTAGAGAGTTCGCTGCAGTAAATGTACCCTGAGATCAAATGCCTTCATTTTTATAACATCCTGAGGACTGTCCAATCTGTGTAATAGTCTGTCATCATTTGTCTGGAGAGTTTTGGTGACTACACAGCCTGCTGGGCCCAAACAGGGCACCCACACGCTTTAGAGGCCGTAATTGGGACATAATTTCAGGAAAAACGAGAGCAAAGCAAGCAATAGAGAGGAAATTGGAGTATATTGTTGTAGAGGATTCTAATTATTTTGGCTGCCTTTTATTTATTTATTATGGTTTTCATGGAACCTTGAGCACGCTAAGTACCATGTCATATCACCTAGTGGATTTAAGTCAGTTTGCTGAAGGCTACTAGTGGCATTCCCACGCTAAACTTCCCTACATATAAAAAGGTTATTAATGGCATTCTAAACTAAAATGGTTTTCCCTGCATAGTAAAAGAGTATGGCAGTTCAGTCCTAGACAGTATGGAGTCGACTTCAGTTCTGATTCCAAGGGATGGGTGAAGGTGAATTGATGAAGTTGATTGCCAGAGTTCCTAAAATCAAGACACGGGGAAGGAGATTCAGTCCGAGATTCAATATGAATACCAGTCAAAATATACCATTACAGCTTATGCTATGAATGGCAAGATATCATCACTTCTCTAAAATGGCAATTTTACAGGAGAGGGCGAAAACCTAGTTTAATTTTAATGTAAGTCAATGGAACCAGACTTTTTTTTCCAAGCGATCTCCGGGCCATCTCCGGGCCATTGTGGTCCAGTCACAATGAAGTTTTTACACAATGTAAACGGCAGCTGCTGCATTTAAATGGTGCATAAATGTAAAAACGGAGATGCATGTTTTTCACTGGACAGCGATGGTATAAACTTAATGTTCTACCGCCTCATTTGATCTTTCATTTGGGAAAATGTCATTTTAATTATATGACCAATTTGACCTTCGAAAGGCAATCTGGAGCTCTTACTCTAGCTAAATGACTTCTATTATTTCCGCCCTGTGGGACTGAGTCCAAAGCTTTGGAGTCGATTCTTGATTGCCAAAAGCCTGGAGAGAATCATTGGAGGAACTCAGACTTAAGGCAAGACACTACAGCTGGATAGGGTCATTTTTTAATATAACAGACAGAATATTTTTCTGAATATTTTGTAGCACAAAATCTAAATTAAAAACAAGCTACATGTAGTATATAGTGAACTTTGTTGTTCTGAATATGAAGAAGTGCTGATTTTGAGAAAACCTATTTTTAAAATGGGCTTCAGAGCTACAGTACACAGGGAAATGTCAGGGAGCATTCAGCATTTAGGTGAATGTTGTTATTAAGAAAAGGCTAATATACATATTTGGCAGTGAACTTTTCAGTTGAATTTAATGAAGGCTTACCTCCATTACCACCAGGACAACAGTGTCAACAAAATGTCATGATCTTGTCTACAAGATCCGTGATTTGAATGGTCTATAAATCTTGCATGTTCAGGCTTGACAGTAATCTGACTGTAATGTAATTTGCTGGACATATTACTATTACATAGTATATTACATTGTAACTATTACATATTACTATTACATAGTAACCTTTTTTTGGGTTAACCTCTGCTGATAGACAATGCATGGTGCTGTTATTGTTATTGAGCATACTGCCTGTTGTATAACACTGGCATGAACATTTGGGTTATGGCATTACAGTACTACAAATGATATTTGGCAAGTAAATATACATCTTAAATATAGTCAATAGAGCTAATATTTCTTATTATGAGATTTCAAGAATATTACAAGGTCATCTAAAAAAATCTCAGAAAATTTGAATTACATGACAAAAAAAAAAATATATATATATATAGACATATATAGACATATATAGACATATAAATATATATAGACATATATGTCTTTTTTGCCTATAATGTTTTGCCTTAATATTAACTTCTGGGCAGGCATAACTGTTTGATTCGGTGAGGGTACACATAAATCAGTGACCAAAAAATGATTTACAATGAGTACCTGCAATAAAGCACAATTTCAAGAGAGATGCATATTTATCGTAAGAAATGCTGCAATGCATAAAGGGCACAAAGAAATTTGTTGCAAATTCTTAATTACCAAAAAATCAAATAAGAAATGGTTTTATCGCCGTGCCCATTGAAACAAATCAAGCTAAAATATAATTCAAAGGAGCTGATTTGCATGAGAACAACTGCTATTGTGAAACTCTCAAATGAATCTTGGAGCCATGACAGAGGAAACGTATGGAAGTGCCTCTGGACATCAGATAAAGGGCAAACGTACCATTATCGGAATACATTTCCTCATTCCTGGTCTAGTTGCGTGACCACTGCCATATCTGCTAACCCTATTTCCAAATTCCCTTTTTTTCCTGCCGAAGTGTTTTGATTGAGCTAAATGGCAAAGGAAAACTTTGTCTGGACTTTATCTAAAAAAAGGGCAAGACAAGAAATATTATTTCCTAAAGGAATTCCAGCCTGCGCTCTAGGGAGGTGAGATGGAGCACTAGCATTGCGTGTGGACACTCTGTGGGCACTGCCAAACTGCTCTCTGACCTAAATATATTCATACCAGCCCAAGTCACGCTCTTTGATTTATTTGTTGGATGTTCTCACGGAATGACATCACTGGCTTTGTAGCCTGTTCACTTGGGTAAAAAAGACTTTGACTGGTAAAAGCTTGTTATTACTGTTTTGTAGTTGTTAAAGGCAACACGAGTTGGAAATGACATTTTAACAAACAAGAAAATCTTGCAAAAGAACTTTTATTTTCTTATTTGATCTTATTTGTAGTTGAACTGACTAGATCATATTAGTATGTTTGAGATTCATTGGGGCACCGTTAGAAAATCTCTCTACAGTTATCTTTCATAGACACATTAGCTTATTATACAGCTACTGAAGACTTCTTGCGATGAAATAAGACACGTTTGTGAAACTCTCCATCATTAAAAGTATTCTTAAATAATTTTAAGAATGGAATTGGACACATGTCTAGCTGTACAATCTTACATAATTTAAGATATTCCAAACCATTGCATTTTTAAAAGAAGCAACACTGTCTTGAAATGTCTTCTGTTATAGTGGAGAGCTTCAAAACTGATCTCATACGCACGAATCTACAGTATTCTGTCTTGTTTAAGCATCACTTTGTAGTTAATAAGGCAAACTATTTTCAAATGTGTGGCTGTTTCAGGCCTCATTTTCATAATTATGCTCAAGAATTATTTGGAGGCATTATAGTATTGTTTTCCCTAGCTCGAGTTTCCCTAGCTTGTTCAAACATGCTCATTTCCTGGAAGGCTGCACCAAATGAGGTCAAGATTAAAAGAAGACAAGATTAAAATACCTTTTTTGTCTCAGTTTAGATTATTGTTATTGCACAAGATGAAATCTGTGTTACTTAACTATAGTGCTCTAAAGTGCTTTAAACCAATAAAATATTATGATTGAATTACATATTACATATTAAGATGTATTACAATATATATTAAGATTGGAAGATCACTTACAGAACAATACATTTTTATAGGCAAAATATCGATATTTTTGTTTGATTACATTTTTTTTAACACTGATTTCTTTCAGTGCACTTGACACAATTATTTGTGCTTAATGTACATGAACTAACTAAGGCTAAAAAAGGTCAATTTTGATATCAGGTTGATTTTTAAAGCTACAGTTCATATAGTCTTGGATGTTCATTTCTGATTTTTGCTATTTCAGGTTAACAAAGGCATGGCATTTTTTGGTTTGTCAAAAATACTCTGACATATTTGGCTAATTTTAGAATAGCTATAGTTTTACCAAGATATTCAAAGGCTGTTTAATGCCTGGAGGAGTGCCACTGAAAGTTTCTATTTGGACTATCTCTATCTATAGAGCACCTTAATTAGATATGCAGTACCTGCACTGGCAGCACTTTCTATTCTGAATATTTTATATATCTCCCAGGAATTTATTTTGGTCTCCAGTTTATACTAGGCCCGTCCCATTTACATATAATGTGAATTGTGGTCATTTGTGGGAAAGGTGTTGCTTTAAATATGTTTACATGTACACCCATTGTTCTCAGCTTGCCTGTTTTTTGTAGACGCCGATGCCAAACGTAACAAATGTGACAAGGCTCCTTGCTAAATGCATAATGCATTGCCTGGGCCATTCATTCTGTGCAACACAATGGGCTTGGATATCTGGTTGTATCTAATGCTGAGAGTTTAGCCTGCAGCTTTTCCTCGGTACATGCACCAACAGATAGTGATCTGAAGGCAGGGAGGGCCAGGGAGGACTACAGGGACAAGAAAATAGCTTTTATCCTTAAAAAGTGTGTGAGAGAGAGAAATATGCTAGAAGTGGAAAATAAGGGTAGCCCTGCTTTTAGCAGATTTTAGGGGCATTTGTGAAACACTGAAACATTGTCAGTATAGTAATATCAGGGGACCGAATGGCTTTTAGCGCAGTAATCCAGAAAGGTGTGACACAAATTTGGAGGTCACCAGGGCCAGCACAAGGTTTGACTAAACTTTGTAGCTAATGAGTTGAATCAGGTGTGTGATCCATCTTGGAAGGTTCTTTAGTTTAACTGCGTGCCAGGAATATCCATGATAAGATCAGGTGACCAGATTCATCCATTTGTTATTTGCTGAACTCACGGATCTCTTATACCAGATAACTTCATGGTATTGTAGTACCAGAACCTGCTAATAGATATAATGGTGGTCCGTGTTGTCATTGAGCTTCACACCTGTTGTGTAGTACAGCATCTGGGCTATGACGTTTCAGTCCTGCAAAGAATTATATCTTAGCAAGTAAAATAAGTTGCTTGTTTTAGTACATGATCCTTAAAACGAGCACAGTGGTCTGGCGATAGAATTAAATAAAAGTGTTTTTTTTCATCCATCAGTTTTTCATGATTTGTGTAAAAAATACCTGAATGTAAAAACCGGAAATAAAAAAATGAAAAACCCTCAAAAACACTCCAACGAGGTGGAAGAGTTAGAATATCACTCAAGCCAAGATGTAAAATAAGGTGATGGTTTAAAGGTGATGGTGAAAGGGTTTTTCAAATAAACAATAATGTATCCAGCCACAAGACTCTGTTTAAAGTTATCTTATTGCTTGATATACATTGTATACATAATGGCGAACTGTTGTTATGCTTATGCCAGACATTTCATCCACGACCCTCCCTATACTCCGCACGAGTGGCCAGCTTGTATAATGCAAAGGCCATTCTCTTATCAGTTGGCATGGGTGGGAGGTGACTGTAAACATTCGGCCCTACAGATGGCCTGATCATGGTACATAGCTTGTCAAAGCTTTCTCCTTCTTAATGTCTAATTCAAAGCTTGTTTGAAAAATGGTTCTGCACAATGCTCCCAAATTATCTGGTGCATTTGCGTTCCCAGATGCAAGGTGGACATCGTTGGGGTGGCGGTGGAGATTTCCTGCCCAGCGTCTCTGAGCTGCAAACGACATGGCCGTGAAAAGATAAAAGACAGTTGTACTTAAAGCAAATGCCAAGTTAAATCTCTCCATCTTTCTTGTTTATATACAGCCCCAATCATGGTAGCCTATGTAAACCAAAGTTTCTTTGCGTAACTGTAATGGATGGAAACAGGACTTAATTAGCATTTTTTCCCGCTGAAAGTTGTAAAAAAGCACATAACATTTGCGACCTGTTTCAATAAAAACCCAGCTAACATTAGATTAATAGAGTTTCACTTGATTTAATTACTTACAACAAGCAAAAAATCCATGTGAAATACCTTAAACGATATCCTTATAACAATCAAACTAAGAGAGTTCACCGATATTGACTACATTGAACATTATTTCAATTACCAAGAAGTTTTTTTTCTTGCATTGTGTTGTAATTTAGGGATTATCCAATTCAAAGTAGTTAAAGTCAAATTATATTACAGATCTAATTCAGCTTGACTAGTTCTTAGGGGTGTGCTGTTGAGGTCGGTTGGGTTAGAAGTGAATCATTTAACAGTTTAGTACTCTGTCCAATGATAAGCAAATGGAAATAGATGTTGTGAAACTATAGAAATCGCACATAACCATCTGTAGTGACACATATTCCAGGGTAACTGTAACTGTAGCGTGTACTAAACTGAACTTGTTTCATCTTCTCTGTTCTAGCAGCGGCATTCATTATTACCATGTTGTTGGGGAGCCTGAACAGCTGCTGCAACCCCTGGATCTACATGTACTTCGCTGGCCACTTGTTCCGTGACTTGATGCGGAGCTGCATGAGGACATTACACTGTGGCTGTGGGGAGCAGCAGACTCCAAAGAACCAATCAGGTGGCATGGTAATGAAGAGCACCTGCAGTCAGAGGAGCTTAACCCAGACCACCGCTACATGACACATCACACAAGGTTTATGCTGCAGGGAAGAAAAAGGAGGACTGACACTCTGCAAACCGAGGCTTCAAACCAAGGGCACAAACTCACAAATAGAGAGGATCTATATAGGCCTCGTTACAGAGCAAGGTCAGGCCTGAACTCAACAGGAACTCTTAACAAGAGGATCTACTATACACGTGGAGAACTGAACGGCATAAGACTGATGCAACTGGTAGTTTTAACACTACTCTCCAGCATTTCTTCTTGATTTGTATTTATCTCATTTATAATGTTCAAAAGTTTAGGTACCCCGGTTTACTTACACTCATTGTCAAAAGAATAGGTGCACCCAAAAGTGCAAAAAAGTGTGGGATTGCAATGTTATTGGGAAGGAAGATAAAGGTTACCAGGAACAACAGATGATGATAAATTTGGACTGATATAGGCAATATTTACTGAGCTACTATACAGAAGTAGTGTCTCTCAGTATGGCATCAGGCCGCCATGTTTGCTAACGCAACATGCTAGACGTATCTGTGTTGTAGAGGTTCCAAATGGTGTCCTGTGATAATCCATCCCATGCAGCTTGAATATCCTCACGCAGTTCCTGCAGATTTTGCAGTAGGGGTAGAGGTGGAGTGACCCCAGGCCTTCTGAACATGTGATGTGCGACAACAAACCGTTCATCTTGGTGCTGACCACGGTGCCTCCACACACAGACTCGTTGGTCATCTCCAACAAGACAAAAGCAGGACTCGTCACTGAATATGACACGCTGCCATTCTGAGTTCACTCCATGACAGTCTTTCATGGTCTATGTGCATGTAGTCCTGCGTTGTGCAACCGTCTGCCAGTGGTGCTGGCACTAACAGGATGACTCATTGTGGCTATTGGGTCAATCAGCTACAGTGATAAGGCACGTCCTTACCTACGAAACTTGAATCATTCGCATGTCTCACAACATCCAACCTACCCACTAAGTTTCATTCCTGTCAGTTGATTCCTTCTGGGTGCAACTATTTGTGCAACTGTTCTTTTGACAATGAGTGTATATGCTTTGTTTATTTTTGGCATGTGAAAATAAGTAACACATCCTCTACAGTGAACACACTTCTGTTTTAATGCACAATTACTGTTTTTAGCTGTATTGAACATATTGGGGAAAAATAAAACCTAAAATGAGGAATTCAGCAGCTGCTCAGTGGCTTCTAATTATAAGTCAGTGGGTTTTTTCAGTATAAGATGAGATAAGATAGCCTTTTATTATCCCACATGGGGAAATTTGCATCGTTACAGCAGACTATAAAGTAAACAGATACAGAACAAGAGGCAGACTAAAGTGCAAGTTATACAAAATACAAAATATAATAAAAAATAAATAATCTCTATTGTTAGGTAAAACATAAAATACAATAAGAAACTATACAAATGTACATGTGTAATTGCACAGATATATATTGCACAGTTATTGAAAGATATTGCACAGACATTTTAAAGATATTGCACAGCTACGTTCTCTTATACCAGTTTCACAAATACTGATAATCTAATCTTGGAAGTCACCTAAATATTGATGATATAGGCAGTCTGAGCACACGAATTATAATGATGTTGGCAGTCAGTACAAGATGTATACAGATGATGAGGTGCAGTAGCAAATATTGCATAATAATTAAGTCACATTGAACATATAGATAGAAATGGTCCATATAGTGTGCTATGCTAGTGAGTGTCTGATGCTCTGCTTGGGGAGGTGCCGGTTGTAGAGCCTAACAGCAGTAGGGAGAAAAGAGCTGCAGTATCTCTCCTTAACATACCGCAGGAGGAGCCTGTATGGGGAAACTTCCTTTATGGCACTTGTCCTGAAATTACAGAACATGATTTAAAGCTCTGTGAAACGTTCCAGAAACTAAACCCTCTCAAAAGACAAGAGCCAGCCACACAATGAATGCTGTAAAGCCTTGGATGTGGAAAACTGACTATAGGATTTGCCCCATACCACCTGAATAAACTCCTGTAGGCCTACAGTAAGAGAGATTGGTTTTGCATTGACTACAAGCACTCACTCAGACAGGGGCAGATTACTGCTGTGTTTTGAATGACTGAATGACTTACTTTTGACACAGCTCCTACTCTGCCTTATTCTGTGAGTCACTGATGGATCATAACCGTTACACTTTGCCCTGGAAAACTGACTGCAGTAGAGTCATGCAATCCCTTTCCACCCTTACAACTTTGAGTTGCTGTCATCACCATTTGTACTTTAATGGCCATCTGTAGCTGAATTGCACATATTATGCATCCTACATAAATGAACACTATCAGTAAATTATCATTATCATGCACTGTAGATAAATAATATCATGAACAGAATATTAAATATTGTTTTTGTATGTGTATTATGAATGTCGGTGAGAGAAATATATTTAATCAAAAGAAAGATTGTTCTGAAATATTGTTTTGATATGTTATGACGTGGTCTACTGGACTTATTGGACTTTGTCTCCATGTTTTCTATAGAAAAATATACAGTACCAGACAGAAGTTTAGACGCACCCAACTAAATGGATGTTTTTGGTCTTAAAGACTCTACCGGCTTACACTTAACAGTTCCAACTGATGAGATGTCTGAAACAATAAATATTCTGATATACCACATACAGTCTTGATGTATCACAGTATTATGTTTCTGCCGTATCGCCACCTCTAATATATACACTTTGTTGCACCAAAAACTTTTATTTCTTTTTTTAAAAGCTCTAGTTCCTCTTACGATTCAGTGAATATATATGATGGGCAAACCAACAGAAGTGGTCCAAAATTACTTGTTATATCAACCTCCACTGCAAGTTAAGAAAGCTGTTTTATCCTCCTGTGAAGTTCCATTTTGGAGGTTTGATAAGGTGGACTGCATAATTCCATTCCAACGTGCTATTTTATAGTTTCATGTCTTCACTTTTATTCTACAGTAAAGCATTTAGATAAACATAAGAATAACCTTCTATGAATACCTGTGTCTAAACATTTGACTGGTACTGTATATTTGAACATTAAATAAAAAAATAAAAATCTAAACAAAAACAGCAGTGGAAAAGATTTTTAAAAATCTGAGTATTCTTTTTTATGGCACTAAATTTACAGGGTTTGGATTTGAGACAGACACCCAAATAGATAGCACCCTGTAAATAATGCTTGAGCTCAAAGTGCCCTACAGGTGTTAACAGTAATAGAAGAAACTGTGGAATTAATTTATATCATCTGAACCAATGAGACACAGATCACATGTATAAGTGCCAGGAAGGTGTAGAGTTGTAATTAATCACCAAGTTAAAGAGATACGTTTCTTAAACGTGAACACTGAGCTTGACTGTCTAATAAAAGGTGAACTTGAGTTCCACAAGTAAGAAACATTATAACATAAATAGGTCTCTTCACGTTTTATGATTTTAGGAAAGGTCTTTGCAGAAGGCTGGTATCTGCTGGTCTAAGATCATGTGTTGGAACATAAACAGAGAGACAATCTGTGACGTAATCAGGCGCTTTAATTTAATTTACAGCTTTAAAATCTAGTAGAGAACTTTAAAACGTGTTCAGTAAGAGACAGGCAGTCTGATCTGCTGCGTTCTGTATGAGCTGTAGAGGATTTATTGTTTTCTTAGGAACCCTGGTGAGAAAAGCATTACAATGATCAATTCTGCTTATAACAAATGCATGAACGAGCTTCTCTGCATCACTATGAGTAGAAAAGGCTGATTGATATTTTTCAAATGATAAAAAACTACTTTAGTGATGTTATTTATATCCAGGATATAACAGAGGTCAGAGTTTGCACCCTGGTTTATACTTCAGGTTTGGTATATGAAGCTAAGGAATCGAGCTTCTCATAAGCAGCTTCCTCTGAGGTTTAGAAATAAGGATACGTATTTCAGTTTTTTCTTGATTTAGTTGATTCAGATTGATTTAGACTTGATTTAGAAACTTTTGTGACATCTATTGAGAAACACAGCTGGTTAACCTGTTAACGAAGTCCTGATAATCAGAAGGAATGCAACTGTATAATTGTGTGTCAGCATATCTATATTTATATCATGTTTCCTAATTACATAAACTAGAGGGAACATGTACAATGAGAAAAACAGAGGCCCTAAGACTGAACCTTGTGGTACCTCACAAGAATTTTTTTTTCCCTGACTTCCCTGTGAAACCAAACATTGTCTATTTGTTAAACATGACTTAAACTATAACTAAAACTGTACCTGAGAGGCACACAATTCACAATATTAAAGATAGTGGATTAGAATCTTATCAACTGCGTCAAAAGCTGCACTAAGATCCAACAAAAGAAAGAACAGAAGGATTTTGTACATCAGCGCTGAGCCTGAAGTCATTCACAGCTCTTCTCATATAACTTGTTTGATATTACATATGCATGCAATTGGTTAAAAACAGCTTTCACCCCCTGAGACTTCAGCTAAAAAGGAGTGAAGTGATTTGAAATTGGTCTATAATTATACAGTACAGAAGGATCTATATTTTAGTAAAGGCTTCACCAAGGCAGGCTTAAAAGCATCTGGCAAAGTACAGTTTTAACAGTTTACAATAGTTAAAACATCATTTTGAACAAAAACAACAACCAATGAAGTACACACAGGATCAAGATCACCTGCAGATGAACTTAATTTGTTTATCATAGTTGTAAGCACATGATCACTAACAGAGAAAGATGTCATTAGTAATGTAGGTGTCTTATCAGGAAGGTTACTGGAACTTCTAGATGTCTGAGCCATGCTCTGTCTTATCAAAGCTATTTTATTTTGGAAATAAATTGCAACTCTTCACAGGTTGTAGAAGATAAATCACCACGAGACACTATAGCAGAAATGATAGGGTTAATTAGTTGGACTGTGGTTAACAAATGACTCTGGTATTATCTTAGTGTTTATTAATCACACTAGAGGGGTATGACTGTCTGGATATTTTCAGACCAGTATTGTAGGTGGAGATCTGCTCTTTAAGAATATCCTAGGCTTTACTTTTCCATCCATTAATCTTTAATAGATATCATTTTTTTAACAAAAGGAACTGTAACTTATGATAAAAAATATTTCTGGAGGGGTCTTGATAGAGGCAAAGGCGTTTCTCATAGTTAGGGATAGAAACCATAGCACCGGCCCATACGTGCCTGTCTAAATACATAGTACTGCATAATCTAATAATTATTTCATTTCAGCTATCTAATTATTATTGAAAAATAACTTGTATGAGCTGCTAATTGTGTGGGGAGGAAATAGCTTATTTCTTTTCTTTATTTATCTGATGATAAAATAATCCAGATCTCAACCCAGCATTGTCAAAATTGGACAGTTCATGCATCCAATTACATTCAACACAGATGCTCCAATTATTAATAACACATCTGATTAAATTCTGCAGTGTTAGCTTTATTGATAGGATTAGAAACAAGGTTAATATTTGCTTTAGGAGTTCAGTTAAAGTTACGGTTAAAGTTGGAGATAGAGAGGGTTTTAGATTAAGAGTGTGGGAAAGATACAGTTTAATTTTTATAGATATTTAGTTGAATGTAAGTTAATAACAAGGTATCAGCTTCTAGAGACTCCACTAACTCCTACCTAAAGCTATTTTAATTACACTGAAGGTCTAGTTTGTCCAGTACAATACAGGTCCAGTATGTATGAACAGAGAAATGAATCACAAACTCCTCCTGAATGTAAAAATATGTGAGGAGTCATGTATATGTGGTTGGTTATACACATGAAGTGCTGTTTTTGGATATTTCAGCAGCCTTTGTTTAAGTTTGGAGGAGCAATATTAGTAATATTTGGTAATAATATAGTAGTAAAGTAGTAGTAATATTTCTGCTCCAGTGATTTTTTTGGACATCTGAGTTTCACTCAGTGGCATGAGTAATTTCTGGCCCCACTGCTGAGCACTGCTGTCATGATGAAGTCATTCAGCCGCTTCCCTGTGGTTTTCAAATTGCCTTGTGCTGACACCTAGTGTTGGAATAACATCACAACACAAGCTCATTCACAGCAAAACGGGATTTCAGTGTTAGTTAAGTCCTGATGTGTTTTAAACCAGTCTGATAGAAAGAGGTATATCACATGACAGTGACTACAGTGCAGTGTAATATTTATATACTATACTACATAAATATTTGCTGTCACTGTCTTGTTACTCTTTACTTTCAGTGTAAGTTAATGCAGGTAATTCTATTGGACCATTCATCATTATATTTTGAGACTCTATAAAGGACAACTTGATTTTTAATTTTTTTTTTTTTGTGAAAAACTGTTGATTTTCTAAGGGAAAATCATTTCCACACTTTATTTACTTAGGACAAACGTAAATATGGGATGTCTGCTTATTTTAGTACACAATGTCTGTTTATCTGCTGAAGTACTAAAAACTACAATATAGAGCAAAAAATGCATAATGTCATATTAGCACAGGTCACAGCTGGTGTGCACATTTATTACAGTTATTACAGTGACTGTAAATTAAAATATGTTAATAAAATAAAATAAATTTGAATATGTTCTCTGTAGAGGATGTGTTCATTTAAGTTCATTAACAAATCAACAAAGTGTGTTGTTTGTTTGGTGGTTCCTAAACTCTTGCATACAACAGCGCACATGTAGATATGGAAACAGGGGTGCCCAAATGTTTCATCTTGGAAAGTCGTTTGGGGGCTAAAAGATACAATAGTATACAAGTAACGAAGTTTGGTGGACTTCAAGTCAAGTTTGATGTGCTTTATATTTATTCATAGTTTTTCTATTGTGAACTGTAGGCCTAAATTCCTTTGGTATAGTGAGAATGCAGTCACTGATGATTATGTGACGTCAAGGACCAAGCATTTAATTGTATTTACTCAGACTGTATGTTGTCTTTGTATACTAATAATATATGTTTTCTTAGTAAAAAAACAAACAAACAAAAAAAAAACATATTTTAAAATATGATCTTATATAAAAATATGATAACATTCTTATTGGGTGAGGGGCTTATGAGGCTAGGGAAACTTTCTGGTTGGCGAAATCAAGCGTCACAGGACACATGCATACAAACCTACTGGCCTGGTGTCACTCCACCTCCACCCCTACTGCAAAATCTGCAGGAACTGTGTGAGAATATTCAAACTGCATGGGATGGATTATCACAGGACACCATTTGGAACCTCTACCACTGCATGCAGAGATGTCTGGCATGTTGCGTTAGCAAACATGGTGGCTCAACACCAAACTGAGAGACACTACTTCTGTATGTGTAGCTCAATAAATATTGCCCATATCAGTCTAAATTTATCATCGTTTATTGTTTCTGGTAACCTTTATCTTCCTTCCCAATAGCATTGCAATCCAATACTTCCTTCTGGGTGCAACTATTCTTTTACATACCTTTGAACTGAAAGATTACACAATGGAACCACTGAGGAACAGCTGAATAACATGAGGTAATAAGAAGTTGGGTTGTTTTTGTTATTCAGAGAGGAGTTAGGTTTCTTTTTGTCTTTGTCTTTTTGTTTTCAGAGCGGCTACGATCCGTACTGGAATGCCAGCACTGCCCAAACGGAACTATGGTCTTAAAAATGAATGAATGAATGAATGGTTTCAACGGAATCATTTTGATGGTATGGGACTTTAGGGTTATAAATCATGTATATATCATGTTGCAGGTTGTGAAGGATCCATTAGACGAGTATGAATAAGACGGAGATAAATAGCTGCCTGAACTTCCACTGTGAGAGGACAACTCGGCGCTATATACTCAGCGCTATATACTACAACTCAGCTGAATACTGTGCAATTTGTTGTTCATTTGTTTCCTGCTTTGTTCCAACTCTGGACAATGAAGAACTTGTATTTAAAAGGTTGTTTTGACAGGAAACTAAATAAATGAATGATGGTGTTTGACTTTTCCACGGTACTGTATATGATGGGCCTTGTCAAGAATGTGCCACAGGCTAAACATTTGGGGGTGAGGGTCAGAGTTGTCCTTTTGAACTCAACCAGATGTCCAAAACCTATTCAGGTGATTTTCTCCTGTGTTGTAGTAAGAGCATTTGAACACATATGAGCTACGGTGACGAAGTTTGCTGTCAGATTTATTGTGGTTGTCAGAGGAATGTCCTGCACGATCCAAAAATAAAACAGGAGTTACGGATGTTCCTCTTTTACACATTACCTTCGTAGAGATTGTAACCAACTAAATTTGCAGTGACGTGCTGCATGACGCGGATAAGCATACAAATATCCTGCCCCGATGGGAGATGCCTTCTTAGCAGTCTTCTCACGGAAGCTGAATGACTGACAATGCTGGATGTCATCCAGGATTTACAGAACTACACTTTCAGGTATTCGTGACTCTGATTGGGTGTGTTGGCTGTGCAGAGCTGTGGGTCAACAGGAGCAGGATTAAGGCACATTGTACAAGAGCGAAACTGAAGTAAATCCTGGTATCACTGCCAAGTTTTACTTCATGAGAGGAAGTTATGCTGACTTAAATGCTCGCTTAAATATCCTCACACAGTTCCTGCAGATGTTGCAGTAGGGGTGGAGGTGGAGTGACACCAGGCCTTCTGGATGTGTGACGTGTGGCAACAAACCGTTCATCTTGGTGCTGACCACGGTGCCTTCACACATGGATTCATTGGTCGTCTCCACCAAGACAAAAGCGAGAATCATCACTGAAGATGACCTTCTACGATTCTGAGTCACTCCATGACAGTCTGTCATTACACCATTGCAGTCTTTGCCACTGCAAATGCTGATGTGGTGTTAGGGGCAGTCGTTGCAACGGTCTGCATGCATGTAGTCCTGCGTCGTGCAGCCGTCTGCCAGTGAGCTGGCACTAACAGGATGACTCATGGAGGGCATCACTGCTCACTGAATGTCCACAATCATGGCTGTTGGGTCAGTCCATGCATGAGTCAGAATGGAAAGCACACACAACAGGAAGATCTTATATAGTCAGGCAGGTACAGCGATAAGGCCCATCCTTGCTTATGCCACATGAAACGTCAATCATTTGCATGTCTCATGATGACAAACCTACCCACCAAGTACCCACCTGTCAGTTGATTCCTTCTGTGTGCAACTGTTGTTCTGATGATGAGTGTGTGTATATGTATATATTATGTTCTATCAATAGTGTTTATCTGCATGATGACTGGATGATGACTTTGACACTCGGTTTGGTTTGAGGCTGTTTTGTAAGAATGACCCAAATAGCCTAAATAGCCTACAGTAACTACTACCTGTACAGGCCTCTTCTGCTCTCCTGGTTGTCTCAGGGGATTAAATCACTTCTTTGAACAGTGAGTAATGATGAGCCTAGGTCAGAAATGACAGTATAATCAGTATTAGTACCTTGACAACCAAATATGTTTCAGTGCAGCAGATGGTACAGGGTGTTGTATCATATGCTTCATTTACTTTTTACATTGACTGAAGTGATTTCCCCCGCATGTATCTGAAAACCCTCCTGATAGTGCACATGCTTGGCGGTTCCTGTGTGGGGAAGGAGAGACATGTTTTGTTTGAACAGTACTGACGGGACATTTAAGCTAATCTGTTAACATTTAAAGCCTTGATAATGATGTAAATCCTCTTTTGTTTGCATCTGAGTTAGAATATGATATACTGAATGTGTGGCTACAGATTGTGTTATATGACAGGCACAATGCGTTTGACTGCACAGTTTGCAAATAACAAAAGTACAGCTCCGTCTTTGGCTGGTGGCTTTAGAGCCTGGCGAATTAAAGGGCCCATATCCCATATATGTATCATGTTTCCAAAGTTTCCAAATGTATGATTTACTCCTCACATATGTGGGAACTAATCCGCAAAGCAGCTTGCTTTGAATTATAGTTTGGTGATGTCACAAAAAATAATGCACTTACATATACCAACCAACTGAAGTCATATGGAGCGTTTCAGCCCAGACTACTTAGCTATATATACACCGATCAGCCATAACATTAAAAATACCTCAATGTATCTATCCATTTTGTCAGTTCCACTTACCACATAGGTGCACCTTCTAGTTCTACAATTACAGACTGTAGTCTGTCTGTTTCTCTGCATGCTTGTTAGCCTCCATCGCCTTTTTTTTCAATGGTCAGGACCCCCACAGGACCACCACAGAACAAGTATAATGTGGGTGTGGTGGATCATTCTCAGCACTGCAGTGACACTGATGTGGTGGTGGTGTGTGTAGCATGTGTTGCGCTGGTGTGAGTGGATCAGACACAGCAGTGCTGTTGGAGTGTTTAAACACTTCAGTGTTCCTGCTGGACTGAGATTAGTCCACCAACCAAAACTATCCAGCCAACAGCGTCCTGTGGGCAGCATACTGTGGGCAGCGTCCTGTGGGAAGCATCCTGTGCCCACTGATGAAAGACTAGAGGATGATCAACACAAACTATGGAGCAGCAGATGAGCTGTTGTCTCTGACTGTACATCTACAAGGTAGAGCAGCAAGGTAGGAGTGTCTAATAGAGTGGACAGTGAGTGGACACAGTGTTTAAAAGCTCCAGCAGCACTGCTGTGTCTGATCCACTCACACCAGCACAACACACACAAACACACCACCACCACCTCAGTGTCACTGCAGTGCTAAGAATGATCCACCGCCCCCATTACACCTGCTGTGTGGTGGTCCTATACCCCCACAGGACCTGACCACAGAAGCACAGAGCAAAAGGGGCATAACAAAGTATACAGTGAATCAGGTGGACTGTAGCTGCGGGACTCCTTTATGGTACGTGGAGCTGATAGAATGGACAATAAAGTACATGATAAAGTTCGTGTCCGGTACTTAATGGCCGTTGTATAAGAGGATCTGTGGGTGAGAGAGGTGTAGCTCAGCCTGGCGCGTGTCTTCAGCTGCCACCTTTTCTTTCCTTTCCTCTCTCTTTTTTTTCTCTTTGTGCAGAAGCTGCCTTCAAACACAGCGACGCTTCTTCCTCTCGCCGCTTCCGTCATTTACCGCGCGTCACGAGGCAGAACTGTCAGTTAAAGCAGCGCGAAAGTTTGCGTCGGCGGGAGCGACCATGGTCCGCGATGGGGCTCTCCGAGTTGTTGTTCATGATGCTGTACGGGAGCTGGAACATGTCCCCGCGTCCTGAGAGCGCGATACCGGAGAGACCCGCGTTCGCGTTGGGAGCGCGCTCGTGAGGAAAGGTAAGCCAGGTTCTGCTGCTACCTGACGGAAATCTTCCACCATGGGCGCGCACACACTGTTGCTCAGCGCGCTGCGTGGGGCTTACTTACTGAATACACGCTGCGTAATGACAAGATAAAGCTCTGTCTGCTGGAGAGGGAAGTTAGGGGGGCAGGAAGAATGCCGCTGGTTGCTTTGTGTGGCGCACCTTGACGGTCGTAGGTAACGCACGAATCCGGCGTTCACTTCAAGTGGGCGAACGAGAGGCTGAAATTGGCTTCTTATTAACTGTTGCACCATTTAAGGTGGACTGGAGAATTCCAATTACAAGCCAACTTCAGCCTTACACGGCTACCCTAGTTTCTGTTCCAGGGTGGGGGATAAAACCTCAAGATTTCATGAACACTCTTTTCTGCAGGTATCTTTCCTCCTTTCCTTCGTTTCTTCTTTTTTTGTTTTGGTTCACGGCAATGGAGAGCCCCTCTTCGGCTGGCAGGCGGCAGGCGTGGGCGACAAGCAGCCGCCGCTGGCTCCCTCTGGCGGACACCGAGCCACAGAGCACCAACCACACAATCACCCCGCCACCCCAAAACCTCTCCTTGCAGGACGAGGTCTTCGTGGAAGGTAGGTAGCAAGAACGTTAAGGCGGTAGACATGGATAAGATGGGGTTCCAGTTGTCTTGGACTTGGGCCAACTCTCATTCAGTTAAAGGGGACCTGTTATGCTCATATTTGGGGGTCTACTAGGGAACTTCAAAATTCCCTGCTTCATATTGTACATCTGTATACACTCCCTGTCTGAAACGCTAAGGTAGAGTTCCTGTGTGAGCTCAGTGTGCTCTGACTGGTTAGCTCACTCACTCTGTTCTGATTGGTTAACCACCAGAGTGGCATCCTTGTATAAGCCAATAAGGATTGTGTTACGAGATGACATCACCTTGTAACACAGAATAGATCCCCAATGAGGCATATCAGGCAGCTGGGAAAAGTGGTTTCTTTCCTCTGGCATGTACTTTTAGTGCTTTATAACTTTGCAGATCTCTTATATGCTCAAAAAGCTACATAACACACTAAAGGAAAGGGGAAAAATTGAAGTCCAATTGGTTCCCTTTAAACAATTTATAATACAACAGAATGGATTTAGTTCATAAATAGGGCCGTCTCAATTGAGGGAAAAAAATAATTCTAAAATGAATTCTAACTCTTTTTTACTACTATTGATACTATATAAAAGCCTGCAACATCTTAACTTACTAGTCTAATAATATAAACCCTAAAATTCTCTGTGACACATGCGCAGTGCGGCATCCCCCCATAGACCTACCTCCCTGTAGTGGTGGTAGTGGTGGGGGTGGTGGAGTGAATGAGTGAGAGAAAACGTGATTAACAGTAAACGCAAAGATTAGCTAGCACCATAGCAGCTGGTATGAAGAAAAGAAGGGAACGAAAGCTGACAAAGCCAATGTAATGCGATGACTGAATACTTTATCTGTTGCATAGTAATAGTTAGCATCAGATGGTCAGAGCAAAGTTAGCTAGCTTAGTAATGTTTACTAATTTAATTGCCAGCTAGCAAGAGTTAGCATCATGCCTGCATACTGTGAAAGAAGTGCTTGCTGAATACATGTTCAGTGCATTGATGCTAAGTGTAATACACTCTTGTTTGTGTTAAGAATGTTGTAGGCTAAGGTGGCTTAGGTGCTATTATTACCTGGGATTCACCATCCGAGGGGCACCAGCCAAAATCTTGCCCAGGGCATCACATTGGTCAGGGCTGGCTCAGCACTAGTGGTTTAGGCAGTAGGCAGCACCGTGGTATGGTTACTGCAATAATAGCTTCTCTAGCTGTACTGACACCTCCATTCACTAAAGAATAAGCTCAGTCTATACCTCTGCAGTGATGTGGGGTTCACCAGAGCCCACACTAAGGGTGCCTAGAAGGAGTATAGGAGCACCTCTTTGAACATCGTAGTGAGAAAAGGGAAGCCCCACAGCCTTGTGTTCATTACAGTGATGAGCGGAAGTCCACAGATTTGCAATTTGGGACAGTGTTTCCAATCAAAAGTCACTGATTTCACATTTAGTGAAATGGCCAAATCTTGGTAAAGCAATATAGGTAAATATACATTATAAATAGTTTGAGTTAGTCATGAGCTGTGAGAATGTTGGCATGTTCGTTAACAATAACTACTCTAAGTCTGACTGGGCATCATCTGCGTCTACTAATAGGCTGTACTGACTCCTAAGGCTTCATGTCAGGGCACTGTGTTTGAACTATGTAGATTACATTTGTGATGCCATTTGTAGATGCACCCATAACCTTCAGTAGCCCACACAAACACGTCCTTGGTGTTTAAAAAGGCATGATTTCACACAAAAGTGGGAGCTAATCGTCTTAGTTATGAAATAACGGTAATTTACCCATTTCAGCATATTGCTTTCATCATCCCGGATACTTACGAAGAAAGAAATGCTAAAATGAACCTAACTCCACTGCTCACAAGACTTTTTCTGCTGATCTTTTTTCATGTTTCATTTGCAAGATTTTGGTTTGTATCCGGTCAACTGTGTCAACAGTCAATTTTATGGAGCAAAGTGGTGAATGAAGGAGCTTACTGTCAGATCAGTTCACTGCTGTAGATTCAGGCAGTATACAAAATCAGGGTAAATGCATCATTCAGTTTTATAATGTACCTGTAATCTGATTACTGTCTTTATGTCTGTAACTGTAACAGAATATAGTTACGTTATTTTTGTATCCTGATTATGTAACACAGTTATATCCATTCTGCTACTACTCAACCCTGGTAATAATAATTTCTACTAGGGTTGAGAGATGGATTGTTTTTATATAGAAATTGCAATTTGAAAGAGTGCAGTTTTCAAATCACAGGGCTTATAATATCAATCATCTCCTCTTCTCAAAGGTAGAAAGAAAAATAGCATAGAGCTTGTAAACCAACTATAGATGTTTTAGACCCATAAAAATACCCCATGTGCTGTGTACGTTAACACAATCCTAATTAACAGGCTGTCTGTCTGGCAGGTTAATTGGCTGTGTTAAAATCTCAAGCCAAAAACAGCAGACACATTAGTCTGTATAGACTGAAAAAAGGGCCGCTCTCAATTTATACAAAATTACCATGATTTACATTGCAGTTACATAGGTCAGAAAAATCACAATTATATATTTTGCCCATGTTGTTCAGCCCTCATTTCTGCGATATACACTTGCATAAAGAACAGCCACATACATATAGAAGATTCAGAATGTCTAAATTTGTGCACTTTACGTTTACTCACTAGCAGAAATGTTTTAGACTTGCTAAAGACTTGTGATGTGAAGTGGGACCACATTGAGCCAAACAACTACACTGTTGTCAACTGCAAACCTGTACATTTTTTTTTTGTTAGACCAAGTGCCAAAAACCAACAGAGACTAAAAATGCATGTGACAAACTAATGTCACATCCTGTGACAGCATATTCCAGACTTACTTCAAACATAAATGCAAATTTGCTCATTTAATTATGTCGCTATTTATATTTACATTCTTCAGGTACATGAACATGATTTAGGACATAGATCCAGTCAGAGACGTAGTAACATAGTGCACATTAGTTTGGGCTGATCGTTTTGGGCAAAGTGTATAATGGTGATCATTCTGACTACTGTTGTGACTGTGATTCATATAAATGATGTTTTTATTAAGTTGTTTTCTGTTTTTATTTTATGTCTGAGAAGACCGGAATATCAACTTCTTCTGGTTTGTGGCTTGAACCCTGAAAGTAGTGTGCCAAACTGACATGTCAATGCATATGCATTCATTCCATTACAGAAGCCCAAACACGTCACGATAGGGGTCATTTAAAGACATCACATACACATTGTGTGGGTGTTTGGTTGCTTCTGATTGGACAGACTCATCTACAGGCAGTTCATAAGTTCTGTGTTATTAGATTCAATGTCTGGTGCTCTTGGGATTTAAATATTGCCCTCATTCATACGGTTCAAATGCCAGACAAACAGCTTTCACCTAAATGCAAATAGCACCGCCTACCATAGAATGCAAATGACCAGAAACATGACATATATTATCCATCTCATAAGTATGGGGTGAACTCTGTCTTGCTTCATTCAACCATTTTTGTTACAAGCTGTGCTAAGTGAAGGAAATGATCTGAGCGACAATACTAAACCAGAAGTGCACTGTTAATGTTGTCAGTCAGCATTTTTTACTAGAGAATGCAGTGCATTAGTCAGATAGCAGATAACACAAGTACCTGAAAACTTCAATCCTAATCTTTAAAGTGAGGCCATGTCTCATGCAGCGTGTTGGTTTGTGACCTCTTGCATAAAGTATTTATCTTAAGTGAAGTGCTTAAGAGATACATAGACATTTTAACATTGCAAGTGTCAGAAACTTAGGTGCGGGCCTAAAACTCAACCTACAATTATGGATTTTGTTCACTTTTTCAAATTTTCCTAACATTTCCAAGACATTAAATAATACAAAGCTTGCTTAAGCAGCAGTGGAAACGCAATGTCGCTCAAGACTTAAATTCACTTAATATGACCACCGTAACGTATGTACAGCAATACTATTGACTAAACATCGTGGAGGCAACTCACAGTAGAGGCTACTCAATGTATAGAGATGCCATGATACCACTTCTGTTCTGATACTAATTTTAAAACTTTAAAAGTTTTTGTGTTTAAAGCAGACCTATTAAAATATCAACACATTGACATATATCAGTGAGTGTAGTTTGCTTGGAGGCAGTTTGCTTGAAGAATATTGAACAGTGAAAAGCATTACAGTATATTTGGGCATCCTTACACATATTGCTGAAAGATGCCAGCACTGCATGCATTATGCTCTTATAGTCCTTGTAGAGTAAGTATAGTACTATACAAAAACTTTGAGCAACGTGAGCAAAAACGAAAGTGTCTCAGTGTAGACATGTGCTGGAATGTTTTTAATATGACAGATGGTTGCTGTTGAGCACAACTGGCTAATAGTAATATTGTTGAAAATGCTATAAGCTACATCTATCCAAGAAAAATGTGTTATTGTTTGACACTCTCAGAAAAAATGAGACCTTTCAGGGTACAAACTCATGTCTCTGGGGTGGGACTTTCTTCAGTACCTTTGGTTTGGGAACATAAATGTGGCATATTCCATTGCAGTTATTATTTTTAAGCTGCACTGATTCCTTACTTGACTCTTGTTATTATATTTAATTTTACTTTTCTGCTTAAAAAAGGTATGAATATGCCATTTACCCTGGGAAACTGGTGGGTGTGTTCCTTTAAAACTTGTTTAAGGTACACAATTGGATCTTCTTGTATGTACCCTTCGAATATTGCCAGGATTCGAATATTGAAATCTAAGGTATTTGTTATGTTTAATCACAAGAAGATGAAGACAATGTACAAAGTGATTATACACTGTAACTCAGGTTTTGTTTCAGATCTGTGAAACTTCAAGGCTTTGCTAGGATTTGTTTGTTTGGTGATTATTACAATTGCTATATTGAGCCTGCAAGTAACTATATTAGGAGAAACGGAACTTGTGGCCTCAATATGGTAATTTGTAGCCATGACTTATGAAAAAAATAATTACCATGTCACCTTAGGATCTTCATAAATTACAGAGGAAGCATGTTAGTTTATTTTTGCTACCTTGAAACAACGTGAGTTCCTTCATGTACATGCTTTGTCATGGATGTGCTGTTAAAGAAATGACTCAGAAGATAACAGAGATAACGGTGTGGCTTTTAACTTAGGCTAAGCTGATGGTTTGCTGTTTCCAGAAACAGTTAAAATAGATTAAGAAGCAAGTACAGAAGATGAGGCGTCTCTAGTAACATCCAGTGTTGTACTGGTTGGCTGTAGTTTTAGTTTGACAGCTCATCCGACACAAAAGCCCTCAGCTACTTTTGCGTAATAAATGTTTTGAAACGCGTTCCTCTGTCTGTAGCTACAGTTTTTACTCTACGCCAGCACTGTCACATAAAATGTATGGCACAGCTGCGTATCAGTTTCCTCATCCGTGGGTCAACCGGAAGTCTGTTTATGAACTTTTCTGACTGCGTAGACTGTTTGTTTAACAGACAATAAGCAGAGAAAGGAGAGTGGAAAATCTAGTAGGTGCAAAACCAGTGAAAGAGTAAACATGGTTTTCTGTCTAACTCACACATGCGCAAATGTACAGAGTGCTAACACATGAATGTATTTTCCACAGGATGCTCTACAGGAAAGATTCAAACCTGGCTCCAAGGCTGTGGGTAAGTGTGTGTGTGTGCGCGTGTGTGTGCGCGCATGAGCTTGTAGGGGAGAGCAGACAGTCTTCTATGTCAGCAGCAAAGCAAGTAGCTCACTGTGGTTGAACGTTGTCAGCTGCAAAGCAGTAAAAACAAATTAATGGAAACTACTAAGAGATGATCTGGTGAAAGGTTATGATCGTAATTACAATATAATAATATAATAAATGCGTGCACCTTTGGAGAGGATCAAGAACAAATTCAGTGACTGCATCACATGACTTGCAGTATAAAGCTTTAGATTAAAGAAAGTATTTTTGGGAAAGTTCTATTTCCAAACTTCCTGTTGTTTTTGCTGTACAGGCATAGGAAGAAGCAGAAAAAGTGTGACTGACTTCAGTGCTGCTGTTTGATCTGGCTGTTTTGTCTTGACCGGTTCCTGTAGGTGGTGTGACATGTTTGGAGTAGTGGCAGTTGTCAGCTGCTAAATGGGAAAGCCTGTTTCTGTGAGATGCTGTTCTCACACCCTCCGGCATCTCGTTGAATGTCAGTGAATAGATGTGTGCGCTGAATAAAATGTCGGACTAACCGTTGTTTCCCGTAAATGTTACGGCAGATATAAAATGCTGTTTCGTGATTCATTTGCAGTCCGGAGGGGTTTGTGTGCGAGTGTGTATTTTTATCGAAGCATCTCGCTGCATGCCTGCAGTTCGCCCACGAACCACACAGATTCAGATGTGATAAAATGTGACTGCTGTGTTTTCACTCTTGCTTCTCTCTCTCTTTCTCTCTTCCATATGTTCATGTGCATCTTCAGAAATGAAGCCAGCCAAGAAAACCCCAGTCACCTCACTGTGGGTAAGTTCAGTTGTCTGGTTAGGAGCGTTAATCAGTTTAAGACTGCATGATATGGTTCCATAGATCTGTTGAATATCACAATGGCGATATAAGAAGCAGTGAGCTATTATTATTAAAACTGTGCACCTCTGACCAGATGTGCCACAAGTACAGAGATTTCTTGGATATGTAAACAGAAATTTAACTGACCTCTCATTTACCAAACCTCTCATTTACCACAGCTCTATGTGCAAAATAATAATAATGAAAAACAAATAAGTACTAGCAGTCACTGACATCAGGACTGAAAGCGGAAAGTTTTTTGTGCACTGTAAAGGCTGGAACATACACTGAGAGTGACGCAAAATATTTGGTTTATTAATTAATTTATTTTTTGCATGAAAAATACACACACTGGATGCGCCTTGATTTTTTTGCTTGGACTTTTGCCATGTTATTCTCCCTGAATAAAGAGGCTGAATATCTATCAAAAGGTCACTGGCTTCTCATAACACGAGCAAACTGTGGAATTGTGCAGGATGCTTTCCACTTTGGAAAAACAGAAAGGAGACTTTCTCCTCCTCATCCACGAGCTAAAACTTCATAAACTTATTATGAAGGAGATGGAGCACGAAACGAACGGGCCAGGTGTCCTCAAAAGCAAATACATGTTGTTCCTCACAGAACAAGTAAGCGGTGACCCAGGGCTATTCTCCATATTGGAAGAGTGAAAGTAGCGTGGGGAACTTCATCGTTTCATTCCGAAGATGAAAAAATTCAAGCTTTTCTACAAATAACTCCATGTCTTGTTTGAGCTGCATTTGAAGATCTCCAAAATCTGATCTGTGTCAGAGAAACGTTCTAGTTGGTCAGGTGCTGCCAGTTCATCTTTGCTGTCCTCATGTCAGTGGCAGAAATGACTGGAATTGGTCGGTGTGTTTGCAAAAATCTAACAGAGTATAATTTTTTTTACAGTATGAGACACAGTTATAGTCATGCTCAAATAAATCTACTGTCGTCTGAATAAACCACACTAAATTGCGCTCGGTGTGTAAGCACTTTAAGGTGGAACAATTACACAATTTTTACTTTTGCTGGTTAATTTAGGAAAAGACAACTGCAGTATTACTGGCAATATAAGCTCCCCAGACAAAACCTTGCATGTTTAAGGTGGTAGTGACTTCAGGCTAATGCAGATGGTGTTGCGCGGATAATGATCAGGCTATAAATACAAGGGGGTGTGCAACAGGATTCATAGATTGAGAAGAGGTGGTACAGTGCAGTGAATGTCTCATTCGTTGTGTGGAAAATGGCTCCAAAGCAGATGTTAATGATTGGCTAAAATGAGTGATTGGATTTGGTTGTGCCAAAGGCCATAGTGTGAAGGAAGTAGCTAAATTTTCAGGTATATGGACGCGTACGGTCATACGGGTCAACCAGCAGTAGCAAAAATCCCAGTCTACAGGAAATTCTCCTCAGAATTGTGCCAGGGAAGGCATCCACCAAATCTGATCCAACTGCCCAATTCTTTGATGCAAGAGTGACTGAACATTGATGTGGTCTACATCCAGAAACTTGTCCAGACCATGCCAAATCCAATCACAGCTGTTATTTGTGCTTGTAGAGGTATTACACGCTATTAGGTACATTTCAGTCACAGATGACACATTTTTTGTCTGCTTCACTGGATCTGTGATTGGTCCGGATTAGCAATGGCATATACCAGTTTTTCTTTTCTTACACTGACCTTGAACTCTTGAGCGTATAAGCAGATATCAATTGAGATATTTCTTATTTTAAGACTACAAAATTTTAAATGAGCCAGTTTTAATTTAAACACTTCACTGAAAACACAGGCTGAGAAAGTGCTCTTTCATTACAGGTTTAGTACAGCATTGGATCTGGTTCAGTCTTTTTTCCCTCTAATATTCGACACAGCCTTTTCTGCTTGATGTCAATAACTGGTATTGGATTGGTGCTGTCTATAGTCAGGATTCTCAAAGCACACATTAAAAATAATGTGATATAATGTTATAATAGTAACAATTGTATTGTACAATTAGTATTGGCAGGCCTAGTGTAAATATGTTTCAGGGTAAGGGGCGGTCGTTCAATATATAGTGTTACATTATGAACTTTACTTTGCAGAATCTCTGCTAAAAGCTGCTTCCAGTTTTGAAGATGACCTGAGCCTCGGTGCTGAAGGTAGGTAAAAAAAAAAAAAAGCCAATATCATAGCAACTGTTGACTGATTTGCATCAGCTTGAGACAGTTTGGTATTTTGGGATCTTTCTAAACAGAAAGGCAGTGTTGCAGGCAGCATACGTGACACACGTAAAGGTCACATGGGGGCCAGCGATCTTTTCCCCATGAGGCTTCCCTTCAATTCCGTAGGCTAACACCTGCTCTGTAGCATTTTTTTCAGCATGTCCTAACTCGCAGTCCTGACTCGCTGCCTGCTTGCTGTAGCCAATCAGTTTGTTTCTGTTAGCGCTGTATCGCCGAATGACAACAATGGCTTGATTGTGAGCTCAAAAGCACAACCTCTTCCTTGAGTGACATCCTTGTACTTGTCAGCAAGCCTCTGTCAGTGACTGCATGATAGCAGTGATTATACACATAGCAACAGCCTGTGCTGGATAAGGGTCATCTCTCAGTCTCAATCAGGATGTAGCAACACTCAGCAACATACCTAGACCAGATATGAATCAGGCAATCTAATCAAAATATCCACCCAAGCAGACAGACACGGTAGCAGAGCAACATATAGAATGCATTTAGACTAATATGAATGAAAGAATTAATATAGGGATTAATGAAAGATTTAAAAAAATACCAGCAGCACTCAGCTTAATGTTCAACAAAGTAACCGCTTTGCCGCTTTGCTTTGATAGTTTGAAGTTTAGACACAATCAACTAAATGGATATTTTTGGTCTCAATGTCTCTACAGGCTTACACTTAACAGTTCCAACAATACATATCCTGATATACCACATACACTCATAATATCATAATATTATAATTTTGCCATATGGCCACCTCTAATATATATTTTGTTGCTTAGAATTGCTTAGAAAAAATCTTGTTATATCAACCTCCACTGCAGGTTAAGAAAGCTGTTTTATCCTCCTGTAAAGTTCCGTTTTGGAGTTTTTTTAAGGCGGACTGCATAATTCTATGAGTGCTATTTTATAGTTTTGTGTCTTCACTTTTTATTCTAAAAGAAAAGCATTAAGCTCCAAATAAGAAAATGAGTAGCCATGTCCAAACTTTTGACTGGTACTGTATCTTGAAATGTCCAGGAGAATACATTGCCATGGTAGGCAGATATAGCCAGTCAAACTCTCCCATTGGTTAGAATGTCAGGAGCTGAACTAGCAGCCTAACATCAGATTAACCACTAACAAATCAGAAAGTGACAGTGGAATCAGTTGATTTCCAGTGGGTTGGACCATTGTTGTAAGGGAAAAAAGCATCATTCTTGTCCTTCTAGAAGTTACGCCACTGGATACAAGTCATAGTCTAACAAGGTTCCAGTTAGTTAGAAATGGGAAACAAGTAGAAAAGTCTTAGAGAGTCACTGTAAAACTGCTATAAGGTTGAATATATACTATTATGTCTGTTACACACTTTAAATAAAACATGGCATGTCTTTTACAAACAACAAAATTCAAGCTAAAATCCCATAGGGGCATTAGCCTTGTCATAGAGGTGTTTTTTCCCTACATTCTTGATTGAGTTTTGACTGCCAAGACATGAAAACACAAATTAGATATACTCCTGTGTCTGTGTAAAAGATGGCACGGGAAGCACAGCATTTCACGTGAATGCTCTTTTATTAGAACACTGCAGCAGGGGAGCTGCTGAAACGCCTGTGATAACAGGCAGTCCACCTCTAGCCATACACTTTTACTGGACGGTAGGCACTAACTAGACTACTACTCCACAGCCAAGCGGAACCCTCATAGCTTGTGGTGTCAGTTCTTGCATTACTGGGAGCGGCAGCAACAGCAGCGGCACCCCCCTTGCCCACTCTCCGCTTCCTTAGCCACCCACCTTGCAGTTTACTCTAGCAAGAGTGCTACATGTGTACACTTAAGCTTTTCTCTCATACCTCTGGGACAGCAAAGCAGGTCATAAATAACCACACACCTCTCGTCCATGGTAGCCACACAAACCACAGTCAGGAGTAAAGGCTTTAATGTGTAAACGGGTTGTAGTTGTTGTTGTTTTTGTTGTTAGTCTAGAGTGTGTTGTGTGCGTTGTATGTGCTATTTTGTGTTGGGCTTGAGGGTACTTGGTGTGGTTTGTGTGGTTACCATGGACAGGACTTTGTGTGGGTGATGACCTTGCCTCTCTCCTGATGCTATGTTAAAAGAGTGTTAAAAGAGTGTTTGCTTAAACCACTGTTTCCTGTGTCGTCCTCTATGCTGAAGCCACAATACTACGAGTGTGAGTGTGTGGGTATATATGCTCCCAGGTAAAAAAAAAAAAATTGGTCCAGCCCAAAATACAGTGTTTTTCTTGTGATTCTTTACTGATTTTTTTTCTTTTACATATTTCTACCATATAGAGAATATTAAGTTAAACACAAACATAAATATTGTAGCTGTTCTTCTCATCATTATTACAGACTGTTCCATTATGTTACAAGATGACACAACAATGAAGATATACAATATACAAGTATATACAAGTAGGAAAAACACTAATAATCTGTCATTACATTTTGAAAAGGAGCTTCTTCAGTGTGATTCTCAGGGGGTTCAAATAGTAGATATTCAATCGCAGCAGAGTTAATAGCAAGCGAGCGTTCAAATGTAGTATTGCAAAACCTTTTGAATGTCTACACTGCAAATGCAGAAACAAACCAAAAACCTATCAGAGAATAGCTTGAAACTAACATTGGTGAGCTACGCTATTGCATTGAGCCTCTGCTAACATATACCTACTTGGTCTAATTAGCTATATAACTAATCAGCGACACAAAACAGGGATCACTCTTAAAAACCCTCTTAATATTTGCTGAAAAGGTCATAGAGGTCCTCCGTTTCTCCATTTCTTCTCATCGATATGAGCCATCAGATTATTTTTGTCTGTCAAAAACTGTGCCTCACATCATGCTATCGGCGATTGCTGTTGGACATGGTGAAAGATTTTGGGTTTAACTCACACTTATACACCATTTTTGGTCGCTGCTACCACAGTAGCCGCTGTCGCATCGCTGACCACCATTTTTTCAGCATTTTTTGCCAGATGTGAGAAGCTCCTCCCTTTCCGTTTCCTGTTACATCATGGGACAGTAGTGTCCAGCATTACCATACTCAACAAATACCGACTGGTTCTAAGTGTGCATTGTGGATGTTTGAGTATACTCAACTTTAACATCATAACTGTCCTATATACTGCATACTGAAAGACTAGTTAGTATTAGTATTAAGTGTGCAGTTGGGACGGACTCTAAGTGTTTCCAAATTCAACTTTTGACGGTCAGTCTAAGTGCACACAGTGACTGCAGTGACTACCTGTTAGAGTAAGGATGTAATTTGAGCAGAATTGTAATACATCCTGTCATTGTTTTATAGCACTGGATGCTGGACTGGATCATGAAGAGTTTGGGTAAGAAACTTCCTTCCTGACGTACATTTCATTCTGTTGAAATCTTTCCTTTAAGGGCTGAAAGATTCTTTTACAGAGCTAATCCTAACTTTTGGTTCCTGTCCCTGCAGGACCTGCCCATTGCTCCTGCCTCCTCCTAAATCACGTAAAGACTTCCACACAAGGTTGCAAACCACTTTTCCTGTCTGCTTGTTATACATTTGGTTTATAGTTCCAGTCACTCATCGCACTATTTATATACCATGCGTTTGTGTATCAGCAGCACTCCTCAGCAAAGACTCAGCCTACCATTGTGTAACATGGGTCACAGCATGGCATCCAGTGCCTTCTCATCTGCCACCAATAAAACTGCTTCCAGGTAACATGACCTCTAAATGAACAGGGCTTGCATAAAAACTCTTAAGTGTTTAACTGCGCAAGGGATTGCTTTGCCTAAACTAAAGGATGCATAGCAAAAACTACCTTTTTATTTACCTTTTTATTTAAGGGTTACACTTAAATCTGTGAAACTTTTAGCTTAAATTATAAATAGCTAAAATTATGAGCAGAATGTAAAGAAATAACAGGTTTGATGGTATGTCAAAGACATCAGTCATGATCATGTGAACCCAGAGATCTCTACTGAGGTTAGCATGCTAACCAGTTAGCCCCGACCCGTCCCATCTCGTTATAGTGATAGTATAGTGATAGAGTCAAATCAGTCCAACATGAGAGGATGAAGAAGTAGCACTGGATCCCCGACAGCATATTCTAACCTCTTGTCAATTGCGTTGAAGGTCCTCCCCCCAGTTAGGCCATTTAAGGAAGAGTAAATGCAACAGTAAAAAGTACTTGGCGAGCGATCACCACCACCTGCTCTCGGCAAAAAAGCATGTTTAGCAGCAAACAAAATAGGTGATATAAATAGAAGCACAAAAAAAAGACTTGGCCCTGCTCTCCACTGCTGGGGATGCTTTTGGCGAGTAAAGGGATGAAGGTTGATGCTGAACTTGCAATGCGACTGGTAATAACTGAAAGGGGAGGACTGTGCATTTTCTGGTGATATGTTGCCCCTGTCTTTTGGAGTATGAATTTGACAGGCCGTATCTTCTTGCAAGTGGCTCTTTTAAAGTGTTTTACATCACCATGTGAACTGTGACAAATTATGCTTAAGGGTTTTTGGCAACTTCCACTTCTGCTTTACACTTAAAGGGCCCACATCGTATAAAACGATCCAGTCCACGCCATCTATATGTGGAAACAAAGCACCAGAAGGAGCCTGTTTCAAACTTACTGTTTCTGTGATGTCATGAAAAATGACTAATTTACATAAATATCTGCCCTGCCCATGCACACTAAAGTTATAAGGTGTCTTTTGAATGAGGCACAACACAGGGCAGCCAATCAGAACAAAGGTCATTTACATACTTTATATCAGTCTGAAAGGCTCTGTAAAGTTGTAACATTTTGGAAAATCAAGTAGAAATTAATAATGACCATTTTTGGTACATACAACAACACAACAACAGTTGATCTACGGACTTCAGGGAGAAAATTATGTAATATACCCATAATATGAATATTTAATGCATCTCACTTAAAGTAGAGCAATGGGTGAGTGAAAATGTTAGACACATGAAGCCTTTTTTGATAGCAGCTACAGGCCCTAACAACCCTTCAGGCAAAAAAGGGCATTGTTGTACCAGTAGCTTTCTATGCTTTCACCTTTCCTCTTTTGCTGCAAAGCAGTTTCTGTCTCTCTCATGCATTGTGCCTGTCTCTCTACCTCACACATGCTAGTGTGTCTGAGGTACTGCAGATGTGTGCGGAGGATGCAGAAGAGACTCTTTATCAGTTGGGGTTTGGGTGTGAGGAGCCACAGGTCACTGCTCGCATCCCGGCCCGATTTTTCACTTTTCCCTCAAAGCTCAAAGGCATCAACTTCCGCTTGTTCCTCGAGTCCCAGCTCCGCCGCATCCGCGAGGAGGACCCTAGCCTTTCACTCGCAAGTAAGAACAGCATTGATTTTATTCAGAATCAGAAAAAAAACATCTATTTGTGATCACAAATTTGTGCAAGTGTCTTATCACTGCATCATTTCCATATTAAACCATCTAAAAAGTGCTTTTACAGTTATCATACGCATGCATCTTTTATGCAATATGACATGTGCTTTGCCAACTGTGTATGGGCTCTACTCAGTATGGTTAAAACTGAGAGCCAGAATACGTGTATGTAATACGTGTTTATATTTGTAATAAGAAAGCAGGCAAAGAATATTATAAACTCACTGGACAAAAAAAATGCAGCTTGTGTGTTTAAGGTGGTAGTAACTTCAGGCTCATGCAGATGGAGTTGTACAAGGATGATGGGGCTATAAATACCTTCAGTGTGCGATGGATTCATAGATTGAGAAGAGGTGGTACAGTGCAGGGAATGTCTCGTTTGATGTGTGGAAAATGGGGCCAAAGCAGATGTTAATGATTTGCAAAATGGGTGATTGCATTTGGTTGTGCCAAAGGCCATAGCTTGAAGGAAGTAGCAGGGAAATTAGGGAGAAGAAATTAGTCACATTGCATGTTAGTGGTGGTAGTAACTAGGCATTGCGCGAGGATGGTCGTGCTATGAATACCTGTGAGGTGTGTGATGGGACTCATAGATGGTCTGGGAAGAGGTGGTACAGTGCAGTGAATGTTTTGTTCGATGTGTGGAAAATGGGTCTCAAAGCAGATGTTATTGTTAGGCAGAAAGTATTGATTGCATTTGGACGTGCCAGTGGCCATAGTGTGAAGCAAGTAGTTGAGTTTGCAGGTATATGGAAGCGTACGGTCATACAGGTCTACCAGCAGAATTGTGCCAGGAAAGGCATCCACCAAATCTGGCCCAACTGCTCAATTCTTTGATGCAAGAGTGTCCATGTCAAATCGAATCACAGCTGTTGTTTGTGGAGGTATTACACGGTCAGCCTAGTTTTTATGTCCTTGTAATTCAGCCTCATAATAATGGCCTCAGATTTTCTTACATCATTTTGGTTACCTCTCTGTGTGCAGGTCGTTTCCGTCAGGTGGAGGTGCTGACGGCCATGGCCAACGCGTTCTACTCCCTCTACTCCCATGTTTCAAGGACGCCACTTCAGAAGCTGCCCCCACCTGAATTCAGCTTCTCTTCACCCACTGTGGAGAGGAACATCGGACAGCGCTTCTTCAGCAACATTCGCAGCGAGCCACGCTCTCCTGTGGAGCGCCTTAAAGATACGGTCTCCAAGATGTGCTTATACACCGGCTCTCGTGGTTCCGATTCTGCCTCTCCAAGTAGTTCTCCGCGCAAAAGGAACAGCCTGCCAGACGTGGTCGGAATGGTACTGGGGACCGCAAAGATCGAAGGAGGCCATGACCAGCCCAGGCGTGCATGGCTCCAGGATGTTGCAGATAACACGGCCCAGAGGACTGGAGATAAAAAGATGATCCAGATTGGAGAAGTGAAGACTGCTGAGAAAGTGACCAATCCACACAAGGAGAGAATCCAACGTTGGTCACAGTCGGGGCAGAGAGATGGTCCTAGAGCAAAGGCCTGCTTGTTTAAGCCTAAGCATGCACCTGCCTCTCTAGAATTGACGCATACTCAAGACTCAAGAAATGATACAGTTGTAGACGAACGTCCCACCAGTTCTACCCTGCCCTCTGCCACCTTGAACAAACCTGCAGATACCAAGCCAACAGTTGCTATCATTACCTATGATGTAATTAGCCCTCAGGTAGTAGAGTCTGTGCATCAGGCACCATATTGTTGTCCACAAACGGACAAAGTGGCAGCAGTGGACACATCTCCTGTTGTTCAGATACAGGGGGAACCCTCATGTCCTAGAACACTTGAACCAAAAGACAAGCCAAGTGTCACAGATACACAATCGCAGATTTGCTTCTCAACTGGGGTTAAGGATCTGGTGCCAGAATCGTCAGAGGTTCCACAAGATGACCCTGTGTCCCTCTACCACAGTACTTCGCAACAGTCACCATGCAGGATTATGGTCACTGGATGGGAAGGCGAAACCACCATCTTCAAAAGAGAAGGATCTGTGGACTCCACATCGCCCCTGTGCTCTGGTAGCACTCCTCATCTGACTTCTTTAGGCAACCAGCGGTACCTAAGCCCCATCAAACTCCGAAACAGCCAGATGATGCAGGCGAACTCCTTTGAGCTGGAGGAGGTTTGTAGCTTCTTATGTTTTTCCTCCTAGAACATACGTTTCACTTTGTTCATTGCTAGAAAAAAAAGATGCAACCCAGAGTTACGAATGTTCCCTATAGATTGTTCTTTATCTGAGGATCACTTAATTTCCGCAGTCCTTATTGACTGTTGCATAATGCATCTACCCTCTTTAGCCCTCAACACATCCCTCTGCTGAACAGCTGTGACTCACGCAGTGTTCCAGACAGGTCTTTGCTATCTCCATATTTTTGTACAGCAAACTTGATGTAAACAGCAAATACAGAATAATACTGACCAAATATAGATAATTATGGATAAATTATAAACAAATTATAGATAAAAACATGCATGATATATTATGATGAAACATATTTACAGAACAAACTCATGTGACCGATCACACCTTTCCATTTTAGCCTGACATTTAGCAAGATACAGTAGAAATTACATCATACCTGTATCTTATCAAAGAGCAAACATGACTGTGATACTGCACAGCAAGCAGACATAAGGTGGCTACAGCTAATAGATATTTCCTGAGCTATTGCGTTAGCCAGTGAGTTCTGTCTCGCTGCACCTGTACCATGTAAAATCACAGCCAAAAAATGTGATAAAACAGAAATGAGATGCTATTCAACATTAAAGATTTGTCTCCACATTATTTCAGGGCTGTTTAACAAATGTGACAGCGAGTTTTATTCCTTTATACAGAGCTGTTGAAAACATGGCAGGATATTTTTTTTTTGTGGATGTTCGGTTATTTGACAGATGGGTGGAAACCTGGCTAGAGATGGGGCCACAAAATATCCTGATCATCATCACGTTTATTGGCCTTTTACAATTTATTAAGTTCTGTCGTTTCCGACTCCTGGCGACCATACAGATAGTGTTCCTCCAGAATATCCCGTCTTTTGTTTGGGCCTTGAGATTTCTGAATAGCTCTCATGATTCCTCTGATTGCATCCATTCATCTTGTTGCTGGTCGTCCTCTCCTCATTTACCTTCAGCTCTTCCAAGCATGATGGTCTTTTTCAGCTCAGAATATGTCCAAAATAGGAGAGCTTTGGTTTGATTATCCTGGCTCCGAGTTAGAGGTGAGGGTTGATTCGGTTGAGAATCAATATTTTCCCTCTCTCACTTGTTTATTATCCAGCTTTTACACCCCTAAAGAACCACAGAGAAGACCACAGCCTGGACAATTCACGCAAGATTCTACCTGCCAGGACGTCTAGCAAGACTTTTAACCTAACTACAGTAAATTGTTAAGATGTAAACAAAGTCATTCAGAGTGGTTTAATGTGAAATGCACTATTATAGACAAATGTACCTTGTTGTGCACAAAAGAAATCACGGAAATGGTTTTGAAGATTGCTTGACGTCTGAGACCTTATTTTACGACAGGAATAGAACTTTGGGCCCAGTACATATACTGCATACTGTAGAAGGGTACCTGCATTTAAGGGTGTTTAAGGCAAAAATAAATTAAAATAAAGGTATTTATAAATACACCTTTATATAAAAAAAGGTATTTATAAATAAAAACTGTGGTATTTGTTCCACAATATTATCATATAAAAACTAAAAAAAAAAATGCACTGAATAGTAAATAAAATGATTTATAAATTCATTCTATTTGTAATATGAAATAAATAACACTGTAGTCCCCATCACCACCACTGAATTATATATAGATATTTTCATTTATTCCACTTTAGTATATAAAAAGTATGCATATTAGTCCACAACATAATAATGCAAGTGAATCCTTAGCAATGCTATATTATTGATACACCAGTATACTTTTAAAATAACGCCAGGCGTAGCAAGTGCCGTGCTATTATGTCGGCCAGCCCGGATTAAAGTGACACATACTGAAATCAGTGTAGTTTCCTCATAGAGTCTACAATGCAAATTAGTGAAACTGTATCCATGTTTGTAAAAACATATCAGGAGCATCAATGCGACAGTGTTACTGAAATGCTTGCCGGTGTGCTGGTTGGGTCTGAGTGTTGAATAACCATTAGCAACATGTTGCTTCCATATAGGTGCAGAGTGCGGGGGAGGAAGAGAGCATATCAGCAGAGCAATGCGGTGCGCACACACTATCTGTTACAGCAGCAACTCAGCAGAAATGTGAGTCATAGCGGTTACTTTTTCTAGCGCCCACACACAAAAGACTCTGTAAAGTAGATTTAAGACTAGCTTTGTTCTATATATGCAAATGTAACGGACCCAACAGCTTCTTGTCCTGCATATTCAGTAAGCAATTATCACATAGGATTTACAGTAAAACTATGCTGCCGAAGTTGTGAATGAGCGGTAAGAGACAGAGGTGTTAAGCACAAGTGTTAACCCCACCATAAGAGCACACCATATACTGTTAGTGTTAGCACTCACCCACCCCCAAAGAATTTGACATTACAGGAAGTTAAAGAGGAAAATCCTGACGTTGACATACTGCATTCTCAGAAAACTGCCCAACAGCAGCAACAAAGAGAGATAACGCCGTGCTGTGCATTAGACTCACTTCTGTGTATCTGTTTAATGTTTCAGGTGTGCCCTTGCGAGGGGACAGTTTCCAATCAGACAGCAGTGGCTATGCTGAAGAGGACACAGCAGTCTCTCACCACACATAGCACAGAGATCAGCCGAGAACCCTGCTGTCACACTTCAGTGTGGGCACCCCAGCCTGTTCATCTTGGGTTTAGCCGCTCTACAGAAAGTAAACATTCTCGTGTATGTGACGGACCAAAATGCATCATTCAGTTACTTCGTCTGCAGGGCTTTCATCATTTTGTGTGGCAAAAAGCCATAACGTAACTCGTCAATAGGGACAAAAAGGCAACTAAGGCAAGCTGTGTAATTTGAGTATTTGGGTGAACTGTTGTTAGCTCCTGGTCCTGAGCTACTTGAATGTATTGCAATAACTCAGTACTGTACATTGATATGACGTTGCCTGCCTTTGGCCGTATGCTAAGTGCCGTGTTGGCCCTGCGCTACTGCAAATGTTTTAAATATTTATTTGTGGTTTAATAAATTATTTATTTGAAAATGTGAATATATGTCGCTAGATAGCATACATCAAAGCTATTTGGGATACCACCACAAACAAAACATGTATATTTTTTGTAAATGTCAACAGTTACCGGCGTTATGGTTGTTTGCACTGTATATTACAAACATGAGCATGAAAACAGTTTCTTCTTATCGAATAAAAACACTTCCATCCTAATCTCTGTATAAATTTATTGGACAAATCACAGCTCTAAAAACATTAACATACAGATATATATACTTCCTTAGAGGTAGATAATGACTATTTATCCACAACACACTAACACCATTTAACTTAATCCAGCTCAAGATAAAAATTGGCATTTTAAGAACATATTTCACACATGATCTTATGAAAGAAACTTAATTAGGAGATTTGGGAGCTACATGGCACAATTAGTGTTGCATGTTCAAATGAATGGAATCTGAAGTTTCCCTGCTGTATGGACATGGTAAAACGGTGAATAAATATTGGAAACAATTATTCTTTAAAAAGGCCAGCTATGACTTGGAGATCCGCTATGAATCAGTCAATACAGCTGTGTTTGTGTGAGTTATGTATCTGAAATCTAAAAAGTCCAACAGAATGTTATGAAGGGTGAATTTCATTTTTCCCATTTAAAACATAGAACAAACTATGTAGGTCACTTTGAAAGAAAGTCAAATGGTAAATGTAGAATAATTTATCTGATTAAAATGAAAAGTAAAGATAAGTAAGTTTAAAATGTTAAGGGAATATCAAGACATTTCATGACAATTCAATTAACAATAAAATTCATCAGTTGGGGTAACTAGCAAAAACAAATCTTCTCAGTTAAAAATCACCTTTGTTGTCAGCCTTTTCTGGAGTACATGTTTGGGGAGCCGTTGCAACCTTTTCAGGGGACAAAGGCTTCATCAGTTCATCCTTAGAGCTGTGAGGGACAGTCAAATATCTTTGGGGCATTACTAAAAGGGGTGGGCCAAAATCCAATATGCCCTTAGATGACAACACTGCAGGCTATAGAGGTAATCTTCCTAACTCCTCCTTTCAATTCATGTTTCTCAATTCTGTTCACAAACAGCACAGCCTTACTTTCCACCAGCCATGATCTTGAGGTACTGAAGCGCGTTGTGTGCTGCACTGGCTCGTGCTGCGTCCTGGCTGGGGGCAAAGCCATGGCACACTGTGATGGGCTGAGTGGACAGCTCCACCAGACACTGGTACAGACCACTGAGACTGCGCTCCTCTGGGCAGGACAAACAAATGCACACAATTAGTTTAGCTGAAATTCAATTTACCAAATAAACAATCATGTATTATATGAAAGAGACCAGGCTTGTGTGTTTCTTACAAAGGTGATATTCCCAAACCAGTCAGTACCTCACCAACATCACACCACATAAAGAGCACAAGAATGGTAGCAAATATACATTTTAGGGATGCATGCTCGGAATTGGGCAAGATTAAATTAAGTAGGTATTTCTGAAATTGGCCAATTTTTTTTATTTTGATTTTGGCTGATCTGTGTTTATGCCTAATAATTAAGGCAGGTAAGTACTCATAAGCTTTATCTGAGAGCAACTGCTACATCTATACCAAAATGTTATATTGTTACTATGAATTAACCAATGTGCTGAACAGCCAGATATTTTTAAAAAAATCTGAATCAGGCCTACAAATTCATAATCGGTGCATCTCTGTAGTGTCACTGTCACATGACTTTTTTTTTTAAATTTGGGATTACTTGGGATTTTATGTGGGCTGTGTCACAAAATGAAAACTGCTCATGTCTTGTTCTGCTTTTAACAAAAGCAGAGGGCACCTAAATGCTAAAGGGAGCTAGAGCCGTAAATGTAAATGTAGAGCTAACTGTCAGTCAAGATAAAATGAAATATGTACACAGTTAAAAATCAATTTGTTCCACATTCTGTTTGGTGTGCCATGAACGTCTGATAATAATATCAGATAACTTGGGTAAGGAGACCTGCTGTCTGGCAGCTGTTTCTTTACAATGCGGAAGGCATCCTGCAATTAAGCTAGAAGATAAATAAATACAGGCTAACTGAAACTGTTTGCACAGTACACACCAGGGGATGCTTATCCCCTTATACTGTGATTGGACTAATTAGATTGTGATGAAGTATATTCTACATTACAAAGTACTTTTGAATAATCATTTATTAAGCTCCCTAAAAACATTTTAATCTCTGATCTTAAAATCAAACCCTCTTTCATTTAATGTGCTGTCTTTAGTCAGCATCAAGGTCAGCTGCATTTCCTTGGAGTTATTCAGTGGTTTCTTGCAAAATGCTCAGCTATCTAACATCATCTCCCATCCTTTCCATCTTCCATTCCTCTCACCCGAGTTCTTTTATACCTGATAACAAAACTGTCCACATCAGTTACCAACATTAACTAGTGTATTGCCAAAGCACTACTGGCAGCAATGTCACTATATTAGCTAGTCAATTCTCATACTTGAGAAACAGCAACTCATGGTGCCTTTATGTTATATATCTTTAATACCTTTACGATAACCCAAAGGTTATAAACTCCATTTTTAGGCTTTACCAACATCGAAAATCTGATGGTACACAGAATTAACTAAGGCAAACAGACAGACCATTATAAGCCTTTCCTTTAGAGAAGTGAAGACCTTTTCATTTAGAGAAACTGCAAAGAAACCCAGAGTGCCAGAGATTACAGTTTTATATGCAATCACAAGTCATCTAGAAACAGGAGGAAATGAGGAAACTGAGCGGAAGGGGTCTGGCTGAGCCAAAGTCCCAACAGAATCAGAAGACAAGTTTCTGACAGTCAGCAGCTTGGCTCATGGGCCAACACCTTAATAATACTGGTAAGCAAGTCTCAGTTTCAAGTGTGAGGAGAAGCCTTCAAGCTGCAGGTCTGACAGGTCAAATGGCAGTAACAAAGCACAACCAGTGGACTACTGTAGGACTGAAAGATGGTCTTATGGAGCAACGAAACAAAATATATCTTCTGTTCACCATGCAGGGTTTTTTGTTCGGTGTTGAGTAGGCATAGTTGCCAAACACGGAGGAGGAAGCGTTAGGATTCTGGGCTGAATGCATAGTCAGTGACTGGCACCCAGAACCAAAAGAGCTGCCACAGCATAAAGCAGAAAAATCTCAATACAAAAATATGGCAACTTTGGTTAAAATGACCCCATAATTTCTTTTTTTCTTTCTCCAATTTTTAAAATTTGTTCTATGCTCCAATTTCAGAGTCAAATACAAACACACAGAACCAGTCAAAAGTTCAGACACACCAAACTAAATGGATGTTGTTGGTTATCTTAAAGACTCTACAGGTCTTTAACAACCCTCTGTTAAAGTTCCATTTTGGAGGTTTTTAAGGTGGTCTGCATAATTCCATGAGCGCTATTTTATAGTCTGATAAAAGTAAGGCTTTAAGCTAGAAATAAGGAAATCTATGGGTGGCTGCGTCTAAACTTATGACTGGTACCGTAAATATAAATGTCCATTAACTTAAAGTGGGAGCATTCTAAAACTACTGACAAGCAATGTAGCTGACATCACAATCAATAAAAGGATGAAAGGGGGACGCTTCTCTCTCTCTCTAAAAGAAATATCGTCAGATGCATTTTCTGACCACGGAAGTGGCATCCCTTGTTGAGTCAAGCCCTAACTACGACTAAAATGACCGTTTTAAAAATGAACCGGCATTCTGAGACAAAAAGAAACTTTTAAAAGGTCCACAATATGTGCCTTAAGTCAGCCATGCTGCTTACCTATGTCCAGGTAGCTCACGTCAAAGCGCTGCTCCTCAGAGAGGTCGTGGAGTAGAGAGCAGAAGTTGGAGTTAGGAAGGCCTAGTGGATGACTTCGCAGCTGCAGAATCTTCTCCCCAGCTGAATTCCGCAAAGAATCCCACGTACATCCAAAACCCTTACACTTCCCTCCTTCTAATCTGCCGCCCGCATGCTTAGTCAGAGAGCAAAAAAAGAGACAAAGAACAGGATAAGGTCTTATCATGGTACAGTATATACGCTTACGAGTAACGGCACTTCTGTATTGTGCTGCATTGAGCTCTTCTTACCATGTTGAAGGTGTCATCCTCTGCCTCAACCTCATGACTGCTACGCATATCTACAGGCACATCATGGATCCGGGAGAGCATCTTCGCTGCTGCATTACGCTTAGCAAGCTTCTTTGATGTTCCACTGCCTACGAAATTCAAGTAATCTCAATGAAACAGATATTGTTCTAAAACATTAACCATGGTCAAAGGCATTCTAGCACTCGGTACATACAGGACCGCACACATAAACACATACGTTTTACAACATTTTACATGTTCACATTATCCCAAAGGAAAAAAAAAAAAAATAATCATGCCACATGAAATAATATCATACCGATTTCAACAAATCTCTCCACTCTGCAGGTCATTGTGAACTCTTTGCGATGTGCAGGACCAGATTCCTGTGTGACTGTGTACTCAGGTAAACGCCAGCCTTTCTGCACCACCAGCTCCTACGGGAGATAGAAGTTTCACAAATACTTTTAAAATAAGATTAATAAACAAATGCTTTCAAAATAAACCAATATTTAAGAAAAAAATTAGACAACTGAGTTGATAAATTAAAAAAAACCTCTCTAATATTACACTATTACAGGGTATAGAGCATGTACCTATACATTTCCAACTTCCTTAACAACAGAGTTGGTCATCCATGGCAAGGACTTTGTCAAACGTGATGGCGTGACATGTTTCCTAGCTTCCTAGTGTACCTCTAGTGAAGAGGTCGTTTAAAGTTGTACCTCCCCTCGATAGCTGGCATGACTAGTGATTATAATTTATATGATTTAACATTTCCAAAAAAAACTGTGAATTAGTTCCACATGCTTTTGAAATTTTCACTATTGCTCTGCTGCTGTTCAGACTGTTTATATGTGTTTCTGCTCGCCTGCACAGGAAAGCGTTTTTAACCACCTTCTCATAATTTCTCCATTTTTCATTAACATTCTAATTACTTCTGAGGTGCACAGTTTTGAGAGAAGAACTTTTTGTTTTTCTCAGTCAAAATTTCTTGTTACCAACTTCAGCCTAAAAAAAAAAATGGGTCACCAAAATGTCAGTGCATCCCTTTTGAACTGGGTAATGAAAGGAAACATCTATGCAAAGAATCCATATTTCCCTCACCTGCAGAGCTCCAACTGGATTACACTCAGCTTGCTGGCTGGAGCTGGAAGACTTAATCTCTGACTGGGAGCTGTGGAAACCATTCATTACAGTCAGTAAAGAGCACAAGACAAAGCAAACCTTAGAGTCAGTGAAACATGTAAGAATTTTCACCTCTTAAACAACAATAGTCAGGCGGTAATCTTAATATCAATTTAAAAAAATGCTTAGCCAATATGCAATTGTGGATTTTGTACATGATGTTCGTTAACTTCACACATGTGAAGGCTCAGAAAAGTGATATCTGACTTCACAGTGCTCTTACCAGTTGTCATCCAACGCAATGTCTATTCCAACAAACCCGTCTCCCTCTGTCCCATTTCCCCCCAACACTCCCAGCATCCCTCCTTTCAGCATCTTCAGGGCGGCTTCTGCAGCCTTGTGTTTGGCGGCCTTCTTGCTGGGGCCCTGGCCTGTGCAGCTGATGTCTCCCACAGACACGCGGAAGGTAAAGTTGGGCTGGTGGGCCTGGCCCTCAGCCTTGAGAAGGTCGTACACTGGGGTCTTGCCTATCCGCGTTCCATACTCCTGCAGCAGACTGATGGGTGTCTTTCCGGGGTTCACAGCCAGCATTTGCTCAATACTGAGGAGGGGGGAGGGAGAGAGGGGGAGAGAGAGTCCTGAATAAGTCTGAATATGTCCTGAATATGACTACAGAGTAGGAATCATCTCCAAATGCTTTGCTTTAAGGATGCAGCAATTTGATTACTTTAGCTAATACAAAAAGTAATATAAGTAATCGTATACCCAAACTGAAGTCGGACTGGTGCCTAATATAGTCGACTTGTGTAAGTTACACGACCGTAACCACTTTAAACCACTTGGCTTGCTGTCTACTCTACCTGTATTAAATTGACACTCATTACTGCAGGCCATGAATTATTATTGCTTCCTATTCGAATTTCCCCGTTCCACCTTAAATGGTGCAGCAGATACATGCTGTGTGCACGTTCAGAATGTAGCTGCTGAACCATTTAAGGTGGAACGGGGAAATTCTAACAAGAAGCCGGCGAATGAGATTAACAGTGGTCTGTGTGACGATTATTTTTGTCTTACAACATATTACCATCAATTATCAGCTACATTACAAACCCAACAATTCTTTACATGTTCACTAGAACGTAGTTTGGTGCGATGTTATTCTCGTGCAGAGACCTGGCTAGCTTACTAGCTAGCTAGCTAGCAAGAGCTAGCCAAGCATCCAAACAGAGCCTCACCTGGTACACCCAGAGTTTCTCTTGCAACTAGCCGGGGTTATCTCGTCGTTCATTCCCCAACAAAAGATAGAAGACCCGCTCTTTTAGGATTGCAGATACCCCCCAAAGTAATTGAACCCCCCTTGATATCATTAGCTAATAGTTTTCCTGGCGGGGAAACCTGTGACACGAGAGGGCAGCCCCTTCTCCAGCAGTCCCACATGATCACACAAGAAGCGTTCAAACCACAGTGAAGCAGGCCGCGGCACTGCAGCACTGCTTCAGGGATACATTCAAGTAGCGCTGTTTACGCTACTGTGTGCGTTAGCTACGCTAGCCGTTGTGTGAGTCATATCCTAAATATTTGTGACTGTAGGAAATGAAGAGAACGTAAAGGACGCCAATATTTGCCTACTGTGCTGAATTTGAGATTTCATGGCGGACTGAACGTCCCAATTTTGGAAAACAACACTGAATGTTTCTTTGAAGTTGTGTGGAAGGCACCCTGTGAAAGATGGCTACCAACAACAGCACTTTTCAAAATAAAAGTCCCCACTGGCGTACTGGATAGTACTGAACAGTGTTTTAGAAAAATGGGGGGAAAACCTAGTAGGCCTATGTGGTACAGGTTCTATTAAATAAACACGAAGCACCATTGCAAAAAATAATGCATCAGAAATAAAATATGTGAAATGCAGGTTTAGATCTTTCTGTACTTTACATCTTGGTTTTGTTTTACTAAACGACAAAGTTGATGCCACGAATTTTCATCTAGGCTAGGCTATAATACACAACTCATGTAAGCAATGTGGGCTGTTGAACTGTTTACACCACTGAACTGTATATGTTTTTCTTCCTCTTCTTCTTTTTTACAAGCCACATTACAACCAATGTTGCTGGCCCAACTTTTCAACATCACATATTTTATATAGATAAAGGATAGATAGATAGATCAGGGCAATAACTACTCTGCTGGGAAAGGAGAGGACAATTCAAGCAGCAAAAACAAAGTGTGATCTTGAAAGATCATAACTGGGCAACTGCAGAACTTTGTTAGGTCAGGGTCTCCAAAACTACAAGATACCACACACATGACCACAAGTTGTTTGGGAACATTGTCAGAAAAAAGTTTCTGCTGTCAAGAACTAACAAATTCAAACTAGTCCTACAGTTTTGCCAGATGCTTCTGAAGCTTTCAGTGGAACCATGTTCTGTGTCCAGACAAGACCAAAATAAAGATTTTTGGCCAAAAACACCAGATGAGAGACTACACCAGAGAAACTGGTGAAGATACAAAGATATCCATGCATAAACGTCAAACCAAAACTTGACTGTCCCAATCAGGAACCTTAAACTGGGCCCTAGTTGAACAATGATGCAAAGCGCACCTCAAAATCAACACAAAAATAGTTACCTGACCACACAATCAAGGTTTCAACATGGTCATCCCAGACCCCTGACCCCATAGAAAAACTGTGGGATGAGCTGAAGAGGAGAGTTTGGACCTCACATCCTAAAGGATCTGGAGAGATTCTGTACAGATGGATGACTCAGATCACTTGCCATGTGTTCTCCAGTCTCTTCAAGACTCAGAGCTGTTATGTTTGCAAGGAAGTGGCATAGACTTGAGGAAAAAATAGGATTTTGTTTCTTTGATCAATCATTTTACTTCAAGTACATTTTTGGACCGGTTTGTAGGTGGTGCTGGCTACAGGAGTGTCTGTCACATTCTCAGTGCAGCCACCGCGTCTGTGACTCACTTTTTTGAAAGAACTTTAGCACCATCTACAGGCGGCTGGAGGCACTGCACACAAATTGCTTAAAATAACTGCTGTTGCTAAATACAACTGGAAATAGCATTTAGAGTACTACTCCTTCACATCACTGGGTTCTTTCTCACTTGCTGTAGTTCCTGTATATTGAAACAATTGATCTATGTTTATTGTTTGTATACATTTTCCTCATTAAAGTAGTTATATGGGCGGTTCCAAAAGTGTGAGATGAGGTTGACAATCTGATATTAGACCTTTTAGTGTTCTTTAATATTACATATACAATTTAGCTAGCTACACTCATCATTAAAAAATAGTTGCACCCAGAAGGAATCAACCGACAGGAATGAAACTTGGTGAGTAGGTTTGACATTGTGAGACATGCTAATGATTCAAGTTTCATGCTCAGCTGTGCATGTGATATAAGCTAGGACAGGCCTTATCGCTGTACCTGACTGACCCAACAGCCACGATAGTGGACATTCAGCGAGCATGAGTCATCCTGTTAGTGCCAGCACTATTGACAGACGGCAGCATGATGCAGGACTACATGCACACTGCCCTTAACACCACATCAACATCACCAAAGCCTGCACAATGGTGTCGTGCCAGACTGTCATGGAGTGACTCAGAATGGCAGCGGGTCATCTTCAGTAATGAGTCCTGCTTTTGTCTTGGTGGAGACGACCAACGAATCTGTGTGTAGAGGCGCCGTGGTCAGCGCCAAGATTAACTGTTTGTTGTCACATGTTATGTCCAGAAAGCCTGGTGTCACTCCACCTCCGCGCCTACAGCACAATCTGCAGGAACTGTGTGAGAATATTCAAGCTGCATGGGATGGATTATCACAGGATGCCATTAGGAACCTCTACAACTCCATGCCAAATGTATCATCATTTATTGTTCCTGGTAACCTTTATCTTCCTTCCCAATAGTATTGCAATCCCACACTTCCTTCTGGGTGCAACTATTCCTTTGATGATGAGTGTGTATGTATATGTTGCAAAGCAGATGTTAATGATTGGCAAAAATTGTGCCAAGGAAGGCATCCACCAAATCTGGCCCAACTGCAGAATTCTTTGATTCATGAGTGGCTGAACATTGATGTCACCTGCATCCAGAAACCTGTCCAGTCATTTGTGCTTGTGGAGCTGTTATCTACCATTAGGTACGTTTCAGTCACAGGTGACTAATTTATTGTCCGGTTAGCGTATATAAAGTTATGACAAGCAAAATACCATTCTGCACTAATTTTAAGTCATAATAAGTCATTATTCAAATGTAAGTTAGTGAATTTAAGTCTGTCCAGTCAGGTAGATTTGTTCTACTCATCAGAGACCTTTGCACAAACTTGTGGAGTCCATGTCAGCTCGAGTGCATGCAGTTATTAAAGCATAGGAGGTGTATACTGTACCAAATACTAATACATTCAGAAATTCATATAATTATTTCAGATAATAATCAATAATTAAGACTGTTATGCTGATAATTTGTAATAAAAATGTTAAAATAGTATCATTTCCACTAGTGGTCTCAGACTTTTTGGACCCTACTGTACCTAAAGCCCACTGGTGTTCATCTATTGAGAGAATAAAGCCCTCTACTAAGCTTGATGGCTAGTCAGAAAGGACATTCAGGCCCACTATTATATTTCAGGCATTCAGGCAGCTCTGATCAGCACTATGGTTTCACATGAAACACACGTGCACCCAAAGTTCTGGCTTAGTGCAGCAAGCCTAAACCCATGACCTTACTGCTGTAAATACACATACGGTGTCCCATTACAAGTGACAACTGCACACAACACAGAAGGGTAGGAACTAAGTAAGTGGTAGAAAATGTAGAAACCAGTTTATTTAAAAAGGCTAGTGTTGATTAGGAAGGAACATCTGAAATGAAAACTGTTCAAAAATATGTAGTAACGTCTGAAACCTACTGTGATGTAAAACAAAGCTTAGAGACACAACTGGAATTAAATACTGTCCTGTGTCCTCAGTACGTGGTAGGAGCTTCACTTACTGTTGATTTTCAGGCAAACAAAATAAAGAGGTAAGACTAAAAAAACTGCAAATACATCTCAAGTAATAAATCTCACGTTTTATCAAAAGCCTTTGAGTGAAAACCATGTACTGTTCATGCAACAAGTCTCACAGAAAGCAGCACAGCCCTTCTTAAAGGACTGAGACATCTGATAGAGCGTCTTCATCACCCAGAGCTTCCACAGCCTCCTTCACAGGCTCTCTGGTTGTCTTTTCAGCCTCTTGAAAAGTTCCTGCTTTTTCTATTTCTCTGCCTAGTTTTCAGCAGACTCTTCTGGAAGCTCCTCTGCTGGTTTATGCCCATCCTCAGAACTGTTTCCCTCTTGCTCTTCTGAGGCTTGTGCAACCTCCTCCTCTGTCTCATTTGTGGCATCATCTGGATCTGAAGTAGTTGCCTCTGGTTCTTGTTCTTCAGCAGCATTCTCCTCATCATGTGAAAGTGTCTGGCTCTCCACCAGAACATTCTCCTCCTCCTGCTCCTTGTCAAAGGTCTCCTTGTTTTGTTTTGTCTTTAGATCCGTCTCCTCAGGAAGAGTCTGAACGTCCTCTGCGATGGTCTCCTCAGTTTGCTCCTCCTCACTTGTCTCTTCTATTGTGGTGTCCACTAAAGGAATCTGAGTGTCACCTGCTACAGTCTCTTCTATTTGCTCATCTTCTTCAGTTTTGACCAGGTCTGTCTCCTCGGTTTGATTTGTGGTAGTATCTGATGCTTCTGGAGACGTCTCAGTCTTCTCTGCTGCACGCTTCTTTATATGTTGCTTACTTATTTCAGCTTCCTCTGGAATAGCGCTGTGTTCCTTAGTGAACTCTTCTTCTGTTGTTATTCCTGGTTCCTCTGGGAATTTCTTCTGCTTTTCTACCTCAGGTTCTTTGGCAAATTCTTCTCCTTTTTCTTCAGTTAATTCTTCTTCTGTTTCTTGCTCCTCAGAAAATTCTTCTTCATGCTCTCTTGTTTTTGGTTCCTCAGTAAATTCTTTCTTTTTTGTCTTTCCTTTTTCCTCAATTACTTGTTCCTCCTCTCTTGTTTCTTGTTCCTCAGTGACTTCTTCCTCTTCGCCTGCTCCTTGTTCCTCAGCATCGTCCTCCTCCTCAACTGCTCCTTGTTCTTTAATAATTTCTTCCTCCTTGCTTGCTCCTTGTTCCTCAGTATCTTCCTCCCATTTGCTTTCTCCTTGTTCTTCAGTAATTTCTTCTTCCTTGCTTGCTCCTTGTTCCTCTTCAGTATGTTCCTTGAGTGTTTCCTCTTTGCTTTCAGCAGTGTCTGCTTGTTGCTGATCCTCACCCTGACCCTCCTCCTGCTGATCTCTAGGCAAAAACTAAAAAAACACAAAGCACATATCATCATTATCTTCTAGCTGTCAACAAATTTTGCCTTGACCTACCTTCAAAAATGACATGTTTAAAAGTTGCAGGACATGTAAACCTGGCTTTATATAATATACATTTCCCAAGTCTTCCAAAATCTTAAAATGTTTGTATGATACTAAACTTGAGTGTTAAACATCCAACTAAGCCTTATTTAAAAAGTGTAAGACATAAATATGATGTGTGGGTGTGGCTAATGAGCAGTTTGATTGACGGCTCTCTCCTAGACTGCAACACTGCTAGCCTGCTCCGCCCCTCATTCATTCGTTCATTCATCTTCTAAGTCACTTATCCTTCCAGGTTTGGGAGGCTGGGGGGTTCTGAAGCCTATTCAAGCGCTCACTGGGCAGAAGGCAGTCCATCACAGGGCAGACACACAGACAAGGCCATTGTTTCGTCTCCAATTTATCTAACCACTTGTCTTTGGACTGTGGGAGGAAACCCACGCAGACACGGGAAGTACATGCAAACTCCACCTAAAAAAAGAACCCGGGACACCCTGGCTGGGAATCGAACCCAGGCCCTTCTTGCTGTGAGGCTGCCCTTTTATGTGAGGTACACTTGAAAAAAGTTGCGCATGAACGAACGAATAGATGGTGGATGAAACTTGTGAAGGAAGAGATAAACGGTGTTGGCGCATGGGTAAACGCATTAATGGGTGACAGGCAGCTACAGACAGGTGGTCGAGCTCGCTAGCTTTTGGTTATGCTGTTTAGTTTTAGCTTGCTAAGTTTTTGTCTGATTCTGAAACTGTTTTTGTGTGGGCGGGGCAAGAGATGTCAGCCTTGTGATTGGTCAGGGAAATGCTTACAGAAGCAGTACCCCAGATTTGGACCACCCAGTTTACATGGCGAGGAGAGAAATATGGTGAAATATATCAGCCATTTATTCGTTTTTATTTAAAGGGTATACTTAGTGCATTTGTACTGTTAGTCTGTAAGAACAAGATTCAACTAATTAAAAAGAAAACACAGATTTAGGTTCTCGTACCTGGGTCTGTTTGTCCTTTAGCTGGGCAGTGAGGTGGGACTGAAGACCCTCTTTGCTGGGCTGATGGTCCTCCAGTCTCCGGTACAAGGACTTTAGCTGCTTCTCAACCATTTTTGCCTGTTTAACTTGCTCCTTTTCCAGCAGTTCTCTAAGAGAGAGATATATGCAGTTAGTGAGTAAAACTTACCTTTTTATTTGGAATTAAATCTTGATCTACAGTATAAAGTGCACTGTTTTCCTAATTCTACACACCTAAAATGGTTTATCTGTAGTTCTTCGGTAAAAGCAATGGTTCCAGAGTCCCTTTTTTAATGTTTCAATGGCTCTTCCTCAATCCATAAAACTCAACTGTCATTTTCAACTGAGACAACATTTAATTGGTTCTGTACAGCACCAAAAAGTCAAATAACATTTTTGGTACTACACAGAACTGTTTTTAAGACGAGTATAAACTGCAGGCAAAATAGGTCCTATCTAGGACCAAAATAGACTCTATGATGTGTAACAATACCAGAATCCTTTCTTCCATCATAGAAAGGAAATATTTAATAATTTATCATTTCTGCATAAACATGGCTTTGTATGGTTCTATATATAAGCATTGTCTACAGAAAGTTACAGTTACATGTATAACAGTTGTGGAACCCATCTGGTGCTCTATAAAGCTTTATTTTAAAGGATTCTTTAAAGAACCATTTGTAACATGTCTCAATCATATGTAAGCACCCTTTAGCCACATCCATGAATAACTTATGGATTCTAGTGTTGTAATAGTTCTAAATATAACCATTGCCTTTACTAAATAACCCCTGAAGAACTATTTTTAAAGGAGCAGTGTGTAACTTTTCACAAAAAAACCCAGGTTTTCTGTATTTGCCTCAGTGCCTGTCCCGATTTCGTTTTCACCCTCCTTTACTTTTTTGTGCTTTTTGTTGTGCTACATAAAGTGTCAATTGTAAAATGTGGGTTCTCAGACTTCTCACAACACAAAATGGTTAGGATTAAAAATCCATTGTAATTTCCCACTCATTGTGTTCCACCTTAAATGCTGCAATAGAACACCGAAGACTGTTACTACAGCAGTCTTTAAGGTAGAACAGGACAATTTGAAGTAGCAGCTAGTTAATAAGAAGCTGAATGTCAGTGACGGAATGCAACCACTGCGCCATTTAAGGTGGAACAGGTAAAGCAGGTGAATAAGAAATTGACTTCAGCCTCTTAGTTTTAATGCTGGTGGTATTGTTGACAATAAAAGTTAAGTTGTATGGATAAAGTTTTACGCATTGAGTTAATGATAAATATATTCTATGGTAGGACATTTCAGCAAGCATTCTTCTTTCTGTGCCTTCCACTGGTACTATAATGGCACCAAATTCAAGGTACCACTTCACCATTAAAACTCTACTGCAACTCTACATGCAAGAGGATCCGCTCCTATGTAGATATGAAGGGCTCATAGTAAGTTAACGAAAACACAACCATTCATACTGACAGGTGATTACACACTAATGAAAACATATCTTTGTGTACTATATTCCTTTTCTGCTAATAGACTGCCCCTAAATATCACACACTGCTCCTTTAAGAGTGTAGTAAAAGTAAAAAGACATCCCTAACCCAACATTTGTTAAGTGTCTATTGATTTATAAAACATGAACACCATCTCACAAGCATCAAACTGTGTATTTATTAAAATACATTAGATACAATGATCAGTGATACATCATGTGCCCATTTACCTGATATTCATCAAATCCTGTGCATTCTCAGCAAGGGCTTCCTGGTTACTGGTGAACGACTCCTTCATTTCAGTGATTTCCTTCTTTTGCCCCTCCAGCTCGGACATCAGGCCGTCAACCACAGAGATGTGCTCATCCAGACGCGACTCGGTGAGCGAAAGTGTGTTGGTGAGGCCAGAAATGCTAATGGCTAGCTCAGAATTAGCACTCAGGATGGTGCTGACACTCTGCTTCACAGCCTCAAACTCATCACTCTTGTTCTTGATGATGGCGTTCAGGGATGCAATGGAGATGGTATTCTGCTGGAGCTCGGCTAATTTGGTGTTCATCTCGGTCTGCAGAGCCCATACTTTGCTCTGAAGGTCTTTGGACTTGATTTGTTCAGAAGCGGCCAGGGCTACTTCAGCCTGTCTCTGGGCCTTGGCGTAGGCTTCCTCCAGAGCCAGCAGGCGCTCCTCGAAACCTCCCACACTGGCGAGCTGGAGATAGAGTCAAGATCATTTATACAGTCAAACATCCCTCTTTCACAGTGAAAGACAGGCCTGAATGATTTGGAAAAATATCTGATTTAAATATCTAATATCTATTTTTCAGACTAGTTTTCTGGCATCACATCACTCTTCAGGTTTGGTTGGATCTGATTGGTCCAACTCATCTACAGGCCATTCACAAAGTCTGTGACATCACCGTTTTACAGTTCCTGTTTTTGGTGGCCTGTCCCCAGATGGAGCTGTCCCTGTATATGTCCCTGTCGCTGTAACTGTGCATTAAAAACCATCTGCAAAGTCCTAAGGAAGACCAGGCATCAGAGCAGACATCTCATATTGTGCTTGTTTTGGCCAACTGAGAAAGCTTGTCCTATCTGCTAACTGCTTCTACCACTTTCTCGCCTAGTTTTAGAGAATACTTCTGTCTGAAACTCCACCAGTAGCTAGCCAGTGTCAAGTCTACGATATCACTACTAACGTCTTATCAAGACATGAGGTAACCCAGGCATTAAAAGCTGCAGTGGGGTTATGGGACTTGAATCATACTACCAGGTGAATTTTAGAGTCATATTCCATATTTACTCTGTTTACTCTGTTACTCCAATTACTCTGTACTGGTAATCGATAATGTAATCAAGAGCATTTTTATGTACCAATACTTTATTTATCTGGATGTCTGTAGAATTTCTGTGTTAGGCTGGAGAACTATGTAAGTTTGTGAGGTCAGCTCTAGCAGAACCCTGTAGAACCCTGATGGCAACATTCTCCCAAGGGCTCTGACCCCATCATAAATGCATAAAGTTCTGATCTGGTAATGCAGCTGTCCCCCACATGGTAAACTTCTACACACTTGTGTACATACACACTTATACGAAAACACTGATATCCAACACTGTCAATGCAGTTTTATTAGTGTTAGCACACGTGGAACGAGGGAGCTGAACAGCAGCTTTCCTCTGTGTAAGATCTGTGAGGCTCTCCTCTATAAACGAATGTTGTCAAAGGAAATATGATCGTGCTCTCTACTGACAGTGCAACTATTAATGGCCTGGGGGCTGGCTGCACTGCATAGCTCAGCACAGCGAAAGTCAGCTAGTGCTCCCTCTCTCTTAGACAGACAGACATGCCATTTCAAATACAGCTTTTCTACATGGGCGCATTATTCTACCTCTCCATACGCGCCCCAAATAACTGCTTTACAGAGCCTACTTTAATCCCGGAATTCAGTCCCATATGAAGATGTTTCAATTATGAATCTCAGAAAAAAACTTAGACTGTAATCATATGCATTGTATATGAGTTCAGTATATGAGACTCGCCTACCTGTGCGCTTCCACTGCCGAGCTGCTGCTGGAGCTTGGTGACTCTTGACTGCACGGTCGTGAGCGTTTCCGACAGGTCGTCGATGGCCTGCTGCTGCTGACTACAGAACCAGCCCAGTGTTGACCCTCCTATCAGGATGATGAGAAACAGAGCGCTCGGGAGGACATATTCGCTGATCCCGCGCGACTGCCCCACCGGAGGCTCCAACAGTAAGAGCGCGTCGTCCTGCTTATTAGTGCCCTTTCCCCTGCGCCTCGCCATGCCGTCCCTCTGCTCAGCCTCCCCGGAGCTCTCACGCTCGGTCTCGCCTGGTTAACTTTAGAAGAGGGTACAGGGGGCGGGTCGACGTTTGGAGGGGGCATGAAATGACCCTTGCCAAAGAGGTAGCGGCGCGTGTAGGAAAAGGGGGCGTGGCACACCGGCCGTCCCAAGGTAGGAGTCGCAGAAAGGGGCGTGTCCAGAGAAAGTGTTCTTCCTTGACGTTTTGTCATCCACGTGTGAAACCACTGAAGCTTTTTTCTTACGAGTATGTAAGAACCTTTTAGACTGAGACTGAAAATTGGCTTATTGTCTGTTATTCCAACCTACCTGCACTTCAATGCGAATAAGTGCAAAGTGTTTTTTTGGGGGTCATTCTAGTGACCTTTTGGTCACTCTAGTGTCCCGTGTCATTTTTTTTTAATCCACAAATGTAAACAGTGAAAAAAACACCCTCAGACTTTGTCTGGTGAATTTCATTACACGGTTACAATTAAATTGTTAGCTAATATTTATGTAGAACTGACTGCACCCACACATACCCCCCTTTTCCTCCTTTCTTTATAGTCCCTGACATGTGTATTATGCCTGCTGTGTTCTTCAATTTTAGGGGTGGAATGTATTAAGTGGTCCTACTGTAGATGCACATATCATTAGCATAGCCTGGTATAGTATAATATAACATTTATTGGGTTTTAATGTTAAGTAATTATATCAAGCCTCTGAATTATCATCCTGTAATGTGAATTATGAAATTAATAAACAACTAATTAAATAACACTGGTGGTTTTAATTGCTAGTTTTAATTTTCTGATAAGATGATGTATCTATTAAAGTATCCTACCTTCAGTTTTCGGGACGGAGTTGCCTATAAATATGCACTACAGATTCACCAACAGGTCTGGTGTCTGACACAGGTTTGCGATTTCATTGCCCAAACTCACATACTACACCTGGCTTTTAACATATGACTTTAACCAAGCATCACAGAATGGGCTACCGCCTTATGTCACAGGTGATCAAACTAAATATCTGCATTATCTGAAGTCAGTTTCTTGTGCAATCATATACAGTACTTCTATTTCTTCTCCCTGCAAAAAACAAATTTCTGTTTACTATGAAAGCACAGAATGTATTTTTCTCATATTTTTTGGCTATCCTATTTGAATTCTCAAACTACAATGATGATATTTGTAATGTATGGCCAGCATCCATCATAATTTATATTGACTTTCTGTGCAAACTGCAAGCAATAGGATGAAAACATGTAAATAATAGAATCTTGAACCCCCCAAAAAGGCTTTAGTGACATTCATAAAATATTATTGTTTTAATTTTTGTAGCCTGTAAAAATGATGGATAGAAATAGAGACAGTATAACTTTCCAATGACCCTTCAATGATGACTTTATTTCAAGCAAAGTCATTAAATTAACATGAGCTTTGTTACACAATTGAGAAAAACACACGACAGCCACCCAAAATCATTGCTCAGGTTTTAGTTGATTGTGTCTATAGAAGAAAAATGAGAGTAAATGCAGAACACAAACAAGCTGTAGCTGTCTGAGCCATTTTCCTGTGTTCTTCTGATGTTTGACCTCCTCTATTCTGTAATAAACAAGGTGAAAAGAAATGTGGTATGAGTTGGTATCAGATGACCAATATTCATGTACACAAGGAAACGTAACCATCAGTAATATTCCTGTATGAATATCTTGTTCTATTGTAATGCAGAAACCCACCTCTGACTGTGAGCTTAGTGGAACACTCAGCCTTGCCCAGTGGGTTCTCCGCCACCACTTTGTATTCTCCTGTGTCTTTGGGCCCCACCCTCAGGATGAGCATGGAACAGACGCCACACGTGTTGGTGATATAGTAGTTGGTGTTTGTGTTGAGGCTGATGTTGTTGCAGTACCAGGTGACGCGAGGTGTGGGGTCGCCCCTCACAGCACAGCTCATGTAGCACTCATAGCCGTTTGGAGCTGCATGTAGCTTCAGAGGGACGGTAAATTTTGGGGCTGACTGGAAGTCCAGGATCTTTGGTTCTGGCAAGTTCACTACAAACTTCCCTGCAGAGAAGAAACGTAGGTTTATATTCAGTGCTATTGTAGTGCTATTCTCTTTGACCTACAATATGATTTAAAAATAGGGCTTCTAGATGACCAGAGGAGACACAAAAGGTGTGGATTCATTGTCTATGCACTGTACTGGTGTTGATGGTAGAACACTTGTACCATTTGTGAATGAAAAGACTGGAAGAGACCTATCGATCTTCAAAGGCATGAGGAGTTAGACGTTTAGCTATGTGTGAATGGCTTGGGGGAAATTTAGTGCTTGTCTAGCATGTTACAAGCTAACAGGATAGGGTGTGAGGATCTGAATCAGGGTGTTGATTCCTCCAGAACTCCAGAACCAAAGTTCCCCACACCTGAAATGATATACTAGAACCAAAATAAGTTGTGATGCTGTTCAAAATTATGTCATTTAAACTCTAGATTTTATTGATAAGGGTACCAAGATAACGTATCAAATGTTTAAAATGGGAAATTTAGAATAACATTTCTTAATGTAAAATAGGAAAGAACTTTTGGATTTTGTCATCTACTGTATATCATTAAATGCATCAGAGAATCTGAGGAAATCTCTACATTTAGATTTCACACACAAGCTATACAAGGGTATTGTGGCAAATAATTCAATTGTATACATTTGAACAATTTTATAGTAATTATGGAGATTATTAAAAAATACAAATCAGTTTCAAGCAATTTACATATGCAGGTTGCAACTTTACTAATTGGTGGAATATAAGCTTACATTACTTATTAGCCTTGTAGTATCTCCAGTGCTAAAACTAAACAAGTTTGTCCAAACTTTGGACATCAAACAGATCCTGGCTAAACTACTAATTGCAGCGTCCCAACTTTGTTTTCAAACAAAGTTGTAAACAAAAAACAGAATCAAACCTCTCTTTTTAATGGTTCCCCATGCTGGAGACTCAGACGGTTCAGAGAGTCCCATGTCATTCTTAGCAAACACACGGAAGTTATACTCTTTCCCCTGCATAATATTAACGATGGTAAATTTATGGTTGAAGAGGCGGTCTGCCACTGTCCGCCAGGTACGCTTGACAGAGTCCCGCTTCATCACCATATAGTAGAGCCGGTCATCTCGTTTCTCATCAGGAGAGGGAGTCCACATTAGAGTTACTGTGCCTTCCACATTCTGCACTAGCTGTACTGGGCCTGGAGGCATGGGTTCATCTGGACACATTAAAGCCACACAGTTATTCATAACATTATTGGTAACAGGAATTCTTTGCAGGTAGTGTCTTATGGAGAGTGTCTTAATATAGCCAGACTTCATCCCATTGGGTTTGTACAAGGTTTTGAAGATGGAGTATTGTTTATAGCGGATTGATTTACATGCATTCTTTCTGAAATGTAATGTTCATTTACATTAAAACTACATTTTTTATCAGTACTTTGAAAAGCAAATTGAGACATGGAAGACATAAGAACCTCACTAACACCACAGCAATAAACAGCTCACGGGATCTAGGATCAGCGTCTTACTAGACTGGACTACGTTGTACTGAACCAAATGAACCTATCTGAGTCGGTTGGGTCATGTTGTGTACATATATTAAGTGATCACTTCATGCCAGTCTGTTACCTGTAACTCTAACTTCAACATTGAAGGTGTCCTGACCCACCATATTCTTCACAATAATGGTGTAGATGCCATTATCAGATCGTTCAGATGATGGAATCAGTAGCTGGGAACCTTTCTCAGAGTTAGTAACTGTTACATGTTTGGCCACAGGCACTCCGTCCTTTAGCCAAGTGATGTCTGGTAAAGGAGAAGCCTGCAGGTAAAAATGAAGTACTGAGTATCTGAATAAGTGTATTGTACATTCTACTTTCTCAATTTTCATTTGAACAGCAACCAAAAAAATTGGTTTCTGGAAAAAGTAACACATAGCTTCCAAATGACACTTCAAAAGTCAACTGGAATGATTGTTTTCCATAATATATTACCAAATTGGTTGCAGAGAAATGTATACAACTAATGTTAGTCTAGTGATTAGTAGGAAGCTAGGAAGAAAAATCTGAAATGTGTCCAATTAATAATTAACTATACACTGTATATGCTATAACCAATACAACCATAAATATTCATATGAAAAGTGATTCTAGACTTTTGGTTGTGTATTTTTACACCTTAATGACCTGGTGAGTATGTTACCGTTTCTGAAGTGCAGTACCTCAAAGCGTATATTGACACGCACTGTGTTTCCAGCCTTCACAACCATAAAACTTTTCATCTTGCGGTCAGTGAATTTTGGTTTCACTACAAAGACAAAAGTTAGGTGTAGCTGAGGTGCAGCTCTTGTAGATGATGGAAAAACATTAAACAATGCTACATAGATGTTTACCAGGTGGAGGCATGGCAACAAAGTAGTTGTCAAACCCTTGTGGAAGCCCCTCTCCTCCTTCATTGGTGGCAATTACTCTCACCCAGTATGTGGCCAAAGACTTCAGACCTACTATAGTGAAGGACATCTGGACAACAGCGCTTGTATTACAGCGGTTCCACTCTAGCTGGTCTGTGGGTCTGATTTCCACAAAGTACCCTTTTGCCTCATCTTCCACTCCGGTTACTGCTTTTGGTTTGGTCCAAGCCAGAGACAGTGTAGTGTAAGTAGAGTCAGTTACTTTGAGATCTTTCACCTTCCCAGGAGGCTCTGCAGTGACAATGATAATATAATATAATGAAAAATCCTGTATAAAAACCCTCAGATTAATAGTTTGGGGAGTTATTATAACCTCAAATACAGGCGGTCAGCCAAGACATGTTTGGTATTTGTAATTTGGTTCATTAGAGTTACACACAAGCTATACAAGGGTATTGTGGCAAGTAATTAAATTGTATACATTTGAACATTTTTATAGTAATTATGGAGTATATTCAAAAATATAAATCAGTTTCAAGCAATTTACATATGCAGGTTGCTACTTTACTAATTGGTGGAATATGAGCTTACATTACTTATTAGCCTTGTAGTATCTCCAGTGCTAAAACTTAACAAGTTTGTCCAAACTTTGGACATCAAACAGATCCTGGCTGAACTATTAATTTAACTTAAGTCTGAAAAATATGTTTGTCAATTCTTACTCTGAGGGTCTCTTGCAAATACACAATCAGAGGGGCAACTTGGTTCTCCAGGACCGCACGTGTTGATGGCAACCACTCTGAACTCATACTCCGCCCCCTCCATTACATCTTTAACTGCATACTTTTTCTCTAAAGAAAATACAGAAATGTAAGTATTTAGAAAGCTTTGAGCCGGATAATGTAAAAACTGTGAAAGACGTGTAACAGACACTAAACATGCAACTATGAAATAAACATTATGCATAATGTAGGCTTGACACAAAATGCACAACAACCTCTAATTGGTTCATCTGGAGGATTCACTTGACTCCATAGATTGCTACCCTTCTTGCGTTTCTCCACATTGTAGCCAATTATGCTGCCTCCTCCAGTATTTGAAGGTGGAAGCCATGCCAGATTAATGCAGTCCTTGAAGGCACTGACTACCTTTGGAGAAGCAGGCTGACCAGGGAAGGCTGAAAGGAGAAAGACGCAACAGTTTAAAATGGCTATTTATTGACCAAATCCAGGAGTGTCCAATCTTATCCACAAAGGGTCAGCATAGCTGCAGGTTTTTCTTGATTAATCCTAGTTGATTAAACAAGCAGTGTCCAGTGGAATGAAGACCTGCAGCTGTACCAGCCTTCTGCAGATAACCTACCCAAATTTAATCTATTTTCACCACATACTCTAGATGCAGACAATCAACCAAGGCTTAAGTGGTGTCCAAATTTTGCTTCTGTGGTTTAGCGCTGATGCTACTAGGCTAACGGTGCTAACAATCAATAAAACCCAATAGTGGCTCAAATCTCTGTAAAAATATATTGCCAACACTTTTAGGACCTCACTCAAACCACATCAGGCCTAAATTAAGGTGGCTTGTCATTTAGTTTAGGGCACACTATGGCCTACTGTGGGCTACAAAACTGACCATAACTTCACTGTGTACCTGAACACAGTGGGGCGATATTTTAAACAGCAGATATAGTTCTGAACATTTCCGAGTTTAGTTTGTGTGCACATCATGCAGGCAATGGCCGTTAGATCATGCTTGCAATTTCTATTGTTTCTATATAGAAATACGTGATTTCAGTTGGAAAATTCAAGAGGAAAAGTCATTTACAAAAAGAGACAATAAAAATTACATACGTAATCTGTAACACCCATATTCTGCAAATGGGAGTCAGAATTGGACACAACAACGGTCAGCTACAAGATTAAATGTTGTTCATTTTATACCATATCAAAAAGTTTGCATGTGCTTAAATATATGGAGACAGTTTAAGCTAGCTGACTTAAGTTTTAGGTTTGTACACAGAAAAAGGTTTGGGTGACTATTGATTCCTAGTGTTTGTTGGCAATGTTGACCTTGTAACAGCGCAAACCAAAGAAAGACAATTTGGGCACCAAACATGTCTTGACTTATTAATTACACCTGAAGTAAGAAGAGAAATTGTGCACAGTAGATTTTTGCCGAACCATTCCTTTTACATGTTTCCTGCTCAGTGTAGCTATGGTATGGTTTTAATTGAGTTTCACTCTAAGAAACCTTTAAAAAGGTTAAGGAGGTTAATGAGTACAAAGCACTACTTGTTGTGTCTGGTTTTGGTGCATAAGAGAAGTAGAAGACAACCTCACAAACAGAAAAGCATGTATCAAAAAGTCACCCAAAGTGCCAGCTGCAATGTCGTCACTTTCCATCATGTCACTTATGCCTTCTGAGTTCTTGGCCCTGATTCTGTAACAGTACTTCCTGCCACGGTCTACGTCTGTGTCCCTGTACAAGGGCTGTCCGGGGATATCACCAATTTTAATCCAGGTGTTGCGTCCCAGCTGCTGGCGCTCCAGGTTGTAATTGGTCAAGGGACACCCACCATCATCTTTTGGTGGCCTCCATTTAAACTCAATAGCAGACAAGGAACTCTCTAGCACTTCTACAGGCCCTTGTGGCGGAGCTGGTTTGTCTAGAAAATCACAAATGTACATGTAACATTAGTCCAGTTTATTTCCAGTGTCTTAACTGGCCAAATTCTCTACACATAGTTCTACACATACCGAGGACGATAAGTTTTGATGTTGCCTCTATGGTGGCAAATTCATTCTTGATTTTGATTTTGACTTCTCCAGTGTCTTTACGCTGGCGCTTGGTGAGACACAGCCGACTATGGGTTGAAGAACTCTCTATCCTGGTACTGGGTCCATGTAAAAGCTCCTCTCCATCTTTGAACCACTGCACTTTGATGGGTTCCTTACCCACAAATGGAAGCTTGAAAATAGCATTTTCACCGGCTTTTATGATGACTGGTTCTGAGAACTTACCCAAGGCCTCTGCATCAATCTTTGGGGGATCTAAGCAAGAACAGAGTGAACTCAATAAGTAACTGTAACTGTAGCTCTGTATGTTATAGTGTGGTGTTGCATGTCAATGTTTATTTCAGTATATACTGCATCTTTAAATGAATCAGAAAAAAGACAAATAAAAATAAACACATGAATATGTTTTTACCTTCAACACTCAGTGTTGCCTCTGATTTACGTCCATCTGCTTCAAATTTATACGTCCCTGAATTTTCCTCCGTACAGTTCTTAATGATGAGTTTATGGGTGGCTCCATCTTTTACAATGGTAACACCATCCTTAGATTCCAACTAAGATGCCAACCAAGAATGAACATAGAAAAGTGTTTCACATGAAGTTACTGCAAGACCTTCTATTGTTCCACATGAAAACAGACGTCAAATTCTATAAATACATGTCATGGTACCAAAGGACAGGCGTTCACATATGAAATATCTGGTCATTAAAACTATTATCTTTTACCTTTTTACCATCTTTGTACCAGGTTCCAACACAGTCTTTACTGCTGAGTTTACAGGACAATTCTGCAGACATCCCTGTATTGGCAGTGGTGTCTGATAATCCACTGAGAAAGTGGACTCCAGGTTCTGAACAAAAACAAAATGTAATGAATTCACATAATGTAAAATTTCTGAGCAGTAAAGGTAATAGTGTTTGGATAACTACTGCCCTATGCATTATTCTTTGCTGTTAGCAAGGGTGAAAATGGGTTGGACCACGAAGGAATTGCCATTCTAAGAGTAAATGTTGGATCAGAGTATGACTCTGACTTAGATATCAAAAGCAATCGGTTTTATAGGGAAAATTAAATCTAAATGTTTTATAAAGCCTGTTTAGCCAATGGAAAGTCCAGGTGCAGTCGTCCGTCCACCCAGTCTATATGGTACAACATTCTGCAGCAGTGTGCTGTGTTCTGAAGGTACTGTATAAGCAGCTACAGAACTCCATAAATGATAATGAAGTGGTTGTTCATTTCTTGGCTTTCTCATACCTTAGAGGTATCATTTCTGGTCCAGTATATGTGACAAATATTTTTTGGCGAATCATTAAAAAATTATAGTCACTGAGCTAATTAAAGATGGCCACAATAAATTAGCCAATGTGACCCAAAGGAAGAGTAATTACTGAAACTGAGTTAATTAGTTTACTAATGTCAGCCTTTAATGCATGTTTGATATCTAATTATATAAATTAGTAGCCAAATGGGCACTGGATCTTTTTGACCTAGCTAAGTAAATCACATCAAATATGAGCAATATAGTTCAGTATTATTCTTGAAATTTCCTTTTCGTTGTCCTCTGCCTTGATGAAATTCTTGTTTGATAGTTTCAATAATCCCACTGTTTGGTAGATACAAAGTTCAATTAAACTTTTAACATGGTGCTCTTAGTTTATAAGCCAATGTAGTAATGTTTTTCCAAATATGTGTTCCATTTCCAACAAAACTGTACTTTTCATTCCTCCTCTATTTAAGAAAAAAATGGTTTAATGTTTAATAGTTGCAACTGAACTGATTTAGTTGCTACAGTCAATGAAAAAAAATGTTCAAGTGTTTTGTTCTTATACGTTTAGCATAAAAAGGTCAGAGAAACAGAATAAAATTATATCTCCTATATAAGTACAGATCCCCCAGTAAATATCTACCCCTGGTTGTCAGTGTTTATCTTTCAGATCAGCTGAGTTCAGTTGGGGAATACATCAGGAACAAAGCTGAACACACCTGCGATCGTGTCAGGAACCAATGGACCATCTTTGATGCGCTTCTTGTGCTTAGAGTCTCCAGTTCCATCACCAGCTGAACCGTCTCCGCCTGCTCCTTCTCCACCGCTCCCATCTCCTCCTAGACTGTTTCCTCCTAAACCATCTTTTCCTAACCCATCTAGCCCTGACCCATCAGCTATTAATCCACCTATTCCTGCTTTTCCTCTTCCTCCATTTCCTGATCTATCCTTTGCTCCATCTCGGCCTAAACCCCCATCCCCTAACCAGTCTCCTCCTGAACCATCTCCTACTCCTCCTTTTCCTAATCCATCTCTCCCTGAACCATCTCCTACTCCTCCTTTCCCTAATCCATCTCTCCCTGAACCATCTCCTAATCCTCCTTTTCCTAATCCATCTCTCCCTGAACCATCTCCTGCTCCTCCTTTTCCTAATCCACCTCTCCCTGAACCATCTCCTGCTCCTCCTTTTCCTAATCCACCTCTCCCTTCTCCTGCTCCCCCTTCTCCTGATCCATCTTTCCCTGAACCATCTCCACCCATTTTTTCCCTCCCTTTCCCAATCTGCCCGCTTCCATCTCCACTGGTTCCATCTCCTCCAAACCCGTCTCTTAAACCAGATCCATCACGTCCATCCCCTCCAGCTCCTCTGCCGGTGCTGTCCTTTGTAGCTTGAGCTCTCCTGGCTGCCTCACCTGCACCACTCCGACCTTTCCCACGGGCATTTGGATCATCTAGGCGCAGAGAAAATATTGAGGATAGAGAATATAAGGTAGGAATACTGGAGATTACGTATTTTGACCTTGCATAATGTTTGCACTGCTGTGTGTGGTTGGTATAAAAGCTCACCTTTAACAGACAGGGAGGCTTTGCTTAACTTGATACCCGCAATGGCTGTGTAGATACCCTTGTCTCTAGGTTGACAGTTCTTCACCACTAATCTGTGAGTGAGCTTGTCCTCTGACACTGTGATGTCATATTTATCCCCTGGCTCAACTGAGGCATCATTTGCACACCAGCTGATTTTTGGCACAGGACCAGATAAGACACACTCAAATGTAGCATCCTGTCCTTCGACGACATTAGCATCTTTCAACATGCCATCAAATTCCACGTCAGGAACTGAGGGAAGAAATTAGTGTTGGCCAGACTCATAACTCATATAGTCCAAAATATATGTAGTTCAAGAAATGAGAAATGTGTGTTTAGATCAGCACACTCATCATAGTGACTTCTTACTTTCCAGGCCAGTTGAGAACATATTGACGTCCTCTACATCGACCTGATATAAACCAGCATCCTCTGGACCAACATTATTGATACTGAATATGTATTTTTCACCAGATTTCTTCATATTGTGTTTGGAGGACTTATCAGTGCTATCACCATAGTCCAGCATTTCACCATCCTGCAAAAAAGGATCATGATATTAGATACTCAGCATCTAAACACACGGATTGTGACCAGTTTCTGGATCACTGTTTTGTCCAGTGACAACCCAAGTGAACGTCACCTTGTACAGATAAATTTTGTTGTTGGGATCCTTGAGCTTCATGTCAAGCTCAAATTCAGCACCTCCATGTGTTTTCACCTCAATTTGTTTCATGTTTTCAACTTTTTCAACAACCTGTGAAAAAATTATAAAGACAGGTAGGACAATGGTACGATCCATGCACAGAAACGTGAACCAAAATACAGCTGCTGAAATCAGAATTCCTTAAATTCAACTTTGAACAGCAAAAGTTCAAAGCTACTGATACCTTTGCCTGTTCGTCCTCTAACTCCTTCTTCATTTGGCCTAGTTTCTTCAACATCCATCGGAAATTAGTGATCCCAAACTCACGACAGATACGCTCATACTCTTTCTTAGGGGCACTCAGTATGACCTCCCAGAACTTTGGGTCAATCTCTCCTTCTTTCTTGGGTTTTTCTTTCCTCTTCTTCACAATTCTGTGTTCAAGAGTAATCAAAAGCCAAACAGACATTTCAACAGTAAATATATACAGTTTCCTAGATTTTTGACCTTTCAAGAGGACATTTCCACTGCAGAATTAAGTTTCAATGGACTCATCTACATAGCAGATATAACAGATGTGATACTATACACAGTTTTCTTCAGCATCTTTCTGAAGTCTTCAGGGGCACTCTGTTGTGTAGCTGAAAATATAAATGGAGAAAACTAATAAACCAGCAACTCAACAAATACCTCCTTGGCTTACCAGCTCAGTTGTCTAATTTATTGACCAGAATAGATTTACTGTGCTCTCACTAACTCCTATATACATCAAATTGGCACATCCAGGAACTTCCCCCTTTTTGGAGGAAAACAAACAACACTCGCCATAGACTGGAATGTACAATAGCAGTACAGAACAAAACCAACAGAAGTGAAATGGAGACCACCACAAGTGAACTGCTGTCTTTGGGTCATTTAATCACACACACATCTGTTTTCTCTTACTGAGTCTCCAGGTATCCAAATATCCAGTGGAATATTCTACATTCTAAAAGTAAAAATATTTTCATTTAAATATTTTGTAATATTGTGTATGATTTTCTTCTAAATGCAAACACCACCATCGTGGGTCTTACCCGATGATAGGTAACTCTGGCCAGCAAGTATTATTATATAAATTATAGATAAATTTGATTTATTTTTAACATCTGTAGTTCTTTACCAATTCACTGTCCATATTTGTACATATTGTGACCCCAGTATCGCTTGCCATGGTTACATTCCTACACTTTGTATGTAACTAATACTGGTTAGATGCTTGTAACCAGTCACACACCAAACTCTTCAGCATAGCGTTATTAATTCATACCAATTAGTTTAAAGTACAAATCTGGAAACACACTTCTCTGTTTTGCTATTTCTCTGTTTGTCGTCTACACAGCATGATGGATTGTTTTCCCCCCAAAAAGGAAGTTATTGATGAAAGCCTACTCCGGATAATGCATTACGGATCTGATGTATAGTATGCCTAAAATCTCATTTTCGATTCATTTTTATTGCAGTGTATAGTTTGGCATGGTTTGCTAACATTAAAAGCTACACTGTGTAACCCAAGTGGATGAATCTGATGATTACGAGCAGGTTGAAAGGGTATTCTAAGATAACTTACTTAAAGCTCCATGAAATGTGTCTTTACACACATGACAGTGTGTTATAATATTCCTTCAAATTAGGTTTTTCTATTTCAACATAATTCAACAGCATATACATACCAGGTTTCTTTTTCTTGAATCCAACTGAAAAAGAGAAAATGATAAGTTAGGCTGAGTAAGTTAGGAACACAAGGTAAGAGATATATATTGCTGCTGTGGATGCCATTCATTTCTTACCCTCAATAACATTCAGTGTAGCTGTAGAAACAGCTCTGCCAAATGTATTTGTAGCAAAGCATTTGTATGTGTCTGCTTGCTCTACAGTTACATTTGGTATCTGTTGTGAATTAAAAGAAAGAAAGAAAGAATTCAAACTGTAAGTGGACAGACTTTACAGACTGAACCATACTATACGTTACTTTTAATGACTTACTTTCTTAAATAATAAAATTCTTGAAGTTTAATAAACTTAATTTATTTATTTCTGTTCTTTGTTTGGGTTAAAGCAAAATGTAATATGTATTTGTCTGTGCAACGAGGGGTTAATGCACTGTAACCCTAAAGTAATATCTCTCTCTAAATAAGTGTACATGGACTGTTCTTACTGAGACTGCTGTACAGCTGCTTTTCTGTATTTGTTTTCTTTGCATTTTACTTTTACATATCATTTGCAGCATTTGGCCGACACTCTTATCCAGAGTGACTTACAGTTTACATTACACATGTAGGCAAAAGCAGCGTAGCCCAAGGACTCTTGTTGATTATATAGTGTAGGCTGATGGGGATTATATATATGAGGGAGGTGAAACAAGCCAGTTTACAGCATGTCTTTCCCACAGATCTATTATGAAGATGTCCCAAACATACGGCTAGAAATGTCCGACATTGGTTTCACGAGCATGACAAAAACTTCCAAGTACTACCCTGGCCCTCTAATCCCCCAGACTTAAACCCCCAATTGAGCATATGTGGTACCACCTCGATAGTGGTGTTCACTCTATGGATCCTCCTCAGCTGTGGGATGCACTGCAGTCAGCATGTCTCCGGATACCTGTGACAACCTATCAGGACCTTACTGAGTCACTCCCAGTCGGACTAGGTGCTGTCCGTGCTGCGCTTACACTGGATTTTAGCTTGTGGTCATAATAATATGACTTGACTGTGTGTGTATATATAATCACATTGTAAAGGTCAACAGTTAATAACTGAAACAAATAAAACTGTCCCGGTTTTATTCCACTTGCAGCAATCCATGCAGAGCAGGGGTTGTACAGATCTGGAGAAAATCTGTGTCGAACCAGTTTGAATGTGTCGGCGGTAGGATATCAGCGACTGGCGGGAATTTTAGACCAATTAAAACACGGCATGGGAGGAGCTGGACGAGGTCTGGCTCCGCCCTTGACATCTGGTTCTGCTGGGCAAAGTTCCGTCAATGTAAACTTGACCTTTAAAAGCTTAGACTGTCAGCATCGCTACCGTTAGCCGCTCTCTCATGACAGTCTCACCACAATAATTACTTTACTGTAATGGCGGTGTTGTGTGGCTGACAACATAAGCACAAACAACAACACAGAAAACTTTTCACCCCCAGCTGCTTAGTTTACTTAACGGGTCATTTTCAGCTCAGCGCCATGTTGGAAGAGCTTCAGGTGAAAGGTACTGGAAGGTAGAATAAATTGAACAGCACATTCTGAGGACTAGCTAATCTGTTTAGGAGTTACACACGCGAAACACCTCCGATATAAAACGCAGCTTAGCCGTTCATGCACTACATACAAAAGCAACCTGTCAGCACGGAACTGCGCTAAACTAGCAAGTGACTTTGTGGTAAAGTTGTTTTGCTCTATGTTTTGTTGTATTTAAGGTTACCTGCTGAGTCAGTGATGCTTCACAGAGAGATGCTTCTACCTGGCAATCCCCAGCAGAGTGGCTGGTAAGACTAAAGCTATTTACGTGTCCTAATGGGTCTAAAGGGGGGGTCTGACTTGGAGTCAGACTGATTCCGTCAATGATAAGCATGGAAAGTGCCTTCAGGAAAGTTTCAGCATTCCTAAACTTCTGTATATTTCCCTGTTTAAGGTGACTTCTAATTCGCCAGCATCGCTGATTCGTTCATTTGTATTTTCCGGTCCACCTTACATTATATATATATATTTATTTATTTATAATTTATATATGTCATTGCTCATTTGGGTTAAATTTAAGGTGGACCGGAAAATACGAATGAACAAATCAGCAATGCTGGCGAATTAGATGTCACCTTAAACAGGGAAATATACAAATATACAGAACTTTTATATATATATATATATATCTGTGTGTGTGTGGACATTTTGGAAGTCCATTAATTTTTTAAAAAATTTATTTAAATCCTTATGTTAATCTCAGTTTTTTCTCTTATTTGTTCGTATGCTTATTATTTGTATGTGTCTGTATTCTTTTTGTCTCTTATCATCTTTTTGTCTATTTATATTTTACAAGAACTAGTGTGTTGAAATAATAATAATAAAAAAGGACCTTGTTTACACTCCATTGCCGGTAAGAGGAAATGGCAACAAAGCATGTAAAAACACTTCCGGTTAGCCTGTCAGTCGTTTCTAAAAGTGGAAGTAAGATGCTTCTCAAGTTGTCTCGAGACCAATTTCTAAAAGAATGCACACACCAAGAAGAATAAAGCATTTCTAAAGAATAAAGGATCTTAGCTAATCTACTGAGCTAACAGCTAACCTGACTAGAAATGGTTGGTTGTGTTAATATTTATGTATTAATATATTTGTGTTTTTGTGTTTAAGTAGTTTGAAATGTTGTGAACAAGGAGGTGAAAATGAGGGCCACAACAAACCTCACAATATACAGGTTTCTCACAATCATGGTTAGGACAGAAAAGAGCTGCAGAGTTATTGTACTGAGCCAGTTAATTAAAGCTGTCAACTTCCAGCACTGGCCAGCAGATGAGTTTAGATCTGTGGCTGAAGTGCTATTGTAGATCAGGCTCCTTTTGCAATATCAGTACTAAAGAAGAATTATGGATGTTTAAGTGTATTAGGTCAGTGGTTATGCATAATGCCCGATATTGTACATTTGGAGGGTCACAAAAATGCTACAGAAAGGCTGTTGTGATCCAGGATTTAGTTACCTGTAATCCATATTAGTACTAGCTTATATTATATATAACCCCTTGGTTGGACTGGCATGTGATATTTAGAGGTTCACAGTATCAACATGCTGCAGTAGATTTTATTACACTCTAATATCGTATTCCAGCTGACTTGGTTTGTCAGATTTATCAGATTATCAGATTGCACAGAATGCTTCGACATATACAGAAAAAAAACATCCAGCAAAGAAACAGGGTAAACACCAAGACTGAAAGTCTCACAGTGATTTCCATGTTTACTGGGAGAATAAACAAAGAGACTAATGCTTTTTGATAGTCTTAAGTTGATTCTCATAAATTGGTCCTAAAGCAGTTTCCAAGATAACATGTCAAATGTGCAATCCCTCTTAAATTTGTATAAGACTTGTGTTTTTTTTCCCCAACAGAATCAGGAAATATTGCCCTCTACTGGCAGAATATCGCTACTGTGGTATTGAAGGGTGGACTGGAAACTTCAGATGAAGACAGCTTGAGCTTGGTAAAAATTACTTTTATAATCAGCCCCCACTATATATACAGACACGTGGTATGTGTTAAAAAATAACATGTTACCTCTAAAATATATTCTCCAGCCTTTTCATCATATCTTGTCTTATATTTCTCTGGATCAGAGGTGTCTCCTTTGTTGCGTGCCCAAGTTATGGTTGGTGCAGGCTCTCCTGTCACTACTGCTTTGAAGAAGGCCATTTTACCTGCAATAAGATAGGAGGGATTATATTATAGATATTGTAGCCTTGTTCATGCAACTGGTCTTTTCCTTGGTGGAGAAACTCCAGATTTTTTTTTCAATAATAACGTCTGTTTGAAATTAAAGCAAGTTTTTTGGATGTAAAAAAAAAATAAAAAATTAATAACTATTGTATCTGCTCTTAGCATGGTAGCCTGACTGTATATATCAATTGACTGTAATATCAGTAAGCATGAAACAAATAATTCGGGAAAATCTTGAGTCATGCTGACAGAAAAAAGCCATTGCATACCTTCCTGGATGGTCATGGCGATGGGTTTTCTGGTGAAATCTGGTGTAGTTTTTCCTGAAGGCAGGTTCTCTACATACTGTGTGATCATAACACCCGGCACCCTGGATCTTTTCTTGATTGCCACTGGTAAGATAAGGTTGGTAAGAGGTTGCATTAGATGCTTTGTAAATCATTGCAACATCTAGCATTGCAGCATCTAGCAATTAACATGTGAGCCTAATCAATTGTGCTTAAGCAGATAAATCAACTGCTGGACACTGGAGTTGTGCCCCCCTCATCTAGGGCTATCAATACAGTGTTTTATGTTGCAAGTACTACACATTACCAGAAAAGCTCATGACATCAGTGTCATGGAGAGTTTTCCTAGTTCAGGATTTTGCGTTCATAACTTGATTAAGCCACAAGAGAGCAGCATCTTCCTGAAGAAACGGGCAAATCACCAGATGACTAACCCCTATGTCCATCAATATATTATTTATATAGGAGAGTAATTTGTGTTAGTGTGAAACATAAACATGGTATTTTTGTCCCAGTAGTCTTATTATTTTAGGCTGTAAATGAGCTACTTGCAAGCTGTAATGTAGCATTCTAATGACTAACATGAGTGTACATTTGTTAATGAAATGTACTCAGTTACGTTAATTAAACCATTTCTAAAATGTGCGTTATAGTTACATATATTCCTCCGAAACCATACAGGAATTTCTCCTACCTGAACCAGGTGGCAATTCGTCTTCAGCTGAAAGTGTGGCATGGTGCACATGGATAGAGACAAAGACAGAACTTAAATGTTCCTATACAAACAGAGCAAGCTAAACAAAGATGGTTCAAGACACAATTTTTTTTCAAGTCACAAATACACACAAGACATATGGCTCACCAAAACACATTAAAACGAGAGAGCGAAGTTCAGATTCCTAGAGTGTAATAATACAGTTACAATGATAATTTTTTGGGAGCTGTTAAAATAAAATAAAATAAAATAAAATAAAATAAAATAAAATAAAATAAAATAAAATAAAATAAAATAAAAATATAAATAAAATAAAAATATAAATAAAATAAAATAAAATAAAAGTAGAAAATAATGTATTACAGTACTGTTAAGTCTTGTAATAACACAAAGTTCTCTAATTGCGATGAACACAAACACACACACAGCCCAACTCGACAGCTGCACCAGGGACAGGAACACTCATGCCACAACAAAAGTAGATGTAAAAAGTTTTCAAAATTGCTGGAATTTGCTTCTTATAAAGTGGTTCTTGAAACTCCTCAACTGATTTAAGAATGGTTCTGAATATGAATGTAAATATCTTCTTTGGTTCTCTTGGTTATTCAGCATGGCTCACTCGTCTCAGGTTGTCTTGTCATATTTGTGTCCAAAAGTTGCCAAATTTGTGAAGTTTCTGTTCCATATTACTTACTTGTGAAGTTCTTGGTCCTTATAACCGAACCATGCAGAAAGGGTTTGACATATTGTTGTGATCATATCCTCCATCGCGACTCAAGCACCCTTTCTTTTACGAACACTGGTCCATAGAATATATGAGTGATGATGCTGCTTTTACAAGGTTCCCTTTCCCATATTCATATGCATGATAAGAGAATTGATAGATTGTGTTGCACAGAGGTTTTATTGAAAACAGGAGCAGTAAGAGGACTGACTTACCCTCCCCCACTGGAGCGTTTTCTGCAGACATCTTGTATATTTAGTATTCCACAATTCAGTACAGTGCTTCAGCTCTGAAATGGAAAAGGTGGATTAAGATTACCAATGTACAGTATAGTCTCTGGCATATACTGAAGTACCCGTGCACTTATCTTGTACCTACATTCATTGGCCATTTTATTAGATACACTTGCTGTCAGTCAGTTAAAAACAAGCACCAGTTGTTACGGTTTATTTTATCGGTCCTCAAAATGGAATTTAGTGGGTATGTTAATTGGAAGTTATTATTTTGTGATCCAGTTTTCGAAGGTCATGAACTCTGAACAAGTGAAACGCATTGGTCTGAGATGAGTACATAAATGCGTTTGATTGGAAATGCACTGGACTGCCATGCCATGCCATTTAAATCCAACCTTTTTTCATACGTTATTTGGCTTTGCTGCAGAATTTTATTTGCAAGTGGAGCATAAGTGATCCACAGAAATATTTTTTCTGGGTTTGTCTGTTGATGACCTCTGGGCTACAGGATGACTAACACGCATTGTGCATGGAAAAAGATAAGCTGTAGTCTCTGACTGTACACTGACAACGTACACAAACAAGGTAAGTATTTCTAATAAAGCAGGTAGTAAGTGTATACAGTGTTTGTGCAAAAAACAAAATACAGTCATTATACTTCCAAAGTGGACCTATATGGTAGAAGTTTCCGATAAAGTGGCCAGTGATTGTAGATACAAGGAAGGTGCATCTGGTAAACTGACAAGATGTATTGGTATGCATTTAGCGGAACTGTTTCAGTTGCATGATTCTACTCTTTTTAGCTTTTAGTCACTTATTATTTTAATGTTCAGTTAGACAAAACGTTTTACTTTGAGATCCAATTTCAAAACCTAGTGTCTTTACAGTGCCCACCAAGCCTGTGCGGGAAGGCTGGGAATATGAAACTCCATCTGATGGCCATATATCTTCAGTAACCACATTGACACCATGATCCGCTTCCTCAGTCCAGATAATAAAACGAAGGCAGTCTGTCTTCTGCAAGAGTCTAATGTTTACATGTTTGTATGCCTGCCATACCTTCTGAAGTGTGAAGATTTAGGCACTATTAGAGGCGTTGTTGTTGTAGTACTGCATATTTTCCTCCAGAAAATAACTAACGTTTTTAGACTGTGACCTCCAAGAAATGAACCAGTAAAGATATTTTAAGAGTTTGATTTGATACATGTTGCATGTGGAGTAATACAAGACTGATAATAAAGCTTTTAATGGCATTCTAGAGTTCACAGGATCCTGCGCAATGCTTTTGCAAGCTGTAGGGGGCAGCTATTTATCGTCTGCTTTTGATAGGTCACATACCTCATAAAATATCAGAGATGTGCTAGGAGTGGGGTCACAAGCCCCCGTTAGAGTAGATTTAGTTTTTAAATAATGAAGGAGTTGAGGAAATACAACAACAAAGAAAAAAAATACTAAAACAAATGCTGACTTTACAACAGCAGATTAACAGATTATACAAAATATTTTACATGTTTTTTGTGTGTGTGTGTGTGTGTGTGTGTGTGTGTGTGTGCGACAGTATAATTATTAAAAAATATGACACTAGACACTGCATTCACAACCAGCCATATGTGAATGAGTCTCAAAATCAACCTACTGGGGGAAATGCAGTGTTTTTTTTCCTCTTGTGAAGATCTGTATTCTTCCGGTAAGCTGTTGCAACTAAGGATAAGCAGAGAAATTAATGTGCCTCTAAAATTCGTTCTGTAATTAAAAGTGGTCTTAGAAGTTACTGGAATATTGGAGATTTAATAAATCCCACAATTAAATAACATTGTTAAACTTTGATCATCTTTGTTTGACTCCAGGTTTTATCACTCAAGACACATCCCTTAATGCGGTGTTTTCTTTGCTAGAGAAAGAAGGGAAAACCCTGCACTGTATAATAAATACATATTCGCTGTCCAAAGAAAAACACACATTATCTTTTTTTGTTGATTTTTACTTTTATGCATCATTTGAACACAGCAGCTGCTGTTTACATTGTGTGAAAAATTCATGATTAATTGGCCAGAAGAAATGGCTCCAAATTGCTTGAAAAAGCATCTGCGAGCTAGCTAGCCAGTGCCCTTGAGCTAAAAAAATGTAATAATATTTTTTAATTTTTTTAGTATGTAAGCATCATATTGTCACTGTTCAAAGAAAAACATGGATCTCCTTTTTTGTCAATTTTACTTTTTGTGCATAATTTGAACATGGCATTGTTAAACCAGCAGAAGTTCCTGGAATGAAACCAGTTTATATTAACCTGCAATGAAAGTCAAGAACATTTTGCATTATCCTGTAAAATTCTTATCTTAAATTCTACCTGGCATTTCTAAATGACTGTTCTCTCATCCTCAAATTAAAGTTTTCATTAAAAAAGTGTGATTAGTTGATCTGGGTAATGCCCTATGTTACTGTTTATAAAAGATTAAAAGACTCACCTTAAAATCCTGTTACCTTCGTCAGCCTTTTCAGACTCCAGAATTTAATGCAAGTCCTCCTTGCGCAGCAATAAAAAATTGGGGAGCCACATGGAAACCCTATAGGAGCTGAGGTCAATGAGCTGCCACATTTAAGGTTTTTATTTGGGTGAGGCTTACGTTAGGGAGGAGGTCCTGCACAAGGCTATGTTCATATTTCACAGTAATAGTTGAGAGTGAAGTTTGAGTTATGTTGGATTAATCTATAGATGTGATGATCAAGAAATAGAACAATATATTATCCTACAGTAAAAAAGGCACTGTCAAATCATTTCTTAACAACTGTAAACATTTCTCAAACAGCTGCGAGATGTTACCATCTAGTCTCAATGGATTGTTAATTCCAGCACAGCATAAACATAGAAAGAAAATCATAAAAAAATAAAATTCATTGTAATTTCCACACCATGGTTCACAAGTGGATTCACATGTCATGTTGGTTTTCTGACTGAAGTGCTAACTTCCATTAGTCTTGAGTAAACTGTTCTATTTACTGTTGATGATGATGATGATGACCTTAAGAAATACGATCGATGGTGTTCCAAGTTTATTGGACAGTTAAAAGATATCTGAACTGGTCACCTAGGATATTTTAATCCCTATCTGACAGCACAACATTTAAGCGTAATCCCTTTAGGTGTGAGGTCTCGCACCCCATGTGCTAATATAAAATGCCAGCTAAATCATTTGAATCGACCTGAAATTCATTGACTCAACCGCTAGGTTATACCTTGTAGAAGAGAAAAAAATGATATATACATATATATGCTTATCTGCTAGTTTGTATTGCCTTTGTAACAGGGTTATGTTGACAGGGGTTGGCCAGGCTTGACATGACCAGACAGCTTGCTCTCAGGATCTTAACATGGGCTGAACCCTCAGAATATGAGAGGAGAATAAACATAAATATCACCCTCTGACCCGAGACATTTCTTGGCTGTTGACACCAGTGACTTCACAATAAAAGGCACATGTTGACTCAAGCATTACAGTTAAGGTGAGAAAAGCTCTGTGAGGCCAGCGAGGTGAACTACTAAGTTAAGTGTTTATTTGACATCTGACCTAAATGATCTGTTCTCTAGCATTAATGTCAAAACAGCCTTACAGCTTTGCTAAATAGTTCGCAGCCCTTACAGCTAATCTGCGGTATACATATAGATTTTCACTGCAGTGCCAATGGGACGAAAATACCCTTTCCTTACCAAACAGACATACTGGCAAAAGAGAAGTTGATCTAAGAAGATAAAATGGACACAAGCCATTAAAATAATGATGATGATTCTACTAATAAGAGACCAGGAATAATTTTGTGTATTATGTGCAGATCTATATATCTAAAGTAGATCAGTTTAGAGGTATAGGTTTAGCCTCTGAAATTACAGTGTATTACATTCATTGTTTTCAGTACTTGCCTACATGAAGTGCCAGATGTATATGGCCATATGTTTCTGTTGAACAGGCCAAAACCGTTGGCATTAATATATAGTTAGTTCCCCTTTTGTCTTCACTCTTCTCAGCAGGCTTTGGTGTAGGTTTTGGAACATGGTTGAGGGGATTTGCCTCCATTCAGCCACAAAAGGATTAGTGAGATTAGACACTAATGTTGGGCGTTAAGGCGAGGCATTCCAGTACATCTCAGAAGTTTTTAATGGGGTTGAGGTGAGGTCAGGGCTCTGCGCAGGCCATTCAGGCCATTCAGGTTCTTTCTTTCACTTTCAGATTCTTCAAATGTATGGATTTACAGATCCAGCTTTAAAGTCTAAGGGCTTTCCACAGACTGTTGAAACCACCCAATTCCCTAAAACGTTACTGTAGCATCAGGTTTTTGCTTCAGTTTCCTTCAATTTCACTGCAACTAAGAAGGCCAGCCCAAACCTGGTCCATCATTTCCCCTCTACTAAACCAAACATGACACTATGCATTTGAGCAGGCAGCAGATTCATCCCAACAGATGGTGTACCATGATTTTGATCCACAAAGCTCCTGACAAACATTATTGCACTACTGTTGCTTCCAGAGCCAGTTTAGTGTCAAGTACCGCAACTGATGATCTTTTTTTCCTTGCAGTGTGTGCATTTTTGGCATTTTTGGCATTTTTGGAACCTAGATATAGATAGATGACGTCAAATGACAGTGCCATGCGGAAAGTCACAGAGCTTTTCAGTATGACCTATTACATAGTCATAAAAGATGGTTCTACAAGGTTTCTTTAACAAAGGAAGTGGCTCTGTATAGAATCATGAGCACTCAATGGAGCCTTTGCATGATTTACGGTTTCCTCAGATGGATAGAGAATGGGCTGTAGGGGATTCCATATAGAATCTTTTGAAAAAGGTTTAATATAGGACCAAATAGGGTTCCTCTATTGTGACAAGCTTGACATCATAACCAAAGCAGAACCCTTTTTAGTGCTATATAAATACCTTTTTAAAATGTCCATATAGATCAACCTACATCACATTCACCATCAATCTAAAGAACGCTTTCACGATGCCAAGAACCCTTTTTGGATGTTGCACTGGTGTGATCCTTCCGTGTCCTTATAAGAACTTTTGATGTTGCATCTGATGTTTGCAAAGTGATAAACCTCTCAAGACGATTTATTGAAGGACTTAAATTCATATTCTGGTCTGTGCAATAAAAATGTACCCTTGACGCGTAACAGTTGATCATTGAATTGAGATGCCCATAATGAGGTGCTTTGGGATGCTTGCTGACACTGGAGTCGTGTATGGTAGGAACCATGCTGAGACCAGAGCTATTCACGTTGAAATATGAAACAATGCAGTTCTATCTTTCATGCCATCTGCAGCTCACATGTCATAAGCAGAGTACAGTATGTCTCAGTGTGCTAAAAGCGGAGTATTCATAGGTTTTTTAACGGTGATATTTGATTTGCATACTGTACCATAAAACATTTTTGGACTGTGTGAAAGACGTAAGCTGTACACGGGACCCCAGTTCACTGTTTAATATCACCACAATCCAAAATGCAGGAATTAATCACCATAGCTAAATGTTGTGTTTTATGTAAGCTTTTAAGAATCTGTGTAAGATAATTCTCAATGTGCAGCATAAATGAAAGAAGTTGAAACACAGGGTGTCCATCAGCCAGAAGATTAATCTGAAATAGAGGAAGAAAAGAAATCTGACTTTTTAATAGCAGTTATTATAAATCAGCATTAATAATTAACTTTCACATGGGTTAAGGTTGTGTCAATCATTCTAACACAGCTTGTCTGCACTTCAAAAATATGCCTTGGATGAACACAGACAACATTACTGACTTGACTGTACGTGACCATCTGTAAGCACAGCCACTGTCATGTTACTGTGGACTCTTTTGGGAAAGAGTAAAATTCTGCTTTGTGACATTTTGAGTGTATCAAACCTTGAACAAATATAGGAGATGACAAATTTGCACCCTGATAAAGGAACCATGACACCACCTTAGGTTGATGAGACCTGGATAGAATAATCTTGTGCTCAAACCGTATGGAACTTGCTTAAACGTACCCTGGTAGGTGCAGTTGTAACACTGTTTACTTTAAGTACCACTTTGTACACCACTTTGTATTCGCAGTCATCACTAGACTCCACTCTGAGGATCTACATGGAACTCCAAGAGCATTAGTAATGTAGTAGTGCTTATTAGAGTTGATGCCGATGCCGTTCAAGTACCACGAGACATTGGGTGCAGGGCAGCCTCGAATGGCACAAGTCATGTAGTGCTGGTAGCCCTTTGCTGAAGTGTGAAATTTCAAAGGAACCAAAATGGAGGGAGGTCTTTCAGAAGTGGTCATGGTTGAAACTCTTGTGGGCAATGAAACTGACAAGAGAAAAGTGCATTAACACGGTCAGTGGGTTGACACTCTCTACAAATGCTGCTCAGTGTAGCATCTCAAACATTTTTATTGTTGTTCAGAATTTCAGTGATTAAACTTTGTCATTCCGTGGCCATTCTTCAGTCAGTTCAGTGTTTAGCAAATGCTGTGTAGCGAATACTGAACAAGTTGACGAGTGAATCATTCCAAATACAATGTATGTCTTTGTCAGTAAGGTTACTACCAAGGTGCCTGCCACCCTGACCCCAAAACCCACATGTAAACAGTAATATTTTGGTTATTGCACACCATTATAGCTGTTGAAGCCTCATGTTGGTGATTCTAAGGGCTCAGATAGTCCCATGTCATTCTTGGCGTAGACCCTGTAGTGGTACTCGTGCCCCGAGTGGACATGTGGTGTATGTTGTGCCGAAGAGATGATCAGCTATTGGGCGCCAAATGCGTGTTTTGGAGTCGTGTTCTGTTATCATGTAGTGCAGCTGGTCGTCCAGCTCCTGGTCTGGTGAAGGAGCCCATGTGATGATGACTTTACCATGGACCAACTGCTCTAATGCCACTGGCCCTGGTTGCTTAGGTTCATCTCTTGACACAGTACAGTACAATATTGTGATGTTGTTGATATTATGTATATGTAGATATATAGATCTAATTTAATGGCTAATCTGTATAATATGTTTAAAGGCTAACCTCAGATGTAGTTCACCAACCAATACATCTTTGCTGCTTTACTTTTGCAGTAGTGCTGTGACATTAATGTAGCTGACATGTAATGGAAGATTCTCATAATTTATATTACCCTTGTAGCTTCCATGTAAAACTAAATAAGCCAGCTTAAGATGGAAAACATGCCATGGCCAGTCGATTATGTTTAAGGTGTGCATTTATGTTTTTTTTTCCTTTGGTGAACTATTGGAAAAATATTAATATGTATTAGTTTAATATTACCCGTTACTCTGATTGCAATGTCGAAGCTAGCTTGCCCACTTGAGTTTTTGGCTTTGATGGTGTATATTCCAGAGGTTGACAGAGTTGACAAACATGGACATGCCCTCAGTGTTAATGATGTTAATCCATGGAGACACTGGTGTGCTGTCCTTTAACCACGTGATTTCTGGTAGTGGAGACGCCTGTGTGTAAGAATGAAGTAAAGGACAACCACTTATGAAGGTGAAGATGCTTTAAAAAAAGTTTAGTGTAGGCCTTTCACAAGAATTGCATAGTCGACTGATCACAAAGTGCTAAATTTGATCAGTTCCTAGGTTTGCATTTGTATGTTTACATCAGAACAAACAGAATTTACGTGCATTTTCATCTGATGGGCAAATACATGTAATAAGAACAGCAGAAAACACTTTTATTCAGTAATGTCATGTGTCTTATGAAAACCTGGTGCTACAGCACCTTGAGAGAGCGGCAATGAGTAATCTTTGCTACTAAGTATCAGCAGCTAGAAAGAAAGGTAACTTATCAGCCTATTTAAGCTTGTCAATTTTAAGAGTTGCATATAGCAGCAGGCTGTTCAATTTCTAATCACTAATAATAATGACATTTATGTAGTTTTAGCTGATTGTATTTGTGACAGGCCTAATTTAGAGATTAAACCCTTTTCACAAATGTTGCCAAGGATCATGGTACCAGCTTCTAGATATATGATACAGCAGATGAAACATGTATTGCTAGATGTAAAAGTAATGCTACAATTACATAGCAGTGAGAACACCATGGCAATCCACATAACATGTGAACCAAGTATCCTGAGGATTCCAAGTAGGAACTGTGTGAATGTGTGACACCAGTGAGTTTTGATTTAACATTTACCTCATAATTAATTTTGATCTGGACAGAATTTCCTGCTCGGACAACCATGAAGTCCTCAGAATCTTTGAAGTGAGGTTTCACTGTAAGCCAAGGGATAAAAATGACTGTCCCCATAAAGCGAACATTTTACTGTGTTTCAACACAAAGCTCAATCTAACATAGTAATAAACATGTGTGATCTTTCCTTGTTTTATGTTGTTTTTGTGATCCCAAGTCAGTCATGATGTTAGTGATTTTTACCAAATATTTAATTTAATTTAAGTAATTAGAGACCTAAGTGGAAAATATAAAATGCCAAATCTGTTACTTTTGTACTTACGTATATGATCAAGTGTAAACAGTGAAATCCTATCTGTAGGATTAAGAAAAACATTTATGATTGAAATGTAGCATAATGTTACCTTGACAGGTGGGGTAATGAGGTGATGATTATAGTTCAGAATGACTGTAGTGTAAAACTGGATGGATGGTTATACCACTGATTGGAGCTTACTGTTTGGATTTTTAGCACAAACCATCATTGATGGGCTACTGGGCTTTCCATCTCCAGAGGCATTAATGGCTGCCACTCGAAACTCATATTCTGATCCTTCAGACACCTCCTTTACATCATGTTTCAGTGCCTAGAGAGGGCAGAGAAGATGTTTTAATACAAACATTTCCATTCATAATACACTGTATTTAAATTCACAACCCTAATTCTGTGATAGTCATATTTACGGTGTAATTACTGGCCATTTACGTGGTAACAGTGAGAGCAGATACTAATGCAGTACAGCACATGCAAGACAAAAAGGTGTAACTGCTCGCAGTTGCAGTGTGTAGTTTATGGTTGTGGGGTCTCTGAAATTTTTTAGTGTTACAGTTTGGAAAGAATCCTCTTCCTGCCAGTATGTAGTACTATTCAAAATAAAATACCTTTGATAGGCTTGTTGGCAGGGTGCAGAGCTACCCACTGGTTTGTGTCTTTATTGCGTTTCTCCAGCTGATAACCCAGAATTTCTGTTTCTCTATCCTTCTCCGGAGGAGAATAATGCAGTTCTTGCACTGACCACTTTAGGAGGGGCTGATGGGGCAGGGAATACTGCAGCACATTGACATTCACATTGTATGGCTTTGGCAAACACATTGAAAAAAAAAAAAAAGATTTTTAGTAAGCTTTATCACTTTTTGGAAAAAGGTGAATGCAAAGTCTACACTACAGTTAACATTTTATACATCTCTGAGTGACAGATTGGCTTCAAACAAGTGCTTTGTCTGTGTGCGGTAGTCTTTAGCTGGCTGCAGTAGTATAGCCTCCTACATACTGATTATGTACTGATTGTGCCCAACAGTAGTGAGCAGTATGGAGGAAATTCTCCAAGATGACATGATACACTTTACCTCATAATGCAACATGGAACAGTGCCTTGCAATGAGTGCTAAGAAAATGAGTAAGGTCTTGGGATCAGAGTAGTCATCTCCTTGAGATGGTAGAGTCTAGGCAAGCCTCTGCGTTGCTGTACAATGATGGCAATTGTGGCATACTGAATGGTATACTGCATACGGATAGGAATAGCTTGTACTGTATTATGCAATACATGGTATAAAAACTCATTTCCATGGATGGAAATATTTTCCATAGGTTCAAAATATACAGTATTAAGAAATGCTTGTAATGCATGTCTGTGTTTTTCTTCTTGAACTGTGTGACTGAATTCTTACATAGCCTGCCAGCCATTATGCTCCCAGTTTCCAGTGGATCACTGATGCCTTCCGGGTTCTCAGCACAAATGCGGTAGATGTACCTCTTGCCATGGGACACATTTCTGTCTCTAAAAGATGTGCAGGCCGAGTTTCTTTCACATACTCTGCCACACTTGTTGTTGCTCAGTTATGTAATTTGTCACCTTTGAGCCACCTTCATCATTTGGCGGGCTCCATTTAAGTTCAGTGACAGAGTCTGTGCTGTCAGTTAGCTCTATTGGTGTCTTTTGGGGGACTGGGCTTACCTGTTAAGAGAGACACATGTGTGCTACTTGACTTGCCACAGTTGATGTTAATTTTCGTGTTGCTGGTAAAGAACATTAAAAGTAAAAAAATAAAAATTAAAAGGAAAAAAAGGAGAAAAAAATATATATATCACTTACTGAGCACTGTAACACTGGGTAAGGCTGTTACAGTCCCAAACAAGTTGGATCCTAATCTCGCCAGAATCAGACCGCAAGCAGTCTTTAATCACATACTTTGAATACTCAATTTATGAGTACTCCCATTTCTAGATATTGTCATTCCATCTTTTGAGGACAGCTAATTAAAATTTACATGAAGATCAATTACAAATGAGAAGAACAGAAGAAAAATTCTGATAGACTGGGGCCACAATGACTTTAAAATTTAAAAGAAGAAAAGATTATTTTGAGAAAAGACCCCTTTTCCCCATCTTTAGATCAGATGCCGTCATGTTTATCAGAGTTCAGCTTACACACAAGTTCTGCAGGTTGGCCACGGATTGCGTATATGTCTTTGTTAAAAACAGTTTATCATCTAGAGGACACAATCATTACACATGTCATAATCATTATATACATATTATCCATCTGTATATGTATTTATGAATGTATTCACTAGGGCAACAGTCACATAATGAGAGTGAAAAAAGAGGGAAAAACTTTTGCACTGCTCTGGTCTATGATAATAACCAGGCAAGCCAATAATGTGCTGTGTTGTATAGTGAAGCTATATGGGAAAGTAAAGCTTATTAACTGCTTTTTAGTTTGTTTGGTTCAGTAAATATGACATCTGTGCTGATGTATAGGAAAAGTGTATATTTAAAAGTATAATCACAAACCTTTTAAATCATCAACTTTAAATCCATTTCGTAAAGAACCATCTTTGCCAGTTGTGTCAAAATCAGATCTTTTACTTCTTAATTCTTTGCCTGCTAATCCATTTTTTTCTTCCCAAGCCATCATTTCCATTTCCATATTTCCTAAGTCCATCTCCTCCTATTCCATCTCCTCTTGATCCATCTCCTCCTGATCGATCTCTCTCTGTTCCATCTTGTCCTATCCCGTGCTGGCCATCATTAGTTTCTTTTTCCCCATCTCCTCCAATCCTAAATCCAGATCCACCACTACTATCCCCTCCAGCTGCAGCGTTTTTCTCTGCCTGACTTTTTCTGGGTGCCTCATCCCTCTCCCTCTTCAGCCTGACCTGTTCTTCAGCCAGTTTGGTCAGGCTATCAGCATTGCCTTCACCACGGTGGCCTTTCGCATGGGCTTTCGGATCATCTACATATTGAACATAAGTGGTATATGTAATATATTTTAAGATTGACAGATAATGTAAAATAACCTTTAAAACAGAAAGCATACCCTCCACAGTCAGTGCAGCTTTGCTTAACTAGAGCCCGGTGATAGCTGTGTAGATACTCCTGTCTTCTGGTTTGCATTCCTCTATCACTAGTTTGTGAGTGAGCATATCCTCTGAACAGTGATGTTGTGTTTATCCCTGTGCTCGGTGGAGACATCATTGGCACACAAGGTGATTTTTGGCACAGGACCAGATAAGACACACTCAGATGTAGCATCCTGGCCCTCAACAAACTTAGCATCCTTCAGTACTGCATCAAATTCCACATCAGGAACTGAGAAAATAAATTCCATGTCGGATACAGATTCATATAAAGCCTCAATAATATACATAATAATAAAAATATAAAAATCTTTATTTATATAACTCTTACCACTGGTTACATAGGCAAAATGAGCTACAATGTCCTTAATGTCCTTAAAATGTCCTAAAACAAATATTTTTTTATATACATTTAAAACATGTATCATGCCTATGTGCTTAATGTTCTCAGTTTAGGAGCAACGTAAGAAAATCTTCCACCAACTGAGCTGTAAGCCACTCCTCATATCTGATTTGGTAGATGAAGTACAGATCTTAGGTGTGTTGGTGAACAGATTCAAAGTGAATATGTATGGCAATGTCTCTGATTTCCATAAAAAATTAATTTAACCAATGCAAAATTTTGCAACTGTGTTCCATATAGTATAAATAATATAGTATAAATAATAATAGTTTTTTCAAGTTACTTTCTAACATTATTGTTAACATTAGGTTCTAAATCGCTTGTTGTATTTATTTTAACTGCTTGCAGAATACCCGAACAAAACTGAAATATTCACTCAAAAAATGATAAAAGGGTCTAAGATTTTTTAACTCATACTGGGTTTTTAACTCGCTACGCTATGCTGAAATGCTAGGGTTGCTACATAAAATGTATATTTTATTAAAAACACTATTTATGCATTTGTACCAGTAAAAAGGTGAACTCATTTTGCTAGCATTTAAACTGAGTATTAAAATATTCAAACTGATGGGGCAAACCTTAAGTTCATAGATACATTTTTTTCTTATTAGCTCGAGTTTGTTTATAGCACTGTATGACCTGGCAGGCTATAGGTGAGTTGCTGTTTTTGTTGCATTAAGCATGTAATTACAATATTATATTTGACTTTTAAATGCTATTATAAACTGAAATGATGCAATTGCTTACTCTTCAGGTTGGCTGAGAAAATATTGGCAACCTGATGCAGGCCAGCATCCTGTAGGTTAAGGTTATTGATGCTGAATGTGTATTTGTCACCAGCTTTCTTCTGTGTTTGGAGGCACCATATTCAAGCAAGAGTAAAGAAAGATCAGATCATATCTTTTAAAAACCTGTTCACTGTCAGTGTTGTCTGTGTCAAGTTAAGACTTTAGTTGGTCTTCTCTTAACTTATAGAGATACATTTTGTTGTTGGGATCTCGAATTCAAATTCAGCTTTTCCACTCATTGTTATTTCAATCTGTTTGGTGTTTTCAACTTTTTCAACAACCTGTACAGTAAGGGGAGATGAGAGATGGCAGTTGGTTGATGTGATGCAACTGTAATTACATTAAGCGGAAGGATATTAATGCAGAGTACATCACTTTCTAAATTGCACTTCAAAAGGGTGTAGATCAGAAACATGTTAGAACAAAAGAGATTGCAAACAATCCACAGAACCAAAACGTACACCAATCTTTACCTTCAAGGAGATCAACTACAATATGTTGCTCAGAATTGCACGAGAAAGTGTTAGCAAGATCTTGCAATTAAACTATGGCAATTATAGTTTGGATTATAGGGAATGATTCAGTTCTGGTGTGTATGTAATACCAGTGATTGATCGCTGGTGGACAATGGATTGCCAGTTTCTAAATTCCACACATGAAATCACAGTGTTAACTCTAACAAGTAAGCTTGTTTTTGCCACAGAAATAAACCAAATAAATATATGAACAAGTCTCAGAGACACAAAGATCAGAAACCTGAAACTACTGATACCTCTGCTTGTTCTTCTCTCTCCTTCTTCATCTGGTTAAGTTTTTTCAGCATCCAACGATAATCTGTGACTCCAAACTCACAACAGATAGTAGTCTTTCTAATAGTTCTCCTTCCTTCTTTTCTCCTTCTCCTTTGTTTGCTCATCTTCACAATTCTGCATGTTACAGAATTACTTTCTTAAGTGTATTCGAATTGTACAGCATACAGTATGTGCTTTTGTAAAACTGCAATCAGGAACAGCAAACAATAAACAATCATTCCAAAGTAATATCTTCTCAAAATGGGCATCGTATCCATAGCAAAAAGCAAAATCCCTTTCTTTAGAAGCCTATTGACCCAATGAATATAGAGTATAAGCCTACATTTTTACTAGTTGCTAAATCAGTTTTCAGAAGTGAGTGAAATTGTCTCAATCTGTTACATCAGAAAAAAAGTTTTAGTTCTTTTGATTGATATAAAACACAGACATGTCTACTTAGGCCAAAACAGTCAGTTTGCACAGCCAGATACATGAGGGGTCCACCAGCCAATCCATGTGTTTTGGTCTTCTATTTTACTTGTCTTAGGTGTCTTCTGAACTAGAACAGGGATATAAACAATTAAATTAAATTAAATTAAATTAAATTAAATTAAATTAAATTAAATTAAATTAAATTAAATTAAATTAAATTAAATTAAATTAAATTAAATTCGTAGAACCAATGTTTAACATCCAACCTCAAAACCACTCCAAGTCCATTTCGGCTCTTTTCCACTTTAACTGTGTGTGCTGGCAGCAATTTACCACTGGGCTAATCTCAATTCCACAGAAACTGTATTAACTGGCATGTAATTGAAAAGCTTATTATAGGACTACATGAACATTATGCTGTACTCTGTCAGCATTTGTCCATCCTCACAATGCACTAAATAGAGGGTAATGTTGTTTACTGATATGCAAACACCCCAAAAATTTGATATGAAAACAACTGTACTGTGTTGATCACTGAGAGCAGATGCCACTCACGAGCATCATGTCGCATCACTGAAAATGATTATAGAAAAATGTTCATATGTGTACAGAAGTCTTGCTTAAGGGAGGAAAGCAAAAAAGAAAACAAAGTAAAACCCAAACCCTCCTGAATAGTCATGGCAATGGGCTTTCTACTGTAATCTGGGGTAGTTTTTCCAGGTTTCTTCTACATACTGTGTAATCTTAACTCTAGGCACTCTGGATCTTTTCTTGATTTCTTCAGGGGTCACATCAGGATAGAAGTGGTGAAAAGATGTTTAAGTGTTATTATGAACGGTCATATTATGATATAATACTATTTAAAGAAACAAATAAATATTGTGTGTTATTTTTGTTTTGTTTTGGCATGTGGGCTGTTGGCACTGTACCTAGAAATGCAATTCTGGCTTACCTCCTCCAGCAGAAGCCCCTTCTACTGACAATGACATGTCTTTAAAATTTGTGAAATGTCCTAAATAAATAAAAAAGTATGGTTTAGTATATAAGTGTGCATACATATCATTGCTGTGGGACAAAACAATTATCCTCCTAAATTAATTTGTATTTAAACTTTATAATTTAATGTTTAATTTCTTTTGATCATGTTTTAATTACTATTCTCCTCAGTCTTTTTTGTTATTATCTTTGCATTTTCTCATTTGTAAAGCACTTTGAATGACTAGAGTGTATGAAATGTGTTAATAATATTCTTGTAAAAGTAATAATAAGTAATGTTGGACCATTTCTGTTGTTGTGTTTGTTTGTTCACTCACTTCTGATTAGCTATTCAGATGTTGCTTTCACACATTCTTGCCTGCACAATAATAAAATGTGAGATATAACAAAACATGACTTGACATTTTCTGTGAGAGGTACTTTTAAATCCTTTTTAACTAGTTTTGGATTTTTCCCTCGTCATTCTTTTAGTAATTAAAATATTATTTTGTTATGTTATATATTGTTATGTTTCAGCAACTGTGGACTACTAGTACAGTTTGCTTGCAAAACTAGAATATCACAGAATCACTTGTTCACCAGTCAAGTGTGCTTACAATGGTCTACAGTGTTATTGTCTGTATGTATCTGGAGCTCACGTTAATAATATTATCTGTAGAAATTAAGGGTGGAGGATGGAAATGAAAAGCCCTTAACGGTTTATTGCAGATCACCATCACCAGGAGCCAAGACCCCCAGTGAGTGTAAACATGCAATATGAAACTTTATCTGACAGCCATATTTCTCTAACTACCCCACAGACGCCTCGGTGTATATCATGATGTTCCAACCTCAAACATCATACAATCTGTCCACAGCAGAATGATGGTGCTGATGTATGACTTTTGTGAATCATATTCAGATCTGATTCAAATCATGACTGTACATTTAGAATGCCATTCACTGAGCTATATTCAAATAAAATATTTGCTTTTATTTCTCATAGTGCTTGTTTAAATTTCCAAAGACAAGTATTGCCTGTGCAATGTTTTGCTATTTTAACCACAAGGCATTATATATATTTGGAGTTGATATGCGGAGTAATACAAGACCAACAGTAACAGCTTTTAATTTTAGTGTTTAAAGTTTACTTAGTGAAGTTTGCAAGTTACAAGTTGCAGAGGACAGTTATTATTAATTTGTGTTTGATAGGTCACATACCTTATAAAATGTTCATATGAGCTAGCTTATTCATCACTGCTCCCTCTGGGACTTTCTCAGATCTTAATTTTAGGTTGCTTACGAATTAAAGGCTAAAAATGTTCATGTGGTTGCCGGCTTTTCGCAACTATATTTAGTACAGTAAATAAGTGCAAAAGAAAGGACACTCACTCCAGTTATTTTATTAAAACAAACATACTTTTGATGGACATACTTGTCATTTGTTGTAGACAGTTGTTCAATGATGTGTGAGAATTTAGAGCATTAATTTTCTGTAAAGTATTTTGGCAAGCTCTCTGACCAAGGAGAACAGTCACCTAAAAATGAAGTTATGCTTTCTTTCCTCCATGATTTTTCACCTTTTAATCTGGTTTAGAATTTAAAATTAGCACAAATGCACATACTACTCATGATGTTCAAGTAATCAGAAAACGCTACACTAAAAGTAAAATACTGTTTAAGGACAGTTGTGCACAATGTATATACATAGTTGTTTTGTTGGTGGAATAATCCATTAATTAATCTGGCTACGTTTGACCAAGAAAAAGTAATTACATATAGTATTAGTCTTTATTTATTCCAGTTTGTCATGTATCAGTTAACTGGTAACTTTTTTCACCATGAATTACTGTCTGCTTCTGTGATTTTGGGTAGTACTTTGATTTGTGCAGTTGTAGTTCCATGATGACCTGATGAAATTAAACTGCATGTTCCAAGCGTGTTTGGAATGACAGTGAATTTTAATTTTCAGCTGGCAGCAGATATGTCAAGTTCTTTTAGTTGCAGGGCAGCATATCTAGTAATAAAAATAGAATATACTGTATTTCAGTTTTTAGTGCAGATTCTAGTCCTTAAAAAGATAAGCATATGGGTTGGTGCATTTGCATGTACTGCTTCTAGAGAGGGATTTTATTTCATATGCACTAGGCTGGGCAGGCTTGACACACTCAGACAGTTGCACTCATAACTTGGAGCCAGGTGGCTGGCTAGGCCATTTGCTACAGTAAAGTTGTACTGCTGTAGTCTAAACTCATAGACAAACACACACTCATCAATTCTTGATCTTATGTCCAGTCAACATAGCCAGGTAGTTGAATGGTCAAATGCGTCAGAGGTCCCAGAAGCAACACCCATAACATCTTGGTTTCTAGGTTCCCCAAAGTGCTTGTAGTTGGTTAAAGTCTCACACTTAAATATTTACACTTGTGAGAAAATAGAAACCGTTTAAGAATGACCTCACAGACCCTGAGGATCGATATCAGACTGTTATCAAACTGCCCATGAGTGTGGGGTTGTGAAACCTTACAGAAGTCAATATTACATTAACTCTATATATACATTATATTGGCCTCTCTAGCCTTCGCCTTGTCTCCCTTTTTAAGAGGGTCGTCCCTCCCACTAGGATCAGGGTTGCACCACTCTTGTACCTTGGGAGACTTGAGGACAGAATAAGAAACATCTGACTCCAATCCGATTCCAATACAGCATTATAGTGATGGCCATCATAGTCAATACATATGAGCATACACAGTTGCAATCATATTATCAATATCATATTTTCAGTTGATAGTCATGTCCTAATAAAGTATTTTCATTTCACAGGCTTCTTATGTAGTTTCCCCTTCCCTTGGATCACTGTGGACCCCTCTGGACCTATAAAGAACCAGGATTACCTGCACACTCTCATACACATACTGACTTCACAACAGGTAAGTAAGCGTTCAGTTTTTACAGTGACCATTATTGTTATGTGTATTCACCATTGCAGTCTTTATGATAAAGTATATTAAAACAGTCTTAATGATGTGTTAGGGCTAATTGACATTATCACAGGGCCAATCCATCTTAAATCAGAGAAGGCCTCCTGCCTCTCAGATTTACTTGAGAGTTTAGGACATAAAACTGGACATGACCTTTATTTTTTCTTAACAATTAGTCTAGTAATCTAGACTCGTTATCACTTTCAGATATTCGTGAATAATAATAATAATGGGTGTATTGATTTTTAGGAATTATTAATTGATGCAAAATGTCCCCACCTAGAGAGACTGAACAAGTCAGAATTATGACGGTGACAGAATGTAGATGTCTGAATCATTTAATTTCTCCAGAAGCTCCTTCACAGAAAGCAGTTACATGAAATGGTTATGAATACATTGTTTGATGAATACATTGTACTGCAGCTGAAGATTGGGCCTACAACATTTTTTAGTCCATTCCAGAAACAGTGAGAGATGTACATGCAGTAAAATAGTACCTACAGAAGCACTGCCATTTATTACCATAGTTTAACAGTTATCAATGACTGACAGAGTTACAGGTCAGGTTTTCTGAAGTGTTGTACATCTAAAGGTTTGTGTAGTTTTCCTGGTCATTTTGGATATCAAATAAAATAGGTATATGACATAGGTATATAGGTATTAAATAGGTAAATACCCCTCGTAATTTCTGTACAGTGCACATAAAGACACCCAGCATTTACATGTCAGCTGTTAATTATGCAAAAACTTGCATATAAACTGATGTTCATGCTAAGTTCAGTTGAAATCACTGAACCCCAAGCTAGAAAACTGCCACACCTTTATACATATTTTAAGTAGAAGTAGAGACCTGGATCAGTTGATTGCATATCAAAAGCAGATCTTGATGGTCTAAGCATGAAAAACACAAACACGGCAGCAGAATGGAGAAACAGAAATTTGAATTAGGTTTAATTGCATACTCATATTTTTAAACAGATGTCTACAATGTTTTAGCCATACATTGCAATGTCAAGATGCATGTTCAGACACAATATAATGCATGATATCTACAGCTCTGGAAAAATTTGAGACCACCTCAAAATGATCAGTTTCTCTAGTTTTACAGTTTATGGGTTTGTGTTTGACCAAAATGAGAAGTTCTGTTTTATTCTATACACTACTGGAAACATGTCTCCCAAATTCCAGATCAAATATTGTATTTTAGATCTGTTTATTTAGAAAATGACTAATGACACCTGTAGAAGCCTGTTTTTTGAACCATGCTCGCTGTGCATTTCACTTGAGGTCATCTTACGGTGGTTAAGTGACATTCGAATGAGGTGGCGTTCATCACGGTCAGTAGAGACTGTTTTTCGCCCTCTGCCAGTCTGTAGCTGTGTTGTCCTGTGTGTTTGCTGCTTGACCTTGTTCTTATGAACCAGACGCTCACTGTATCTGCCAGTAAAGCTAGAACTGAGCCTTCTGTTCCTCACTAAGAACCTGCTGTACATGTGGAGATGCTGATTTAAGAAGAAACTGGAGTGGTCTCTTATTTATTTCCAGAGCTACATGTATACGTGCTGAGTGAAAGTATACTCTCTACTTGGAAAAATAAATGAAATTGGTCATCTACCCTATCTTCCAGTGTGACAAGCAGAAGTTCAATCTAAAAGATAAAGAAATTACAAAATTACTGTTATTAACAGCAAGACTTCTGTGTTTGTAGTAATACTACTACTACTACTAATAATAATAATAATAATAATTATAATAATAATAATAGAAGCTATAAATTAACCTGCTTACCTTTTACATGAAGTTTGGCAGAGCATTCCGCTTTCCCAAATGAATTGATTGCCACCACTTTGTACTCGCCACCGTCACTGGACTCCACTCTGAGGATGTACATGGAGCAAACTCCATGAGCATTAGTAATGTAGTAGTGCTTATTAGAGTTGATGCAGATGCCATTCAGGTACCATGAGACATTGGGTGCAGGGGAGCCTCGAATGGCACAAGTCATGTAGCACTGATAGCCTTTTGGCGGAGTGTGGACTTTTAAAGGAACCAGAATGGAGGGAGGTCTCTCAAAGGTAATCATGGCTGGCAGAGCTGTGAATTGTGAAACTACACAAGCAAGAGAAAGTGAATGGAATTAAATCTTATGCATCTTTGCAAAATAGCTTTTCATTAACAGATTTTTATTAATACATTAACTTTAGCATGCATGGGCTTGAATGACACAAAGCAGCCTTGTATAGTCAAATATCTCCACATAGTTTGAAGATCTGGCACTTGCAATTAGTTACATGTGTGTGAAGTTGATATTGATTGATCTTTAGTGAATAGTGCTGCCTTATATGCTTTAGAAGCCTTTGTATAATACCATCACCAAAAACATATTCACTATTGTTCAGTGAGCAATTTTTGCAATCTGTATTCTGTAGCTTATTCTCACCTTTACAACTGTTAACACCCCATGTTGGTGATTCTGAGGGGTCAGATAGTCCCATCTCATTCTTTGCATAGACTCTGAAGTGGTACTCTCGCCCTGAGTGGACATTGGTGGTGTATGTTGTGCAGAAGAGGCGATCAGCTATTGGGCACCATGTGCGTGTGTTGGAGTCGCATTCTGCTACCATGTAGTGCAGCCGGTCGTCCAGCTCCTGGTCTGGTGAGGGAGCCCATGTGATGATGATCTTACCATGGACCATCTGCTCCAGTGCCACTGGGCCTGGTCGCTTAGGTTCCTCTGATGACACATAATGGATGTACAGTAGTGGCATACAAATTATAGAAGAATGGATAGTAGCCAGTTTATAAATTGTACCCTAAATGTGTGATGAGGACAATGGCCTACTAACTCAGAATACACATATGAGCTCTTTTACTTTGGCCAGCTCGATCTGAATGTCCCACATGTGATCTGAATATTCTAGCCATCATAAGACATGCTTGTGCTAACTGCTGTGACTAGTTCATTTACCTCAAAGCTCCAGCCTTGGGATGCCTGTTAAATTAATTTTCATGATGTTGATTGGTTAAAATTATACTACTTTTAGATCATTAAGTTGGTATTTGTATACCTGATTATTATTTGGGATCACGATCGCAACGAGGTTTTTACTGCTGTATCAAAGCAGCCACCATACACTGTTAAAATAGGGTATGAGCTGGTCTGAAGCTACAAGAATATCACCACATTTTAGTAAATTATATTTTAAGTATTTAGAACACTGTGGACGCTCACATGAAGTCCACATGCAAATGTAGGAATATTTGGCTTGGTCGTTTAAATGGACATAAGATGCGCATCTAGCATAGCTGGTGGGAGATAAAACACTGGTTAAAATCTAAATGTATCTGTTTCAACAGGAAAGAAAAAAGTGCCTCCTTTTTTTAAACACTGATTTTGAGAATGAGTATTAGTTCTGAATATCAACAAAGTTTTGAAGCCAGTTAGAGGGGTTTTATTAAAGCAAGAGTACTACTACAGCTACTATTAACCCAGATAATGTAATGGAGTGTGACAACAATGGCAACCCAGTAGATGCTAACATTACCTGTTACTCTGACCTCTATGTCAAAGCTAGTCTTCCCGCTTGAGTTTTTGGCCACAATGGTGTACACGCCTGAGTCTGAGCGCTTTGAGCTGGGTATGATGAGTGTTGATGTGCCCTCAACGTCGACAATGTTGAACCATGGAGATACAGGTTCGTTATCCTTTAGCCACTGGATTTCTGGTAGTGGAGAAGCCTATAAACAAATAATCTAAATCATAATTACATTCTAAAAGGGTAAAGATTGCTTTAAAAATCAGTGTCTTACCTCATAGTTGATTTTTATCCTGACAGAATTTCCTGCTCTCACAACCATATAGCCTTCAGGCTCTTTGAAATAAGGTTTCACTGGAAAACAGTAATTAACAATTCCAAATTAATTAATTAATATTTCCAGATTTGAGACTCATTTTGCCTTATTCCCTATTGTTCATGCTACTTACGGTTGGGATTTTTAGCACAGACCATCAAACAAGGGTTGCTGGGTTCTCCAGCTCCAGAGGCGTTAATGGCTGACACTCTGAACTCGTACTCAGATCCTTCAGAAACTTCCTTCACAGCATATTTCAGTGCTTAGAGGAGGCAGAAAGTATGTTTTTATATAAGCCTTCCCAGTCATACATATTTCAAATAAATCATAAGATAAAGCAGTGTAGCTGTCTTTAACTGCAATGTCTAAGCAATCTGCAGGTCAAAACAATAGAACAAGACTACTGATCTATACCTTTAATAGGCTCATTGGCAGGGTTCAGAGCTACCCACTGGTTTGTGCCCTTCTTGCGTTTCTCCAGCTGGTAGCCCAAAAGATTTGTTCCTCCATCCTTCTCTGGAGGAGTCCACTCCAGATTGATGCAGTTCTTAAATGCACTGACCACCTTAGGAGGAGCTGGTGGCCCAGGGAATACTGCAACACATTGACTAGTATTAAATAGTTTCATTGTACCACCTTTAACCCCTTTCACAGTCAGTTTGCTTTTGTTATAACGTATAACCCAAAATGGGAAATGCATAAAATATTCATGTCACTTGTGTTGTCTTTACTTGTGGTTTGACCTGCCATATCTAAACCAAGGCATGGCCATAAAAACAAACCAGAAACAAACAATGCTTCTTACTTAAAGTGCCAGCCATGATGTTGTCAGTCTCCAGTGGTTCACCTATGCCCTCAGGATTCTCTGCATAAACACGGTAGATATACCTTTTGCCATGGGACACATTTTTGTCCCTAAAGGTTACTCGATCTGCTGAGACGTCCCCCAGCTTCTTCCACAAGCTTTGACCTGCTTGCTGACGCTCAATTATGTAGTTTGTAACTGCTGAGCCACCATCATCACTTGGCGGATTCCACTTGAGTTCAATTACAGAGTCAGTGCTTTCCAGCACTTCTACAGGGCCTTTCGGTGGACTTGGCTTGCCTGTTGGGGGAACGAATGTGTCGCTTGAAATATCAGTTATTCATGCAAATGTTGTGTATGTTCAGAATAGAAGCAACCACATTAATGTTGAGGAATTCTCCTTACCAAGCACAATTAGTCTGGATAAGGCCTCAACTGTACCAAAAACGTTTTTAAGCTGGATCCTGATTTCTCCAGCGTCTGATTCCAGGCAGTCTTTTATCTGAAGGCGACTGTGATTTGGTTCCTTCACGACTTTCACGCCACCACCATCCATCAGTTCATAAGCATCCTTAAACCATTTGATCTCCAGGGAATCTTGTTGCGGAAGCATCATCTTAAAGGATGCCGTCTGGCCTGCTTTGACTACCACGGGTTTGGAGAACTTGTGCAGCTCATCAGAGTCAAATTCTGGAGCGTCTGAAGGATTGATAGAAATATCCAGCATGCATATTGTTCCTAGCATTTTGTGTGTCATATCAATACATTCAAAAAGAAGAGCACCATAAATAATCAGATACCTCCAACTGTCACCATGGCACTGCTTTTACAGTCATTAGCTTCAAAGTCATATTGGCCGGAGTCAGAATCCTTGCAACTTTGGATAGTCAATTTATGAGTGCCTTGATTTTTGGATATAGTCACTCCACCTTTAGAAGAAAGCTATAAAAAAGGCATGAGGTGAAAAAAAGGGAAATTTGTTATAGAGTGAGAATAGAAATACACCAAATATTGCCATTTTTATGAAATATTCATGAAATAAAGTTTTAGCAAGTTATTATATTACCTGTTCCCCATCTTTGGACCAAGCTCCATCAACATTACTGTTGTTCAGTTGTAAGACCAATTCTGCTGGCTTGCCACGGGCTGCATAAACATCTGAAAGACCACTGGTCAGGTGCACTTTACTGTCTAGCAAGAGCACAGATGGAGGTGCTATGTTAGGTAACTAATAATCCTTTTCATTTTCTGTAACTATATGCTTTTTCCTCACAAAGTGGTCCTATTTTCATTTGAAACTCAGACTGGAAATGCAGATAAAATGCAAATCATAAAGTCTCTTATCGCAATTTAGTATTCCCATTTGCATGCATTATGTGAACCAAAGCTCCAAGCACAAGGATGATTGTACATTATTTTCTACACTTGATTCTAAGAGTCCACCAATATGGGATGGATGCAGATATTTTTCATATCTGCTGATGCAAAAATTTATTGTAAATTGGAGAAATGAAAACTTTAAAAAGGTTACCAGTATTGTTTTCACATTTCAGTTAAATTTAAGTCAAATTGAACACCTGCTGATACTGATATGATTCCCAAATCATTGTGCATCACTTCCTGTTTCTGACAAACTGGCATTCCAAACACTTCCATTTTCATTTAGCAACTAAACACTGTGTGCAGAATATTTCATGCATAGTTCACATTTTAATGCACCAAAATGTTTTTTTTCCCTCATCTTTATTAATTGCATGGTGTATGAATGTTAGTTCATTTGTACATGAGTATAATAAAAAAAATAATTAGTTCTAAAACTTTTTTGTCAGACATTATGTTAAGTATTAAGTATGTTGAGTATTATGTTTCTTATCTTCATCACCTTTAGCTGAATTTGCAAGCTTGGCTCCAGAGGTGAAGTTTGCGTCTGTTCTAGACTTCTCCGATCTCAGGCTTGCTTCCCCTTCATCAGACCCTGACCCACAACCAAGTATAAATCATTATAGTATAGATTAAAATCCTACAAATTGCAGTTACAATGGAATGGTAAATGAAATCAGTTTCTTATTAACAGATAGCAGTTACTTAAATGTTAATTGAATTTCTTGTATTTTTTACAAAATGTAATTACAGTATTTGATGCAAATTTATTTGCACAGCGAATCATGTGCAAAGCTTAAATATGAACTTCTTTGCTGCAACAGTGAGTTTATGCCATGCTACAGATTAGTGCTGCTTCGTTAAACCCGTTAAGAAGAAACAGCAGAAGACTTGCTTAAGCAGGAACAGCGTTTGTGTTCAGGAAATGTGTTTTTCTCTGCTAAACAGAAAAGTATGTACAGAATGTTTTAGCCACAAAGCTGATATAAAACTTGGTTAGAAAATAAAGCAGTAGCATCCCAGTATCTGTATATTATGTTTGTAGTGTTCTTAGAGTGCCACACTGTGGACAAGTGAATATGACCGCTTGATGAATGACTAGTTATAGTTAACAGCAAAGTTCTGGTAATATACCTCTCTATTATCAGACGCATTGGTGGTAAGGTATGCATCTTGGTGCAGGTCTTAGTTTTAGGCTTTTGTTAGATTAATACTTGTGGAATTCTATTAAAGTAGCCCATAAATTAATTTCCAAGTCATTATTTTTCAAGTTATTTCCTTACATGCACTAATAGCCATATTCTACAGTCTTACCAATGCCAGAGTCTCCAGATAGCGTGTCAGCACCTACACCATCACCCGTAGAGTGTCCTGACAGTCTTGACAGTTTTCCTGCACAGTCAGTGACATGAATGCTGTATTTCAAACGCTGTTACTTTTGTCTGCAGTTAAAAGTTTTCCTACTGTTGTCCTGGGTACTTTCTTATACCCTCAGGGCAGCAGTTACCTCATTATTGAAAAGATTCATCAAGTGATTGATAAGAATCCCATATTCATCATTTACCTTCGTAAAACAAGCATTTTGCTTTCACAATGTCTTTAATAATCATATTTCTAATCACTTTCAGGTTTATGTAGAATATTACAACAACAGTCGAATGTGGTACAACTTCTTCTAACAAATGAAGTTTAGATAAATAAATAAAGGTATAAATAAATACACAGTCGTAAATGGTCAACAACTCTTTCTCCTAATGAATAAAACTGTTAATTCAGCACTTTACCTGCCCCTCCAGTCCCAACACCAATCCGTCCATCCTCGGCATATCCATTGCATCCAGATGTGTCTCCTGTTGTCTCTTTCCCCGCTCCAGACTGATCCCCAAAACTAAAGCCAGAACCTGAACTTGCAGATCCCGATCCTGAGCCAGAGCCAAATCCTGAATTAGATCCAGGTCCTAAATCAGCTCCAGAACCACCATCCCCAGACACAGCACTGGCGGCAGACCCAAGTCCAGAAGTGATGCTAGTTCCTCCCCCTCCTGCTTCTCTCTCTGCCTTGGCTGTCTTAGCAGCCTCAATCATCTCCACTCTCTCTTTCTGCAGCTTGGCCTGCTGCTCTGCTGCAATCTTTGCCAGGTCAAGGCCTGATCCTCCAGCCTGTGTTAGTTTTCGGGCTTTCTTTTTGCCATGAAGGCTCGGGTCATTGTCAGCTTGATCAGGAAAATACAAAACAAAGAATTTAAAATAAGCACTACTGTGTGTACAATATTAGAGTCTCTGAATATCAGTTCTTCATCTAAGTTGTAACAGTAGATAAAGAGAACCCAATAAAACATGACACAAACAATTTAGTTAGTTAATAGTTTTCCATTCATTGATGGAACAAAGTGATCCAACGTTAAGTGTCTCTGTAGAGTATGTGAACATCTGCTATCACTAAGTTGTTTGAACTTCTTGAATAGCAACGACTTAAGCCAAATGTTTCCTGTAAATGTTGATCAGTCTTGCACATTGGCTTGGAAACATTTTGTCCCATTCTTCCTTACAGAACTGCTTCAGCTGGCGCTTTCTTGCATGGACTTTTATCTTGGCCATTCCAAAATGCTAATTTCTTCTGCAAGATCAACTTTTCTGTTCAGTTTCAGTGAATGGATGCTCTGACATTTCCTTATACAGTCCTGAATTCATAGTACCATCAAATGATTTGTTCTCTGTAAGGTTTGTTATGAAAGTGTGGCTATAGTTTTAGATCAGATTTATGTAGAAATTCAGATCATTCTAAAGGGTTCACAAACCTTTAGGCACCACTTTAACTCTTCGGACCCAAGTTTAAATTATTATTATTACTTATTTAATACTGGCTACTTCTGTGATTTATTGGGTAACTTCTATGAAGCTAATTTGCAAGCTGTTATATCACAGTATACCAGTATAGACTGTATAACACCCAGCACTAGTGGAACAATGATCTTACCTTCTACTAACAGCCAGGCATTACAAGATTTGATTCCAGCCACAGCTGCATAGATGCCTTTGTCTACCTGCATACAGTCTTTCACAACAAGTCTGTGGATCAGCTTGTCTGCAGACACTGTGATGTCATACTTTTCTCCCTGTTCCAGAGGAACACTCTTCCCCACCCACAGGATTTTTGAGAAGGGATTGGAGAGAACACACTCAAACACCGCATCTTCTCTTTCCATTGCCTTAACCTCCTGAATCTTCACCAAGAATTCCACCTGTGGAACTGAGAGCAACTGAGTCAGCATCATGCTGTTCTATCCTATGATTCGTCAAGTATGTGTTTCGATTGGTCACTTACTCTTAAATTCAGTGGAGAACATGTTTACATCCTCGACATCTATCTGATAAAGGCCAGCATCATCAGGGAAAAGGTCTCTGATGGTGAACACATACTTCTTGCCCACTTGTTTCAGGCTGTGTTTCATCTCTAAGTCCATGTCTTTGGAGTACTCAATCATCTCTCCATCCTAAAGATTGAATTAAAGTCTCAGACCAAAATAACGCTGCTCTTCGTGGTTCTTAGCTCATTTTAAAATATGAACTCAAGTAGTGAGATCCTACCTAGTCATCTTACCTTGTAGATGAAAACCCTACTGTTGGGGTCCAGGAGGTCCAAATCAACTTCAAATGAGGCTGTGCCATCACCTTTGACTCCAATGTGCCTCAGGTTGGAAATGCTTTTGACAAACTGGAATATGCAAAATGGCAATGTGCTCTGATGTTTGAGTTTTAAATTTCTGACACATATATGTAAATTTGGGCTCAAATAAAAAAAATCATTGTCACAATTTAATTCGATTTGGTGTTCTCTTTGATAATTCAAATTCAAATGCATTTCTAAGAAGTGCAAATGTATATATGGTGAATTGCATTTTAATTATAATGGCATTATTATAGGATAATGACAAATGGCAGAAATATACAGTTCATTTTACTTTAAATAAAGCTACTTGGAGAACATCTAAATCTCCGTGTAAAATATATGTCTACTAGTTAACTATGTTACATACTAGTTAACTAAGTGGCAAATTTACACGGTAAAACTGATTTGTTTTGTGGTAAATTTACATTCAAACACAATAATACGTATTATTTTACATATTATTATATTATAATTATATTTCTACATGAACTTTGCTACTAATATGCTTCGATATCAGTATGGCCATGAAAATGGGGAACAGAAGCTCTTATGCTTGTTAGCCTTAACTGGAAGCATCTGGAAGTTCTTTGAAATACCTGCGCTTGCTCTTCCTCTCGTTCCCTTTTCATTTCATTTAGCTTCTTCAGCATCCAACGGAAGTCAGTCACTCCATATTCAGCACAGATGCGCTCATAGTCTTTCTTATCAGCACTCAGTAAAATCTCCCAGAATTTTGGGTCAATCTGTCCCTCTTTTTTCGGTTCAGTTTTTGGGCGTACTTCACTGCGTGGCAGTGAAAGATCAGTTCAGCATTTGAAATAAGAAGTACCTGGAATGATTAATTATATATTTACTCTGTTAATTATTTTAAACCTTTTTCTCTTCAGTGCCATTTTGAGATCATTTGCCTCCATTTCTGCAGAAGAAGAAATGCAGTTCATCAAATAGATCACTCGCTGATTTGCATATATCATACACTGTGAAAGACTGTGATTATGAAGACTCACGAGCTGCTCTCTGGGCTTTGTCCTTCTTAAATCCCACTGAAACACATATGCAAAAATATTAGCATTGTCGGGCTCATACATTTGAATTTATATGCAGGAAATAAAGCAAGACAGTTTCATACCTTCTATGACGTTCAGCACAACTGTAACAGAAGCCCTGCCAAACTCATTAGTCGCAAAACATTTGTAAGTGTCTGCTTGTTCTGGTGAAACGTTAGGCATCTAAAACGCAGAAGAGCCAGAGAGGAATATACTTGGAAGATTTCTGAAAAATTTAGACAACATAGAAAACATAACACTTTTAAAAGCAAAATATCTTAAACCTCGATTGTGTGTTCTCGAGAAATAGGATCAAACTTGGTTTGATATTTCTGTGGGTCTGAGACGTCTCCATTATTTCTGGCCCATGAGACGGTAGGAGTAGGATCCCCAATGACGATTGCCTTGAAAACTGCTAATTTGCCTTTTGGAGAAAGAAGAGAGCCATGATGCGTGCATGACATAGAAAGTAATTTCAATGAAAAAGTATGAATTATCAAGTATACATGTTTAGTTTTTGAAAGTGCACCTTCTTGAATGGTCAGAGCGATGGGTTTGCGTGTAAAGTCTGGATGAGAGTTTCCTTCTGGAAGTTCTTCCACAAACTGGGTGATCATCACACCAGGCACTTTGGACCTCTTCCTAATAGCCACTGATTTTAGACAAAAACATAAACAGTGTTCATGAAAGGGAAGATGTGATCGCTTCTAGTAGACCAGAATTAGTTTTAGGACAGATAGTTTCTTTGTCTGACTGCTGGAGCCTGCACTATAATTCCAGGTTTGAGTTTAGCTTTAAGTTTTAAAATGTTTAGCTACATTTCCCATGAGACTATAATGGACCCAAAGGGTACTTAAGTTACCCAGATTGTAGAAGCACTTTGGTCAAGTGCAAAGCCACAGATACACCCTTTTGCAGTATATTTTTGTACACCATGGCTTTGCTTGGTCAGGACCTGTTTGTATAGAGGCAGGGTGGGCAAACAGCAGGTAAAATTTGTGCAAGGTAATTGGAGTACCTAGAATAAATCCCCATGCTGGATTGATCATAATACACACACACGCACACACACACACACACAGGGGAGGAGGGAGGCTTAGTGAGAATCAGAATTTTTTTCTATAACAGCTTTACCTTGGCCTGCTGCTGTCTGATCTGTCACCTTTGCTGCTTTCTTCCACATTCTGCTAACAGTAGTAGTAACAGCTAAATCACAAAGTGTACCTGCAAGCATACAAGTAAAGAGTGATTTATTAATGAAATACACACCTGTAATGTAGAAGATTACACAAATAAGCAACTGCATTGCCAGAGTAAACCTTTACCAGCTGAGCATTATATTAAAACTTACAGTCCCTCATCGTTTAAACTCATTGGAATTGTGATAAATGAAAGTAGCACCTTAAACCACCTGTAGGGGTCACTAACTACTCATGTCTGAGCTGACCCAAAGTGCAGAAGCTTTGAGACCATCTTTAAAACTCAGCTCATATATTTGCTCAGAGCTTATGTTAATCATCATTACAGATGTCCGCAGTATGCAAATTACAATAAGCATCACAGAATTTACACAGTCAAATAAATGATATGGTTGTAACAACGGTTACAATGCTTAACTAATGTTAAGTAAACGTGTAACAACTACATTACATTCATATTTGTTACATATTTGTTTAGCATTAGTGCATTAATGCATTACTTAGTCAGCACTTAGTATAAAGTGGTACTGAAAATCCTCAATGGAAACTTTAGTTTATTTGCTAAATTTACTGGATGAAAAAAAACATAAAATGGTTCTGTACACATGTTATGCCACATTTTATATTTGTTTTGTTTTATTTTGTCAATATAACTAAATTGCAAATTGGTAAAAAAAATCACTACAATTTGCAGAACAATTTAGTACTTGAGTTCAAGCATGTCAACTTATTGTCACTAGGAAAATCAACAGTAGCACTAAAACGTTGAGAACATAAAGTAACATTTTGTCTCCAATGTCTCCATATGCCATCTCCGCTAAAAATCAGAATATAATTTTATTATCAGAGATGGTGAAAATTCCTAGGGGTTCGTTTCATTCTTGGACCAGTGTGTGCGCTACACAGCACAGTGTGACCTTTAGATGCTGGAACTCCCTCACCCTGGTCTCACCCTGACCATTTGTCTTGTCCTGCACTTAGGGGAAGACAGCAAGTGTCACTCATCCTTTGGCCACAAACACTTAACTGAGCCAGTGCTGACATGCTGACATGTTTTTAGTAATCTACTGACTTGTTGAGGTCTCCACTAAATCTTACAGCGGAAAAAAGGAGCAGTATCTAAAACCTGGCCAAGAGAGAGCTAAAAGAGAGCAGGGTGCTTTGGACCCTGAGTGAGAATCTGTTTGATTGCAATGGTGATTATGTGCATGCAAATAAAAGGATATAGATTTTTTGAATAATATTAGAGATTTCTAACAACTTTGAATTCATAACGCATATAGGGGACTTTTATACAGGAAATGCTGCCTAGTGCACTACCTTACCCACTACCCCTAAATCTGACTAACAAGCAAATCTTTTAGGAACTGTTCATTGCTTCAGAACATGAGTGCAATCAAATGCTAAGCCTTTCACACAGAAACGAGGATGAGGGATACCACAGTCTGAAGCTGCATAAAACACTGAAATCTCTCCTCTGAAGAACGCTGGCAGAAATGTACCAATTACAAATAGAAACTGTAAATCTTAAGATGTGGCACCAAAGATAGAGGTTTTATCCTGGTACGACTTTCGTTGTGCTACAATGATTTTATCACCGTATGAAAGATGGATGAGGCTTCCTTTCTTGTCAGATGCATTTTCTTATAGTGTTCATGTGAGAGCAGATTTAACGGCAGATATAAGACACCTCTGAGCTGACTTTTAGGGATTAAGACAAATATTCTGCAATGTTGATTTACTTTGGCTTTAATCCTAAGAATAAACATAATTAGTGTTCCGTTAGATGAACCTCAGGCAGCAGTCTAAATCACTCTGTTGAACTTCTCGCCTGCATGTTTGACCTGTCACTGATATATAACTCGTGAACTAATAAAGATATAATAAGATTTTGATTTGATATCTGAGGTAATTCAAAACTGCATGCAGTACATATGTATGATGCTCTAGGGTTCCACCAGCAAGCCCTCATGAGGCTGCAGCAAGATCTCTAGTTATATTAACCTCTCAAACCCTGTGAAAGTAAAATACATCACAGAGCACTCGATCATCTCTGAAAATGAAAGTTGCTTTGTTTATTTCTTTATTTGTTTGCTTATTTTTACAGTATGGATCTACAAATTCCTTTTTGTATTCCGTTTAAAACTGTATGCATGCAGGTACATGGGACTAAATTAATTGGGATTTATTCTAGAGCTGCCCCAGCTTAGCCTAGTGTAGAGAATATACTGTTCTGCAGTCTGTTCTAAAAAAAACAATTCAACAATGGAAAATGTAGGAATTTGTAGTTGGAGAGAAAAGTGGGATAGGCAGATTGCTATTCATTTATTTTACTGTAGATACTGAGAAAAAGAGAATAAAGCATATTTGTCACCAATATAACCACTATATGGTACCTAATATTGCATGTTCCTTATTATTAAGAAACATAGGGGCAGGTGAGCATCCATTTATACTTTACCAGTTTACTTTAGGAACCTGTTAAAAGGCGTGTGGTATTAGAATGAGATTCAACGCATCCGTCCACAAAACCACTAAAGCTGTACGTTGGATATTGTTTGGCTTGTAAAGAAAGTGTTAATCTCAGGTTTTTCAGACACATGTGGGTGTAAATTTGGCCTGTGCCCCCAAAAGGACAGGCGGCTGCTCCTTTCTTGGCAAGGATCCTATGGCTGAAAATGAGCTTCTGGGCTACTGACAGAACACGTAAAGCTAGGCCGCCTGACACGGTCGGGGTCGATTTTTATGGCCCCATGTGGCTAGTTGCATATGCTAACGTTTAACGCAGACACCTGCTGCTGGTGCTCGTGTCCTGGCCAGAAGCACAGCATGGAAAACATAGCTTTGTCACTGAGTGGAAGTGACCAAACACCAAAGGTGCTGTTCAAGGGCACTCAGTTTGCAGGCGGACTGAGGCCACTAAGTCTGCTTAGCTTCTGTAAAACTGTCTGTAAAACCCTGGAACAAATGAAAACGAATATGTAACTGCAAGGTATGTGTGGTAGTTATTATAATACTGATATCTATAAAGACAACTAGGATGCAAAGTTATTACAGTAACAATAACAGTTTAGGGGCATTGCAGGTTTTAACAGGGCTGTGTGACATTAGTGTTGTAAGTAAGCATATTAGAATTCTATGTTAAACATAAGTGCCTACACTCACCAAGCACTTTATTAAGCACACTATATTAATACTGAGCAGGGGCTCCCTTTGTTCACAGATCAGCCCCAATTCTTCATGGAGTGGATTCAACAATATGTTGGAAACGTTCCTTTTGAGATTCTGGCCCGTGATGCCTTGACTGCATCATTCAATTCCACTTTCATGCAGCCAGTTTCCTGTTCTACCACATACCATTGGTGTTCTATTGGATGCAGATCCCGGGAAGGCCACAGAACAACATTAAACTTATTGTCACATTCATGAAACTAGTTTGAGATGACTTTTGCTTAGTGACATGGCATGATTATACTAGAAGTAGCTATCTGAAGATGCGTATGGTCAGCTACAGTGCTCAAATAGGCTGTGGTATTCAAGTGTGTCCCAAGGAAACATTCCTTACATGTACATTTTTCCAGTCTTCAATTCTCCAACTTTGTTGAGCTCGTGCCCACAGCATGCTTCTGACAGAAGTGGAACCTGAAGTGGAATTTTGCTGTTGTAGCCCATCTGCCTCAAGTTTAACATGCTGTATATTCAGAGATGGTTTTCTGCTCACCATAATTGTGTTGTCTAAGTAACCATAGCCTTTCTGTCAGCTTGAACCAGTCTGGCCATTCTTTGTTGACCTCTCATTAACAAGGCATTCCATCTGCAGGGCTGCCGCTCACTGGCTGTTTATTATTTTTTTTTTTTAATTGAACTACAGCTATACTCCACATATAGTTGTGCATGAAAAGATCCGCAGTTATAGAAATATTCAATTCTGAGAGTTTATTGTGAAAATTACCTGAAGCTGGTGGATCTGCATGATTTTATGCACTACATTGCTGCCTCACAGTTGGCTGATTAGATGACTGCCTACTTGAATCGGTGTACAGGTGTTTGTAATAAAGTGCTCAGTGAGTGTATATTACAAGGATATGACAGAAGGCAGAAATAGTGGCTGGCTCCGGCATTGTTTTATGGCTAACCAGGCTAACTACTCTGAGGTTAACTAAGTCCAGAAGAAGATGTAGTAGAAGATGACAAATCTTAATGAGCATCCAACAGTTACTGTTAGCTCATTGGCTCCTATGAAGAGGCAGCTCTCCTTACCTGTCCAACATGAAAACCCAGCGATTTCTTATGGCTATTTTTGAATGATAAGGCATGCTTTTAAATTATTTTCTAATGCAAAATCTAAGAAGTAAGCCTACAGCCCTAGGCACCCCTGTGCCTATGCCCCTATAATTTTAGCGGAAGCCAAAAGTTTAGTGTTGGTGCTGTGGTTAAACTAATATCTGTTAAGTAACTCTTATGGTACTCAGATAGCAAAAGTTGGAATGCACATTGCTAATTCCTGCTGCTAATTTCGTCCCAGTGTATCCATTTTACCGAATTGCTTATTGCCCCAGACATAGTGCTGTGGTTTTTAAGCTGAGGTTATATACTCTGAGTTCGGTTTGTTTTAGTTGTTTTTTCCCCCACTGATTTTTGCATGTGTTAATATATACTGCCTAGAACCTTATTTGACTGGATCAGGCCTAGCTCCACTGTGCCGTTCTAAGTCACGGATGACTGTCGTATTGTTGTATACGATGCAGTTCTCTTAGAACCACTCAAAATCCAATGTATAGTAATTTGCTCTGCTGCCAGTCCGCTCCTTAGCATTCATCAATAATAATTAAAGTTTGTAGGCTATTATTACAGGTCTCAGGCCAGTGATCAGTTGCCAGCTTTGCCTGCTAAGCTGTAGCAGTTGCTGAGCAAAATCATCCCTTCACTCTAATAAAGGTCTGTTTCGTATTGTAAAGGTCCCTCCAGTATTCTAAGTTTTGCCTGCAGTGGATATTTAATCTGCAGTAAGGTGCATGGCTCATGTGATAGCAGCCAAAGTTGCTAATGGGCAGCTTGTTTTTATGCATCTAAGGTCAGTGGAAATTATGCAGCTGGGTGGTCACAAGCTTCTTGTTTTCTCGTATAAACAGGTCCTATAACTCAGAGTAAAATGGTCTTTGGAACATAAGCAATAAAGTAGGTAGAACAGAGTACAGAGCAATTCTACATAGAGCCAATCAGTGTGTTCTACCACTAACATAAACCTTTTTAATAACTTCCAAATTCTTCTATTTTACACTACCAGGACAGGTTCTACCAGGACAACAGGCATTGTTGTAGTGCTGAGAATGGACAAATCTGAATAGCAATATTTTTTTTTTGCATTGTAATAATTGATATGCTGTCTGTTCTTCAAAATTACAGTATCATGTAACATGAGCTACAGCTCTTTGAGATCATCAGCTATGCAGCTGTAGGTGAAGTTGCACACAGTGCTCTAGATTAGTGTTTCCTGGAGTATGTCTCCACTGTACAGTTTCCTGAGCTCCACTTCCTACTCCATACAGTTACATGATTTTAATCCTAGTTTCAGTTTTACAGTGTAACTAGTTTAACATCAATCTTGTTACTCCATTGCTTAATTAGCTCTTATTTAAACTTCAGTAAGGGAGTAAATGCAAACTTGCAGGTGAGTTGGTTTACATTTTCAAAATGGCTGCGTATATTTTATGCCTGTTGGGACACAGTCATCTCATTCTTGTCTCTCTTTTTTTTCATTTTTAACAACAGTGCTCTGGAGCGGGGAAAACTTGTCTAGTCTGCTTTCTAGACACTGGTTAACACATCTAAAACTGTTTAGCTGTTTTGAAAAATAAAAATTCAGTTAACTTGGATATTATCATTGGAAAAACACATAAATTGTTAAAAAAAAGAAAACAAAGTTGTTTTAACTTTGAGAAGTTAGCGTTGGGTTATTTCAACTAGAAATAATACATTTCTGGGAATAAAACACATACTGATTTTCTGCTAACTTAATATTTGTAATTCAGTTATTTCAATTTTCAATTTTAAAGTGACCCAATCACTAACTTTTGACAACAACTAACAAACAACTTTGATTTTTAACAATGTGGCTAAGAAATAAGTTGTCACTCATTAAGATGTTCTGTTCCAAAGTAATATCAAGCAGGTGCTGTGTCAGACTTATGGTTAAGAAATGACTGTTTCCCTGTGGCTGCATGATGATTACCATAAGACTTGTTTTTAGGGTCACAGTATTTGACAACAGATGTCAATGTATGATGTTACATGTTGAGAAATACATGTGGAATTAAATGCCACTTTGGTTGCTTTTTCTGTAGGAAATAGGATAATTATTATTATTAGCATTTACCATCCAGGAAGGATGAGTCAGCTGTAAACTAAATCATCTTGCACATGTTTACTGTATGGGAGAATGACTTCAGAATGACACCACTTCAGTGGTGACCGAGAATGACCACAATTTACTCAAACATCAGAAAAACGTCTGCTCTCCAGAATGAATCTGTATATGAAAGTATAGTGCCATGTAAGCGTGAAGAATGAACTTACCTCCAGTGAGATGACCTCTGCTCTTACTGCTCTGCTGCCCAGCCTGATAGTCCAGTGAAGCCTCTCGATCCACAAGCCTAATAAATCCATCTAGGAATGCCAGGTCACCAGTAAGGTTTTGCTCACCAAGACCCCACTGCCCAGGAACTGCTGGCAGTCATAGACTGAGAGCTCCCCCTGCAGGGATGGGAGTGAAGTGTTTGGTGGTTAATAGCAAGTAACTTGGATGTGTTGAAGTATGAATGTCTAATTAGCTATGTTTGAAGTGAATTCCCAAAATTCATGTAGAAAGAATGTCTTCCTGTCATGCAAGTTCCTGTCTTGTGTTGTACAGACCTTGTAACTGTTATGAGGGTTCTGATACACAGATAGGGGTCACAAGAGCTTTATAGTGAAAACCGAAGTTTTATCACATACAGAATAACATATAGAAATCAAGTTGTTATGCAGTAAAAAGTTTGAATTCATTTATATGGCATATTCTCAATATAACAAAAATCATGAATGCCTTTTCTTTTACATTTCCCTTGTTTTTCCATGTTCTATAGTTAGACTGGCAGTTAGCATTGTCTGTATTTTGTGTTTAAGAGCCCTGTTGCTCTAGTTTAGTGCAGCATTTGTATGCTAGTCTATAAGACAAATGCTAAAGTTACAGACAGTGGAGATCAGCTTGACTTTAAACCATATGCAGCTTATTATGGTAATTATAGTAGCTATTGTTATGATAATTACAGTTCCACTACCACTTTAATGTGCATTGCTGGGTGAGTTTAAAAGTGATGTGCCGTTGCACAATAGCACACTAGCGTATAATTTTATGAGAAGCAAGGTGGAGTTCATCTGTATCATAATTCAGACTTATGGTCAACAGAGAATGCATACAATTTGGAACCCAGCTACAGCGCCCCATTTCAGACACAGCCAATAAATCACTTATAGTAGTTTGTCCAAAGGATGCCTGGCACCAGGTTCACTAAGAACATATTATGAACGGAACAGTGACTGCTGTCTGTCAAGTTCTCAAATGTATGCTAAATCAGTCCACGCTATGTTCAGTATGTCTTCATAAAGCAGAGTGTGTGATTGAAAGACCTCATAAAAACTCCAACCTGACTGGATACTGGACACTGTATGGGGGTAAACATTTAAAAGGATAAAACAGAGTGTGATGGAGAGATCAAGTTCAGTCTTGGTTTTGGTTTTACAATAAAACTAGATTAACATTGATCTTGTTGGTCCATTATTTTAAACTTTATTTATTTATTTTTTAATTTATTTACATTTGATTAAATGTAGTAAATGTAAGTAAATGTAATACTTATAAATGTATTCCGAAAAAGTAAACTTGCAGTTGAGGTGGTTCCTCTTTTTTAAAATGGCAGCAAATGTATCTTAGCTGTTGAAATAAAATCTCAAATAAAATATTCTTTTTCCTATTTAACATCATGTAAAGTTTTACGATAAGTGGACTGATAGAAACCGTCAAAAAATCGTGTTAGACTGATTAATATTAAAAGTAACAAATGTATATGTCTTCTGTAAAGTTGTTGTTTTGTAGATATGAGGAGATATGACGATGAAGGATGTTCAAGCCAGTACCTATGATCTTATCTGAAATTTTAAACACACCTTGTACATGGTTAGTTAGAAAGTAAGTTTCCACATATTTGGAATGGGAATATGTGAAAAAATAAAGCATAAAATTGAGGATATTTATATAATCTGAACATTTGCATGGCATGTGTTAACATATTTACAAAAACACAACAAAATGTAATTTGACAAATACTTTTTAAATGAAATTTATATTAACGTAATTTGAAGCAAAAATATATATAACTAAGCCCTTCTATTGTCATGAAACAAAAAGTTCTAAATCAGGGTTTCATTTAATTCTTTTTTCATTCAATATTTAATGTATTCAATATTGTATTTAATATTTTCATTTTTTACTGAACATTTGTGTTTACATTTTTTGTGTGCTATCAGAATCCCAGCTAAAAGATTTAAACATAATAATAATAATAATAATACTTTATTCTTGTATAGCGCTTTTCACAAACCCAAAGACGCTTACAATCTTGGTCGAGACAGAAATGCACAAGTGTCACACAACAAAGAAACAAAGAGACAGAGCATTGATAAAGACATACCAGTAGACAATAGACAACATGAGCAGGATCATTGTAGAAAGCTGTTTAGTCTTGGTGCAGGTTGTAAGCGAGTGTGAAGAGATGTGTTTTAAGATTGGATTTAAATACAGAGAGAGAATTGGACTTCTTGACCAGGGGTGGGAGAGAGTTCCAGAGTCGGGGAGCAAGTCTGGAAAAAGCTCGGTCACCAAAGCCATGGAGGTTGGATGGAGGAATAGTAAGTAGCCCAGCTGTAGAAGACCTGAGAGAGCGAGAGGGTTTGTAGGGAAGAAGAAGGCCAGACAGATACGAAGGAGCGAGATTGTTCAGAGCTTTGTAAGTGAGTACGAGGACTTTGAATTGTATACGTATGTATCAGGAGAGTGCTACCATACTCATACCCACAGCTTATTATACCCACTATATCCACTTATTCAGAAGGACCTTTCATGTGTTTATATTTTCCCAGCACTCTTCAGATATTTCTTTATGTAGCAGAATTTGACCAGAACAAACATCAAACTCATGTGCCTTAGCTTGAGGTCATGGATTGTCGCCCTGTAGTGATTCTTCTGTGAATTACCTTTGAATTCTTTGTTCCCTCATTGGCCACAAGCCATCCAGGCCCTGAAGCGGCAAAGAAGCCTCAAACCAAGATGCTCTTGGACAGCAGCGGCTTTCTTCATAGTGTCCTTGCATGAACACTGTCGTTCCTGTTCAGTGTTGTTCTAATAGGGGACACATGAAGAAAGAATTGTGAAAGTCTTCTGTAGATCTTTTGCTGTTAACCTTGGGTGCTTTCTCATCTCTTTCAGGATTGCCCGTTGTAATCTTGGAGTGCTTTTAACACTCGTGAAAAGAGTAGCAACAGTCCTGAATATTCTCAATTTGTAAACAATTTGTCAAACCGTCAATTCTACATCTACAGAGATCTTAGCAGCGTTTTTGTTTGCTTTTCCAGTTTCACACACCTCTATAGCGTTTGAGGACTTATGGAAGTTGTTTGCATAAAGACATGGTTCACACTGTCCTTTCTTGAGAGGAACAGATTTGTCAGTACCCAGGCTTCGTGTGCTGCCTGTTTAATGGGCAAACCAGTGAAACACACGCTTTAATTGAAACACTGTTTGCAAATCAGCTGCAAGTCATTAATGCAATGGTTCAGTTACTTTTTCTAGCCTGCACTGTAGGTGTTGCTCAAAGCAGTGTGAAAAGGGAAGTTTAAAATTATATACAGTAACTATTTTGTACCACTTTTCAAAGTGCTATAATTCATAATTCGTACATGGCGATATAGTAGTTCCTAGTGTTGGTTTATTATTGGTTACAACAAAATAAGACATGGAAAATACATGTTTTAAACCGGAGTTTAGTTAAATTGTGTTTGTCTGTAATTTTGACTTATTGGTAATGAATGTGGAAACTAGGTCATTCCAAAAGTTTCACTTTTTTCTTGCAACTATATAAACACTTGCCATTTTGGTCATACTGATTTTGAGCTCAAGAGACGTCAAGAGTATCCTGTTGTTTTTTTGTGAGAGGCGAAGACCTCTATAGCAGCCTTTAAGGTGGAACAGAATAAGAGACTAGCCTCGGCCCAGTTTAGTTAGCTTTGTTTGCTGCCTGGAAGTTTGATACAGTTGACTAGCAGTTAACTTTAACTAGCAATTTAGCTTATTAAGTGTAAAGGGCAGTAAAAAATAGAGTGCAAGTTAATTTTAATGACTTAGATCAAGTCAAGTAGTTTTTTATTGTCATTTCAACCATATACAGTGGTGTACAGTACACAGTGAAACGAAACAGCGTTCCTCCAGGACCAAGGTGCTACACAGAACAATAAATACAATAGATACACAAGACAATTTACAATATACAAAACAGCAAACAATAAATACAGGGAGGGAGCAGATAGGCCACTGGTAGAGGGAGCAGTAAAGTGCAGTTATGTCCATTTTTTTAAAGATGAACATTGAACATTGTTTTTAGCAGCAGTTATGTCAATATTTGGTATAAGTGTAAACATTTTACTCCTTAAGTTTATGTGTAGACAGATTTAAAGGATGAGATTGTGTGTGTGCGTTCAGTCCAGTCACAGAAATGTGTGCAGTTATTCAGACCAGACTCTGGTTGTTAAGGAGTCTGATGGCTTGGGGAAAGAAGCTGTTGCACAGTCTGGATGTGAGGGCCCGGATGCTTCTGTACCTCTTTCCAGACGGTAGGAGGGTGAAGAGTGTGTGTGAGGGGTGTGTGTGGTCATCCACAATGCTGTTTGCTTTGCGGATGCAGCGTGTAGTGTAACTGTCTGTGATGGTGGGGAGAGAGATACCGATGATCTTCTCAGCCGTCCTCACTACTCGCTGTAGGGACTTGCGATCCGATACAGTGCAGTTCCCGAACCAGGCAGTGATGCAGCTGCTCAGGATGCTCTCGATGGTTCCTCTGTAAAATGTGGTGAGGATGGGAGGTAGGAGATTTGCCTTCCTCAGCTTTCGCAGGAAGTAGAGACGCTGCTGGGCTTTCTTGGTTATGGTGCTGGTGTTGAGGGACCAGGTGAGATCCTCTGCCAGGTGAACTCCAAGGAACTTGGTGCTCTTGACGATCTCCACAGTGGAGCTGTCGATGTGTAGTGGAGAGTGGTCACACCTTGTCCTTCTGAAGTCAACAACCATCTCTTTCGTTTTGTCTACGTTCAGAGACAGGTTGTTGGTTCTACACCAGTCCGTTAACCGTTGCACTTCTTCTCTGTATGCTGACTCGTCATTCTTGCTGATGAGACCCACTACCGTCGTATCATCCGCAAACTTGATGATGTGGTTCGAGCTGTGCATTGCTGCACAGTCGTGAGTCAGCAAGGTGAACAACAAAGGACTGAGCACACAGCCTACTGAGCACACAGCCTTTGTTTTAATTCCCTTTTGTGTTTTTTCTACTTCATGTACTTTCTTTTAATTATGTTCATGATTTGCATCTTCTTTATTTTTTGTGTTTTTATTCTTAAAGCAGCAGTAGGTGGGGTTGAGGAAAGACTGAGAAGAGAACGAGAAAAGAGCGGACCTTGAATGAGTACAACTTCCAGGTCCCACCCCCATCATTTCCATTAGTTCTAGCCCTGCCTCCAAATCCCCCTGTTTTTTTCATAGGTTATCTGGCTCATGTGCTGTTGTTGAGACAGTAGCAAAGTTTTAGCAAATATGACGGTTATTTAAATTATATTTTATTATATTTATTACACTTACTTAAAGATCGAGGAGGAGCACCACTAATTCTAGCCTTATCCTCTTGGCCTGTAATAATTCTGTCTGTGAAAAGCATTTCCAGTGTTGATTCTTGTTTTATCACATTCCATTAAGCAAATGGATATAGGGACAGTGATTTGTGGTGTAGGATAGGATCTTGTAAAATGACTGACAGGAGGCCAGTGCAAACTCAAGCAAGCCTTCTGCTTGGCTCTGCAGTTTCCCCTAAAATGATTCTCATGCACAAAAAACACTTGTGCTGATGCTATTCCTAAAACATAAATATATTAAAAATATATATTTTCCAACAAATGCACATTTAATTTGTTGTATATTTCTCATTACCATTTGGCCCATTACCCCATTGCAAAGACTCACAGCACACATCTAACATGAGCATTTTAGTCATATAAGTCAGAGGAAGTGACTAATTGTGTTTGAACATTTTCAGTATTGTAGTTCTTGATAATAATGGCCATGCAGAACAACTGTATTATAGATTGCATTGTTGCTAATGCTACCAGTTCACTGCAAAAAGTATGAAAACAAGATGACTGGCAGTGACCACAGCAACCTGAACAGCCAAAAACAGCCTGGCTTTGCTTTGCTAGCACTTCTAGGACTATTTCTCATCCAAGCCAGGGACCCCTGTGGATCATGCCATATATGATATTACAGTCATCCCTGACATTGGCGAGGGAAATATGTTAAACCTCAAGTGTATATCACATTTGACAGCCCTCCGATGATGAGTGGTCTTGTGCAGCCATTTCTGAAATGTAAAAGCATGCAGTCACAGGTTTTAAGCTACTGTACATATTACATGTGTAAGCAGTGTCAAAATAGAAGATATTTATTTATTACTATATATGCATTATATACAGTAACTAATTTGTACCACTTTTCAAAGTGCTGTAATTCATAATTCTTACATGGTGATATAGTAGTGCCTAGTGTTGGTTTATTATTAATTACGACAAATTCTTTTCCAGCAGATTTCAGTGATGAGATGGATCAATTCAGTTGCGCATCACAGAACTGTATGGTCATTGTTACTAAGAAATAGTTATTCTGTGGTAAAACAAGTTGACTTATATGCATCATTGAAAGGGAACCTATCAGGGTATTGACAAATGGAAAAACACAGCATGCCTTGCCAGTGCCGGAGCTCAAAAGGTGCATAGCACAGGGATTCTGGCACTTAAACACAGTATTGGTATTGGCAATCTAACATACTGATACCACAAAGCATTTTCTGATGTTTACATTGTGCTACCACTGATGTAACACTTATGTAACAGTCCTGAGTCTAAAATGATGCCCCAAAATTGTCACATACTAGCTCATGTTCCAACCTAACAGGAAACAGTGACAAGGGAGCAACAGCAATGAGGCTGAAGATGGCTTGAAGTTTATTTCACCAGCTACTTAATTGAACGTTTTGTTCCACCTTAAATGCTATAGATTTTATAGCAGTAGAATGTAACTGTGGCACCATTTAAAGTGGAATGGAAAATTTGCAAAACAAGTTAGAGAACAGGAAATGAACTTCAGTAGACACATCTTTAAGAAGGTACTGGAACTTGACTAGATGGGTTGAAATAAATTACAGAAGATAAGAATACATTTCTTGTGCTAAAAATATTTCCTGTGTGCACAGGGAAAGCGTTATTTCCGAAGGAAGCATGTTTGACAGGGATGGATATTTTAGGAAGTTTTAAGTGCTTCACATCGCAGGCCAACCCAGAGCAGGCTCCATGGTGTGCTGAGATATGAGCTGAGAGGCTCGAAGGCATTTATTGCTGTGGTGAGGCAGGGTCGAGGGGTGACCGTGATACAACGGGAAAACAATGTTCCACGCTTTGTGTAATACTTTTAAAGTCACACAGCTCTGTGCTCCCTTTGGAATGCTGTGGGATGCCAGTTTTAGAAACTACAACAACAAAATTGTTATTATTTCTATGCATATATAAACACAGTCATAAGAGTACAGCCAGCACGTTCAGCTGGGGTTTTATGAAGACTGACATTACATGAACTCATAACCAGTTTAAAAATGTAAGCTATATACAAGGTCAGTTTTGAATGCTGCTCATTCAGATGTTGGGTAACACTTTACATTAAGTGTTGTTCAACTAACACAAAGTAATACATTAGTTAACAAGAAGTTATACATCAACAATGGTTAACTAGTGTTAAGTAAATGTGTAAAAAAATGTATATATTTACTTAACACGTAAACATGTAGTTATAAGTTTATTTAACATTAGTTAGACATTGTAACCATTGTTAATGTATTACTTCATGTTAACTAATGTATTATGTCATGCTAGTTAGTCAACACTTACTGTGAAGTGTTACCAGATATTGTTTTGAATAATGTCACTCAGATATGTTTGCTCTAAAGATTTCCAGAAAGAATCTTGGTAACAGCAAAACAGTTAAGTAAGCAAATAAGCAAACTTGTTAACTTGATGGTAGGCCTTGCCTTCTTTCATATTTCAAATGGCTTGAAGAGTCCAAATAATTATGTCATGTTTTGCTGTCGTTATTGTGTTAAGATGGATATTTTGAGTTTATTCTACTTAGCATGTGGCTTAGTTTATATATTTTAAATTAGATTTCAGTAAATGGCAATATGCATTATTGGAACAGAACCCCCTGTAGTTATTTATCTTGACTGCTTAATGCCATACTGACCCATTTAAGGCATTACGCAAAAAGGTTACACTGTGAACTCTGGTCAGGACTTCTGTGGTCAAGGCTTCTCAGATCTTGGGGTGTCCCAGGAGGTCAGTTTGAGAAGCCCTGATATCTCTGTCCACTCCCATCTGTCCATCTTCAGCTTGAATCCATCTCACTCCCTCTACCACATGGCTACCCGGAGGCTCCATTTTGCCAGCTGTCACGAGGCCTCATTGCATTTCTCTTTTACTATCAGTGTTCTCTCGTGTTCCCATGCGGAGTATTGGGAGTTATTAATGGAAGACTATGAACTGAGGTCAAGGCTGATGTAATCTACAGAAATTTGAAAGGATTTTGTCTTTGACTTTCTTTTCTGATGGTGTCTCTAGGCTGCAGTTGGAGCTGTACTTAAGACTTTCTTAAAGTAGTTTCAGATTTTTATGTTTAACTTGCTTGTTAAAACTGTGGCTTGACCCAGCCGTGAATGCATTTCAGGATGTCCACTTAAAAGAATGTTAGTCCATTGCTCTGGCATTTACAAGGATATTTCATTTCTAATAAAACTGAAGGTCGCTTGCTTTCACTCCTATGTGTTTTTAACCTTTAACCTTATATTGTGTTCTAGACAAAATACAAATCGTGAAGAGCACAGAAGTGGAATGTGTAATATTTGGAGACTAGTTCGCAACTGTTCTGGACATTTTGATGACATTGTGTGTGTGTGTTATGATTGTCAGTAGTTATGACATGTATTTACATAAGAACAAAGTCAGTGATTCATTTATTTGTCTGTACTTTGTTAATATTCCATTACCTAAAAGGTAAATTATGTATATAAAATTCACAAAATCAACACACAATTACGTATGTACAACAAATACTGAAATTCCGTGGAATTATTTAATCGGAAGCAAGCATGAAGAACTGCATAAAGTGGAATATGTAAAAGAACACATGGAATGTCAGAGAGAATTGTCTTTCATTATTTTTTATTATTTTATTGTAATGACGAAAAAACTTGTCTTACAGTAAGTTTTACAGAATGTAATATCATATGTGATGTACAGCTACAGCAAGTACAACCAGATGGCCAAAATAGAAGCTAAATATTTTTGATAGCTAGATTTTAAAGTATTTTATCTCATTTCTAATTTTCTTTCATACTGTGTCAGATTCCATCTCCAGTGGTAGAAAGAGAATGGATAATGCCTGTTTAGTAAAAGTACTGTGGTGATCATTTACATGAGTACAAGCAAAAGCATTAAGAAAGGAAATAACAGCAATATGAGTAAATAAGTTGTTTACTGCAAAACTAATCACAATCTGAACTATTCTGAGTTTACTTGTCTGCATCAATGGAAATAACATGTGCAAACAAAACTAAACCAAAAATCATTTTACATGAGGAAAAAAAGGTCCTGAGTGTCAGGGTCAGGCAAATCAGGACGTGCGCGGATAGGCTTAAAAGTTTATTTAGAAGAGGGCACAAAAACCAAATAAAGCAAAGCGGGAAAAATAAAGGCTTGGTAAGTACTGCTCTGCGATTGGCTGCCGGCTGTGAGCGAGAGGTCACGTGGTGATCCGAGGGGTTCTGGGAAATGGAGTTCACAGGCGGTATAGCTCGTGTAGGGTTTGACAGGCGCATGACAACAAGGTTTACGTTAAACTGTATATATTTCATAATCCGGTGATTAACTAAAGCATGCTTGTCTGTTCACAGTTTAGAATCCCTGAAGGGCTCTGTGTGGTTTAATTAAGAGTCAGAAAAACAAGCATATTACTTAATTAATAATAGAATCTTTGTAACAGCCCCACAGCTAGATAAGCTCCTCTAATACTAACTTACATGCGCTTACAATAAAATATACATACATGCACTTTCAATTAAACATAGCTAAGAGTTACTTTAATAAGTAGCCACCACTACAGCTACATGTTGTTCTGCAGCAACAAAGTAAGAAGGCAACAGCAAGAAGACACAGTACTAGGTTGAGGCTGAGCTGTGAAAAGCTGAGATTTTGACAGGTTTTGGGAGGTGTTTAGTAGCTGATCATAACGGTGTTTTTTTAGTTCATTTTAAAACAAATGAGGATGAAAAATTGGATAAAGTTGGTCATGTCTGCTGGTAGCATTGTCTTCTCATCATGGCTGAAGTGTTTTTGTGGCTGACAGTTGATTTGATTGGCTTTCAGAACTGATTCTCTATTAATATGTTACAGTTATTAAATTTTTAATAACTTTAGTATGTACTGAAGTGAACCCAATGTACTATCATGTAATGCTAGACAATAAAAAGCCATTCTAGAAAAAAAAGGTACTCAGGTACTGTAGCAAGAGTATATCGTTGTTGTGCAAAGAAAATCAAGTGTCTCCAAAATGGCAACTTTACAGGAGAGCGCAAATTTTCACACAGTGTAAACAGCAACTGTTATATTCAAATGATGCATAAAAGTAAACAATAGGCTAAAATGGACATACATGTTTTTCTTTGGACAGCAACGATAATGTTATTTGTTACTGTGCATTCCTACAAATATATTCCAAAAGTACTGTAATAAGCTTTTCATGACAAACTGAAGTGTATGTTTTTATCCTCTACTTGTGATATGATTACAGATATAATGAAATAAAAAAAAAACTTGTAGAACATCCTCTTGAAACATCTTCATTCTGGAAAACAGAGAGAGACAAAGCAAGACATTGTTAGTCATTTTATTCTAATCTACTGGAAGAGATTTACAAGCTTCACTTTACCCAAAACACAGTATGTTTTACATACTGTACATCTGCATTCAACCTCTGTCTTTAGACTCTATTAGAGCTCCTGTCTTTAAGCCCCACCTACAGATAAGAACACTGTGCTCTGAGTGGCCAGCTCACCCACTCTGTTCTGATTGGTCAACTGCCAGAGCGGCATTCTGCTATAAGTCCCCCCCCACACACACACCACTGTGGCTGTTCTTACAATGTCATTGGTTCTGCCTTATCAGTTTGAGCCAGAGTCCAATCCTGAAGTCAGGCACGACAAGTTGGTAGAGCCGGTCTGCCATCGCAAGCTAGACATTAGCAGGATTAGCTGTTTTAGTTCTTTGTGTAAGGGGGTGCCAAGTTTGCCTGTAGGCGGGCAGTAAGGTTTGTGTCATGAGGTGAAATCACCTTGGAACAAGGAAAAGGATTGGAATTCCAACATGGCATGTCAGGCAGTTGAGAAGCGGTTTATATGCACAAAAAGCTACAACACACTACAGGACTAAAACGAACTAACTAAAAAACGGAAAGGCATAGTAGGCCCCCTTTAAAGACACACATAAAAGTATGGAGATTCATGATAAATCTTAGTTTTTGCATATAGCCTCTAGACATATGGCATACCTCTGATTGTGAGTTGAGTGGTACACTCAGTACGGCCTAAAGAGTTCTCTGCAACAACTTTGTACTCTCCGTTGTCCTTGGACCCCACTCTCAGGATCAGTAAGGAACAGACGCCACACGTGTTGGAGATGTAGTAGTTGGTGTTTGTGTTGAGGCTGATGTTGTTGCGGTACCAGGTGACATGAGGGGTGGGGTTGCCCCTCACAGCACAGCTCATGTAGCACTCATATTTCTCTGGGCTGGTGTGTGTTTTTAGTGGCACCGTGAAAGTAGGAGCAGAATCAAAGTTGCAGGTCTTTGGCTCAGGCATGATGAGGGTGAACTTTTCTGTAGGAAACATTTGGACACGTTTTAGTAACACATCCTTAGAGACTCTCATCACATCCTTTTTTTTAAACTTTTACAGTTTTGCCAAGTTTTCTTTCTTAGCCGTTGAAAAAAGTCAGGAATGCAAATTTGAAACTGTTGATACAGAAATGTAAGCTGAATATAAAGGTAATTTGTTGTATAATTCATGCTAATTCAATTAAATATGTAATTACTTAAAAAAAGCTTTCACATAATATAGTAATATAATACATAATATAGCAATAATGTATGGAATGTTCAACTTCTAAGGGTTAAAATACTACTCTGCTTTGATGAAGCAGATCGAAGCTTTTACCTCTTTTCCTCTCAACCCCCCATGTTGGGGAATCGGAAGGTTCAGAGGTCCCAATGTCATTCTTGGCATACACACGGAAGTTATACTCTCGGCCTGGGATGATGTTGACAGCTGTGAAGTTGTTGTTGAAGAGACGATGAGCCACAGTGTGCCAAGTTTGTTTGACCGAGTCACGTTTCGAAACTATGTAGTGCAAGCGGTCGTCTCTTTTCTCATCAGGCGATGGAGTCCAGGATACAGTAAGTGTGCCAGGGACATTCTCCTCCAGTTCCACAGGACCAGGAGGTTTAGGATCATCTGTGAATGTACCAGAAACATATATATATATATGCAATTACAACATGTTCCTGGACCTGTGTCAGCCATAAAGTTGGGGAGTTGTGCACAAGCTAGCCCCTGAAAAAGCCATAGTTTTAAAAACACAAAACTCTGTCATACTGCCTTATTACTTGTTCTTGTTGTATTAAATTCCTGGTGTTTGTTTTTTTGGCTCTACTCTATTGTACTAAAATGGTTCAGTCAGCACATTGTATTACCTGTGACCCGGATCTCAATACAGAAGGTCTCTTGTCCCACCATGTTCTTAACTGTGATGGAGTAGACGCCAGTATCTGAGCGCTCTGAGGACGGGATCAGGAGCTGAGATGTTCCATCAGTGTTGGTCACTGTCACGTGTTTAGGTATAGGTATTCCATCTCTGAGCCAGATTATTGTTGGCATGGGGGATGCCTGTCAATTGTAATTAAATACTCAAAAGTTTGATTGTCTTCACTCGTTTTTCAGACTTGCCTGTTAATTAGCATTTTAAATTTTTGCCATACCTCAAAATTGATGTTGACCCGAGCAGAATTTCCAGCTCTCACCACTAAAAAGCTCTTCATTTTCCGATCAGTGAAATTTGGCCTCACTGTAAATTTATGTTATTTAGAAGACAAAGAGGTTAATATGTAATTCTACAGTATTTGATATACGGCAAAAATAGAGCATAGCCTGAATATTGATGTTGATTAATCAAGAATCACATGTGTTTACTGCCTAGATGCATCTTACCCGGTGGGGGCATGGCAATGATATAGTTGTCAAGATTCTGTGGTTCACCATCTCCACCTTCATTGGTTGCGACCACTCTTACCCAGTACATGGCCATAGACTTCAGACCAAGAATTGTGTAAGACGTTGTAATAATTGCATTGGTGTTGCAACGAGTCCATTCTGTTTCCTCTGCTGGCCTCAGCTCCACAAAATATCCTTTAGCTTCGTCCTGCACACCTGCTTCTTCTGTTGGTTTAGTCCAACTCAGGGACAAGGTAGAATAGGTGGAGTCTGACACCTTCAGGTCAATTACTTTACCAGGGGGCTCTGCATAAACAAAAGGTTATTATTATACCACAATTCATCTAGAATTTAGGGCAACATAAAAGTTTGTACAGCCTACATATTGCCTTTGGGTTTTTGAGATTTCAGGTTTTGAGTTTGTTTGTTAGTGTGTATGTGTGTTTTTTATGACTCACTCTTAGGATCTCTGGCTATCACAAATTCAGAGGGTGAGCTTGGTTCTCCAGCACCAGAAAAGTTGATGGCTGAGACACGGAATTCATACTCTATTCCTTCAACAACATCTTTCACTCCATACTGTTTAGCTGGAAGCACAAGCAACACTGGCAATTAGTAGTAGCTGAAGTGGATATTTGTTTTCTTAAACTTTAAAGACCTGTTCACAGTTCAAACATCAATTCTTTACTCAAAAGTTTGTGGACACCTTCTCTAACTGTTTCAAAATGCTGTTCACCAGCACTCATTGCTGACAAGTACATGAAATTAATCTTACAGCCATGTGATTTCCTTAGACAAACATTGACAATGTGCCAAGTTGAAGTGTTCAATGACTTTCAACATGGCAATGCTATAGGTTGCTTCAGTTAATCAAATTTCTGCTCCCTTAGACCCGGCCCAGGTTAATTGTAATAGCTGTTACGGTGAAGTGTAAACAGCTAAAAGCAACAACAGCGCAGTAGGAAAGCGGTAAACTACACATGCTCACAAAATGAGACTGCTGAGTGCTGGTAGAAAAATCTTAGTCCTGACTACTGAGTTCTAAAGAGCCTTTGATATCAAACTAGGCACAAAAACTTTTTGTTGGGAGTTTTCTGGATAGGGCAACCAGCCCCAAACAAACTGAAGATCACCATGTGCAGTGCCAGGTGTTTGCTGGAGTGGTGTAAAGCCCACTGTCATTGGACTCTGGTCAGTGGAAATGCATTCTTTGGAGTAGCAAAACACCTAAGAGAAAACTACTTTTTTTCATTTAGTGAAAAGTCTGTCGCATACAGTGGCATTCTGGAGAACTGCATGTCTCCAGCTTTATGGTAAAAGTTATGATAAAATCCTTCCCAGAGTGGAAGCTGTTATAGCATTAAATGGGGGGTAATTCAGTCTTATTGTCTGTGGTTTTACAACAAAGATGTTGTTATGTTCAGCTGTCCACACACCTTTGACCATGTAGTGTACTTACATGTTAGTTACATAATATTTACTGTGTAATTTGTTGTAGTATATTTTTAAGGCTCAATGGATCAAGCAAAACTGTCTGGGATCAATCAGTGTGGTCCAATAATCTGACCCTTTTACTTGCTAATGTTAGCACTTTTGCAGTGTGCATTGATACCTTTAGAAGAACTCAACAGAGAACTAATAAACATCTTAAAATCTTTATAGCCTAGAGATCAAACACAAGCATCCATGTGGTCAACCTTTGATTGGCTCCTCTGGAGGGTTTACTTGGCTCCACAGATTGCTGCCCCTCTTGCGTTTCTCCAGGTTGTAGCCCACAATATTTGTTCCTCCAGTGTTGGCAGGGGGTGTCCATGTTAGATTTATGCAGTCCTTGAAGGCACTGACAACTCTGGGTGTAGAGGGTGGACCAGGATAGGCTACAACACATTTATTCAAATTAGTTTGAATACCTGATGCCATGACTTCAGAGTTCAGAGTTAGAGAATTTGTCGAAATTAGCACAAACCAGCTGATATGAAACGTTTGGTCTAGTTAACTTTAGGGTTAGGATTAATTTTGTATTGGAAAAAGGCACAAAGCCTCTTTTCACTATCCATTTAAAGCCCAAGTAGATGTTATAGTCATGTGAATGTGGAATGCAGACACGCAATCTCACCTTTAGTGCCGGCCTGTATATCATCTGTCTCATACACGTCACTTGTGCCTTCTGCAGTTAAGGCTCTAATCCGGTAGCAGTACCTCCTCCCATGGTCCACATCTGTATCCTTATAATGTGGTTCACCAGGGATATTTCCAATCTTCTTCCAGGTGTTCCTCCCAATCTGTTGGCGTTCAAGATTGTAGTGAATCACTGGAGAGCCTCCATCATCTTTTGGAGGCCTCCATTTGAATTCCACACAAGATGACGATGCCTCAATCACCTCCACGGGGCCCAGGGGATTGGTAGGTTTGTCTGTATTTAAAAAATGTGGAGGGTTTGTCCATAATGTTTTAGGGCTTGTTTTGGTCACTTTCAGTTACTTGACACACATTAGTGCTAGAATCTTTGACCACTTAAATTCCCACACTAATAAAAGAGTTAGCGTCCGGGCTCCCTTATGTTTTGAGTTATTTGAACTTAAATAATAATTTTCTGGGCATAAAACACAGGTTCTTGTTCCATTAAATTTAAACTGAAATTTCATTAACTCAAAATTTTAAGGCAGCCCGAATACAAACTTTAAGTTAAATTAACTTTGTTTTTTACAGTGCAGACCCATTGCATCTTAAGGTGAAGTATTCAGTAACAACATGGGGAAGCCATGTAAATATATGGGACTGAACAAGCCTGGGTCTGCCAGCAGGTTCGGGCTTGTTTCAGAGCTTAATAAAAGAAAATAAATACATACATTTGTCTAGAACATTTAGGCCATTTCCCATATAGAGTATACTTACAAACATAGGCCCTTAACATTACTAACCTAAGACAATGAGCTTGGACAGAGCCTCAATAGTCCCAAATTCATTCTTCAGCTTGAGCTTGATCTCTCCTGTGTTTTTGCGCTGGCACTTGGTTAGGAGTAAGCTGCTGTGAATGGAGGACTTCTCAATCTTGATGTTGGTGTCATTTAGCAGCTCCTCACCTTCGCTGTACCACTGGACTTTTATTGGCTCTTGACCCACAAAGCTCAGCTTGAAGGAAGCATTTTGACCAACCTTGATAATCACAGGCTCTGAGAATTTAGCTAGATCATCTGGATTCATCCTTGGTGGGTCTGTAACAAAGATAAACAGATTGTTTAGATTCTAGCTTGGATTGAATTAAATACCTACATTTGCACCATGCAAGATGCATCACTGGTCTGCCCTAGGATGTTGCTGTAGGAAACTTGTTCAAACTTGTTGCAGTTGTTTCTTCATGGTCTAGCGACTATAACCATGCCCGGGATACGTTTACAATATGCCGTAACATGCTGTAACTACAGTACGGATGTAACTGGTTATTACAGATTTGTACTGTATTAAATCACTGATCTCATTCACACTTGCGTACTTTATAATACTTCTCTAGGTTAAACAAACACGGCTGGAAAAGAGATTTACGGGACCCCAAAGTACCTTAAATGACTTGAATTACCTTCCACAGTAAGCATGGCTTCTGATTTGCGCCCATCTGCCTCAAAGCGATACTTTCCGTTGTCCTCTTCCTTACAATTGCAAATGACCAGTTTGTGGATAGCTCCATCTCTGATAATCTTCAGGTCATCTGTGGATGTTATCTGTGCAGACACTAGAGTGATTACTAACAAACCACAGCGATATCTATTTGATCTATTTTCTATATATTGTACCCAGGCATTGCAGAGGTGTTATTTCTCCACAATAATAAAAGAACCAATAGATTATAAAAAAGCAAAAACTGTGAGCATGCTTGCAGTTGGTATATGGCCTCACCTATTGAGAAAGCACTCACCTCTTTTCCATCCTTATACCACACTCCATCACAGTTTGCCCTACTTAGCTTGCACATCATCTCAGCTGACTGTCCCATAATGGCTCTGACATCTTGTAACCCACTAGTGAAATGCACTCCTGGATCTGGATGAGTGATGGGCAGCCGTTATCTGAAAAGTTGATCTACTTGTTTTCTTAATACAATGTGAATTACAGTAAGCATGAACACTATAGTGTGTGTAAAACATACATGCTTTTTAGTTGTCCATATGTTCTTTCATTTTTCATTCACTTTATGCTGTGCTTATAGTGGACATATCCACGCAAATCTTTGGATTATTACACAACTTGTTGCAGTAGATTTACTAAAAGATGCATTAATTACTGACAGAGTATCGACACGTTGCACTGTTGGAGCTGGCCAGTTTAGTAGGTTATGTACTGTGGCATTTGCCATGATGCTCCTACGAGTTGCAACATGATAAGAGAGAGACATTTATTGTACCTAATTGCTTGTTTATTTATTGTTACTAATTTATTGTACTTGTTGCTGTTTGGTTGAGGAGATGACCGTGTTCCATGTGCTTTATTGTGTTAGGGTGGGGGTTGAGTAGAATGGGGTCTATCATGGAATAGAGTTGTATACACAAGTTGTTACTGTTGACCTGCCCTGATATGCCGGTAAGTCAGTACTGCTGGGCTGCCTGTTTTAACAAATTACCATTTGCCTGCATTCACAGTGTTTCCTGTGACTTATTGTTCTACACTGTCGCCCAATACTAAGAACTTACATGCTAATTAACACAGGTGCATTTTTGTAATTAAGGACCAGTGCAGTATAATCTCCTAATAGGCCAGTGCATTAAAAACATCTAATAGGCCTGTGCAGTATGAACTCCTAGTAAGCCAGTGCAGTGTAGTAGAAACCCCTGATAGGCCAGTGCAGTAGAAACTCCTAACAGGCCAGTGCAGTAGAAATTCCCAATAGGCCAGTGCAGTATAATCTTCTAACAGGCCAGTGCAGTAGAAACCCCTAATAGGCAAATGCATTAAAAACATCTAATAGGCCAGTGCAGTATAAACCCCTAATAGGCCAGTGCAGTATAAACCCCTAATAGGCCAGTGCAGTATAATCTTCTAAGAGGCCAGTGCAGTAGAAACCCCTAATAGGCAAATGCATTAAAAACATCTAATAGGCCAGTGCAGTATAAACCCCTAATAAGCCAGTGCAGTATAAACCCCTAATAGGCCAGTGCAGTATAAACTTCTAACAGGCAAATGCATTAAAAACATCTAATAGGCCAGTGCAGTAGAAACCTCTAATAGGCCAGTGCAGTAGAAACCTCTAATAGGTCAGTGCATTAAAAACTCTTAATAGGCCAGTGCACTATAAACCCCTAATAGGCCAATGCAGTAGAAACTCCTAATAGGCCAGGGCAACCACATGTGCAGCTGGTGGGAGGAGCTAAATTTGACTTCAGTGCTGATTGAATTTAGAAACTGTGTGATATTGTAACATTCTAGTGTCACTGAGCATGTTCTGGTTTTGTCTCTTTATCATTTAACTATGATAGCTGTCGAACGCCGCTTTTGGAAAACGCACCACTGATTTGCGCAAGGGATTGTGAATTTGCTTGTGAGAAGGACCAGTACAGACTCACTTAAAGCACTGGTTACACAGCAAGAAAGTGTCAACAGCTGCCAGTAAAACCCGGGCATCTCCCAGGCTTTCAACAATGCACAACCACTATTTACTTCATTATATTGTATTTATCATCTCCCAGTATGTTGGATTTTGTAAAAGAATGTCCTACAAAATGCATAAGTGCAGTGAGACAAAAGATCTTATTGATGCTTATGGGCCATTGCTCCTGTTTAGTAAATAATGGCCATCAATAGTTTCCAACAGCATAGAACGTTAGTAAACCTCACCATATTTGCTGCATATGCAACCTATGGCATGACTGCTTATTTACTGTGATGCATCATATAGTTGTGATTAACTTGTGATGAAAATAACTGAAAATACTGGCTCAAATTTTGACTGTACATGACACTGCACTGTGAATGACCTACCGATTATAGTGTCAGGGACCAGGGGTCCTGTCCTCACTCTCTTCTTCCTCTCGCCACCTTCCTCACTGGGTGGTTCTAGAGCAGTTTCTTCAGATCCATCATTATTATCTGGTTCTGGAGCTATTTCCTCCACCTCTGGCTCTGGCTCTGGCTCTTGCTCAAGTTCTTCTACCACACCTTGAACTACAGGCTTGGGTTTGGACTTGGGCTTAGGTTTAGGTTTGGGCCCAGCAAGAGGCTCAGTGGTTGGGGCCTCCTCAGGTTCTTCAGGCTCTCCAGGCTCATCAGGCTCTTTAACTTGTTGCTGTTTCATTCTGTCCTCCCTTGCCTTCTGCAGCTTGGCTTGTTGCTCAGCAGCAATCTTCGCCACGTCGGCGCCACTCCCTCCCGCCTGGGTTGCTTTGCGTGCTGCCTTTTTTCCGCTGCTCTTTGGGTCATTGTCAGCTGTTCCAAGGACGGACAAACACAGACGTGTTAATATGCTCGACTGTAAATGGAAAACAGCTTGCATGGCCTTGCCACACCCCTCCAAATTATATTGCACTCAGTGGCATATAGTCTGCTGCACTGGTGAACAGGTATATCTCTCAGTTCAGCACGCTTTGTGATTTTCTATATTCCCTTGTTAAACAGATAAGTGGTTAATGAGGGGTCAGCAAACGGATAAATCTAATCTTACCCTCTACTATCAGCCAGGCATTGCAGGACTTGATTCCAACCACGGCAGCATATATGCCACTATCCAGCTTCATGCAGTCCTTCACCACCAGTCTATGGATCAGCATGTCCTCAGAAACTGTGATGTCATACTTTTCACCTTGCGCCAAGGCAACACTCTTTCCCAGCCAAGTGATCTTGGCAAGTGGAGCAGAAAGAACACACTCGAAGACCGCATCCTCTCTTTCAACTGCCTTTACCTCTTCAATCTTTACCAAGAAGTCCACCGATGGAACTGTAATGTATAATAAGTTGGAAATAGTAAGAGGAGTGAAAGTAAACAGTAGCGTGTATTAGAGCTGAGAATCTTTTAAAATACTTATACTGTTTTTTTGATATAAATACATTAACCAATAACATAAAATACGATACAAGTAGTATAAATAATAAATAACATTTAAGTTAAAGCTGCACTAGTTTGGAGACCTCTCTGGTTTAAATGTGTAGTTGCGCACAGAGTGCAGAAAAACATTCTGTAATGTCAGTTGTGCTTTGAACAACTCCGAAGATTTTAAGCGGTTTGAAAAACATTCAAAGAGAACTTAGTCAAAAAATGGTGAAGCATGTGTGTTATGAGGATGTGAGTGGTTTATCTACTATTGTCGTCATATCTTCACCAGTATAATGCTGATTGTGCATTTGAAACCTAAACATCGAGTCAGACCTTCTATGTCGAGCCTGCGTGTGTGACGTTAATATGTAAAGATATATTAGGTGGTCTGCAAACTCCCACAAGATTTGACCAGACGCCTCCAACTGCTGAATAATTACTTCCAGTGTTTTCTTCTGATGCAGTAATGTAACTTGCATTGTATAGCCCATAATTACATACATACAGAAAATGACATGGCATGTAGGTGATGGAGTTGCTACAATATCAGTTCCCAGTGATGGGAAAGAATTTAGTGCCAGAAAAATAATAATAGTAAGTATGCCCACATATAAATATAACTGAACATTTAAATGTTAGGTGACGTGATATCATATATGTATTGTATAACACAGATGACACGATCACATATCAGTGGACTGTCAGTACTAGAGAGTCACTAACTGCTGAAACCAAATTCCTTGTGTGTGTCAACATACTTGGCCAATAAACCTGATTCTGATTCTGATTCTGATCATGTCTGTGCAAATAGCCTGTGTGTTATGGTGAACATTTTAAGACATTCTAATACCACAGCATCAGGTTTCAAACTTAAAGTAAACACACAAGTAAAAACAACTCTTGTACATCAGGCAAAACAATTAGTTTCAGACAAGACAAGAACTCTCAGACAAGAAATTTTATGTGTCATTTTCAATTATGTTCTTTTTTACTAGATTAATTACAGTTCTGTGGCCAAATTAAAGACTCATATGGTATCACCGTGTTCCCTCCTATGCTTGCTTCAGTGTAAGAGATTATTGGAAAACTACAGGATAAAATGGTCAAGTAAAGCGGTTATTTTACGTAGTCACCTGGATAATGCACAGGCCTAACGACACTTATTCTTTGAGAATGTGCTTTTTAAGGAACTCCTAAGTTCGCAGCACACAGAATGGCATTGACATTAATAATACGTTCATGTCCTGTAACCGAGTCTTGTCTGTAGCTGTAAATCCCAATAAATCTTACTTTTAAAATCAGTAGAGAAGACATTGACTCCTTCAACATCTACTTGGTAGAGTCCAGCATCATCTGGAGACAGGCCGCTTACACTAAAGACGAACCTTCTGCCTGTTTGACGCAAACTGTGCTTCTCATCTGCCTCAACGCTGAATGGAATCATCACACCATCCTGTAGCAACAAATACAAAGAATATTTTAAAAACGCTAAATGACGATCCTTTGATTTGATATGTTAACAGTTTTACATGTGATGCTACAATTTCTAAGAAATTCATTGACATTATGTCACGTCCACGGGTCTATCTGACTCCGCGGATCCTCCAGACTCATTTCCCAGAGTGCACAGCCAGATGATGTCACACCCACATGCTCGCAGTCTACCAATCACTCTCGGTCTAGCTCTCCCCAGTACTGATTGCTTTCAGCTGAGACACCTGTTTATAAACCACACACACACACACACACACACACACACACACACACACACACACACACGCACACACACACACACACACACACACACACTCACTCACTCACTCACTCACTCACTCACTCACTCACTCTCTCTTTCTCTCACTCACTCACTCACTCTGTCTCTCCCAGGTATTACCCCTTTACATTGCTTACTCGCCCTTTGCTGTTGTGTAAAGCGTCCGGTTTGTTTAACAAAGCTCTTTTGACTTTTAGCTCTGCTAGCGTCGCGCCCAGATCTTTGCGCCTGACACATTATTAAAATAGTGCCTCACCTTATAGAGGAAGATTCTGGCATTGGGGTCCTTGAGGTCCATCTCAAATTCAAATTGCGCACATCCTGTATTTTTTATCTCAATGTGTCTCAGATTGCCCAGATGTTCAACAAACTATGAGGGAAAATGTAATGGTCAAACATTTGTGAGTTTATTTGTTAGCACAAATCCAGTTTAGGGTCTAGTCTGGACTAGTCAACAGAGTAGACCTCTTGACAGCAAACATTCCACATGATTTCACCTGTGCCTGCCGCTCTTCTATTTCTCTTTTCTTCTCATTCAGTTTCTTCAGCATCCAGCGAAAGTCAGTGACTCCATATTCAGCACAAATGCGCTCGTAGTCTTTCTTGTCAGCACTCAGCAACAGCTCCCAGAACCTTTCATCAACTTCTCCATCTTTTCTTTCTGCTCTTGGAACTTCAGCTCTGCGGCAAGAGACAAAGCAAATCTGACCTCACTTTTCAAAGCCTTGTCTGATGTGCAGTATTAGATTGTGTTGAGCAAATGGAATGCAAATACTAATTTAGTATGTGGAATGACCACGTCTTAATATCTTACCGGGTTTTCAGAGATTTCGTGAAATCTATCGACTGTTCACGTTGAGCTAGAAAACAGTGGTAGTAGTGTGAGTCAGGATGCCTTTTTCGATGCAAAGCACCTTACAGACCTGCATTGTAACTTACTCATTCTTTCACTCACTCACTCATGTTTAGCATGCAGAAAACTCTCCATAAAGCGTATCTGTTAGCATTAAAATGAAGTAGTGTCTTGCATCAGTGTGTCCTTCTTTCTTATATGTTTAGGTTCAAATTGTAACATTCATGACATTATGCAGACAGACCTTCTCGTGCCTCTTGCAATGCCTTGTTCTTCTTGAATCCAACTGTAATAAAACAAATGTTGCAGGTTCTGGTCATGGTTTTCAGATAACATTTGCCATTTGCACAACATTAAAGTTGCTGAAGTTTGCTGAAAGTAAGAAACTCAAGCTGTCCTGATTATTGATTTTCCCTGTTCGTATATATCTGCTAACATTTCTAATTCTAATTAAACTAAAAATTAGTAAAACAATAAGAAACCAGAAAGACATCTACTCACCCTCAATCACATTCAGTGTGGCAGTGACAACTGCACGTCCATACTCATTTTCAGCAAAACACTTGTAAGTGTCTGCCTGGTCTACGGCTACGTCAGGCATCTAGTGAAAAGATAATGAAGGAAAATCATTTTTAAATAAAAATTATGTTAAAGAATGGCACCAGTTTTATTGCGGCAACTAGAAAATGTACCCGCTTTTGAGAATACTGTGACCATGATAGTAGTGTTAACCATATAAGTAGTATACCTGTAACTGATGCTCTCCCATGATTGGATCATAGATAATACAGTATTTTTCTGTATCAGTAATGTCACCATTGTTTCGAGTCCATCTTACAGCAGGTGTTGGATCTCCGGTAATGATGGCTTTAAAAATAGCCAGTTTCCCTATTGAAAGAAGGATCAACAATCTCGGTTAATTTTTCTGTGACTGCAGACTTTACTGACCAGTTGGCAGTAAATCTGAGGAGCCGCTTGGAAGTTCTACCTTCCTGAATAGTCAAGGCGATGGGTTTTCTTGTGAAGTCTGGATGGCTCTTTCCTGCAGGAAGCTCTTCCACAAATTGAGTGATCATTACACCAGGAACTCTGGATCTCTTCCTGATGGCCACTAAAGGAAAGAAAGAAAATCAGAGCATCCTCTGACTGTAGTGATAAGTAGGGGTAAAACGGGTTCAGAGCGCACCTTGGGTTAATGTGAACGGCTAGTGTAGCTGAGATGCAGTATAGTCATTTGGTCGTTTTCTGGTTTTCACAGTCACGTAAGAACATGTTGAATCCTTGAATCTGTGAATGCTTCATGAAGGTGATATGTAACATGGATTCACTGCAAAAGACCTACCTTGTCCAGGAGCAGTGGGCTCCTCATCCTTTGACTTTGGAAACTTCATCGTATCACCAGTAACGTTGAGTATTCCACCCCTGTTTGAGCAGATTTGGTAAATGTTTCATAATAAAAATTAATATTGCTATTTAAAGACCACTCTTCACTTATTTAACTTCTAGTCAAAATAACCATGAAATAGTTATAATATCATCCACTTGCATTATGAAAAGTTTGAAGAAAACGAGCATGCTAAGAAAATGCAAATCAAAAATGATTAAAGTTACAGAAGAAATGGGACGCCTAACAAGCCTGCAGGACCCGGTAGACCACCAAAACTGTATCCATCAGATAAACAGCACTTAAAGCTTTCATCTTTGATAGACAGGAGAAAATCAAGCTCTACTCTTGCTTCAGATCTGTCCATCCTTCCGCTCTGAGACAGAGACACAATAGGTCTATAAAATGAAATGCAACTGACTGGCTGAACTTTGGAGGTATGGAAAAATTTCACTGCAGATATTGTTGAAAACAAGTTTTCTGAAATAAATGAAAGATATAAAGACTAAGGATATATTAAGTTGATGAGGTGTTACATACATGCCTTCTGCTTTATCCTAAGAACTTATAATTTAATTATATGATAATTGTTTAAATGAAGGGTGGCCTTCCACAGTGCTGTATATGTATGGAAGCAAAATCCCATCTGTGTTGTTTATGCTCTGTATACTCCTACACTCCATACACTGTATACTCTTTGTTTCATAAAGGTCAGATAGAAAGTTACTTTGACCAAGTTGGTCTCTTGAGAGGACGTGCCTAGAGGAGAAAAGGGTCAAGTTTTGCAATATCCGGTTCATTTAGAAGATCTATTCTAGGGCATGGACATCATACTTCGTTGAGTTTTGCTCCCTGAGGCAGTGAGTTTGGAGTGTGGCAACTGGGTACGACTCCTGTCAGATTTTCCTAGCAACAGTAAGAAAACTCCAGCTGGCTAGGGCATAATTCATGCGGCAGCGCAGATCAAGTTGGCAGAGGTGTCATTTATACCGCAGTGCAACCTCTGGATTTAGGCAATATGTCTACAGCAGGAATGTGATGCTGACACATTTGGAGTAAACCACACACTTGCTGAAGTCTCTATTAGATGCAACCATATGATTAGGAGAGAGAAAGGCATGAGAGGTCAGGCCTTATATACGAGGCACCATTTCTTCATGATTGGCAACAGTAAGAAGTGAATGGGAAGCATTCAGCGTGCTGCCCGTGCACATGTGGTTTTTCTTGGCCACGTGACGAAGTGCTGGCCAAGAGGCCTAATTCATATTTCTTCTGATCATCAAATGAAGTGTCGACTTGTTACCATGTAAGAATGCTCAGTTTAATATCTTGTGAAGCAATTTAGGTGCGAAGTGTTTTTGGTAGGACTTCTGAAACTGGAGCTAGTGTGAAACGACAGAGGCTTAGGTGTTGCAGCGAGCATGTGACCGGTACACTGAGAACGGTGTTTCTTTCTAAACACCATGTCTCACATGATGCGGTGAGATTTGGATCAGTTTTGCTGGTGGTAATTTAAAACCCCACTAAATGGAGGAATTTCTGTGATCACAGGGCAACCCCACATGTGCTCAGCAGGCTGAGTCAAATGGCCCTCCCTGCTCCTGCTTGGGATAGGTCACATACCTCATAAAACAGTCAGCCGGAGAGCTCTGATGCAAGTTCTCCTCTGGTTCCTAAGATCAGCAACTTTCCTTTACGGTAGAAGAATTTCATTTCGGGACTTTTAAAGGGCTAAAAGAATGTAACAGGGTCAGGACAAGGATGAAGGTTTAGGGCTGAGGTTGCAGTTAAGTCTGGTCAGTTCGAGGTTTTAATTAGGGGAGAGCATAAGGTCATAGCACACAACAAGTTCAATAATTTGTGCTGAATTAACACCCGAGATAATCTAATGTCACATTGTAGGTGCCGGTTTCACAGTGGAGGAAGAATAAGTAAGAACAGATAGAGATTTTGCTATGAAAGTAGACGTTGCTCACACTTGATTTGGATGGTCCCCTTATAGATGATCTACAGATCCTTATTAATAAATTATGAACACATTTTCTGGTAATAATCGTTTGATTATTAACGATATTAAAGTCATGGTTAGGTTTAGAAGTAGGTGTAGGTTATGCTTTGAGATTAGAGGTTTAGGCTTAGCAATGCATCCAGTGGAATCTTTCACACTCAACTTCAAGTTTAATTGCAGTTAATTGATATTTAGTTGAATGTTAGGCAAAAATGAACTGATAATCTACAAAGCAACTTCAGTGGACCTTCCAAATAAGGTGCTACCTAATGCTCATCAGCGTTTTTGAAAAGTACACTACTTGAAAATGAACTGAGGGAAGACGTGTTGGTCATCGAACTGGCTGTACATCATCGTAAAGCAGGCTGTTCCTGTCCTTGTCTGGGATGTCCATATTTGTACAAGCTAAAAAAATAGCCATGCCCAGCAACGGAGATGGGTGATTGATTTATAAATAAGCTCAAGATGCGTGAGGACCGTCCTAAGATGCAAGGCTCTCGCTGACCAGTGGCACCAGGGCTCCTCAGATTTTATGACTTCAGGATTTCTTCTCAGCCATGCTTAGCCCAGCCTGTTCAGGTCCCCTGCTGTTTTACAGGGTGTTAGCTTACATGCTTGGACTTAGCACCACATCTTAACGTGCCTTGCTTGGCTATGAATTGTTAATACATGTCAACATTTTGTCACGGCTCATGTTGGGATATTGTTGTAAATTATTTGGGCCTGATGACAGGAACTACCTTTAGGTATCCACCCGTTTAACAAGTGCAATGAATTTAGAGGGCTTACTTGCTTTCTGCCATTGTGTAGCAAGAACAAAGAGGTTTTAAAAGTTTTAAAAGATTAAAAGTTTTCCCTTTAGAAACATGCTGGAAATATACTCTTAGAAGAAATTCCACACAGACCATAGCAACAGATTATATATCATTGCTGTTCATAGAGAACAAGTACCTCCAGAACCTTTTCAGTAGAGGGCAAAAACATTATGTAAAGATATTTGAGCATTTCTGTTCATCCATTCATCATGCAATTCACACAATGTAAAGAGCAGCTTCTAGGCTCAAATGATGTATTGAGATGAATTGTTTTCTTTGGACAATATGTATATTTCCATATATGCAAATGTCCATTATTCCCTTGACGTAGAAGCATTTTTGTGCTGTTGATATCTGAAATAGTAAAAGATCACATAACTAAAACACAGTAATGTTTTTGACCCATAATATATTAACTTTGATAGTTGTCCTTGCTAATAAAGCTAAGACGCCATCTCTGAGTTGGTGGTTTGGAGTGTAATGTCATACAGTGATAAAAGCAAAGTTTATTTGTCATCCCAATAACCTGCATCACTCGCATTCCGATTCTTCTGTAAAAAAAAAAACATGCATTGTTCTTAGGCAATAATATTTTCATTAGCATTAGCATTTCATTACCCGACATCTCTGTTGTGCTTCGTACTAGTGATTCCGTCCTTTCTTTCTGTCTTTCAGCCTTCATCATGAATTTTACATTCTACCTGCAGTGCATCTTCATTTAGACAGAGGCCAAATTGATCTATGTATTTGCACCGTAAGACTTGGCAGCAACTCAGTAAATTAATTATTTATTTACACTCCAGGAGACATTTCTTGGCACTTAAAACATTCTGCTCGGTGAACGGATGCTAAGGAAAGGATGATGAGCAATGAGAGGGACTCAAGTGTAGATTGAGGACACATTTAAGCCTAAAGCCAAATTCTCATGTGTAAGCAGCCTATATGGTCATTCACAGAGCAGCTTCTAGCCCACTTCTGAGACCATTAGTGATCAATCTGTGCAATTAAGTCTGCCCAGAGTAGACAGGTTAAGTGTGTTTCTTGTTTGTATGCATTATCATGATCTATCTTACCAAATAGCTGATGAGAACTTACTTTGTGTGCACAGTGCCCTTTGCCCAGCTGCTTGCTGCCCAGCTCCCTCTGATGTTACAATGCCGACTCCCCTCCTTTTCAGGAACACAAGGCCTATTTGAGATGCTCTCTGCTGACCTCCCTCTGCTCCTGTGGCGAGGGTCGCTAAGAGATAGGCTTACTTCCAAGTGTGGGTCAACATCAAGAGTGTGAAGGCGACCTGTGACTCCTCCCTCAAGGCCAGAATTCAGGCGGTAGAATGCTACAGACAGGGGCTATAAGCTATAAGCCCTGCAAAACCCACCACTGGCTTTCCACAAGCCGAACATTCAGCAGAGCACAGAGAGCACCAAGAGCTGACTGGAAAAAGCTGCTGGTGAAGAGGTAAGAATGTGTGGCTTTAGAGGCTTCAAAAGAATAGCCTACCTGAACATGTTAGAAAAATGAAAGTAATTATAAGCGATGGAAGAATGTGAAGGGGGAGGGGGTAGCATCATTTTTCTACAACTCGTTATTGCGCATGACGGATTGGCTTCCTCAGAAAGGTTATGAAAAAATAGGTTCTTTTTGATCATTTGAAAGTACATAATGGAAAAGTCGTTTATTATGTTCTGACTGAGTTCTAATTAACCACTTTAAAGGAGACCCGTTTATCATTTCTTTGTTGATGGACAATAAGTAGATGTTGTTGGTACCTACTAAATTCTTGGATGCAATCTCTCGATACATTTATCTGAGCAGGGTGGATGCCTGTAGTGCAGAGCGAGTTCTGCTCTCATTGTCCATTTAATCAGCTCCACTTACCATATAAGAGCACTTAATAGGTCTGTAGTCCATCTGTTTCTCTGCATACTTAGTTCATCCCCTTTTACCCTGTTCTTCAGTGGTCAGGACCCCCACTGGACCACCATAGTGCAGGTATTATTTGATTTGATAAGTAGAAGATATTGGTACCTGCTGATTTCTTGGATGCAATCTCTCATTACTTTCAACTGACTGGAGTGGATGCCTTTAGTGCAGTACAGTAGAGCGTTTTATTTATTTATTTATGTTTTTATGTCATGCAAAAGTATCATCATCATCATCCATATATGGAGTTGAGGAAGCAGAGTGAGGGCAGTGTAATTCATACTGCTTTAGTGACACTAAAGTCTGTTTAACACCAGAGCACATACCTAACTATGCTGGGAGCTGACGTTACACAGTGAGTCGTGCTATTTGACTCCAAGGTAATGATAGTGAAAGTGTCCGACTATAAATAACAGTAACGGAATGTTCCACGTTTTAGTATTTAGTCCCTGAAAAGAATTTAGTCCCTATATTGTTGTTGGTTTCTTTCTCTTATGTTTCATTTCATTAGACATTCATTCATCTAATATAGACCTGATATTACAATAGTCACAGTGCCATGGTACTGGGGCTGGCAAAGAACAGCATATATGGCAAAAGTATCCTATACTTCAAGATATTGTGCAAATACTGTTGCATCACTACCTGATTATAAATTGCACAACTCAGGCCATTTCATCAAGTTGAATAGTTTATTTACACCAACTTTCTTTCTGTGATATAACACAGAGATATGTGGCATTCCAAGTCCAATTTCCCCATATTGTTGTTGTTCATCATTATTTTTCTTTTAATTTTGTGCTGTAGTATGTCAGCATAAGCATACATCAATGACGAATTCATGCATAATAATTACAAGTTTAAGAAAGAGGAAAAACAACTATCGGATCAAAAAACTGTAACTTTTGATTCATTTAATTAAGCTAATCCTTTTAGAAGTGAGCCATCAAGAGGCAAACAAACTGCTCCATGAAATACATTCTTCCAAAAAAATCAACAACAACAAAAAGAAAAAACTGCTGAGAATCAAAGAAAAACCAAAAAGCAAATGTCCTAGAGATGAAGTGTCTGTGTTATTTTGATATCCATTAATTAAACAATGCATCCCTATTACATACTGTAAAATGTGTTGCAGCAAAAAACAAAATGTTAAATATCACATGTGATGGCATATCTGTTTTTAAAATGTACATAATCAGCTAAATGAATGACGTGTTAGAGGTAAACCTTCTCTTCTTTGTCCAGGGATGACTTTTATTCTGAAACATAAAACAAACATAGAAATAAAAAATAATGAATTAAAAAGCAATAAGGTTACAGCATTACTTTATGCTGTAGTTTTATTCACAAATGCATTAAATTGACTTGATAGATCTGATTTTTGGCACAAATTTGCACCAGCACAAGTGAGACACGTTAGGATCATTTTGAAGTTGTAAGAGATGTAATCAAGATATCTTTGTAGCTGAATTGAATATACAATTGAAATGTGCTTTAAAACATCCATGAAAAATACTGGTTAGAATAACAAAAAAAAAGGCTTTAAAGGCTTACCTCATTTCTCCCTTTTTATTTTCTATCTATACACAAAAGTTGGAATAGCCCAAATCAAATGACATTATTTGGGAACAATATGCTATTTTCCTACAAATTTTCTATACATTTTCTATTTTTATAGTTTAGTATACTATATATTAAAAAAATATAAACTTAAATTTAAAGTGTGCCATTACTTTTACGCAGGTCATATTTTATGTTTTAGTTATTTTTTTTCCAATATGTTAAATTCCGCAAAAAAACTGCAATTGTGCATTAAATTATGCAGAACTGTTTCTGTTCAGGCACGTGTTACTTATTTTTATTTAGACAATCACCATAACATGTCATTTGACTGCCCAAACGTTTGCACGCGACTGCATGTACTGTACACCGACTCCATTTGGTATGCCTCCTTGTTTCTACACTCATTGTACTTTTTTTTACTTCCACTTACCATATAGGAGCACTTCTACCATTACAGACTGTAGTCTACCTGTTGCTATGCATACTTTGTGCATCCCCTGTTCTTCAATGGTCAGGACCCTCACTGGACCACCACAGAGCAAGTGTTATTTGATTTGATCATTTAAATGCTGGATCATTCTCAGCACTGCATTGACAATGACGTGGTGGTGGTGGCTGGATAGTTTTGGTTGGTGGACTATTCTCAGTCCAGCAGTGACACTGAGGTGTTTAAACACTCCAGCAGATCCACTCCGTCAGTGTCACTGTAGTGCTGAGAATGGTCCACCACTCAAATGATACCTGCTCTGTGGTGGTCTGTGGGGGCTCTGACCATTGAAGAATTGTGTGAACAGGGGCTCACAAAGAATGCAGAGAATCAGATGGACTACAGTCTGTAACTGTAGAACTACGAAGCACATCTATATGGAACGTAGAGCTGATAATATGGGCAATGAGTGTAGAAACAAGGAGGTGTACCTAATGAAGTGGCCTGTGGGTGTATATGAGAGAAAGGGAGGCTTGAAGCTCTCACCTCTGACCGTGAGTTTGGTGGAGCACTCTACTCTTCCTAATGGATTCTCAGCAACGACTTTGTACTCTCCTGTATCCTTGGGGCCCACCCTCAGGATAAGCATAGAGCAGACGCCACATGTGTTGGTGATGTAGTAGTTGGTGTTTGTGTTAAGGCTGAGGTTGTTGCGGTACCAGGTGACGTGGGGCGTGGGGTCACCTCTTACAGCACAACTCATGTAGCACTCATAGCCATCAGGAGCTGTGTGTAGCTTCAAGGGAACCAGGAACTTGGGAGGCCTCTCGAGGTTGCAGGTTTTAGATTCAGGTAAGACCAATATGAATTTTTCTGCAAGAGATGAATGCACATTAACCACGAGCCATCACACAGTCGCAACTGCTTTTGATCACCTGGGTTAGTGTCCTTCACTGACTAAACAACATGAAGCAAACAATCAAAGTATGATATGATGCCTTGTTAGAGCCTGACTTCAGGCAGGGTAGGCAGATATGGCTTACTATTGAGCTTAGATGGCTATGTTCAACCATCTTGCTATACATAGAATATGCACCCTCTAGTGGAAGGGGCAGTGTAGTATACAAAAGCTTAATGTAGATCTATGAACCTGGCTGTTTAACAGCATTGGTTCAGATGTAGTAAATCACTGCTGGTACAGATTAAAGAGTCTATATACTCTAAAATGTGCCTTGTTAGTGCCTTAGCTACAATTAAGAAAAGACATTAAGTCAGTTTAGGAGGGATTTAAATGTGCCTGTATCAGACCCTCATCACAAACCTTTCTTCTCAGGTATAAACCACTTTGTGGACTCAGAGGGGGCAGACTGCCCCATGTCGTTTTTGGCGTAGACTCGGAACTGGTACTCTCTGCCTGGCAAGATATTACAGACTGTGAATTTGTTGTTAAAGATGCGGTCGGCCACTGTGTGCCAGGTCCTCTTGCTGGAGTCCCTCTTCATCACCATGTAGTGCAGGCGGTCATCTCGTTTCTCATCCGGTGAGGCCGTCCAGGAGATTGTCACAGTAGCTGGTACATTCTCATCCAGTTCCACTGGGCCTGGAGGCTTGGGCTCATCTATGGAAACACAGAAATACAAAGCATGTGTTTATTTGGTTAGTTCTCATTGGTGTTATATACTGTACATACATGGTATGAAACATAGTAAATAGTAAATAATAAAAGTTCCTAATTATAATATACAGCATGTGTATATACAATCACTATATGTCATTAAAATGAATGCAAATAGATATAACTGCTATAGGTAATTGCATGGATTTGTTAAATTTTTTAAATCACAATTTGTTAAATCACCCGCATCAGCATGCTTGATTTAAATTAATGAAGGATTGATTAGTAAATCGGGGCTTCTACAGAAAGAGGTTTGGAAATTTCTCAGGAGCCTAAAATGTTTGCATAGCCCTGTATGTAATACGTAATGTCAATAGAATAATTCTCTTGGTCCATTCATCATGAAATATTCACATAATGTAAACATCAGCTGACGTTTAAACGGTGAGGCCTTGATAATGATGTACAAATAAGACCGAAGTTCAGCTCTGAGTCTACCTGTGACTCTGATCTCGGTGCTGAAGGTCTCCTGGCCCACAACGTTCTTGACTATGATGGTGTAGATTCCACTATCACCGCGCTCTGCAGATGGGATCAGGATCTGAGAGCCTCCTTCAGTATTGCTAATGGTGACACGCTTGGAGACTGGAACTCCGTCCTTAAGCCAAATGACCTCAGGCCAGGGAGAAGCCTGAGAATGGTATGAGGAAGTGTTAAGAACAGTGTAGACCACATTTCACAGTATATTCCCTGGCATTAAATGGACCTCCATTTTACTTTTAGTTTATTGCAGTTCATCTTCACTATACTTGTCAGAATGGAACCAAACTATCACCAGTCTTACAGCATAATGTGAGCAGACTGAGATGGAATTTGCCAAGCAGTGGACAATGGACAGAAGTTTTCTTTCATGTTTTCTGATGTTTTATGAAACAAAATATCGGCACATACCACAAAGTTAACGTTGAATCGTGTTGAATTTCCAGCTCTGACTACCAAGAAGCTCTTCATCTTGGAATCTGTAAACTTTGGTCTTACTACAAGAGATAGAGGGAGGCAGAATAATTTATGGAGAAATCATCATCCTGTATCTCTAGACGTTCAAAATGATGTTTGCCCAGTGACTCACCAGGGGGTGGCATAGCCAGAATGTAGTTATCCAGCTCCTTAGATTCTCCCAGCCCGCCTTCATTAAATGCCACCACTCTCACCCAGTACATAGCCATGGACTTCATTCCCTTCACAGTGTAGGAGGTCATGATAATGGCACTGGTATTGCAGCGTTCCCATTCCGTACTTTCTGCCGGTCTGATTTCAACAAAATATCCCTTGGCTTCATCATGCACTCCCGCTTCTTCTTTTGGTTTAGTCCAAGAAAGGGATAAAGTGGTGTATGTGGAATCTGTCACTTTCAGGTCGACGACTTTACCAGGAGGTTCTAATTGGGGAGGGAAATTGTAATGGTATCATTTTTGCTGGCATGATAACTCACCAATCAGGGTGAGGGGAAATGAATAATGTGCAGCCCTAAAGCAGAAAAAAACTAATGGTTTCCTAAGCAAAGATGAAAACAATACCGCACTACACACACTTTTTATCATTTGCCTCTACTGAGCAGTTGATGGCTTGGCTTACTTTTGGGATCTCTGGCAAACACAAACTCTGATGGGGAACTTGGTTCACCAGCTCCAGATATGTTGACAGCAGCCACACGGAACTCATACTCCATGCCCTCAACAACATCTCTGCACTCGTATTTCTTGGCTGTAAATAACAAGCATTTCTTAGTATTCTTGACTGTTAATATTGAATTGTAGTGCCTGAATACGTTAATATCAGTAAATAGCTAAATAGAATAACTCAGTGAAGAAAACCACAAACTTTTGATGGGTTCCTCTGGTCTATTAACAAGTCCCCATATGTTGCTGCCCTTCTTGCGCTTCTCTAGGTTGTAGCCCAGAAGGTTTGAACCCCCGGTATTGGTGGGAGGGGCCCATGACAGAGTGATGCAGTCCTTGAAAGCGCTAACCACTTTAGGAGCAGAAGGTGGGCCAGGATATTCTAGGAAAGCGCAAAAATTTAATAAAAAAAATGATGTTGTAGTTCCATCAGGGAGTCTTTGATTTAGTGACTGTCAGTGCTTAAAGTACCACAGTTTGCTGTAAATAAGAATCTCACCTTTAGTGCCAGCTTGGACGTCTTCAGTCTCATATAACTCGCTAATGCCCTCTGGGGTCTCAGCTCTGATGCGGTAGCAGTACCTTTTACCGTGATCCACATCAGTGTCTTTGTAATAAGGCTCTCCGGGAATAAGTCCAATCTTCTTCCAGGTATTGCGTCCAATTTGATTGCGTTCAAGGATGTAATGGCCAATGGGGCATCCACCGTCATCTTTTGGTGGGCGCCATTTGACCTCGATGCAGTTTGAAGAGGCTTCAATTATCTCCAGAGGACCAAGGGGAGGGGTGGGTTTATCTGTTGGAAATCACGCCTAGATATTAGATGTAATGTGGAAAAGTAAATTGGTAACGTGAGAATTATTTAGTTCTAATTTTTTTTTTTTTAATGCTTACCCAGCACAACAAGATTAGTAGTGGCTTCAACAGTGCCAAACTCATTCTTAATTTTGACCTTAATTTCGCCTGAGTCTTTGCGCTGTAGTTTGTTCAGAAGTAGACGGCTGTAGCCTTCTGCATTCTCGATCTTGCAGTTTGTGTCTGGTGTAAGTTCTTCACCTTCTTTGTACCACTGTATTTTAAAGGGCTCCCGGCCAATATATGGGATCTTGAAAGCAGCTTTCTGATTATTTTTGACCACTGTTGGTACGACAAATGCTTCAACTTCCTTTGAATCAAATCTTGGTGGATCTAGGGAACAAAATCATTTCAGAGTCCAGAGAATATTATGTAACTGTAAAAAGCAAACATTTTATACACCGATCAGCCATAACATTAGAACCGCCTCATTGTATCTGCACTCTTTATCCATTTTATCAGCTCCACTTACCACATAGGTGCACCTTGTAATTCTACCATTACAGACTGTAGTCCATCTGTTCCTCTGGATAATTTATCCCCCATTACTTTTTTTTTCAATAGTCAGGACCCCCACAGGACCACCACAGAGCAGGTATTATATGGGTGGTATTATACTGGATCAGACACAGCAGTGCTGCTGGAGTGTTTAAACACCTCACTGTCACTGCTGGACTCAGAATAGTCCACTAACCAACACTATCCAGACAATGGTTTCCTGTGGACAGTGTCCTGTGGGCAGCGTCCTGTGGGGAGCATCCTTTGACAGACGGATGAAGGACTAGAGGATGACCAGCAACAACTGTGCAGCAGCAGATGACCTATCATCTCTGACTTTACATCTACAAGGTGGACCAGCGAGGTAGGAGTGTCTAATAGAGTGAACAGTGAGTGGAGACAGTGCTTAAACACTCCAGCAGTACTGCTATGTCTGATCCACTCACACCAGCACAGCACACACCAACACACCACCACCACCTCAGTGTCACTGCAGTGCTGAGAATGATCCACCACCCACATAATACATGCTCTGTGGTGGTCCTGTGGGGGTCCTGACTATTTAAGAGTAGGGTTAAAGGGGGACAACAAAGTATATAGAGAATCAAATGGACTATGGTCTGTAATTGCACTACATAGTGCTCCTATGTAGTAAGTGGAGCTGATAAAAAAATGGGTCAAGGATACAAGGAGGAGGTTTAATGTTATGTCTGACATATATATATGTATACCCACACATGCATGCTACCAGCAAATGGTCTACGGTCTGCACCAACCTTCGACAGCGATCACAGCTTCAGTCTTACGCCCATCAGCTTCAAATTTGTACTTTCCTGAAAACTCCTCTGTCACTTTGTGGATTTTAAGTTTATGAGTAACACCATCTTTGCTGATGGTCATACCCTCGGTGGAACCTGTGATCTAGAAGAAAGTAATATAAAAACACACTCAACATTTTCTGACAGGAATTATGGCAAAGCAAGGCAGTGTTTTTTTTTACATTATTACTTTTTAATGTTCTCAAAACACCTTCAAGGGGGTTTTACATATCTTGTCAAGAAGAGTTATACTGTACCTCTTTACCGTCTTTGTACCAGAGCCCCTTGCATTCTGCACTGCTAAGTTTGCAGACCAACTCAGCTGCCTCTCCCACAATAGCCTTGCAATCCTCCAGGCCAGCAGAGAAGTGCACTCCGGGATCTGCAGTTCATTTGGGCAGGTAATTTAGGCACAATGATCCTTTTGTCTGACTCACCTAGGTCAGTGATTCCCAACCCACGCCCTCAAGGTCTTTACTTTTTCTTCATATGTTCAAAGTGGGTTGGAGCAAAACTGCAGACTGTATGGGAGCCCTGAGGACCAGGTTAGGGGCCACTAGCCTAGGTTATACATTTTTAGTGTGTGATATCACTTACCTGACATTTAGATGTTGTATTCAGCTAGATATTTTACATTTAATCACAAATTCCATGTATTTTATTAAATACATGTTTAAATGTAAAATATGAGGTTAACCATATGTTAAACAAACTTTAATGTCAAACAAACTGTAACATTCAGTGACATTCAGGTGTGTGTTGTTTCTGTGTTTCTGGCTCCTTGTCTTGATGTGGGATCACCTTTGTTTTTCCTGCTGTTTAATCATAATCGTTCATGTCCAGATAGCTGCCTCTTCCGAAGTTCTTCTAGTTGCTTTCAATCGCTTGCTTCCTTACTTCTCTTACAAAATGTCTTCACCTGAGTGCAGCAGTCTCCTAATGAAAACGTTCAGTGCTCTTCTTTCAGTCTTCAGTCTTATCTCAGGAACGCACCAGGGCATCTGCTTCTGTATTCCTTATGTAAAAGAGTGATCGTCTCTGTGTCTACCAGATGTGTCTTCATTCTGTCCACTTTCTCTTGGTTCTTGTTCAAAGAAAGTAATTTTGGTATTTTTTATGTATTTTTTCTATTATGTGATTAGCTTATTAACTTAAACAAGTGTGGTAAACACAAGACAAACACACTGAACACACAAACATTGTGCACATCAACATGTGGTTTTTCCACAACAAACATTGGTCACAAATCAGACTCTTAAAACATCTTTTAATTAATTAAAGTTAATTAATATAATGGTCAGATTTGGTCATTTAATATTCATAATATGGTCCATTTTGGAAAGCAACATTTGAGCTGTTGGGGCTTGCATCTTTGTGACTTTATTCAAATGACCTGGATCCAATAGAAAAACATGAAATTGCAGAATTACAAAAGAACTAGGTTTACTTCAATGTGTCCTATAAATTTGGAAAAAAGGACTGATTCTGTTCTGTACAGTCTCCAAATTCATGGACAAGTTAGTTTAGTAGAGGTTGTGCTGTTGGTTAAGAACGCCTCTATTGATGATGTGATGAAGCATCAGTAATGTAACAGATTACGTGTAACAGCTCAACAGTGCCACAGTTGCATTGTTATTCTGGTACCCTGAAAGCAGTGGCAAAGCCATTCTTGTGCCAAATGACTCCGTAAAAAATTGCTTCCATGCATTTTTTGACGCAGCCTCTACCATGTCTTACCAATTACTGTCTCTGGAAGTACGGGGCCTTGTCTTGTGCGGCCTGAACGCTTGCCGGCTCCATCTGACTCATCTGCTGTACCTTCAGTTCCCTCAGGGGTAGCCCCCTCACTGCCTTCGGGCTTGGCACCAGAAGGGCTGTCTTGTAGGTTATCACCTGGGTTACCTCCCGGATTATCAACTGGGTTACCTCCTGGAGTATCACCTGGGTTACCTCCTGGAGTATCACCTGGGTTACCTCCTGGATTATCACCTGGGTTACCCCCTGGGTTGCCGTGTGGATTGCCTCCTGGGTTGCCGTGTGGATTGCCTCCTGACTTGCCATGTGGATTGCCTCCTGACTTGCCATGTGGGTTACCTCCTAGGTTGCCATGTGGGTTGCCTCCTGGGTTGCCATGTGGGTTACCTCCTGGATTGCCATGTGGGTTGCCTCCTGGATTGCCATGTGGGTTGCCTCCTGGGTTGCCATGTGGGTTACCTCCTGGGTTGCCGTGTGGATTGCCTCCTGGGTTGCCATGTGGATTGCCTTCTGACTTCCCATGCGGGTTACCTCCTGGGTTGCCGTGCGGATTGCCTCCTGGGTTGCCGTGTGGATTGCCTCCTGGGTTGCCATGTGGATTACCTTCTGACTTCCCATGCGGGTTGCCTCCTGTTTTGCCGTGCGGATTGCCTCCTGGGTTGCCATGTGGATTGCCTCCTGGGTTGCCGTGCGGGTTACCGTGTGGATTGCCTCCTGGGTTGCCATGTGGATTGCCTCCTGACTTGCCGTGCGGGTTGCCTCCTGGGTTTCCATGTGGATTACCATGTGGATTACCATGGGGGTTACCATGTGGGTTGCCGTGTGGGTTACCTCCACCTTTAATTTGTTCATTTATTTATTTTTTTTTTTTTTAGAAATTGATGATGAGAATTTTGGCATTGCAGAGAAGATCACAAAGTGCATTTAAATGACATCAAGGACAATAAAAACAAGTAACACTGAGGAGAGAGGTAACAGAACAACAATGACAGAAATGCAGACAAACACTGTGCTTTTAGAGGTACATGGTATGCTAAACCATAGCCAGTAAACTTACTGTACCTGCAAAAACTGTCATGGGAAGTACAAAGGTTACAACATAGAAGAATCAGATCTAGTCCAAGACTAAGCATGCGTATCCAGAGGATGTTTGCTTCTAATACTCCCATCAAACCTTAAAACTAAGTGAAGTATTTCTAACACGGATTAATTCGTTAAATTAGGCGACAGAGAGATGATTTGTTAACATGGATAGCTGAGATGTGGAAATGTATCTCTTGTACAGATGATAAGACAGTCACAAAACTGACACCACTGAGATACATATGATACACAGACATGTACAAAACGAACACTGAGCATGGACACACATAGCACAGAACAGACTCACAAATAACTGGTACACAGATGTTGCGCATGATAAAAATTAGGAAGCTTGTGGATGGTGTTAATAAGTGGTATAGACGCTTTATTGTGGGATGTGTTTGTATTATTTTTGTTAAGATGGATAATACACAAGCGTTATCAACAGTTGCTTCTAGGATGTAATCATGATAACATGACAAGTTATCATACTGTACATTCCAGTAGAGCAACTGTGATAAGGAAACTTCAACTATTCAGCATGCTTGAACAACAGATACTGAAATTTTCCTTTAGGTTTAAATGTTCATTCAGGGATCTAGTTGGCAGTGTTGTTAAAGCGTTAAGATAATACATTAGAGAGTAACTTGACTCCTAGTTGATAATGTTGGGCTAAAATCTTACCAATCACAGTGTCTGGCACCAGTGGGCCTCGCTTCATACGAGAATGCCCCTTAGTTTCCTCAGTTTGCCCAGTTTCTTTAACTTGAGCAGCTTCAGGTAGATTTGATTCTCCTACCATAGGTATGGGTATAAATAATGAATCAGTTCTGTCTGATTATTTGTCTGATAATCAAGTTGCCTGTTAACTCCTTAAATGACCAGGCCTGGTGAAAGTTCCAAACTTTTTTTTTGTTTTCACACATGCACAGACTGAAGAATCAGAAAGAAATCAGAGTACGAGTATACATGCACTGTGAAGCCTGATTACTGAGTTAAAATCCAGCTCTCTTTATCAAATTTAATCATTAGATTTCTAGGCCTTAATCCAGCCTAGGAAATCAGAGTATGCTGTTTACGTGACCACTTGAATAATCAGGTAACTGCAGAAATCCAATTATTGTCAGGTTATTAAGAACAACGTCATTATGTGTGGGGTCTTTCATTTTCAACATCTTTTTTGATTGTAAAATCCTGAAGTGTGGGCCAGGCATAACAGTGCAGCCGTGTCAGAGATGGAGGCCTAAATCAGCCATAATTCCAAATAACCATAGATGCAATGTTGTTGTTTTCATATACTATGTACACTTTTATCAATCCACATTCAAATACTGATTATATTTAATATTCTGTGAGCTATAGCTCTGTTTTAATGTGGAGGTAAGTTTAAAACTCATGTCCTTTCAGTCAGCACTGTTTATTCTATATAAGTTGTATTGTGGTCCATGTAGTTTCTGGACAATAATAGGATTTAATAAGCCTGGTATTTTAAGGGGTTAATAAGCCTGCTTGAACAACAGATATTGTTTTTTTTAAGATAATACCAGTTATATAATGTTCATATAAGGACCTAGTGTCAGTGTTTCCAACAGGTCTGAAACACACCTAAGGGGGGCAGGTTATTTGAAGGCAGAGAGTAAGTGATTGCTAAATACCAACAGGGGTAAAAGTGTAACTGTTCATTCATAAAAATATTTCATTTGTTAAACTGTGGCTGAAATGGATGAAACATACTTTAATGGTCTATATACAATGGCATATTTGTGGGAAACACTGATTTGTCAATCCTGTTAACATATTAAAATATTATATTAGAAAATTAATGTTTGTTTCAGTTCAGTACTGAAGTTAAGGCCCAGGCCGAACTCTTAGCAATCACACTGCAGGAATCACCCTCAGTCTGTGCTATTTCCTCAGTTTATATCTTGGGTATCTTCATGTAGATTTGATTCCCCTACTTTAAGTGTTGGTATAAATACTAAAGCAGTTCCATATTATTATTTGTCTTAACAATAACAAAATAAATGGTCAGGCCTGCCAACAAGTCCAGACTTTATAATGCTCTTCTAATGCCTATGAATCACTGAGTTTTCATCATAGTCCATGAATTAACTGAATAATCTGAATAATGGATGAAGCCTGGGGCTGGAGTTAATAAATATGACACCAGATAGTAAACTTTTGTGAGAAATTTCTTCATAGTTATAACAATTGTGTATCATTTATTCAAGAATCTAACTGGCAATGTTATGAAAGTGTTAAAATATTATATTGGAGAATTACTGTTTGCTTAAAAACTTCATTATGTCTAAGTTGAAGTTACCAATTACCAGTCGGTGCCTGGCATCAATAGGCTTTGCTTCTCGTGAGAATGCCTCAAAGTCTGTCCTGTTAGGGCAGCTTTATGGAGATTTGGTTCTCCTTCCATAAGTATTGGTATTAATGTTAAATCAGTTCTGTTTGAATGTCTGTCTGATAATCAACTTAGTGGTTTAGGTAATACTAATTTTGTAACAAGAATCTAATTGACAATGCTGCTACAATGCCAAAACATGTATAAGAGAATTAATATTGGCTTCAGTTCCCTTCTGATTATGTCTAAAATAATGGTCAAGCTAAACTCTTAACAGTTACAGGGTCTGATATCATTGGGCCATGCCTCACACGAGAATGCCCCTCAGTCTGTCCTGTTTGCCCAATTTGTTCAACTCAGGCAGCGTCATGTAGATTTGACTCTCCTGCCATAAGTAGGAGTATAAATGATAAACCAGTTCTGACTGATATTAGTCATGTTTATTAACTCCTTATATGGTCAGGCCTGACTTTGAGCATACTCTTCTGTTACCTAAGAATTGTTCAGCCATTGGGCATTGTATTTCATGTAATTACTAAAAAATTTTAGGATGTAAGGGGTCTGGGATGTTTAAGGGTTAATACGCATGCTTGAACAAAAGATCATTAACATTTTGTAAAAATTAAAGTTAATAACAGGTATGTGATGTTCACTCAAGGGTCTAGTTGGCAGTAATGTTAAGTAAATGATAGTACAGTATTACATTAGAGAATTAATGTTGGCTTCAGTTCACTTCAATTTATGTCTAAGTTAATGTTCAGACCAAGCTCTTACCAATGACAGTGTCTGGCACCAGTGGGCCTTGCCTCACACGGGCATGCCCCTCAGTCTGTCCTGTTTGCTCAGTTTGTTCAACACGGGCTGCTTCGCCATTTGATTCTCCTACCATAAATATTGGTATACATATCAAATCAGTTCTTTCTGATTATTTTGGATTAACAACTTAGTAATTGATAAGCATGCTTGAAAAACAGAGAGTGTTTTTTTATACTCCAATGATCTAAATGATCTAACATTTCACTCAAGGATTTGGTTATACTATTAAAAGACTTAAGTGTTATGTTAAAGAATTAATGTTGGCTTTACTGCAATACAGTTTAATCAATCTAAGTTTATGTTTAGTCCAAAATCTTACCAGTCCTGGTATCTGGCACCAGGGGGCCTTGCCTCATGTAAACATGCCCCTCAGTCTGTCCTGTTTGCCCAATTTGTTCTACCCGGGCAGCTTCACGTAGATTTGATTCTCCTACCATAAGTATTGGTATAAATTGCAAATCAGTTCCGTCAAGTTACTGTCCTATTCAGAATTTTTCTAGTTTTTTAAATATATATATATATATATATATATATATATATATTGTGTGTGTGTACATTGTTTTAAAAGCACAATAACAATCTAATCTAATCCAATCTAATAACTTCTCGCATACATAACAGAAAGCATCATAAAGAGTGCGCCTAATAATAGCAAATGTTATTGATGAATAATAATGGGATAAATTAAACTACTGATATAATACCGGTACAAATCTATGAACATATAATACAGAAGTCTGTACATCATAATTTGGCTAGAAACTTTCTTGCAATTCATTTTGGACCCAGGTTCTGAGTCGACAATTGAAAATTTCAGTGCAAGAATGTTAATTCATTGCTCACAGCATTGGAAATACTAGCACAGAGCTGAATAAGAAGCAAAGGATTGATTTCCAAAGGTCCATAGTAAGATATGCCTTTATGTATGAATTAGTTATCATTGCTAAGGCAATATATATATTTTTTTTAATAGGCTTTTTTAACAGAAATGGCAGCACTACTCTGGACCTTAAATCAAAGCTCTCGGATTAGGGAGTTTGTGTTTGGAATGCAGGCAAGTCTGTATGTCCCCTTACCTTTTACAGTATCTGGTACCAAAGATCCTGCTTTTGCAAGCCTCCTAGCTTTAGCACCAGTTGCACCCGTACCATCAGCATCTTCCCCCAATGAGCCATCTCCTCCAGCACCTCCTGCTCCTCCTGGACCACCAGGACCTCCTGGTCCTCCTGGACCACCAGGACCTCCTGGCCCTCCTGCACCACCAGCACCTCCTGCTCCTCCTGCACCACTGGCACCTCCTGCTCCTCCTGCACTACCAGCACCTCCTGCACCACTAGCTCCTCCTGCTCCTCCTGCACCACCAGCAGCTCCTCCTGCACCACCAGCAGCTCCTCCTGCTCCTCCTGCACCACCAGCAGCTCCTCCGACTCCTCCTGCACCACCAGCAGCTCCTGCTCCTCCTGGACCACCAGCACCTCCTGCTCCTCCTGCTCCTGCAAGACTGGTTCCTCCTGTAAGACCAACTCCTCCTGCAAGACCTGCAAGGCCAACTCCTCCTGCAAGACCAACTCCTCCTGCAAGACCAGCAACTCCTGCAAGACCAGCAGCACCAGCAGCCCCCGCTGCTCCTGCAGCACCTGCACCAAGCTGTCCTGCTGCAACTGCAGCTGCATTTTTGGCCAGTGCAGCAACAGCTGCTGCTCCAGCTGCAGCAATCTCCTCTGGGCTCAGACCTGCCTCTCTGGCCTTGGCTTCGGCCAGCTTCCTTGCCTCTTCCTCAGCTTTGGCTTGGGCTTCCGCTGCTGCAGCTGCCGCTGCAGCTTCTGCTGCAGCTTTGGCATCTTTCTCTGACATGCCTTTAGCCTTAGCTGCAGCAAGCGCTGCCTCAGCAGCTTTAGCAGCGGCTGCTGCCTGAGCAGCCGCGGCAGCCTGTGCGGCCGCCAGGGCAGCTTCAGCTTCGGCTCTGGCTTTGGCAGCAGCCGCCTCCTTCTCAGCTTGGGCTTTCTTGGCGGCCTCCAGCGCCTCCGCCATCTCTTTCTTATTCTTCTCTTGCTGTTCAGCAGCAACTTTGTCCAGATCAGCTCCACTGCCACCTGCTACAGTGGTCTTGCGGGCAACCTTTTTGCCTTTTGCTCCCTCTTTGTCAGCTGCAGGCAGACAATTTTACAGAAGGTGTGAGGATAAAATATACAGATAAAAAGTGACCCAATCTGACTATACTAGGTAAAGATCATTGCAAGGATTCCATTACTTTGGGTTGTATGCTGAACCTACCTTCTACCACAAGCCAAGCACTGCAGGACTTGATACCAGCCACAGCAGTATAGATCCCAGCATCCACAGGCATACAATCGATGATCTTGAGTCTGTGAATCAGCTTATCCTCGGAAACAGTGATCTCAAATTTATTGTTGTTCGAAAGTGGGGAATTTTTGAATGACCATACTATCTGGTTCATGGGTATGGAAGTCACACACTCAAACATTGCATCTTGTCTTTCTTCAGCCTTCACTTCCTGAATCTTCACAACAAAATCTACAGGGGGAACTGAGTGAAACAGACAGAGAAACAATCAGTACAAAACAGCTTAATATACTGCTGAGAAATGTCTTTTTGAAGCCGTTGTTCTAATTACTTAAAACCTACTCTTGAAGTCCGTTGAGAAGATATTGACTCCTTCAACATCCAATTGATAAATGCCAGCATCCTCGGGATTGAGGTTATTCATGGTGAACACAAACTTTTTGCCAACTTGCCTGAGGTGATGCTTCATCTCACTGTCTCCTTCTTTGCTGAACGGAATCATGACACCATCCTAAACAAGCAGAACACCACAATTTGATCTTGATCTTGAACTTGATTCACCTTTCTTAAAGGACTTTCTCTTCTACCTTGTTTTGTCTGAACCAGTCAAGCTTTGTCTTCAGCTCGGTCTACTCAGATGCATGCTAAATAATAGAACTATGATCCGGGCAAAATGTGGGGTCTCGGTCTGCTTCTTGGTGCATTCTAGTTCAGTTTACTGCTGGTGGGTACACATATTTTAAAGGTGGTCTACACCCAATGAGAGAATTCAACATCAGAGCATGCTTCCTTTTTGGAGGAGGATGGCAACACTGCACTGTCTGCATAATCTGCCTGTTTTAACACTGTACTTGTTACAAACTCGGTCTTATCATTTCTGCAGTATGAGCTGCTACTAACAATGGCAGACAAACAAAGCAATGGCAAACTGACATCAGCGACCACATCAATTTGGATGTAACCAGTGATAAAGAATGATGTCAGGTAAGGGTTATTATTGTTGCTTGGTTGTGTTTTTCTTGTGTTATGGTGGCAGACGCGAGAGTAACAGAGCACTTGCAGAGCAATGAACGCATACCCACATGAGTAATTTAGTGCACTTTAGCTGTTGTAGTGTGAAACCAACCGAACCAAATGAAAAAGATACTATGTGTCACAATATGTTAAAACAGCCCCAGCAATATATTCCGTATTGTGGCTTTAGAGCAGTGTTCTGCACAGCGCTACATGACGCATGATTACCACTCCTTACCTTGTAGAGGAAGATGCGGCTGTTGGGATCTTTGAGTTCCAGGTCCAGCTCAAATGAGGCTGCATCTTCTGATTTCACCTCAATGGGTTTCAGGTTAGAAATGTGCTTAATGAACTAATAGGGTAAAAAATACATTCCGTTAAAGTGCGAAGTGTGTAACTATAAATCAAGTCATATATCTTTTCATTTAATTTATTTTGGTCCAGTACGTCACTATAGTATACCTGGGCCTGCTCTTCTTCTCTCTCTTTCTTCAGCTCGATCAGTTTTTTCAGCATGCCGCGGAAATCAGTGATGCCATACTCAGCACAAATTCGTTCATAGTCTTTCTTATCAGCTGACAATAAGAGATCCCACACTGCCTCGTCGAGGTCTCCTTCCTTTTTATCCTCGACCTTTTTTCCGGCACTACAGATGCCACAAAGGAAAGGAAACTTTAATGTAAAGCTGGCAAATATTTCTGATTAATTTATACTAATATATATTTTATATATTCTGATTCATGATTAATATTTGACAGAAATCATTTCAATGATACTGTTATTGTCTCTGAATGGCTGGTATAGGAACAACATGGTCTAAAAGTGTCAAGTGTAGTACCCTCTCCTAAGCATCTTTCTGAACTCTGCTGGATCCCCTATTGGAACTGAAGACAGATATAAGAGAATACTGAGAATGTGCATAGGCATTTCTGATGGAGCATCATGATAGAATAAAGTTACTTCAATAAAATTAATAAACGAATATTATAAACTCTGATTTATTTGATAGCAATAAATTGGACGGGCAAAATATTTTGAAATAATACAATAAAAAAGGTTATTAGTCCAACAGTAAAAATTATATAATCAAGGTGGTATAGCCAACATACCCTCTCCTGCCTTTTTCATTTCTTTGCTCTTCTTGAATCCAACTGCAAAAGACAATAGATGTGTCAGGATGCCAATGAAAGCAATGTAAATGCTATATACTTCAACTAAAATTACATATTACTGAAATTCCACAAGACTTGATATCTTGTATTTTACCTTCAATAACATTTAGGACGACAGTACAAACCGCCTTTCCATACTCATTAAAGGCGTAGCATTTGTATGTGTCAGCTTCATCACCAGATACTTTAGGTATCTGTAAACGTATAAAACAAAAAAAGCAATTTATCATTATTACATTCTATTCCTTTATCCATTATTGACAGCAAGAGAATTCAGTGAGAAGTTCACCAATATGTATACAGTGATATAAACCAATGCTACCAGAGTAAGAGCTGGTATAGTAAATGTAAATAATTAATATACCAACCTCTAAAGTGTGTTCGTTACTTGTAGGGTCATATTTGTTCTGGAACTTATCAGGATCATTCATTTCTCCTTTGGCTCTTTTCCATGTTACAGTGGGCTTGGGGTCTCCGATCACAATAGCTTTAAAGATGGCTAATTTTCCTTTAAAGGGAAAAATTTACAAAGTGTTTTGTAATGTCAGATGAACCATCTCAGGTCCAAAAAGTTTAATACCAATCATCAAGTCAGATCGGCGTCTGTATCATTTAAATGTTATATTAATTTATATACAATTATAACTGAATGTGAACACATTAGAGACAGTTTCTCATCAGTACCTAAGTTCTCATAATATCCTTGCTGTCAGAAGAAAACATCATATCACCAAAATGTAAACTTTAGAGGAGAAGAGAAAGACATTCCTTACTTGTATTGTAAGTTGAATATATATAATGTTGAATATATATAATGAATATAGGTAATGTAATTTGTATACAATAAATAGATATATTAATGTATATGTGCATAAGGCTTAAACCTATTGTTTTACACCTGTGATGTGATTTATTGGACCTTTCCTACAGCAGTTCCTACCTTCTTGAATGGTTAAAGCGATGGGTTTGCGAGTGAAGTCAGGTGTAGTTTTCCCTTCTGGCAGATTCTCAACATACTGTGTGATCATAACCCCAGGGACTTTTGATCTCCTTTTTATACCTAAGAACAACCATATCAATACTGTAACCTTGAAGCCAGCGTCAGTCAGCTACTGAATCAAACATTCGAATCAACATTATATGACGAAAACATGAGCACAGATATTTCACGTTTTTACAATTCCTAGTTTTAATATAGACTGGAAAAGGAGGCGTACTTCTGTGAAAGGGAGACACAGAAGTTACAGAATCAAACATGAGACTTGAGAGTATTTACATGTAAGGTCCAAGGAAGAACTTTCTTTAGTAGCCTTTAAGATTAAAATATGATAATAGATATGAACCAGGAGAAACAAAGGGGAGAAAAGTTGATTATTTGGTCTTTTGTGATTAGGGAGGTTGGGGTAACATGTAATACAAGAAATTAAACTGTACGACACAAAGAAATGACAGCAACCTGAATATTAATTTAATTGTATTTTAATTGTATATACGTCAATGATGAATACTTTTTTAAAAAGTGACAGTTTTATAGGTCTCATTAAAAGGAACATGACGTGCATTTTTTATATCTGCATATATGTTTGCCTTTATATCTATGTGCTTTATTTTTTAAATGTTGTTTGTGTTATTAAAGCTTTTATTTGCATATTTTAGTTATTATATGTTTATGATTCGTTATTAGACACCTGAGTCCTTGAATTTTATACTTAAAATCTTTCAAATAAATGAACAGTACTATAATAAATGTACATTTCCATGGTGTTGCTGAGGCCAAACCACCTGACTTGGAACATTAAACCATTCTAAGCATGACTCAAAAATTGCATCATGAAGGTCAACTGTGGTCTTCTTTATGATTGAATACCCCGGCTTTTCCTTAGTAAAACATGTCAAAATAAAAGTTCCTTGACTTTTAAGGAACTAAGAACTTGCGAACAAAAGGATTTCAGTGAGTTAAGTACTTTTAAAGTGGCCTTAATTTTTAACATTATTTGTATTGTAAAAGACTTCAGTCATAAAATCTCACTATTTTATTTAAAAGTTTATGTAGCTAAATTACGTTGTTGATGGTTTATTTAATCATCATATATGGTTGGATGGTTGTACCTGATATTTGTAAAATTTTGGAGGCAAACACAAACTAAAATACATTTTATATGGATGCACATTAAAGATGTATTGTTAAATAATTGGATATGTGGTGTATTTAAAAAAAGAATTGGGGGAAATAATTGGCCAAAAAAATGCACATCATATCAGTTGACCAATGTACTGGAAATTAATTGCATAGTATGGCTTGTAATTGCAGGTACTGTGTAATTCATTGTAGTAGACTGCAGTATATCTCTGGATGAGTCATGCTCATGATAATGCACTGCTCTGGATTTAACCGCTCTAAAACTCTCCCATCAGTTGCATATCATGGAACTATGTCTTTCTTACATAAATAGCTTCCATGTGCATTTGCCTGAGTGATCTTCTTTTTCTAACCCATGGCCTATTGCTTAAAGGCTGTACTGTACCAGACAGACTTATACAAGAGTACACATACTCTTTGGGAGGCTTTCAGGGTTTCGGTGTAATCTTTATTAATGTTACAGGTTTTATAAAATGCAGTCATTCTGCACATATTTGTGTTTGTAGCTGTTCAGGTTGCTGTCACTCAGTCTCCTTACCTTTTTTCTTTGGAGGCTGACCCTCTGCTCCTGCTACAGACGTAAGACAGGGGACGGGAAAACAGAGCAGGAGAACAGGAAAATGTTAATCCTGACAAAAGCATGGCTGAGGCCCCATTACTTCGACAGGATTCAGGACAAAGACGTAAATGACACAGTCAACGCCAGAGGTGGAAATCCCTACCTAAGAGCACTGCTACTGTTGGGACAGTTCTTTTGAATAGAGGTGTTTATAAGAAGATGACAGAAGTAGGAGTAAATGAGGTGTTTATTGAGCCACTGCTAGAGTAATTACATTGAGTCATTTATGGAAAGAAGGTGCAATGCTCAAGGTTTCACAGTGCTTATTGGTTCCCTAAACCTAAGCTTGTTTACATCACACAATTAGCTGGCCAATTAGCTTTATTAAAGGGCTGTCATGTGTCTGAAATAAAAGGAAAACAGGAAAGAACACTGTAGGTATCTGACGAGCTGGCTAATTGCCTCCTCGGGTTGAAAATAGGGATGTGCATTCCAAGTAATTCCGACTAACCCTAACCTACATAGATGATCTGCAAACATGTTATTGGTTCAGAGAGCTACATTTTGTTTCTGGTCTAATTTGAGATCGTGTGTGCTATGTCTGCTTTCTTAGCCACATCCTTAACAAAGCGTCCTAAGCAGGCACTCGTTTTTTGGATTAGCAGAGGTTAGTACGAGCAAAACCATCACATAAAGCCATAAGGCATGAATATTTGGCTACCCTTGCACATGCCTAGTTTGAAAATGACTCATTAGAAGTAGATTTTTTAACTCCTTAATGATGATTAAGAATTGCAAATAAAAAAGACTTAAATTTAACATAGTGGTCATTTAATTATGGGTGAGAAACCATTACAGGAAGAAATGTACTCAAGCGCTGTAATGAGAGCAGCTGTAATCCATTACTTTCCACCTCTGGTCAACATACAACACACATTATAAGGGGAGACTTCAGATTCTGCAAAACTCCAGACTGTCCAATCCAATTAAGGGTTGAACGTCAAAGGAGTTTTGCTAGAGTTCTGTTAAATGGATGGGACAGGAAATTAACCTTGAGTAGATGGAAGGACATTAAAGGTTATAGAGGGGATATTAGGAGGAAACGGGAATGTGTTAGGAACTGGACGGCAGGAACAGTACTCTCATCTGCTGAGATTACCCTCAGTTGAAAAAAGAAATAAAATAAATCAAACAAAACAAACAAACGAACAAACAAACAAACCCTCTTCATGGCAGTTCTCCATAGCACACAGAAGGTCACAGAAGGTCAACTGATGGAGCATTCAAGTCGCGCAAGCCCCTTTTTTACAGTCTTCTGCTTCTCATCATGTCTGAAATGCATTTTGATCAGCTTCGACAAATAACATCTGTTTACATAACGCCTTCACACATATTGACTTCAGGAGCATTGATCTGTGAAATGACTTGTTGCGGTCAATTTGGTTTTAATCTGCAGGTTTTTATCTATCAGCATCCTTGTTGACCTGGACATCTTTGAGAACAAAAGCCTGTAGCAGCATGGATCCTTTGAAATGTGTTTATTTTATTGAATTTAATGTCTTGTTATTTTGTTCTATGTAGCTACTTCAAGCTAATAGCTACTTATGCTAATTTATTCAGTCATTTTCACAACCTTTCCTTTACATTCAATTTTGTATTGTAAGTCAAAAAAAAAAAAAACAGATTGTTATGCTCAGGTTCTAGTTCATTATTTTAATATTACACCATTCATACTTACTTTGAACTTGAGCACTACTGCCACCTACTGTATAATTAAAACATGCTTGTAAATTAATGATAAAAAATCTATAATAAGATACTAGGTTGAGATAATGTTGTTTCAATCATATCATATTCCAAAGTGTAAAGGACTTCTCGTGCTTCTGTGTTTTCCTACAAATGCAAATATAGATTTTTTTATAGTTTCTCTTTAGAATCGTTTGCTCCTTGTAATGATGAGAAAGGCCAATAGCACTGAAGTGAGTAAGTAAATTAAGAACCGTACGACAAGCTGATAGATTTATCAAAATGTAACAAACAAATGTAGCATTTTTCATCTTGTACCACATACATTTCCATTAAAGAAGGACTAAACAGCAGACAGCAACAGAAACAGGAACTGCCTTGGATCAGTTGTAAACTCAAGAAGTGAGGTCAAACTTTCTGAGAGTTCCAGATGGAGAGCCATGACAGAGGTTTGAGTTGCTCTTAAAAAAACATAATAAAATCAAAATAACAAACAAAAGGTCAAAATAACAAAAATAATATGAACTAAAACAAAACTTAAAAGGAAAATAAAGGTAAGGAAAATAAAAATAAAAGAAGTATGCACTTCACCTGATAAAGTCTGTGCTATGACACAGTTTCAGCTGTTACTGTGTCAATAATGGAACATTTGAGCTTTTGCTGATTGTGTGGGGCTGTGGAGGACTGCAGACTTCCATGCTTACCGGTCTGCCCTGTGGCAGTCTGATCTGTAACTTTTGATTTCTTCCACATCTTGAAAATCCCTGATATCTCAGGATTTCAGAACTAGCACTGTGAAAGACAAAGAAGGAGATGGAGAGGTTAGTTAATAACATTTCCATAGTAACTAGTAAATAAAGAGTGCTCTCTTTGAGTCATAACTGTAGTTGCTTGGTACTTATTAAACCACAGCACAGTATGCAAAACTTTATATTGTGGTTATTGGAAATTTCTATTTGTCAGTGATCCACACTTCTTCAGCGAGTTGAGCAAATTGGAGTCATATGGGATGTGAAAGTGAGGAGGAGGAGCGGGGAGTGAAGTGAACCTGTGATTGGCTACGTATAATCCCCAGCTGAGCACACAGGAAATTTAACAAAGTTAGCAGCAGCATTGAATCAGCGCTTAGTACAAACAACATGATAGATGCATCTGAAGAAACCTGCATTCATGGCCTTACTCAGTGCTGGAGTGCTGATCAGGAGCGGGGGCGAGGGGTTGCGGATTCCTGGTGGTCCGATAGTATTTTAGGCTGCTTACTGTGAGCTAATGTATAAACTCATGCACCTAAACCCAAGAAGGTTTACACTGCCGTTGTGAGTTTTCTGTGAATTTGGTACTGATGGTGCCGCTGGCATGAGCCTGGAGAAGATGTCAAAACAAACATCTAACATCATTAGAGGATTACTGATAAGACATGTTAAAGTCACATTCACATGTTTGTTACCTTCCATGGCAGTGTGCTTTCACCCACAGTGACTGGCTGTGGGTCTTGTTGGTTTGGGCTTTATTGATTTGGGTCTTGTTGGTTTGGGTCTTGTATTGATGTTGTTTTCCTTGTCTTCAGCTGTTTACTTTATCTTTCATGTTTTCTTCATTGGGTCTGTCCACTGTGGCAGTAAGCTGTGTCTTTTAGGTTTGTATATCTTTATTAGATCATTAGTAGATGTAACTGTCTGATTTTAACATAGTTTTGTGGTCTTCTCTGGACAGAGGTCAAGTCTGAGGTAAGCGGACATATGATTATTAGTAATTATAGTGAATGTGCTGCAGTGGTGGGTGTTTTATTTGAATCCAGTGTTCTGATAGGTTGATTTTTTTTCTATCAGTGTTGAAGTGTATATGGGGTGACTGCACTGCTGTTAGGAATAGTCTATAGCTTTATTAGTGTGAGTGTGTGTGTGTGTGTGTGTGTGTGTGTGTGTGTGTGTGTGTGTGTGGTTTGGGGTGCATCATGTAACTCCTGGTCTGAAAACTAGTCCCACTCCAGCCCTGGTCTTATTTAAAGTAATTATTTGCTCTACTGTTCAGTATTGACTGCTAAAATAAAAATGGGCAGTTTCCTGATTATTTAAAAAGGATTGTTCCATATAGTAATGAGCAACTGTCTTCATACCCTTAAACCCACATATTGTTTCTTCCATTTCTTTATACAACTAAAAAAATGAATAAGACACGGGCAGCCTATTTCTAAAGACTCAACATGGTTTTAAGTACCTCTGCCACTGAAACTGCACAGAGGCTAGTGGTCATCACATAGTAACATGCCTGGCTATAGGCTGAACCTGTAAACCTGAATACAAACACTCATCATGGTGAGAATAACAGAAGGATATGAAATGCATCCAGACTTATTAGCATGAGAATATGCTATGAACCACAAAAATAACATAATGCCACAATGACTAATGAAAATAATTAGAGCTAATTAACAGAAACCAAGAAAACCACAGGAAGCTTTTTGGGTAAAAGACTCTTCAGAGTGTAGGGCTTAATCCAAATTAATTGATTTCGTTTAGCTTTCTTGTGAAACGCTGTATATAACTTAGCTTCCCCAAAAGAAATGTCTAGATGTCTGAAAATGATGGAATGTGACAGTGTGGTACATTATGTTCCATTAGAGAGACTTCAAGCATGGTCAGCAACCTTTCATCAGCTGCAGTCATTCATCTTCCCCAACACTGCTCATAAATACGCCATCTGATTCAGACACTCAGTCCTCACTGGGTATGTGATGATATGATGATGACATGTTTTGATGGTTGAGGTATTCATTAAAGTAAAGGGCAGGGCACACTGATCCAACAAACACCAACATTATAATTGTGGTTGTTGAAATAAAACCTTTTTTTCTGCATCATTTCAAAATACCATCTACTGTTTACCCAGTCTCAACATTTCATGATGAGCAGACTAATAGAAGTGGACCAGAAATACTTCCAGAATTACTCTTATTACTGAAAGTGAAGATCTGTTACTGTTTCAAAAACATATTTGAAATCACAACATTGTCAACCATTCCTTCCTCACAGCGTAAGCAGCAAGCGGATTGATTCTTTATCTTGAAGGTTTGGACATTGTCCTTACACAGATGTTGAGTGTTACAAGCAGATGTTGAGTGTTACGAGCATTTATATTTCAACCACTGATTGGTCTATTCGTTTATAATGTGTCTGCTGTTAAGACATAGAGGCCCTAATATGGTGAACATGTCCAGTACCATTGAAATATGTTGTATATACCAAACAAAACACTACTTATTATTAAAAATAGACTAAATCATTTTACAAGGTTGCCATTGTTGTTGCTGCATCACATGGTTGCTCTCTCCACAGGAACAGCAAACTAAATATCTCATTTAACTCTAATATTTTTTTTCTGCCTGTCCATTTTACTCAAGAGAAAAACTTTTAGATTGTCTCATTTCTGTAGGTCTCTGAGTTCATTGCAAGCATATTACATCACAGTGCAACAACAACAGCATGCTTACAACAAAATATTCTCATTTACCGTATTTTAATAGTTTAATGGAAGATGTACACTGTTATGGCATATAAGTCTACATGCAAGAGAGCTTCCCTATAAACACCGCTATATTATGACATGTTCATTGTTATTGTCTGAATGTGAATTTTATCATAATTTTTGTTGGCCCCATTTTATAAACGGCAATAGGCCACTTGACGCTGTTATCACAGGTAACAGAGACTTTGCGGTACTGCATTGCCTCTAATGGCTTATTGCATTAATCAACCACATGAGCCAGGATGTATGTATGGGAGAGAATGTCCTAGTACAGCACTCTAGAGTCTCCAATCAATCATCCAACCTAATGTTTAGGTTTGTAGGGTCAGTTTGCGCTGACCTTAAGAGCGAGGACAGAATGAGTTTTGCAAGTACTCTTATGCTCTGGAAAACCTCCGACCTTATCAATGTATCTTGAATGCCTCTTGAAGACATTCATGGTCCTGTCATAAAACTCGAATAAGGCATTCCATTTCCCTTCTGTCATTTCCATCATAAATACAGATTGCCTCATCAATCTGCCTGATAGCGTGGTGCCACAGAGGATTTTGTAGTGAAGATATGATGCTTCAGCTGTGGGTAGCACCATACATAATCAGTTATAAATGCATGTTATTCTGGGAATAACATGATGCTAACTGGACCACTGGGATCTGTAGCACATGCCATTCATTTTCCATCCATGTGGTGGGTCAGATATCATATAAAAGTCTACATGATTCAGTTATTTCTGTAGTAAAACATGAGCCTATAGCAGCTCTAAGGCCTCTGCACTTCACTGGTTGGTTCAATAAGAGGGTGGGGTTAGATGCAAGTTGTAAAAGACCTATTTTGCTCTATATTACTAGTGAAATGCTACAGTAAATGAACTGACAGAGGGGAAATGCGGGTGAGTGCAGCTATCTCAGTTATATGTATATTATATTCAATATTTTTGCTTATATGTATGCTTTTGATATAGAGTGATTCTTGAAGCAGTTCAGTTTCAGTGAATTATGCACTTAATGGTACAGGCTCAAGTCCTTTTTGAGGTTGGTTATTTATTTAATTCGTTATCCATTTTAATTTTCATCACACTTGCTCAATTGCTGAACTTGTATGATATTATACAGTCGTGATGATATTATATTGGTAGTCTAGGTATTATTGACATGAAATTATTCATGTTTGTTATATTTTTAGCCCATGACTTACTGTGTGCTAGATTGCATGTCTTAAACAGAGCCCGGTTCTAGCCGCTGCGCTATGTTCTCGGTTCATGCCAGTGCCTGAAAATGAGCTGTGTGGCCTTTGACACTCTCGAGCTAAACAACCTGAAACTGGAGCTGTCTAAGAAGTGGGGAGGGGTGAGGGAAGGTCTTCTCTGAGTTACAGGACATCCGAGCCCACTGCCACCGGCTGGCCCAACATCACCTGCTTTAAACTGTCCATTTTGTTCACACCAGCCTCATTTAGTCTGAAGCTACTATGTCATCACAAGTGTCCAATAAATTAGCTGCATATAGACTGAGAAAGTCATCTCAGGCTAAGCCTCGTTCCCTAAACAGATGTGGGAAGCATAAAAGGACACATTTTTGCCATGGTGAGAAGCCAGAGCCATGCTTCATAACCTGATTACCCCTCAGTGGTATGTTGGGCAGGCGCTAGCATGAGGCAGTAAAACTAGTATGAAGGTAGACTGCTCTTGACACTAGTATAGGTGTATACATGTAATCCAGTCCCTTGTGCATATAACTTACATCTATGCCCTCCAGTCGTTTTCCCCTACACCTCAGTCATGTCCATCAGTTGGCAATTAGTGTCTTGTGGCTACATACGTGTCATACAGCATTTAAATCAGATGCTCTCCAGTAGACATTCCATACGTTTAGCTTAGGCTAAATGCAAATTGGCGCTGACTTTTTACGCCTTCTTATGTATCAACTTTACAGCAGCGCGAGCATACCTTGTAGGCGAGGAAAAGGCTGTCATATGAATCAGCCAGCTTGTCAGTACCTTATTCAGAGAACAGAGAAAAGATGTCATTCCATAGGGTACTTAAGAGTTAAATTGCCCTTGCTGACGAGCCAAACCAATTCATACGCAATACGTCACTGGACCACTTACGACGCTTTGCTGCACATAAAACTCAAATGGACTGACCCAGTCGAAATGCCACTTTTGGATATTTATATTTTCTTAATGCTCCTGAATGGTTTTGAGCCACTCTTCACTCTTGAGTACCATGGAAAGTGGCTCCAGGACATTACTTATCATTTGTCACTATTGAATGTGGCCAGTGCCATTAGTTGGGACCATTACTGAAATGTGGTCTGCCACAATGAACGGTTACATTGTTTAAATAATAAATTATCAGTAGTAGCAGAACTGTGATGTAAAAGTTGGCATAGTCCCAGAAATCCCTGGCGGCTTTCACAGTAGCTGCTCTTATGAACTCATTTCAAAGCCATACACTAATGCAATTAGTAACAGAATAATAGATAGATTATTCGAATATAATGTCAGTTATTTGTTATTTTGGCTTTGCACTCCAGAGCATTTTAGGAGGTTAGCTATAACTAAGAGGTTAGTGTGTGCAGTAATCAGACTAATTTGAGGCTATTCATGAGTATGTTGGATGAACCACCATTTTGTGTGTATTCCCCTCGCCACAATACTTGCCTGGAAAATGATGCTTTGTTATTGAATACTGCCTGAAGTCATCACCAGATAGACATCACCAGATGCTGAATATCTTCCCTTTTGTTGCTCTGCCTGGCCTGTAATGCTGCCAGAATTCAGAGTCCTGATTTTCTGGGTGAAATACACTACATAACCAAAACATGGCCATGTTTTACAGCAAAGTACCAGTAAGAAATACCAGTACATTTCATATGGTGTGCTAACATTAACTGTGACTAGTTGGATAATTACTTGTGTGTCAGCATAAAACCATTTACTGGACTGGTGAACTGGGTCAGTACTTTAATGGAACATTAAATCTCGCAGGCTTCATTTTTTTTGGGAAATGATCCACTGTGAAGCTGAAATAAGGATTTTAATTGGTTCTGCTGGTAGAGTTTGACTGTCTGTTCATGCCTATAGGTCAGTGGTATGTGCGGTTAGGGAGAGCCTTTTTCCCCCGCTTCAATATAGGCAGCTTGTACGCTGTCAAAAAAGTGCTGGGGCATCACCCAAGTGCTTTGAAAAGTGCTGGGTCAAATGCCAGCTCGCTACCATTGTTCCAGCGGTCATGAGGAGGAATAATAGTCTGTGGCTGTCCTGCAGATGGCAACTCAACATTATTGCCTGACCTCACTAATGCTTTTGTGGCTGAACGGAAATTTCTGCAGTCGTATTTTCAAAATCTAGTGGGAGTTTTCTAGAAGGATGGAGGCTGTTACAGCAGATCAGCTCAGTGTTTGTGTGCATAGTTTTGAAATGAGATGTTCCGGCAGTGCATAAGATCTTTAACTGTCCACATACTTTTGGCCATGTTCAGTGGAATTAAAGTTAGGTAATTGGCATGGCCAGTTAAGAATGCCAGATAAATCATTTCACTTTTTCCACTTAACCTTTCTATATCATTTTACCAGTATTGGTACACTCCAGATTGTCTCATTTGGAATGCCTTATTGATCACTTCCGGGTTTCCATACATCATTTTATGCCTTAATAAGTCCAACGTTATGGTGATGCAGTATCCCAATAAAAAGCTTGAAATCTCAGGATATGATTCCCGCAAACCATTTTACAAGTCGCTATTCACATCAGTTACAAATCTTCAAGATGAGGGTTGGGCTGTGGCTCAGTTGTGTCTGTAAAGTGAAGTAGGCAGTGATCAGTTTAGAGATCTACGAGTCAGGTGGAAAGAAATTCTGTTAGTCTTTGTCAGTAATTCAAAAAATTCTGACTGTTTGGACAAAAACTTGCTTGTTTTAGTTTTCAAATGAAAGCCAGCTCATGAGGATAGCCCCAAGGTATGTGGAAACAGTGCCTCCTTTTAGGGTATGCCATTACAAGCAAAAACTTAGAAACTAGGTACAGCGGTTGAGAGGATCAAAACTCTGTAAGTGTATGAAGTCATCATCCGACTGTATGTATGAAGTCATCATCCGACTGCAAGGTGAAGTGCTATGCAGTGGATTTAGAAGTATTTAGTGAGCTATGTAGAATCATTTCCAGAAATCACCCATGCAGCTGTCAAACAGTGGGAGCCATGTATCATTTTTCCATTTTTATATAAACTAAGCACTAAGACTGCACACAGAACCTATTGACTGCATGCACTAACAATGTGCAGGGTTTAAAAGGTGCAGCAAAATACTAGAATCACCAACAAATGCAAAATAGGTCAGTGATGAAGACAGGGCAGAATTTGGGATCAAATAACATGAATTTAGAGGGCAGATTGCAGCCACATCAGAGCTGCACTTTCTCACGTGGCCCTGCAATATCTTGGCAAGCAAAATTTGATTTTTTATATATATATGTATATATATATATATATATATAAAATAGTTTGAGATATTATATATTTTGAGATATTATATATTTTGAGATTGTTGTACATTAATGAGATTAATTTAAAAAAGATTGTTTATTTATTTTACTTGTTACCAGATTATCTCACTAAACTGGTAAGTTTTATAAAATAAGCAAAATTATTTGTCAGTCATCAACTCACAAAAGAATCAAACGTGAGTCCTAGCTTTAGCCTCCATTTCTGTATGAGTAACGTTTTGACTCTGTATACTAAAAAACAAGACAAAGAAGATTTTTTTATCATTTTCCTTATACTTATTTGATTGCTTACTTTTTTCACATTTGATCAGGGGAGCTCCAAACTGAATGATGTTAAATCTGTTTGTTAAGCTCTGGAATATATGGAGTATTGCTGACAGGATTAAATATGAAGTATTAACATAAATCTCTGAACACCTGGCCTGGATTCAGCAGCGCTTTCAATAGCTAGCATTCCAAATTGCTTCAAATCAGGCATCTTTTCCTTCCAGTTCACTTTTGAGTGAAATAGGTGAGTGAGGAGGAATAATTAGCTATTCATACTTGAATTTCTTTGACATGTTTTTCAGAGAGCTGTGGTCAAACACTACAACAGTACTGGTTTTTGATGAAAGCAACATTACAGGCCTGTAAATAATCCAACTGGTTTACTCAAAATGTAGATCGAAATTATTTTATTTTTGCCAAAATATTATTACAGAAAGACTCTTTTTTTTTCTTGGTAGGATATTCAGCTCAGAAATGTGCCACCTCTGCAACTTCTCGGAGGTCTCAGGTAAGTATTAATGTCCTGTGATTGTTTTTAATGTATGCAGGTTCTGTACAATACAGTTATCTTTATTTGAAATGTAGCAGAAAACAAGTCATACAGTACTATAATGATTACACTCTTTTTGTTTTATTGCAAGATTTAAAGTTATGCATCTCATTTCTGTGTGATTAAATTGTTGAGTTTAATGTGAAATGGGTCATTGTGGAGAAACTTATTCTGATAGGAACCAATGATCAGTCAAAAATTATGTTTAAAAAATATATCAGTTATGGAAATGTCATTTTACATCTGCATACATACTTGCATTTATATCTTTAATATTTCAGTTATTAAAACTGTTCTGGACTTGTTGCACCATTTGACTTACTGGTTGTGCCACTTGACTTTTCAGACTAATTTTAAGACTTTTAAGACTAAATTGCACCTACATATACACCTGTAGAAACATTAGCCCTGGAGCCTGAGTTTATTTTTTTTCCCCAAGAAGTCAACATGAATAAATACACATGTTCTTGGTTTTCCTAAGGTGGTACCACCTGACATGGTAAACTGGACCAAAATTGCTCAAAATGACTTTTGCCAAAATTTCTGACAGGGCTTCTGACCTTGGCTTGCCTCATAAAGGTCATTTGGGGCCTTCTTTATGATGCAAGACATTTGTCCCCCTGTTGTAAAAGCATGTCAAAATAAAAGTCCCTTGTTTTTGAATGTGCTGCCTGATATTAAAGGATATAAGAACCTGCTGCCAACAGTTTTCCAGTGCATTAACTGTTTGTTAAATTAGTTTGTAGCATGGTATTTATTTAAAGTTATCAAGCAATTTTTGACATTTTCTAATTATATAATGTTTTTATGTAAGTAAATTACCTTTTTAGGTAGTTTTCTTAGTATTTATTGTTGGATGATGGCACCATTTAGACTTTTGGAAACACAAAGAAACTAAAATGAATTTTATTTCAATGCACTAAAGATTGTTTGACATGAAATCGGTATTGTCCCAGTGTTTTTGTACATTTTGTACATTTCTTCAGATGTCTGAACTGTAATTTTCTCTAGAATGGAGCATTTCACATCAAACCACCAAGACTTCAAACGTCTTAAAATTATGCTGAAATATTGTAAATCAGTGGAATTTTATTTTAGGGGTTTTTTTTTTTAGTAAAAGCTAAACTAATGTATATGTTCAATGCGAATTGTGCACTAAACTGACTGAAGTTTGTTTTCCGTAGCAGACATGCTAACCTTTCTCTTTACCACTTAGAAAATCAACAAAATGTGTAATTTGACCGGAGGTGTTCAAACTTCACAGTACCTCAGCATCATCTTATGTGGAACTATATATATTACATGAAAAATGATCTCATGTTAATCACATATTGTCTTAATGGCAAGAACACAAAAGTGCTCCCTCCCATCTTACCAAAGTATGAAATGTCTGGAAAGAGATTTTGGTAACCCTTTACATTAAATACTGACTGGCTAACATGAAGTAATGCATTAGTTAACATGAACTAATACATCTATAATGGTTACAATGCTTAACTAACCTTAAGTAATCATATGACAACTACATGTTTACATGTTAAGTAAACATGTAACAGTTGTTGCCTGTTTACTTAACATTAGTTAACCATAGTTATTGTATTACTTCATGTTAACTAATGCATTACTTCATGGTAGTTGTCAATACGTAATGTAAAGGGTTACCAAGATCTTGATTTATTATAGTCATCTATAATTAGCCCTCAGGAACCTCTCTTCTATGACCTCATACCACCTGACCATCACCTCTCACACCCTGAAACTTGACCTGACAACTTAAACCAAGAACATGCATACCTAACTCAAATGATTTTATTTGTGACCACCAAAGTAACTGTCACACAATCCCTTTAACCACACGTCCCTTAAGCATGATCAGACTAGGTTCATTAGGTATTTAGAGATAAGATGATCTTAAAAAGAGATATTGATAAAATCTGGGTTACTACACATAAAAGACTGTAGGCTGTCCTCCTCATTATAACACGTTCAAGGTAATTTGAGGTTACCATGCCACCAGTTCACCTCTGCCTTGCTTTGGTAAAGGTCCACAGTTGCTGTAGCATGACAGGCTGTTCATATCGAAAAAGGGCAGGCGACTGAGAACAAAGACGCTCTAGACAAGTGTTGCGCTGCGTTCGCCAAAAGAAGAGTTTCTTCCTTCGCTATGTGAAGGCTTTTGGCAGAAGCAGGGAGCCACACAAAGGGAGGTGAACTTTCTTGCCTTTTTTATCCCTCTAAGTCATCCCATTACTATCACTACTCTTCCAGATAAAGAGGGTGAAGAAAAACGTACCTGTTCTCAGTCCTAGGTGCGTTCCTCTCAGCTCCTGCACAGCAGTGTTCTGTGCACTCCTGATATTTGAGTGCTGCCTCTAAGTTGTGCTAGGTAATAAATCCTTTGAGCAACGTGAGGGTGTGCTCCTGCAGCAAGTTCGCCCGGTGCTCAACCTTGGCTTCTGCCAACAAATGCTTCTTCCTTTTGTATATGGATGGAGGAGCTACAGCAAAAGGGTGGAAGAGTGAGTAAGTGTGTGTGTGTGTGTGTGTGTGTCTGTGTGTACTTATGGGTGGGTCAGTGAAGCATTTTATCACCTCCTTCCCAGTTGACACATCATAACACTAAATGACTTTTGACATGATCCAGCTCACCTTAACACAGATAAATGTTAATTAAGCTTCTGTACAAAGTGAGAACGCACTGGTAGGTGGCAGTATGCACCTGGAATCTGACAAGACATTTCAGTCAATACAATAAATATATCGTCACTGTCCAATGAAAAACAAGTATCTCCAAAATGGCAGCTTTACAGGAGAGGGCAAAAACCTTATGAGATTGTAATGTAAGTCAATGGAACCAGACTTTTTTCCAAGCAATTTTGGGTCACTTCTGTTGGTCCATTATTCATGAAATTTTCACACAGTGTAAACAGCAGCTGATATGTTCAAAAGATGCATAAAAGTAAAGATCAACAAAAATGGAGATACATGTTTTTCATTGGACAGCGACGATATATTTTCCTGTCTGATTTTGTTCATTTAAAGTGTAAAAACATGTATGGTGTTTTATTGAATTGTCCTATGTGTGTTGCTAGCATATAAAGTTGTATGCAAATGTTTGGGTGCTTCTGGTCAAATGAGATGTTCTATTCATCAGTGGAGGAAGTGGTATCTTATTTTCATGTGTTTTGATTGGGGTGTTCAGGCTTTTGTACATCTTTATATGCACTATTGCACCACTAAAGGTGTTTATAGGTTTATGGAAGCCGTGAGATTAAAGAGAAGTATACTGAGTGGAGTGGAAACTTGATCCTGAAAAAACATGCAATAGCATCCAAACCACATGACTGGCAACACTTAATTCTGGTGCCATATTTGGCCCCCTTGCTGTTACTAACTAAGCTAAAGTGTTTGACCTAGTATGGCAAAGCTGGCCTTATGTTATTAAGAAATTTGAAAAAATGATGGGAATTCATTTTAGGTCCGTGAGATATATTGATTATTTAAGACTTTTTTTTTTTAAAAAAACTATTTTTTACTCAGTGTGCATTTAATGCACACAGTGTTTTCCTTGTATATAGACAAGGGGAGGTTTATTCCATGTCCATGCGGGAATGCTACATCAGGACATTTAGTGTTGCATTTACCTGCCATTGTAAGCCATTCTGGATAAGAGTATCTTCTGAGATGTACATTAAAGGAGCAATATGTAAGATGAAGCAATCTATCAAATTCATTCTCTACACAGTCCCTCCTCCTCCATCTTCAATCCTCCCGCCTTCAATCCTCCCTAAGGCTCCACCTTAGATCTGAAAAAATCAACAGGTGTTTCTTTCCATTCTGCAACTGTGAGAAGACAGCTCAACACCATGGGTCTGAAAAGAGGTGTAGCTGTCAAGAAGCTGTTACGAAAAGACAAAAAAGTAGTCTAAATTTTAATTGGGGTAACTTGGATCAGAAAAGGCAACCAACGTCTATGACTAAACTTTGGAGGAGTGGAAAAACATCCCAGTAGATTTCCCAAAACATCCCAAATCTCCTGAGGCTGTGTATTTTATGTTCTGACTTGCACTGAACGGCATTATGACTCTAAATAAATAACCTAAAGGTCTATGGTCTGCGGTCTATGACTTTTTCACAGTACACACAGAACAGTCCATAAAATGAGAGAACCTGCTTCCATACATGACACTGGCATTCAAGGGGTCTGGGAGGATATTCTAGGCCTCATAATAAAACGAACCCTGACCTTTACTAGGCATGGGAAGATGTGAGAAAAGACAGCTATTCCTTGTGGAGCCATACATGACAAAGGTCACTGGGCCAGGATTTTTTTTTTTACATCATGTCACACTGTGCCACGGCCGGGTGACTTAGGCCTCAAATAGAAGTAGGCTGACTGGATGGCATTGTGCAACAGGAAGACTCAACAATGGAGGAGGCCCTTGAATATTTTCTCACACCATGTGGGCTTTGGTGACCTTTTATCACACATCCATCACAATGATCACATTAAAAGGTGCACTATACCTCCCAGCTGTTTCCGGTCTCTGTAAATAATTGTGTGCTTTTTGTAACTTTCAGAAAACAAATATTTGACAAACTGTTGTAAGTAATTTATGCTGGTATTTTAGGATTCCAAGCCTTGGCACACTGTTAGTCCTCTGTGTGGAACCTGAGCCATAGTGACCTGAGATATGGTGATGAATCATGTTCAAGGTTGCACTTATTACGCAGCTCTTTCTAGATATGTGTCACACTCACACTCCATTTAATATGACCTTTGAGGATTAGAAAGGTCCATCCATTTTGTTGTTGAAATAAATGGTTCAGTACACACAGCATGGGGAGGGAGGCTGTGTCAGAAAGTTAGCATGTCAAACAAACAAGCCTGTCTCAACACCTAGAAACATACTGTTACTGTTATAGTCAAATACATAGATGTGTCTGAATATATCATGTGGATATGAGTAACCATAATGTAACAAATTCTAAAAATGTGTGTGTGTGCGTGTGTGTGTGACATCAGAGAATACCATTGCTATGACGGGTACCTGGTCTGCAACTATGTTTAGGAAGGGGACACATTTCAAGCTGACATTCACATGAATGGCTGCACACAGGGTTTCCCAGCAGAGCAATGCTCTGAGCACTACACTATCCCTCCACAGGCTTGTCTTCTTCCTACAGTACATCCTGGTGCCATCAATTCCCCAGGTAAACAGCAGACACATACTGTCTGTCCATATAATGTACAAGAAAATGAGACTCGTCAGACCAGACCCTTCTTTCATTGCTCCAAGGTCCAGTAGTTCTCCAAGGTCCAGTAGTTCTCCAAGGTCTAGTAGTTCTCAAAGGTTTGGTAATGCTAATGGGCCCATAGTAGGGCTTTCAGTGGTGGACAGGTGTGAGTACACAGCCCTGTGCAGTAGGGTCCAATGTGCTATATGTTATAGTACAGGACAGTCTTTGTAGCTCTTGCACATTGATGAGTCTTGGCTGCCCTGTCACCGGTTTGTGATTTGTCCTCCCTCCAACTACTGTGGTTAGGTACTGGCCACTGCTGACTGAGAGAACCCAACAAGCTTTGCCATTTCAGAGATGCTCAAACCCAGTGGTGTGGCCATTTAGCCCTTGTCAAAGTCGCTCTGGTCTTCACGCCTGCTCATTTGTCCAACATCCAACACACTGACTACGAGTACCTACTGTTTGACCTTGGTGTGGAACATTGTTCTCAGATAATCGGCATTATCTGTGAGTGATCATGAAGTTTCAGCTCATCGGTGTAGTTAGCTGATTATATGTGTTTTTGACTATATTGACTAAACCTTCAGCTGAAATGTATTATTTTTATTTGGTTATTTTTCACACTGAAAAAACACTGAACGAGTCAGCTTTGCTTAAGCAGTGCTTATTTTAAAATGCTAATCATCTGACACCTGACCTTTTGACCTCCAAGAGCTTGCCATGTCATACCAGTCTTAGTCAGCGACTAGTCAGCAGGAGAACATTTAAGGAGTGAACATACCTGTGGCAGCGGAGTTTGACATTACAGTGTGGAACCACATTAAAAGTGCAGCCTTTGCAAAGAACATTTATTAAATGACACATTTGTTTTTGGTTGACCGTATGCATTTAATTCTATAAGATAATATGCATAATTTGATAACACACTGAACTCATATTTTAAACAGTTTGAAGGCCTTGTACTTCTCCGTACCTTCTAGAACTTAACTGTGGTCATGTTTTCTGTTTGTAATGCAGTGTTTTCCAGTTTAAGGAGCTTTCATTTGTACCTGTGAAATTGCAACAAGTGAATGCAGCTGGTCACTCTGGTAATAAATACAATGCTAAATGAGTTTTAGCACTTAAGATCAAACTACATATGTAAGTGTCTGAGGAGTGTATAATGTCAAAGATGGTCCTGAAATAAAAAAGTTTAAACTCATTTTGTGTTCATTACATCCCTTTTTAGACTTATCTATTCATTTATTTTGGTTTATAAAGCAAGAAACCAAAAAAATAAATCACTCAAACATGCCTAAAGACTCAATGGCATAAATGCCATGAATTGCAAGTGCATTTTTAAGTTATAAGCACTACGTCATTCACTGTTCAGTCCATCTGGTTCACACTCAATTTACAGTCATCCTGTTCTGTCTGTTAAAACCCACAACCTGATGTGAGATATGTCATCTCGATATGAGGTTCGGCTAAAGACGTTCTGCAGTAATTAATAACCTTATTTCTATCCGCCTTATCACCATCTGTAGTTGCAGTTAAAATTATTCAACCTCCATTGACCCCATCAAATTTTAAGCTATTTGCGATAAACCAATCAAACAAGAACGATTTAAATAGCTCAACACAACCAATATAACAAGTGGTTTCTCCAGATTCAACACAAAATGCCACATGTAATGACAATTAACCAGCTCCTTCATGACAAGTGTCTTAAGCACTTAGCACCCTTTGTTGTTATGACCTGCTGCAAATGTATAGCATAGCCAGACACCAGCTTCTGGCAGCGTCCCTGAGGAATCTTAACCCAACCCTCATAGGCAATGGCCTCCGGTTTACTAATCATATTTAGTTTCCATGCTGTAACCATTTTTTTTTTTATCCCACCAAAGAATTTCTATGGGTTTCAAGTCAGGCGGCTGTGACAGCCACTCCAGAATCTTCCAAGACTTCTTTTGAAACCAAGGCTTGGTGGACTTGAGGTATGCCTGGGGTCATTGTCCAGTTGGAGGGTCCAATGACGCCCAAGCTTCTGCTTCTTCACAGAAGGCATAACATTTTCTAGGATTTCCTGATACTTGATTGAATCCATCTTACTCTCCTCACCCTTCAGGTTTCCAGGGACACTGCCATGCTTTGCTGTAGGCAGGGTGTTCTTTTCAAGTGTGCGTCACACTTTCTCCTCCAGACATACTTCAGTCAGTCCATAGGCCTGGAAAGTTCCAGTTTTGTTTCATCGCTACACAAAACAGATTGCCCCCAAAAAACATTCCTTTCTTTGGCTTATTTATATGGTTTTGAGCACATTGGCGATGACTTTTCTTATGCTTTTGGGCCAGTAAAGGTGTACGTCTTGGTGTTCGGGCATGGAGACCTTCAGGGTTTAGAATACTCCTTACTGTAAAAACTGAAACCCCAGTACCAGCTGCACCAGATCTTGCTGCAGGTCTTTTGCAGTCACTCGAGGTGATAGCTTCCTCTTTCTACCTCATCCAAGTAGTGTAGCCAATGTTCCTTTCACTTTGAACTTGCAAACTATGCTTCCAGGTGTATCTCTAGGAACACTCAGTGCCTTTATTATCTTTTTGTTGCCTTTTCCTTGTTTGAGCAAGGCAATGCTCTCTTCTCTCAATTCCTTGGGCAGCTCTCTTGACTTATTTGCCATTTTTTTAACATGCGATCAAATGTCACAGTCAACAAACCCCTAGCCAGTTCAGGTATTCGGTGTGTTTTATCTCAAGCATATATAAATGTGCACTTCAAATGAAATGTGACACTAGGAGGTCTTATGTTCATTTAAGTGTATTTGTGAACAATTCTGAAAGTTTCTCTAGAGTGCCATGTTTCACAGATAAACGCTCTTAATGACTTTGATGTACTGAGGTTAAAACAGTTGAGGAATTCCCCTGTGGCTCTAAATCTGTAATTCATTCTTTCAGAGGTGGGATTAGTTTTCCAGAGGGAAGACTTCATTAGCAGTGCAGTGGTGTGATTGGAGTTTTCACTGGCCTCTGCCTGATCATGCATAAAGACGAGAATGTACTTCTAATGACTTTTTTACTGTTTTGTTCCAGTTTTAGAAAGTTGGTAAGACTTAGCTCATGTCTGACTCATCATTTAACCTGAATAGAGAAAATTATTGTTCATGCGAAGTGATGGTTTGGTACAGATGTAGCAGACTCCTTTGACCTCTGATTAATAAACAAAAATTATTTAATTATTCTGACCATGGTAGAAGAGTCCATGTAACATTTATACCATCCAACTATAAAGCCTTTTTCGTCTCTGGTTGTACCTGAAGCAACATTGTAAGGTGACGGAATCTGCCGATTTCATATACCAAACAAATAGGGAGCAACATATCACCTGCCATGTCCACCTCTATTGTAAGAAACAAGGAAATGCACATCCCTCCTCTTTAGTGTTAGCATTACCAGCTGTTTACTTAACAGTCTAAAAGAAACATTGCAAGTTCAACATCAAACGTCATCGCCATGAGCATCTCCAGTGATGGAAAGCAGGGCCAAAGTTAGCTGTAGTTTTGCTTTTTATTTGTTTGAGAAGGTGATCATAATAGGTGCATGCCAAGAACTTCAGAGATCATAGCATTTGCTCTTTCTTTCTTCAGCTACCTGTCCTTAAATGATCTCACTGGGAGCAGGGCCTTCAACATGATTGATATGTGGTTAGAACACACCCTCAGGGCAGCAGTGCCACTTCTTCATCCTCTTGTGCTGTACTGATTTGACTTGATGCTACAGTGACTCACCATTACCTCTTCAAGCGCAAAGTGGTATTGCGAGACAGGACAGACTGAGGCTAGCTGGTAAGCAGCTGGTTAACTATCTCTGCAACACGATACATACCTGTCTAACAGTCAGAACTTATTTCTTCACATTCTGTTGATACTTTTTGTTAATTATAAACTAAAAATCTTACAAATTGGACTTTTAAGGGTGAATTCCACCTTTTTATCTTAAATGTCTGCATTATTCAATTGCTAAATCAAAATGCTCACTTCTAGAGAAACATGTTAAGTCAGAATTGTTCACAATGGTGCTGATAGGAACCAGACATTCTCCTGATTTGCTCAAAAGGGTTACAAATACGGTAATTATGGTAATTATGAGAAAAAGCTTTGACCTCAAATATATATTTAAATATATTCATGGTTAAAAGGCACATGATATTGTATGGCAAAATAGTACCTGAAGAAACTCCAAATCTGTTTCTCTATAACTACCTGTTTCACATCAAACCACTCTCAATAAAAAATGTGGTCTACATGTCAGTTACTGAATGATGTAGAAGTCAAAAAACTAAATCTTTTAGTGGAATTTCCTTTTCTGGCTTTGTTTAAAGGAGCGCTTCACATTTGTTTTCCAGTTGTCCAGCACTCACCGGGTGCTAGGTCTTTAATATGAAGCCTTTTTCCAGTAATGCAGGTCATGCTCCATGGCATGGGTCGGGAAACAGGCAGATGGGACAATCATAGGTAACTACATAATCATTATCCCAAACAAAATGGCAAGGTCAACCTTGGAGAATATTCTGAGCAGGAACTGAGCAGGAGCATGAAATGCAAAGATAAAGAAAACACATTACACTCTAATGCCAACAACCAGCAACAGTCCATGAACAAATATAGAACAGATATGGCCTATATGTAACATCACACTTGGGCCCAAACATTAGTGGGACCCAGGGAGAGCCTGAGTGGATGATCTGTGATATCTGTGTTTATTTACTAGTGAAACACAAATGAATAATAAAAGATTTTCAAAGATGAGAATGTCCCCAAACCTACAAGACAAACTACATGCTGTTTTTGTGGCAATGCAAAATAACTCTTCTTCTGCTAATTAAAAGAGTCCTATACAGTCATTTCTGTGCCAACATAACCTCTGCTAAGCTCTTGCATCTTTATAATTATGTAGGCAAGGCTAAATTATGCCGGTCATCATGAAACCACTACACAGATTAATTGCACAGAGAGAGAGAGTATTTCGGGTTACATGAAGATTCCAGCATATTTGGCCAACANGCACAGAGAGAGAGAGTATTTCGGGTTACATGAAGATTCCAGCATATTTGGCCAACACAAATGTGATCTGAGGTGCACTGATTGTATTTATTTATGTATTTATTTTTTTATTCATCGTTTGCTAAGTTATTTATTAATATTTAACAGGGTTTAAAGTGTTTCACCTCTAGGCAGTTACTTTGCTTTCATGCTTCAAAGCAGTGAACCTATCTGTTAAACAACAATAGTAAGTGAAATTAGCTTTCTCAGAGGGTCCAAGCCTTAAGATAAAAAGTTAAAGATAAAAATCTGATTTTACAAGCTAGGCTCTTACAATGTACTAGCAAAATTCTGGGATAGGTCTATACTGTATGTCAAGGGTTTTCTAACACGCTTTAGCAGTTCCGCAATTAATCTTGACCAGACAGTGTCTTAGATGTGGGGATCGGATTCGAGCCTAGTATAGGCTGTTTCCATAGTTATGGTATAAGCTGGTCCAAACCATTCCTATATATGGCTGAGATGTGATATTAGTAATGAAAGTGATACTAGTGCAGCTATTTGCTAGCGATGGACTGGCTCACCTGCCTCCGTTTAAGTGCCAGTATCTTTCCCGATCCAGGCAACCAGATCTGATTTGCCCAAGGAGTGCCTTTCAAAGTTGTATGCCAGCCAGATGCCTGCTGGGAGTGTGGGACAGAATCAGAACTCAAATGTCAATTCAATGTGATATTGTAATCAACTCTGCTATACAAACGCAGCAACAGTGAGCACAGGAATCTGGTCAACATTCTGGTCATAAGCAAAACATCAGAAACAAGTATGATACATAATATTAATACAGGTCTAGAGTGACAAGTTCATGGGGAGACAACGTGTAAGGAGGTATGCAATGCTGTTTTTCCAGAAACGAATACTTCAAAAGCCCATGCTTGCCATTTAGTGCATTGTTTAGTCTTTTATTGATCAATTGACTGACATATTGTCGTATTAATTGGTTGATTGATTAACCCAGGAAGAACATTATGTTACAGTGTGCATGTATCATTCATTGGCACAGTTCCTACAAAATCACTAGACTGCAAGACCATCTGCAACCAGAAACTACAGTGATCTTGGCAGATCAAGTTGCGTTCATTTGTGGACATCACATGAGTAACGGCCAGTAAAGAGTTGGATCATTCCAAATGCTGTGGTACATTGACTGAAATATTCTGTTTGTACATATTATATAACAGCGTGCGAGTGAAAGCTCACGTATGAAGATCATTTATGCAGATAGAAATATGATTCACAGGCAGACCTCAATCATCCAATGGCTTTTAGTGGCATGGGTAACTACCCGAGCTGGTCCCATGAACATTTACGACCAAATTTAAAGAGCTGGTTTGACTCATGCTGGGAACTTTACTAGCAGAACAACAGAAATAATGAACTAATTTCAACCTCACAGGTAATCATTACATTGACACTTCGACAACACCTCCAATCACTACCTAGCAACATTTCTGCTATGCTCCGGTCAAGCTTTCATTGAGCTAGCTTTCTTGTGAATGTGCTTTGAATTTGATGCGCCAATTATACAGAGGATGTGCCTGAGGGATCTGCAAAAACCGAGACCTGTAGCATCAACAGAGCAGAAGATGCCCATTTTCAGAGGTAAACACAAGAAAAATTCAGCTTGAGTTCAAGAAAAGTTGCTGCATTGCTGTAGGCAGTGATCTGCAAACTGTCTAATGCAAAGCTAAGATATAAGAGACCAAAATTTCCATAGTGGGCGTGGCTGTGTGCTTTAATTTAGGATGCTTGATCGTTTTGTTGTATTAAGTTTGCTGGTGGGGTTTTCTTTGTTATGTACATCTCTCTGCTCTCTGGTTGTATTTGACACCCTGTTAATTGGGGTAAATTGTGTTGTGAAGAGTGAATAAATGCTTTATGTTGCATTGGTTGTGGGGTTTATATTAACCTGTGTTCTTGTTAATGTGTGCATGGTCTTGTTTTGGTCTTTTTACCACAGCATGTTGGAATATGCAGAAAGATGTCAGGAACCTCATATCATGCCTTAGCGGGACACAGCATGTTTGGAAAGTGTCAGTATGCTGTTATCTCTTTGCAACCAGGGAAAATTAACAGAGCAACCTTCCTTCTAACAACATATATATGATGACTGCTTTATCTCAACATTATCCTGTCATACGTAACAGAAAGAATTTATCTAAGAGGTTTGTTTCTAAAACCCCTTAAATAACCTGATTTTAGTGTCGTACACCACACACCCCAAACTATGCAGCTGTCAAAAATAAACAGAGAGTTAGATAACCCACTGGTTCTCACTTAAACACTCATTATTTTTATTTATGGTTTTTCTACATGGTAGAGGAAACCAGGGTAAGTTGTCACACGTTTAATATTTCTGTTGTCGGAGGGTGCCACTTAAAAACACTGTGAGCTTAGGGGATCACAGATTTTCCACATTCTGTAGTAAAAAAATTTGAGCATTGTATGTTTTATGATCATTTCCTTCTAGTTACACAATTCTTCACAGTTATACATTTGTACTTAGCAGAGGGGAGAATAATTATGAATATAATTTAGTTTAAATGCTTGAAATGTTGTATTTGAAAGATTAAACATTTACATGCATTTAATAATCTGATCATGATCTGATAAGACTATTACTACTATTAGTTAAGCTGTCATGTAAACAGCAAACTCTTAAATTAGATTAACTTTCATTTTTAGCCCAGTATTCAGTGCATGTTTATCCTTACTCTGGCTTCCTTCAGATTTCTCAGTGCATGTATACCCTTGCTCTGGTTTCCTTCTGATTTCTCAGTCTGTTCATTTGCGGAAACAGACCTCGGTACTGAAAAAAGCAAGTAGCATTTAACATAGCACGGTGACATGGCAACAAAACACTTTTGGAGCAATGCTGAAACCAAATACATGCTTAGCGAGATAAAATGTGTAGACTAATTTCAAGTAGAAAAAATACAAAAATAAACCAACAACTGTCAAGAACAAACATACTTTGACGCATGCCGAGCTAAAAGTCAGAGAGTGTTTATTTGACAGGTTGATAATCAGAATCAGCAACAAATACACAGCAACACAGAGCGAGGCTGAGGGGGAGTATGGTAGACAGGCAGGGGTCAAGAATCAGAGAGTCAGATAAACGGGCAAACAAATCAGAGGAGAATCCAGAGAGAAATCCAGAGATCAAAGGGAGGTCAAAACCAGGTAAACAATCAAACAAGCGAACAAAACCAAAATGCAGAATCAAAGAGGGAGAGAGTCAGAGAACAAAGAAGAGTCAAAACCAGAGATAGCAATCAGAGAAATACAGAGAGAACGCTTAGTATACAAACAGGGTTTGGCAGTACTTTGCAATGAGGGATTGTAACTGAGGGGTATAAGTACTGAAAGGGAAAAGAGGTGCAGGTGAGTCTAGTTCAAATTCAGGAGACCTTGATCGGGGAAATGAAGTGTGATTGGTGGGTTCAGGACATGTGGCTGTAACGTCATCATGGAGTGAACTCTGGGAGATGGGGTCTGGGAGGTGGGAGGAAGCGGGGCAACCAACTGATTGCTTTTATTACTAATACAGTCCAGTGTGACGTCTTACCCCACATGGTGTGACAATTAGTCTATTAAAATGCCTATAAGTCTGTACCGAAGTAATCATGTCACTGTAATCAAAAGGAATGTAATGAATGCAAAATTTATGCCTGAAACTTCATCCTTTCATTTGGTATCCAGTTTGTAACATTATGACAAGATGCCCCTCTGTCCTTTACACTGAATATAAAGTTAAAGCGTAATCCACTGATTTTTAAAATTTCAATAATCAAGATGTAAACAGGCATTCAATGATTCATGCTTGGTATGTCAGTGAGGCCAGCGTTTTCTGTTTACTCTGCAGGACTTGCTTGGTGCCTCACAAAGTCACTTTTCATTGCCACGAAACCCATTAAGACACTGGTGTTGGGGAAGTGCAGAAGTCTGTAAGCAAGAGGTCGGTAACAAGTACTCTCAAACACAAGGTCACTAACTCCTCACCCTGCACCCCTGATTTACAACGTCGTCACAGCAGCTATGCCAAAGAGACTCTCTCTGAACACAGCCTGAACAGAATGTAAATCAGCAGCTATTTCTGTAGCCTCGTTAAATGACTGGCTGTGGAAAGGTTACTGAAAGGTAGGAGAAGTTTGTCGCATACACCTTGCATCAAGGTAATCTGATTGTATTAACACCCCACACATTATTGTCATGACTGTAGTCTCTCTCTCTCTGTTTCTGAGCATGTCTCTCTCTCACACACACACATAGATACGCACAGTATCTCGCTACTGAATTATTCTGGTTTAGAACACAACAATATTATTATACAGCAGTTTTGTGTCATAATGCAAGCTGTATCCTAGAGTAAATACCTCAAAGCTGCTTTAAATGATTGTGACTTAAACTGTTGAAAAAGTGCCCAGATGGCCTCTGTAATTCTTTTTATAGAACTTCTTTGCATGGACATGCCAATAGGCCATGGTCAGGAAACCTTCTAAGTCGGGCTTTGTTGGATAATATTCTTTCAGGCCCCCAGCAGTGAACACGCATGGAGAATAAACAGAACTCAGCAGTTTATACAGGCAATGGGTGGGTGATCAGGAGAGCAGAGGGTGAGCCGGTATTGTTTTAGTCCTCTTACTGTGAGTTAACATGTAAACTAACGTACATAAACACCAGAACTCTCTACAAATATTACCCCCGAGTTTATATCTGTAATCTAGTTTAACCAGCAACCCCCTTCTCAACTGATACAGCTCCAGTGTGATAACTGTAACCGAGACTCCTACAGAGGATTCAATGAATATAGTTAGCTTTCTCGTTCCCATTCCACCTTAAATGATGTAGCAGTCACGTTCAGACAAGTGGACTGACGCTGCGTGTCCACATGACTGTTTAAGGAGGAACGGAAATTCGAATAAGAAGCTAAATTCAGACTTGAGAGACTCGAGACTTGTGTACTTTTGCCACCTCTGCTGTTGAAGCGCCCTTTCCTGATCTAGGAATTTCTTTCTCAATCTTTGTTCATCAGATCTTCATCTCTTTGGCTGTTTCTCGGCCATCTCTCCTTCTTGATAATGTATGGAGATCAGCCCCTCCCCTTCCCCCGTCCTGTGCTGCCTTTGTTACTAATTGACTGAAATAGTGTTATGAAGCTCGGTCCAAGCTACTTTGCTACAGAGCCAGGGCTGTGTACCCATCGTTATTTCATCCAGCACGCACACAGAATGGACAGCTAGCGGACTGTAAGGAGATATTCACTAAATTTGAAAAAGTGTATTAGACTGAAATCATAAACTGTGCCTTTAAGTGCACACTGTAGTAATTTTAGTAATCTAAAATGACTTAAAAAAAAATTAAAATGATAAACATGAAACTCATGTTTCAGTGTGAGCTGTCATGAGTGAGGATGTCCATGCGCAAGCATTTTAATAAGATTTATGTCCATAGCCATGCTACACGAATGATGTTTCAGCTCAACAAAGATTCCTGTAGATATTCACTTTTTCTCCAATTTTTTGAACCCCACTATAGAGAGCATCTTCAATAACTGTGTGTTAATTGCCCTAATAGACTCCTTTCTAGACTTGCTGAAAGTAAGCTGCAACATATCTAATAGTGTGCAATAGCTCCACGAGCAACAGCTGCGAGTTGATTTGTCATGTACTGGACAAGTTTCTGGATGTAGGCCACATCAATGTTCAACCACTGTTGCATTAGTGAAGTGCGCAGTTGGGCCAGATTTGGTGGATGCCGTAGATTGGGATTTCTGCCACTGCTGGTAGACCCATAGATAGATAGATAGATAGATAGATAGATACTGTATTGAGCCCGAAGGAAATTTAGCAGCCAGTAGCAGTTTCACAAAAACAGCACAGTAAAACAGTAAAACAAATACAAAACAAAAAAACAGGGTTGTGTAATATGAAAACCTAAATGGGTAGGTACCGGCTCAGCAGTATTATTAACTATTAACTATAAACTATACATAGTACAGTTCACTATGGATAAATATATCTCACTTCACAAGGAGGCAAGAAATATATACAAGAAATACAAGAAATACAAATATAACTGTAGACCTGTAGAAAAGAGCAATAGTAATAAATAAACGTGCATGAATGTGCAAGGGGCGCAGTTATCAGCAGATAATGACTGAATTAACATAATAAACATGTGGATATATTGGTATTTAAGTAAAGTGGAGTGTCCAGGAGTTTAGATGTACAGTATATACCAAATGACCATACGCTTCCATTCACCTGCAAACTCAGCTACTTCCTTCACACTACGGTCTTTGGTATACTCAAATGCAATCACTCCTTTTAGCCAATCAATAACATCTGCTTTGGACCCATTTTCACACATGGAATTCACTGCACTGTACCACCTATTTTCAATCTATGAATCACATCACTCACACCCCACAGGTTTTTATAGTCCCAGTTAATTAACAACATACGAGTGTAATATGAAAGACAGTTTAGCTTAACTGGCCTGCCAGCAAAAGTGATGTTTACTAGAAAAATGAAAGTTTAATGTGATTAAATATTGGGACCGTGTAGTTTCTGTGTAGCATTGCTCTTGTTGAACCCTGCCGACTGTCAATTCCTAAAACTGAATGTTATCACTAATGACTGGCCAGCTGACGCCATGTGGCAGGGTGGATTGGCACAGCTCTGAGACGAGTGCTGTGCAAGCTGTGACAGAAACGAATGAGCGTGCCTTGCAGCCCAGTCCAGCTGTCATAGTGCAAGAATGCATAAATACAGAAAAATGGTATCTGAAATAGTCTTTATTCCTACTTCTATTATTTCTATTTGTTTAATTGTTTGTTTGTTTGTTTGTTTGTTTGTTTCTGAGACCGAAGTTGATTAAGAGGTCAGCTCAGGGACACCTCCAAGTCATGTTTTCAGTTCATTTACAGTGATTCACACTGTTCTGTGTATTATGACAGATGTAGCTGACAAAACAGTGACAGTAAGACGTTGTACCAGATTCTGTTGTAAATATATCGAATGTTGTTCATGCTGTCTTCTCTTGAGTGTATGTGTGAGCGTAGCTGTTTGTGTTTGGACTGGTAGTGGAGGCGTGCGAAATGACAGGATTCCCAGTTTGTTGCCAGGCACAAATCTTTGGCAGTGACTTGCTGGCTATCAAACTGTTGTGACCGACGTGTCAAGTAAAGTGCTGTAACGTCATTGAGAAAACATTCACCGTCAAGAACTATCAGGATGGACGGGGTGCATATTGTTGAACAAATACAAAATACCGCTGCTGACGAGGAGGCGTCCTAAACAGATGCAGATCCAAGTTGCTTTCGTCTGGAAGCCATCAGTAAGTCACAGCTCCTATATGAATGTTCATTTCCAAATAAGATTATGCAGCATGATACTCTATAAATACAAATGCAATCTAAGTCTGGCACGTAACAGTTTAACAGATGATCCAGTGGCGCACAGTGATTCTCCCCACTAATGTGTCCTCAAGCCACGAGTGCAGAGGTGATATGAAATGCTTTTGGCTGCTGTTAATTATGAACTGATAATTCTAAACTGTTATTTTTTCAGCTCAAGGGGTCCGCCGCTGATGGGATTGACCTTCCCTGCTCTTGGCAGCTATTTGCACTGCGAAGGCTGGTTCACACATTCCAGGGTCAAGCTCAACAGTCTGTTTGCTACGTTCTTCTGGCTAAATGAGTACCTAAGAGGAGACGGTGAAAGAAACATAATCTGCGCCCTTTAAAATAGAGAGTCCTAAATGATTCTCGTGCTAATAAAAAATATTTAATTGGTATAAAATTTCAAAAGGATTTTTCACACTCATTCATTCATTCATACTCACAACAAAGTGGCTCTATAAAACAGCAGTCTTTTGAAAGTTTATCAAGGTTATCAAAAGCGGCTGTCCTGTAGCATCTCTCCAGATGACCTTTTTGGCACCTTCATTTTTAGAATGTATTGTAAAAATGTAAAGCTTTGAACTTGGCCAAAATAATAGATATACATATATATTATATATAGTATAAAATTATGTCTATAATTAACAATGTGGTTCGGTACCTAACCACAGTGTTGGCATTAAAAATGACGCTTGTAAAACATTAAAGTTGCATTATGTAAGATTTGTTGTTAGATCTGAAAGAAGTTTCATTACAGAATCTGGAGAAAATGAGAACAGGCTAAAATACGGTGTACGTCTGCAGCTGCAAGTCACCCTGTAAAGCCTGAAGTAGTCTTTAAAGTCGCACGTGTTGGGTCAGATTTTACGGGAGTTTTGATGTTTAGGTCTCAAATGCAAAAGTAGCATTATACTAATGAAGACATGAGAGTAGATAATTCATCCACATCCTCAGAAGATACAACCTTGACCAAGTTCACTTTCAATACTGTGTAAACCCCCTCACAATCATCAGATATATCCACCCTGGGAAGGTGTCTGAAGCACCACCCACATTACAGAATACCTGCAATTACATATTTCCGACTAAAAGGTCTCCACATCCCTGTCATTGCCATCTCATTACTTTCGCGGTGGTTACAATTTGCGAATTCCAATAAAATCTGATTTGACGCAGTAAGTTCTGTGCACCACCACACTGGCTCTGAATCTCTTGCAGGAGGGTATAAAAGTATTAGTTGTGTTATTAATGGTGAATATAAACTGATCTGGTGTTCTTTTAAAAGGGAAAATATACAGAAAAAGTGTGATGGTCCCAGCCTCTGCATTTTCAGTGACCAAAATGTGAACACAGTGGCCAAAGTGGTAGCAAGTGTTAACTGGGCAGTAGCCAACGTTGACTCCTGCTTGTACATTCATTTCACTTTTCTTCTGACCAGTTACTCAAAAAAGTAAACAACAAGGCCACTCAAAGATGTACATGAGTTCCCCTGAGGACCCCCGGATCACGTGTACTGTAGAAGAGACATGCAGACATGCTTTGGTTACAGATCAGGATATATTAAGCCTTAGGCACCACAAGCGTGATTCCGTCCAAATTCCGATGGCTCGTTTGCCCAGCTGGAAGTGTGATCAGAGGAGTTGCCTTTAGAGTGAGTAGTGTTTGGAGTTTGTGGGGGTGGCCTCCACAGTATTTTCTGTGCATCATATGATCTGCGATGGTACACTGAGAAGGCGGGGGAACAGATAACTGAGATGACTCTATTTACAGCTGCAGTCAAAGTGCTTCATTTTTCTTCCCTAGATATTGCAGCGGGGAGCCACCAACAGCTTTTCATCCGGGCGCAATCAGTTTTCTCATACGTCTTCTCATTACCCTCGCCACTAGTCGTCACCCTCCCCTGTCTCCACCGCTGATATTCAATTTCTCCTCCGCTCCACTGCCTATTTGCAGTCATTCCTCCATCTCTCTGTCTTCAGCCATAACGTTAAACTCAAAGCTGTGCTTCTCTCTGGATTTCCTCTGGCCCCACAAATGCCCCACCTGTTGCCTGCAAATCCCCGGAGCATTTAAGTGGAATCTTGCCAGTGCAGCCCTCCTCCTGCTGACTTGACCCTGAGGGTAGATTGGCACGTTGGTGTTTCGTTCAATTAATGCTACTAGATCCTGTGCTAATATGGGACTGATTAAATTCAAAAAAGGATGGAAGATCACAGGGACATGTCTTGGGTGCAAGCCAGGCACAGCAGCACAGGACTGTGATGAAAGGGGAGACTGTTTCTTTGGCGTTCTTACAGACCCCACTGCTGGTTCAGCCAAACCCCAACCCTGCTCTGTTCAACTGGCCCCCGTTCACATGCCAGTGAAAGATCATACACGTGTTTACAAAAGTAGATGTTTACATTAAGTTCAAAAAAAAGGTATTCATTTTTGTCAGCATCTGTAACAGGTATTCATAGGATCAGGAATGGAATCTTGTCTATTCTATATGTGCAGTTTTGCAGTGCTCTTTATAAAAATTCCCCACTGAGTTGCATGTGTGTATTAATACATGGTTGCACATTCAGGGATCATGATTATGATGGCAGTAACTGCATTTCTATTTCTACTGAAGTGCTTTAGCTGAAGTATCACGCAAAAGGAGAATGTTCTTGTCCAGGTTTGAGTAGAAGATTGACAAAGAGAGACTAATTTGAGTGCAGGTGTGAATCATACATGCCTCTTTATTTGTTACTGCTTCAGTAATCTCAGGTTTTACAATTGATTCCCAGTCAGGAATTTTTGAACAAGATGGCAGCCCAAAACTTTTGCATCTACATGTTAGCAGAAGTTCTTATCTGAGATGGATACTCATGTTGAACTCACTCAGGAATCGATTTATCCCTTAAATGACTTGCAATTTGTCTCTGACTTGAGACTAACAACTCATGACATTGACTTTAATGTGTTAAATTAATAAAGCCTTTTATTTCCAACTTTATATATTTGACTGTTGACTATATTTGTCAATTTTACTATAGTCATTTGGTTGAATACGCCTTCAAATAACAAGACTTTAATTACAGAAATACTTCTGTACCTCTACCACTTAAGCAGGCCTGTCTCCTCATCCCCATACTGCTACCAACGAACCAGCCCTGTTTCCCCATCCCCATACCCCTACCTATGAACCATGGGTGGTAGAAGGTACATAATAAAGTGCTTGGTGAATGTGGAGGATAATGTATTTGAATAACATCTTACAAAGCCAAGATGTAACAAAATGTGTATGCTAATTTTATTGCATATTTATATAATATTTTCTCCGCAAAGAAATATCGTTACAGTGCCACAGATGTGCTTCAGTTTATCTTTTATTAATTGTATAGTCAAAAGGAAATGTCAGATTGCAATGCTATTCGTGAGGAAGATAAAGGATACCAGGAACAATAAGTGATGATAAATTTAGACTGATATGGGCAATATTTATTGAGCTACACATACAGAAGTAGTGTCTCTCAGTACGGTGTCGGGCCACCATGTTAAAGCAAAAAGGGCAGTGTTAAGAGCAGTCATTGTTAATGGTCTGCGTGCATGTAGTCTGTGTCGTGCAGCCGTGTGTCCATGGTGCCGGCACTAACAGGATGACTCATGTCAGACATTTTGTTGGTTCTCTCTCTCTGTGGTTCGTGTAGGTCTTCCAGATCCTTCATGTCACTGGTGCGTGCCTTTTTCTATCTACTGCCGCCAACAGTGTGCTATGGTAACATCCGCACGACCGGTATGACGTGCAATATGCCAATAAGATCATCCTGCTTCCCAGAGCACCACAATGCGACCCTTCTCCAACTCTTCCAACTGCTTGAAGTGCTTTGAACTCTTCTCTGAGGCATACTCCATTGCAAAGGATGTTACTAACACAACAGCATAAGTTAGAATTTAAAGCACGCGCAACAGGACAACCTTATATAGTCAGTCAGGTACAGTGATAAGGCCCGTTCTTCCTTACGTCACATGAAACTTGAATCATTTGCATATCTCAGATGTCAAACCTACCCACCAAGTTTCATTCCTGTCGGGTGATGTCTTCTGGGTGCAACTATTTTGTTCGATGATAAGTGTACGTGTTCTGTTTGATATTCACTGAGGACTGAGAACGTGGTTGTGTGTTATCGTGCATGTGGTAACTGTTTGTCTTGATCACTGTTGTGAACACTAATAAGGGTGACACTTGATTCTCTTACAGAACCTTATGGATGTGTAAGAAGCTACTCACTGTGGAAATACCCTCAGAGATTAAGTCACATAGAAGGGGTGGCTGAGGTTGTATCAGGGGATGAAAAAGAGAGGTGTCAAGCCTTATCTGCTTATGGCTATAATTGGTAATGTCCATTCTCTGTCAGCTGTCATACTGTGGGTTAATGGCCTGAAGCTTCACACTCAGTTAGGTGGCTCTAGCTGCGAGAACAGCTTTAAAATACAGAGACTTCAAAAGGCATTCTCATCTTACTTGAGATTGGATTTGATACTGCTGTATTGCAAACAAGCATATTCAAATATGCACCATAAGAAGTCAGACTCTATTAACAGCTAATGTCTTTGGTTTAGATAAGGTGGCGTGTCTGCAAAACACAAGATCACCATCTTCTTATTTTAATGAAAATGTGCACGTTAGGAAGTGGAATTTTAACACAGTCACAAACTGATTATAATAAGTGTTATTTTGTACTGTATGGGGGGAAGTCAGCACCCTCAGGCTTCTTTTTTTATGTCTAAGAGAGGAGCGGATCACAAAATGTGAATCTGTAATGGTGTACTACGAAGTGATAAACAGTCTTTGTGCACTTACAGTGCAGCAACATGAACCTGGCTATGTGACCTTCAGGCACATGCACAGTAAGACCCCATGGGGGACTTGAACCCCTGTCCCTTTACTCCCAGACCATACATGTGCCCTGTTTGTTAGTGTATGCAATAATTGTAATATAATTGCTTCCTCCATTCTTCAAGATTTGTCTCAGTGAGATGAGGCTTAGTGTTACCCCAGGATTAGAGCTTATGTGATGGCTTGGGATCTCTTGGGATCTCTGCTTATTGCTAAGCTTCTCCTTGTTAACTCCAACTTGTCACAAATTACCACAGCACTTGAAATCCCACCCTTAAATTGTTAATAATCAGAAAAGGTCACATTCCATAATATGGTTATATCAAATAATAATAACAATTAATTATTTAAAATAATAATCAAATATAATGTCATCAATAAGTATTCATTATTGTGAAAAACAGGAATTATATGAGGCTTAAATAGTGTAGTGAATTAGACCATGGCTTTCCATGCTGGTGACTGGGGTTCATGCTTTTGGCCACCTTTGGAAGTTCTTAACACTATGTTTGGTTGTATGTGAAACGTGATCACACAGTTTATCTTGATGAAAGTGACTGCAAAATAAATAATAAATGGGCCCACTGAGCCCATACCCCCCAAAATGCCTGTGTATGGGCCTGCTGGTGTTATTTCATTATACATATTGTACCGATGATTCATTAGACTCACAATTGCTTGCTGTGATATTTGCCTCAAACTACAGATGTTTCTGATAGAACTCACAAGAGGCTGTCTAGTAGACTGACAACTGAAAGTCAAAGTGTCTTAAAAATCAAGAATAAACAGAAACAGTATATTCAAAACAGGACACACTGAGTGTAACATGTACCACAAATGGCCTTGACCTCCTATCTGACCCTAAAACCCTAAAAATGAGCAACATTTCTCATTTACAAAGTAATAGATAACAACACACACATATGTGTGTGTGTGTGCGTGTTTGTGTGTGTATTGGGTGCTGGAGCAATCTTAGCACTCATTGGGTGGAAGGCAGGAAACACCTTGGGCAGCTCTCCAGTCCATTACAAGGCTTTTCAGCATCAAGAAGGAAAAAAACACATATTACATTTTTCACAATTTACTGTCTTCACTCTTTGCCGTTATTACTGCTTCTCATCATGAAAACTTGCTTTCAGTTTTTCAAAGAAATCTGCAGGGATATTTCTCCACATCTTTAAAGTTTAGCCTTAGAAGTTTTCTGCATATTTTGTTTCTTAAGCTTCTCATGATGCAAGTTAATTTTCTCCTTACAGATTAAAGTGCTGTTTATCTGTTGGGGACGGTTTCGCTGCTCTACCAGGTCTTGCGCAGTTGTTAAAAGCTTTCTCTGTAACTTTCAGTTATTTTTTGAACTCCAGTTTTGGAAGCTCCTGTTTTGTCACTTATTTTTCACTTTCTCACGCAAGTAGATAATCATCTGATTTCCTCAGAAATATCTTCTTTAGCCACTTTATATGCACATAAGGAAGAAAATTTCAAGGCAGCTGGTGTGTTTTGGTAGGTGCCTGTGTGAATGTTAATGTCTGTAAAGGGAATATAATGACCCTGACGGGAGCTAAAATACACATATATGTGCTGGAGGCTTTTTGTGTATGTTAAATATACACTCATCATCAAAAGAATAATTGCACCCAGAAGGTGTCAGAGTGCAATGCTATTGGGATCAATAAATGAGGATAAATTTGGGTAATATTTGGTAATATTTGTGGAGCTACACATACAGAAGTAGTGTCTCTCAGTACGGTGTCGGGCTGCCATGTTTGCAAAATGCAGATGTTTCAGCATGGAGTTGTAGAGGTTCCTAATGGTGTCCCGTGATAATCCATCCCATGCAGCTTGAAAATTCTCACAGATCACAAAATTCTGCAGATTCTGCAGTAGGGCTGGAGGTGGAGTGACACCAGCCTTCTGTAACAAACAGTTCATCTTGGCGCTGACCACGGTGTCTTGACACATGGATTCGTCTCCACCAAGACAAACTTTTTTGATGAGTGTATGTGTCCCTTTTCCTGGCTCAGAAAAGTGAGTAACTTGTACACAATAATCATCAAAGATGGCAAATAAAATAAAAGGCCGGTCTCTGACTTTTGCACAGTACTGTATATTTTTGTGTGTTTGTGAGTATAACAGGTGGACTGAAAATTTAGTGATAGCTTTGCTTTTTTGAAAATGCTACCATGTTATTATCACTAGAACCAGTTTAGCATCCACAGGAGGACCTTCAGAAGGACAACTACGTAAATCAAGTCAGACGTACAGTCACATAGCATTAATACAACGTGTGCGTTCCAAGAAGGTGTCTTGTTGTTGCTTCAGTCATTGTGCTGACCCTTCTTCCCCTGTCTTCATCACAACAGAAGCCTAGCCATGAGATTACAACCAAGCAACACATCATGGTATTCAGAATGATGCTGTGCTGTATTGCACTCTTTTGGTATTTAGAGATACACACAAATGTAATGGTTTTCGACCAATGGTGGATTTTTCTTAGAACAATACGTCCAAGCCAAAAGCCATTTATTGATTATATACAGAGGTAGGAAAGTAGGAACATTTGAGATATTGCAATATTACATATGGCTCAGGATTATAGTTATGTCCTTTATTAGTCAAAAAGGCAACATGTCTTATGTTCACAGAACATCTGTAATTTTGGATTCGACAACCTGGACAACCTGGACTTCGCGGTTGACTATCAATCTTAAATCTAAAAAAGGACTTGCTATTAAGTGAACTTTCCATTATGTTGGGGTTCCTAAAATAAATGTTTCCAGATTCACATTAAAGAACTGTCTAAAGCTCCATCTCCTGAAATGGTCCAGAAAGCATTTCTGTCTTTTTCTATGGCATCGCTCCAAAGAATCATTCCTAGCATGTCTAGGAACCATTCCTAGAGTGTCATTTCAGAAGGATGTTACAAGATGTTGTCTAGGTGTCCAGCACACAAGAAACACACTTGCAGCTTCCACTCATTTCCCTCAAGGTGAATCTTTTGAGACACATACTTTAGCCAGTAGATTCTAGAAAACAGTGACATGCACATGATAGTGACCACAGGGAAGCTGAAGGTAGTTCTCATGTCTACATCAAAATGTCACTTTGCTCTGACACTGGAGCAGAACTAGCTTGCCTAGCGCTCAGGGGAAGCTGTGCTAAGACAGCCAGCACATCGGGTGGGTGGGGGTTAAATCTGTGCTGTTCTCAAGGAATGTTGGTCTCATGAACATTTCTTGGCAACAGTGTTAGAATGAAGGGTCAAAAAGTTTGGGAACCCCTGGCGTAGGCTATGCCAACTTCTGCAAACTGAGAAGTGTGGGTGTGAGGAGATACACCACAGGGGATTATAACTCATTATTTACAGGGAACAATTTCATGGAAAATCATCAGACAATGGATCACCAAGCATTCAGCTTCCACCTTCTCTACTCCAACTGCCCTGTTTTGTGCCTCATTCTGTCCAGTGGGATGACCGAAGTGGTCCTGCTACCCAATTGCTGCAGTGACAGCTTTTAAATGCATCCTTAGCTTATTTAACATTGTGTTAATATAAAACTGTATTTCATACTGATTGGCTATTATGTGTAACGCTGTGGCGTCAGCATAGGAGAACACGCGAAACATATAGTGCAGACTTTTTTATTGAGTGCAGGAGCAGCAGGGGAGGGATAGCAGGCAGGCCACTGCTAGCCACACATTTCCCACATATGCTAGATAGCAAACCCTCACAGTGAAGCACAACAAACACATCAGAACCTCATTAAGCTAATAACAACAACTTATTTACGACATAAAGAGACTCCAAGCCTGAGTATTCACAGTTCTGCATGGCTGCGCCTCCCATGCTCCCCCAGCATTGCAAGGCTTTAAGTGCCGTACTACAATGTGAAAACAATTGGGGACATAAGCTAAGCTATCAGTTACCTAGATAGATAGATAGATAGATAGATAGATAGATAGATAGATAGATACTTTATTGATCCCGAAGGAAATTACCTTTACCCTAATGCACCTTTACCTGATGTAGGCTGGATAGGCAGTTTAGTTTCCATATACTCAGTACAGACTTTACAAATTCCTCACTTCTCCATTATATGGACTATGTAAAATTATGTTTAATGCTCTGGATGTTGTTTACATGATGCTCACATTTGTTGTCTGGGTGTTATCTTGCTATATTTAGAGATAAAACATAAACTACATGAAATCACGTTAATAAAAAAGCAAGCAAGAAAACAATAAAACTTACCCAACAGTTATTGTCCTGCGCTTCTGTAGAAAGCATCCATGCAGCGTTAGTTGTCTTCCTTATCCTGTAATTACCAGTGTTGTAAATGTAGCAGGCAATAGGTGATTTTCTCATCAAAACTGCATATTCTGGAACTGCAGTGAGTTGTTAGCATGTCTCCGCAGTTGTTGGAGAAGAATGAGATGCCGTCAATCAATCACTATGAGCTGGATTGGTGCCAGCTCCCATGTGGAAACCATTGATGTGGTTCCAGAGTGTTTATAGCCTAGTGAAGATGTAAACAGATCTGCTGGCAATGAGTTGTGTAACCCAGAGAAATATTCATAACTAACAAACAATGGCACTCTGCTATGTGTTATTTTTTCAGAATTGCAAGCAAATGAGGTTAAAAAACAGGATTAACTCATATGTTTGTTCATTGTATTTATGTTAATACACATTGTGGCTCGAGGTATAAAAAATCATCTATGCCTCATCATTGATGTAAAGGTGGTTATACAACTGTATCAATCTTAGAATGTCACAGTCAATTAAAAAGCATGCACTCATTTTTGTTATTACCAAGAACCGAAACATCAATATAAATGACCTGATACTTAGAGATGCTTCTGATTACGTTCCTGCTTAAATATGTGGCATTACATTTAATGTAATTTTAATGTAGTTAGTCATTTTTTTAACAGCAGATCATTATAAGATATAATAAATAATACTTAACCTGTAATAAATCATCACACAGCTCTTTGGGGATTGTCCCACGCACTTGTTCAGGTAATATCTAGAACCCGTTCATTTCAGTGCAATTTAAATAACGGTGCAATGTTACTGAATAATACTTCAAACATTACAATCCAGTAAAAAGTGTGAGCTTGCTCTGGTTAGGCAAAAATGGTGCTTTATGAGGGAGAACTGTTTAGTACGGAGTAGCAGTAAAGATTTTAATTCTGTGAATGAATTTGGACACTTCATCATCATCAGTGTACATTAGAATCTTTCAGTCGCCCAAACAAACCACCATTTTTGAACAATGCAGAGGATGAGGAACACGTAAACATGACTAAGGTACACTAACTTCTTGGTCCATGAGTTGAGTAACCTGTAGTTACCTGTAGCTACCTGTAGTACGGTCTTTGCTTTTAATTGTACAGGGCCATGGCTGTAACTTGCAAGAGGGTTCTAATACTCGGTAGTTTTAGAAGAGATTATTTTTTTAATTCAATATGCAAGTGGTGTTGAAAGTATCAAATCAGCAGTGCTTGGTTCTCAACTGACCTCAGAACAGCTGTGCTTTGGCCATGACCTGCTAAATTTATCTCTTTACGAGACTGTACACTACCCAGAGTGACTTAGACTTATTGGTATAGCATGGCATAGTCACCCAGACTTGGAATCTAACCCCAGTCTCCTGCATGGGGTGATAGCTCTCTGGTGTTATCCGTTGTGCCACACAAAACCCTATCCAGAACTATTCTTCTGTTAATGAAAAAAGAAAAGGACATGAGAGAGAATTGTGGTGAAATAGATGTTTAAGTGCTATTTCTGAGGAACACTAACAGGTAACAGTGTTTAGAAAGTGCAGCTTGGAAACAATACCAGTGTCACACGTAAACATGTATTTAAACTCGCAACTTAGAAGGATAAAGAAGCTTAGAAGATGAGTGAGTAAGTAAGTGTATGTGTTGACCAACTGTAGTGTTCTTAAGGCTCATTTATGCTGACTTCATGAATATTTTAGTTGCTTTTAAATGCTTTACGTTGTTCTTTACAGTGACAAGGATGTTAAGCAATACATCCACTAGGAGGCAGTCCAGAGTCAAACGTTTCTAATAGCAGCAAACATGTTGAGGTGGTGGTCTTAAGACTGCACCTACTACTAAAAGAGAGGCAGCACTGTAGACAGCGGGGGTCTGTGAGGCCATTAAATACTTTGTTGCATGTAGACAGTGAGCTCTTTTTGCTCACAATACTGATGAAAGCAATTGATGTCGGGCCTCCCTTGAGCCCCAAAAACTTTGGTGGTTCTGATCCATTTTGTCTATATCTGTAAGCTTTCAGAGAAACTACACATGAACGCAGAGTATGGACAGAAGGCTCCATCCGTATGTCCACATTTAACATTGAGCATAAATGAGCCTTTAAAGTTACATTTGCATGAGAAATGCCCAGTGCACTTAGTGGTGCCAGACAGATCCACTTTGACCATAGCCATTGTCTGTGTTTCAGTGATAAGTAAGTTGTTCTAGTTCTAGTTACATGTATGTGCGCAGTGCAATTCTTAAGGAATTGTTTATCGCAGCAAAGTCATAGCACTGAATAATTTCCTGAAGAACTGTAATCGGATCATTATGAGGTCAGGAATTTATATCCCTAAATGCACTATACTGTTTTTGGCTGGAAATGATGCATGGCTTAGAACTATCCTCTCTATTTCCTGCTTTATGTAGACATAGCTGTTGTTTCACTACAGAAGGTGTGTGTGTGTGTGTGTGTGTGTGTGTGTGTGTGTTGTGAATGCATTCATCAGTCAGCAGGCACTCTGATAGGAGTCTGCAATGCCAGATGCCCGTTGTCAGTCTTCTCGGCTGGGGGTCTGCTGGAAGGGTTTGTGCTGTTGGAGAATCTGATTGGTGACGGGACAGAGGAAGCCATCAGCGCCATGAGAAACTGCTAGATTTGAGTGGGTAAACAGTTGTCAGGGCATTTGTGTGCCTTTTATGAGACAGGCCATATTCCTCTCAATCTTGAGAACAGCTTTTGGAGTGTGACTGTGCCACAGGAGCAGCAGTTTGTCTTTCTTTCCACATGGTGTTACACCAGTACAATAAGACATTACTTACGCTCTCTTACTTGACGCATGTCAGTTTATTGTAACATGTTGGCCTCCTAGTTATTAGCCCCAGTGTGAGGTCTTTCAGGGGTTAGAGAACTGTTTAACATAGTGTACAAATATGAGAAGGCCATAACTGAACGGCATCTGAAGGCTGTTTCACTGAAAATCCTGAGAATAAACACTGAACTGTTTAAAAGTTTTTCAGCTAGTTCTGGAGAAAGTGGAAATACTTGGGAAGCTTGTTTTTGGAATGAGCACATTTTATTTGGGGCAGTAAATTGCAGTTTTGCGCTCACTTTCCCCCAAGACACTTGATTAACTTCATGGAGTGCTTTCTAATTAAATAATGAGCTGAGTCAGACGTTTATGGAAATAAGTCAACTGTGCAGCGTAAGTTATGCGGAACTGTCAGGGAACGGGTGTAAATAAGACTAAATGTTCTGTCAGGGTGATATCCAGACATGAGTGGCATTTAGTAAATTGTTTAGAGAACCTTAAGATGAGCCAGACATTTGTTTTGGTTTGGGCTTTATCCATGTGGGGTACTGCAATTCTGGATGTCAAAACTACAGCAGAAGGGCTGGAAATTGCAGCAGGGGAGCCTATCCCCAGCGGGCAGTTGACAGGACAGGACAGGACCCTTACATTAGTGTGAAGGAGGAGTGAAGGATGGAGCTCAGAAAAAAACAGATACTTCATGATGGTTCCTATACTCTCATATCATTAAAGCTGTACCTTGTATCTCCAAAGTAGAAGTCGTGGTACTAGTTCCACACGGAGTAGTGACAGAATATTTAAACTAAAGAACTAAGCAGATTGGTAGCTGGCACAGCAGGAAGTCCTGCCTATAGTTTGTCTCTCAAACTAGCCCTTGTAGTGAGCTGCCTTACCCTATGTTCACACTAGCATGCAACCAGTCATTTCCTAGGGGGCTACGTGATTTGTAGCCGCAATTTAGCGACAAGCGACAAGCGGCAAGCGACAGAGCGACAACCATTCAATCGAGTAGGTTATCTCAACTTCATGCCAACAAATTGTGATGCAGTGAAGCAACATTGTAAACAATTGGCCCCATCAAATTCTGCAGACCGATCATAGACACGGGGGTCTGAGGTCCCCAATTTCTGTACTACTTTTAGCAGTGTGGTGGTAAACAGAAGAGAAACTCATAACCACTGTTTCTTCTTTTCCCAGTTTATATGATGCATCTCTGTACATATACATTTGAAGATAAATGAAGCGCGGAAGACAGTATTGATTTTGTTGGTGTCTCTGGGGAGTTAAGTCACTTGATAGCTAGCTAAGTTAGCCAGCAGGCTAACCGGTCTATAAGGCTAGCCACGATTGCAAGCAGTTAGGTTTCCATACAAACTGTTTGTCAATAACAATATGTGTTTTAAAAACTAGCTAGCTTTCTTAGACCTTGTACAAGTCCACACATGACAACAAGAGCGGTCCCGAACACACCAACAAGAGACGAACTTGTCGACGTAAGCAACTTGTCACCTGCTAGTGTGAACGGATATATTTGGCTGGCTTGGTTCTTTGAAAATGAGACTTCTTTCACACAGATAGTTGATACTTTATGGAATCTGAGGCCACCCAAAGAGTCACTCTAGGAGAAAGAAAAAGCATTCTTACATTTAATGAAATAAGATTTCAGTAATACTCCACCCATCATACAGAGCTAAAATCAACTGGAGGCAAAAAGTCAAGGACGAACAGACGTGCAGACGGACAAACAAACAGACAAGTGAAGAAAAAAATAAACAGACTAACAAAGCAACGCATGAATGAATAGACAAACAGTCAGGCAGATGGAACCTGGCAGGGTAAGCAACAACTATCGCATCCTATGAGACTGAGACTTGGATCAAGAATGCTGAGAAGGTCATCTTTCATTTACACTGCAGCTTATTGGAACACCAAATGAGCCTCTAGTCATTAGCAATGCGCACAAACATGTTAGCCAGATACACATTTATATCATTAAGACAGCACTGTTGTTAGTCATCGTTATTACTTAACATTAGTTAATTAGCCTCTAGCCCTTTCAGTACTTGAGTCAAAACCTCCAGGTCAGCTGTTGGCAAGGATATTAGAGTCTGCATGGCTTTGGCCTTATCTGCAGAACTCGAAAGACATTTAAAAGTGAAACTTTGTAGTAGTAAATTAGAAGCAGTTGACACCTCCACAGTACGTACAGCATCATCCAGAATTCTATAACCATACTATCGCTATGCTGGCATGGCTCTTCAGATAACAAAGAACCCCATTATCCGGCAAGCAAAGCGTTCCTTTCGTCTTTTAAAAGGTTGCATCCAATCTTCAATTACATAAAGGACCCATTTTAAAGAATCCCTTTTAACAGTGTGGAGGAGGCAGCTAAGGCTCTAACCATTTTGGACTGAAGAAAAATCTCATCCCTTCCTCCAGACCTCCTCCACTGATGCAACAATGATGTCACTATGATGGTTTGACATAGGAGCTTCTATTTTACTCAAAATTCTACCTACATGATTAAACCTCCTCTGTAAAACCTCTCATTCTCTCGCATAATCCTACTACTTTATTATGATGTCTTCTTGAGAAAAGCATCTTCACTTCCTTTCATTCAGGTAGTCTGTCTCCCACACTTAAACATAACGACCAAAATATGTTCTTTGGAGCATAGAGCAGTTTGGAGCTTACGTCATGATTACGCAATGTAGGGGCAGAAAAACAGCAGAAACCAGTGGAGCAAAATGAGCAAGATCCATGGAATAACGACAGCTGTTGTCTTGTTTTGCAGTTGGATTCCAGAAAAAGGAATGGAAAAACAAATGACCTTAATTTTATAGAATTTCATCATAGAACATGCGGTTTGAGGCAATAGTAGACGCTTATGGTTGCCCTATAAAACAGGTTGGCTGTGGGATGACCCTAACCTGTGATGATTAACCTTCATTAGTGTGTGAATGTAATATAAACAATAGATTAAGAGAACATTCACATTATGCAATCCATAGAGGGCAAACTGTATAACCCCTCCAGCTAACTGCTACATCTAACTGTATTAGCCCCACATTATTAGCCTTACAGCATGAAATAACTAGACATATCATTTTCAAATACAAATATATATTTTTTCCCTTTCTAACATACATTAAACAATGAAAAAGAATATATAACTGGATATAGTTGTTTGACTTGTTTATAATAACCATCTTGTATAGTTTTTCCACAAGGTATACAAAGATGTCTGGTTACTGAAACTGTGGCCATTTACTTGGATCCTTGATCCACTGACCCAACAGTGAGTACGGGTCAGGAAACTTTACACTATTGCTAAGGGCTAACTTAGCTCATTAGTGTAAGTCGTTTGCTGACAAAGCATAAAAACAAACTGGAGAAGGCTTCCAGATGATCCATATTCCTATATTAATACATGTGACAGTACTATGCTAAATTAAATGTGGCTTTCTGCCATTAGTTAAGCTTCGCCCACAAAACATGTCATCTCCGTTTACATAAATGTGGGTTGGGTGGACAAATGCTTGAACAATTATTGGCTGCTTGTAAACAACAACAGCTACTGCAGGGACAAACATGTTGGTAATCACAATCAACAAAACACATGAAGCTATTTAACATCTCTAAATACCTTACGCACAAAATCTCACTGATTTGTTCCCACAAAGATTGTTTTATCTTTTTAACGCATATCGCGGCCTCCTGACACAGATATAAATAATGTTATCAAAGCCAAACCTCCATGTTGTTTTATTTTTGTTGTTGTTGTTGGGTGGCCGTGATGTTGCCTGCTGTCTGTCGTCAATGATGACAATGTAATGATCATTGTTTGGTGTTATGTTCACACGGCTTTGCTTAGCCTGATATACACAAAACATTTACTTTAGTTTTGCAACATTGAAATGTTTGTTTGTGTGGCTGGGTGTGCGGAGGTGTGATGAGTCAGGAATCTGAGGGAAGCAGATTACAGCAAACATGGGGAACTGATGAAGAGCACCTGCATGGCCTGTATAGGCAGGGTCAGGTGGACATGGTGTATGATTAAAGTGGGCAGCAAAAATGGTGCCAGGTTATGCAGGCAAAAAATGTTTGCGGCTGGATGTGATTAGTGGTTGTGTGGCATTAATAATCAGGCCTCTGCAGACCTCTACTGGACAGGGCTCACAGGAGACCTGCATATGAATCAATGAACAGCCACCTAACAAAAGCAACAGAAAGGTGTGAAACTTAATTTTTTTGTTAAAACCCCCAAAAAATTCTCCTTGGAATGATGCCATCTGAATTTGCTGCAGGGGACCGGTTTCTGGACTTTTCTGTGCTCATCAGTTTGAGTATTCAGATTACATGCACACAGACCGTTATAACTACTGCCTTTAACACCACGTCAATGTCATCAAAGACTGCAATGGTGTCATGCCAGACTGTCATGGAGTGACTCAGAATGGCAGCGGGTCATCTTCAGTGATGAGTCCTGATTTTTGTCTAGTTGGAGACGACCAATGAATCTGTGTGTGGAGGCACCGTGGTCAGCACCAAGATGAACAGTTTGTTGTCAAACGTCAAACATCCAAAAGACCTCCACCCCTACCGCAATCTGCAGGAACTGTGTGAGAATGTTCAAGCTGCATGTGATGGATTATTACGAACCTCTACAACTCCATGCTGAGATGTGGCATGTTGCGCAAACACGGTGGCCCGACGCCATACTGAGAGATACTGCTTCTGTATGTGTAGTTCAATAAATATTCCCCATATCAGTCTAAATTTATCATCATTTATTGTTCCTGGTAATCTTTATCTTCCTTCCGAATAGCATTGCAATCCATCACTTCCTTCTGGGTGCGTTTTCTTTTTGTTGATGGCCAAAATATATTTGTTGAATACTGAATATTTTGCAGAGACCGCATCCCTATCACTCATGGTTCACATGGTAAGCAATTTGGTCCCATTGATTTGAAATGAATGTGTCAGAAAATCAGCATGTAACATTAAAACATTGTGACCACTGAAATACACATTTGCAGTTATGATTTTATTTGTGTACACCTACGCTGTAGGTAGAATTTTTGAGTTATGTTCAAAGTTAGCTAAAATTATTACTACCAAAATAATGTTTTTAGTAGTGTTATGATTGTTATGTAGTGACCAAATGAAATGGTCAGTCATTTATTTTATTTTATTTCAACTCGGAAAAAACATAAATAAGCCATAAGGTCACCAATTAATTCATTATAATCTGTTATCTCAGATGAGGCATGGTCTGTGTGTCACTGATAGTGTAAGGCATTAGCATATTGTCTTGACATAATCTCTTTTGAAATCATTAATATTGACATCCTCAAATCTTTATTGCACAAATAGATTTTGTTTTGCCTGATTTTTTTAGATGTTACAATCCTGGATAAATGCTGTGTGTTTCTGCAGTACGATGTACCAGCACACCATACCCAAAGGGCTTAACAGCAGTCTTGGAATACATATGTTTATTCTAACAGGCTGCTGTTGCGCTAGCTTGGGAAAATAAGCTTACTCTGCATATTGGGTTGTGGATGTGCGTGCTGTATTTTGCACACTGCATGGAGGCTTCGCTATTTTCATTTTTCACCATGTGTAAATTAACAGTGCCACAACACCAACATGAAGTAATTTGCAGTGTACAGCCCCCCTAATCGAGATGTGATTACTGGATATATCCCCCTGGGCTTAGTGACAAGTGCACTGGTCAAAATTACACACTCCAATCTGCTGACAAGTAAAAGCAAGAAATTACACCAGATACCTCAGTGACAAGCTGGAGACCGACTGTTAATCAAAACAACTGCAGTTCACTCGCAATCAATCAAACAGCAGTGTGGCGGAGGGTAGAACACACATGAACCTCCTATAGATCCTGCACTGCACACACACACACACACACACACACAGGGAAGAATCATCAACATCAGAGAACTGAGCTAGACTGAAGTGGTTTCTTCTGATAATGATGGTGGTTGATGTTTTCTGTACTGTGTAGGACTGCTTGATATGGGCATAACCAGTATTGTGATTGCTGATTATTATATATATTGTAAATAGAACTGAAATACATCTTGCAATGCATTATAAATGCATTGGAGAATCAATAATGTGACTTAGTATTATTTTAGCTAATATATATGTTTTGTTGGATTGCATCAGTGTTTTTTAATCCTGCCACTCCTGGCAACCCACTGTGCACAGTGTCACTATTCCCTGCCCAAACACACCTGATCCATCTTATGAAGGGCTCCATAATCTATTGATGAGCTGGATTAGATGTGCTGAATCAAGGATTACTTGAAACCATGCAGTGCTGTTGGTTCTCCAGGAGCAGGATTAAGAAACACTGGATTACATAAAGACCCTCATTCATCAAAGCACCCACGGAAACCCATATGGAATTGATTGGTCAGGATGCTCAAGAAACAGAAAATGTAATGTGCTATACATCTTTCACTAAAAGACCTTTGAGGACATTTGCCCTGGGTTCCCAGTCCCATAGGTATTTTTTTTTGTTTTCCCTTGTTTTTGTGCTTTCTCTGTGCTTTTCGGGCCTCATTCAACTCATTATCTAATTAACAAACCCGTCATGTGCTAATGGAATGGGGGAGGGGGAGGGGGTGATAGCTGAGAATAAGGTCCCACTTAGGGACTTAGGGACTTCAGGGACCACTGGTCTAAGCAGTTTTTCTTCATGGGAAAAATGAATGGTGTTTTCAAAATCACAATCATATGCATATACATATCGTCGCAAAAAACAAGTGTCTCCAAAATGTCAGCTTTACAGGAGAGGCCAAAAACCTAATTTAGTTTTAATGTAAGTCAATTAAATTTTCACACAGTGTAAACAGCAGCTGCTGTGTTCAGTTGATGCATAAAAGTAAAAAATCAAGAAGAAAATGGAGATACATGTTTTTCATTGGACAATGATGATATGTAACCAATACAAAGCGGGTATAATCACCTATACATTTGTCCTGTGTTTTCCCCCAGTGATCTCTGTCATTTGGTTCAGGAATTTTTGTTGAGTAGTCAAAATAAAGAATATTGATACAGACAAGCTACATGCTAACTAACTCTCCTGCCCATTAAGGAATTTGTCTTGATGAGTGCACTTATGATACTTATGATATCTATCTTGTTAAACAGACCACACAAATAACACTCGCTCACTCACTCACTCATCTTCTGAACTGCTTTATCCTTCTGGGTCACAGGGGATGCTGGAGCATGTCCCAGTGCTCATTAGGCAGAAGGCAGGAAACACTCTGGACAGTCTCTGGCCAGTCCATCGCAGAGCACACAAATAACCAATATACAGATATTTAAAAGAAATAATACATTAACAATAGAGTAGCAGCAGTGAACACCTAACGACAGACAAACAATGAATCAGCAACTGGGTGTAGAGAACTCATTGATACATGAGGGCAATAAAGGTTATCTTGTTTGGTCCAACTGAAGGGCTACTGTGGCATAAGTTACATATGTATACATACAGAGCACCCTCTCATAGAGCCACAATACATAGCCGAAATCCTGTCATAATGTCAGTGCTAACTCCTATACACAGTAAGCATGTACGATGGACATATGAATATTGGAATCAATGAAAGAAAGTCACCTGTTCCAATGAGTCCTGTTTTCTTTTACGCTGTGAGACATTCATCTGGGGAAGTGATAGCACCTGGATACACTATGGGATAAAGTTTATCCAGGGGTGGGAATGTGATGCTCTGGGTAATGTTCTGCTGAGAAATCTTGGATGTTGCGGACCAGGTATACCACAAGGCAGTAGTCTCTATTAGCAGGATAATGTGCTCTCCCACACTGCACACATTGTTCAGAAATGGTATGAGGAACATGAAGAAGACCTTAAGGGGCTTCCTTGGCATCCGAATTACCCAGATATCAATCTGCCCAAGCATCTGTGTGGCGTAAAAGATCTGCTGTTAAAGTATTGGCGGCAGATACCACAGGGAACCTTCAGAGGTTCATGTTTCAGGGGGTTGTAGCTAATTTAGCGTCACATGGTGGATCAACAGCATATTACACAGGTCACATCATATATACTGTATGGAATATGGTTAAAAGGCAATTAAAGCAATTTTATATTTTAAGCAATTAAATTACTGAAAAGGCAGAAACACTCTCTGGTATTTGCTTGCCACATGGGATGGCCATCTCCTACGGTCACTCCACATAACTACTCCAGAAACGGCATGAAAATGTGATTTTACTGCAACAAAGCATGACAAATAGTGAGAATAAGCAGTGGATGAAGCACTGATTCAACTTTAAACAGAGCCACAATGCTGTATGTGTGGAGCTCTGCTTACTGCTGCTACAGCTGCTCACATCAAGCAGTCCCCGTGTCTTTGTTATAATGCTATGTTATAAAATGAAAGCAGACTTGGATAAGTAGTGTGAATTTGATAGACTTTGTTTATGTCATATATTATATCTAATAATCCAGAGACATTAATGGAGAAATGTTCATAAAACAAAATAGGTCAGCTTTGAAACTTTTTCTTTGTATGATAAACCAAATCAAAATGAACTGCCATTCATTTTCCTCTTCGACAAAAACGGCTTAGACCAGGATGTTGTTATTTGGGCATGAGACCAACTTCAAAATGAGACACTTGGAATGAGGCATCTTGGGAAACTATGCCAAAAGCGTAGTGAGTAAAAAGAATGTGCACATTGTTCTCCAACTACACACATTCTGTCTGTTTCCAGGCTGCTGTTGTCTCAATACTGCTTGCTCGCTCAGAGGAGCAGGAGGTGTTGAAGGAGCAGCTGACTTAAGTAAAGGGACATTTCAGGTGACATTTTCAGCCATGCTGGTTAAAGATGGTGAGAGTTCATCTCAAATCGGTGACATTCGGAAAAGTGCAAATTTGTCATGCGTGCTACACTCACATATTTTTAGTGACACATGGAAATGGAAGGTAGAAATAATAAAAGGCTTTACTCTGGAGATTCCAAGCCTCTTGGTCCTCAAACATGAGCTGCCATTTTGATTGATTGAGGTCCATTGCAAATTGCATGACCCAACTATAACTCGACACCTCAGTAAGAAGAAACAGAGGTGCTTTTCAGTGGCACACACGGCAGACAGCAAACTCTCATAAATGTAAAATATATATAGACTCCATATATAACAGGGTAAGCAGGTTCATTGTTTCAGATCATCAAAATATTCCAGTGTATGATTTGTAACAAATAGCTATATATATTTACACATCCCCTGTTATGATGGACGTCCCAAAGAAGCAAAGAGTCATGTGCTGTAATGTTATGCCAGATAAGGAGACAGATGGGTCTGGCTAGATTTCTGATTATCCAGATATCATATAAATCTATTACCATCTTTGTTTAGCATCATATTTTCAGTTTTGCTGGTTTCCTGAATGGTTAGGGTTCATATTCCGTTGCTAACTTACTCATCCAATTTCAATACCATCACAAATTAACTTAATCTGAAAGGCTGACATCTATTCAATTCAGGCTTGACAACTGACAAGTTATTCCTGTGTTGTATAATTAATTCATACAGATTTATGGCTGTTCATATTTGATAAGAGTCAGCTTAATTGATTAGCTAGCCTGCTATCTGTTTGTCTTTGCTTCTGAGCTCTGTGACGGCTAAATGGTGACTGAGAACACTCTCAGTTTCTTCACCTGAATGTAGTTCAGCAGTGAAGACTAGAGCCAATATATATTGGCTATATATAATAGCCATTTATTTGGCTATTTCTTTTTTTATTTAAGATTGCCTAGTTACAGTGGTTGGTATAGTGCAATGCATAGCACCACTACCTGCCAGTGAGCATGTGGGAGACTGGGGTTCGATCCTGGTCTGGGTGACTATGCTGTGCTACAACAGTAAGAATCTTTGGGCAAGACTCCTAACACTACATTGACCTATCTGTAATACAATTAACCTTGTACTTATGCAGTTTGTGTGCATGTATGTATATGCCATATTTACATCTCCACTGCCCTTAGACTTTAACAGGCTGTTTTTGTTGTTGTGTCATTAAGAGATATATGTGAATTCCCTCTGTTCTGACTGTTCTTTAAAGCCTTTAAAAGGCTTTAAAAGGCCTTTTAAAGCTTCAGTGATCATAAAGTTCCCAGTCATTTCACTGTAGTTATACACTCAGTGAGCTCTTTCTTAGTCAAGTCAAGTCAAGTCAAGGTTTATTTATATAGTCTGTTTACAACAGACGTGGTCACAAAGCAGATTAACAGGAAATCCGAGTACAAGCCCTTAATAAGCAAGCCAGAGGTAACAGTGGCAAGGTAAAACTCTCTTAGATCAAGAGGAGGAACAAGATTCTTCTGGTCCACACCAGATAGCAGGACAAGCACAACAACAATAATAAAAGGGTAATGTATAATTTACATATACTGTACTTATACATATACTGTATAAAAGATAAAGGTACTCTTTCGTGCTGCGAATCTCCCATTTCACCATATCACAAAGGTGTTCTAATGGATTCAGATCTGGTGATTATGACATGCAAAGTGTGTAGTACTGTGCGAAGTGTCGTATCTGAATGTCAGAATGTGAATACTAGAACTGAGGTGCATTTAGCATATTTAGGAGGCTAAAACAGCTTAGTGTAAGTGTACATGTAGGAGAGGTAGCAAAGTGTGTAGTTAAGTATGTGGTTTCATGATGGTAAAGATTGTGAACTGTGATGGTAAATTGTGGTGGTAAATTGTGGCCATAAAGAGAAGCACATGGCCAGCATCTCAAATAGGCTGTGGTCATTCAAGCAATGATTGATTGGTATTAACAGCCCTGAGTGCATTACCCACACCATTACAACACCTCCGCCAGCCTGGAGGGCAGGTTGGGTCCATGGATTAATGCTATTGGTACCAAATTCAGACCCTACCACCTGTGACCCTCACCAGATATTGAGATTCGTCAGAGCAGACTACATTCTTCCAGCCTTTGGTCTGTCTGGTTGAGGTGAGCCTGTGTCCACAACAACCTCAGCTTTCTGTTCTTGGCTGACCGAAGGCCATGCACCGCATGGTTCAACATGTTGTGAATTCTGAAATGTTTTTCAGCTCACCGACATCCTACAGCGTGGTTAATAGAGTTACTGTAGACTGCCATTCTCCACTGACCTCTCTCATCAACAAGACATTTCTGTCCACCAAACTGCCACTCAGTGGATGCTTTTTCTTCATCGCACCATTCTGAGGAAACTCTAGAGACTGCTGTGTGGAAATCCCAGGAGATCAGCAGTTATAGAAATACTCACACTAGTCCATCTGGCACTAACAATTTTACATTTTCCTCTCATTCTGGTGGTTGATGTGAACATTACCTGAAGCTAATGACCCGTATCTGCATGGTATTATGTACTGCACTGCTGCTACACAAATGGTCGATAAGATAATTGCCTGAATGAGTAGGTGTACAGGTGTTCCTAATAAAACGCTCAGTGAGTGTGTACTTCAGTATGCTTGAGCTAGACGTGCCACATTCAGAATCTCAGTCAAACACCTCCATTTGAAAAACTGCTGCCATGCTGATATAAATCTCCTGGAAGGGAGATAAAGAGAGATGCCACTGAAACTGCTATATTATTATTAATAGATAGCATCTGTCTTTGTCATGCATGTTTATTTAATTTTGAATGGAATTGTGGTTATTTATAACGTCTCACCCACACATTTTTGCACTCTGCATCAATTATGCAACGGAACCACAGACTTAATAAATCTAGATAGAAATGTGTGCCGTAATCGCAGCAGCCAGCTGAACTCTGACCATTTAGATCTGTGTCTAATGGTAGATCTAAATGACTATAACAACAGTTTCACTCTCTGTGGATAATGAATGCTTCTTTTATTTCTATCCGAGTCACAGAACTGAAGTGGCTGAATTGCTGCTATCCCTGTGCAGTCACATTACGCTGAAACAGAATCACCTCTAGCAATAAAAAACCATGAAGTACCATCAGGACAGAAGAACTAAAAGCAGACAGACAGAAGCTGTGTTCAGAACAGATCACTGATTAAAGGCCATAGCACACTGACCCAAACCCTGATGTTTGGTTGGTGTGCCATAACTGTGCGTGATGGCTGGGAGACTGTAGACTGTAGTTCTCCTCATTCATACTGATCTAAACTATGTTCTAGAGTATTCTCCACATTCATACTGTTCTAGAATGTTCACCCGCATTCACATTGCTCTAGACATTCTAGAATGTTTCCAGATAACAAAGTAGCTTTGGAACAATGTTGATTCACTGTTGTTTAATTTAACCAGTGATGGTTGAATCATCATTGATTTTAGACACTGATTCAATGAAAAGTGCACCTACCATTCAACATTGCATCAACGTTGAAAACCCATTGAAATAGATGGCAAATCAACTGCAATTCAACCTTTATCTAAATATTGATTTTAGTGAGGTCAGTACATTGTTAAATCACACATTATTTATAATAATAATAATAATAATAGAAAGAACTTTTATTGTTATGTAATTTGCTCGAGTTGTTTTTCACTTGAGTGGGTTGGGGTGAGATGAAAAGTTGCTATAATGTTAAGTTAACGTAATGGAATTGCAGTTTACTTAATGTTGCTTGACCAAACAGTCCAAACAAAAAGTACCCAGCCTGATTTTTGTTCTTCTTAGTGCTGAGTAGTACCGTTAAAAAGTAATAACTAAAATTCAACGGTGATTCAAAATCTTGCCTTCAACGTTTAAACAACGTTTAAAAATTCAACCTATGGCAACATTGATTTGTAGTGGATTTATGGTCATCAACCAAAAAACACGAAAATGACACTACATCAACATTGATTTAATGTTATTTTGCTATCTGAGTTTCTTACCATTCAGGAATGTTCTTCCCAATTCACAAACCTACCATTCATTCTGTTCATACTGTTACTTCTTGAGAATGTTCTTTGCCATTCACACAGTTCTAGAATGTCATACATTCCTCAATTGTTCTCCTCCATTTACATGGTTGTACAATGTTTTCCCCAATCATACATTCCTAGAGTGTTCTCCTCCATTTACAGTGTTCTAGAATGTTTTCCCCATTCATACTGTTTTAGAGTGCTCTTCTATTTAAACTGTTCTAGAGTATTTTCCCCTGCTCATGATGTTCATGTGGTTCTAGATTGTTCTACACCAGTTACAGTGTAGAATGTTTTCACTCATTGAAACTGCTGAAGTTCACATAGTTCTAGTATGTTTCACTCGATCATACATTCCTAGAGTGTTGTCCTCCATTAACATACGTCTCTAGAGTGCTCATTTATCTGTACCATTTAAGAGTGTTTAATAATTCCCCAATTCACAAAGTTCTAGTACCATTCATGCTAAAACACTGTTATTTATTCATACTGTATTATATTTTAGAATATTCTCCCCAGTTCACACTATTCTAGAATGATCTCTACCATTCACATGTTTCACCTGTATATACTTTCAACAGTGTTCTCCCTATACATGCTTTTCTAGAATAGGCTTTAACAAGTTTACTGGTTTTGAATGCTACCCCAACTTCATATTGTTATAGAATGTTCTCCACCATTTACATTGTTGTTACACTGAATGTTTTCCCCTATTCATATGACTCCGGAATGTTCACCATTCATATGGTTCTAGAATGTTTCATCTGTTCATACTCTCTGACAGTGTTCTTCTCAATTCAGATGATTCCAGACTGTTTCACCCAATTATACATTCCTAGAGTTCTCCCCATTCATGCTATTCAAGGATGTTCTAAATTATTTGCGTTATTACTTGTATTTTCCACTGCTCATGTTGTTCATGTGGATCTAGAACGTTCTCCATCATTCACATTTGGGAATGTGTTACTCGATTATACATTCCTTAAGTGTTCTACTACATTAACGTACTACTCTAGAGTGCTCCTCTATTTAAACTGTTCAAGAGTGTTGAATAATTATCTTTAACTGACTAGGTTCCAGAATATCCGGTACCATTCATACTCTTCTAGAACACTCTTATTCATTCATACTATAATATATAATATTTTAGAATATTCTCCCCAAGTCACACTATTCTGGAATGCTTTCCACCATTCACATGGTTCTATAGTGTTGTCCCCATTTCCACTTTACTAGCATGTTCTCAATCAATTGCATTGTTCTTGAAAGTTCCCCCAATCCATATTGTTCTAGAATGTTCTCCACTATTCACACGGTGTTCTGGAATGCTCACTATGATTTATTCGCACTGGGTCATCTGATCGATCAGTGCTTTTTCCAAACAGTCTAAAGCAACCTGAATTAAATGTTGGACATTGTTGAGTCGGTGTGATCTGGCCTTACCTCCTCTACTGTTCACTACATAGCCGTTGCTATATAATGATGGGACTGGGGAACCATCATAGAGCGACTAAAAGATTTATAACTGAGAACAAAATAGCTGGTGCAGCATTATAACCCTTACAGAGCAAGAGCTGTTCAAAATGCCCAGGATCTGCTGGTGGGTCCAGGTCGCTCACTGGTATTACTAAGAATAACTTGCTTTGTAATGTAGTTATTAAATAATAAGCTTTAGGATTTAAGAGGTAAAAAATTGAGTAGGTTAAAATGAAATATTTAAGATGCTTCAGTATATACATGGCTAAGGCTATGAATTATGCTAAGCCATCACTGTGAGGTGAATATAAAACAATGACTGTGGTTTTTCATAAGTTTGGAACTTAAGACGATAAAACTGGCCAGGCTCAAATGGAAAGTGGTGCAGCTCTATTACATAGCCTACCGCTCTAAAATGAAATGAATATGCCAATAGACCATTTATGGACCTGAACCTCGGTGTGCATGTGTGAACCTACTTTAGAGACTTAACAGACTAACCACAAAGTGGTGCTGTTTCACTAAACTCAGACTGAATAGACCTTCTTAACACCCTTCCCTCCCTCTATTTATTAGTAGGTTTGGTGTGAGTCTTGGGCTTGAATGAACATGTCCAGTCACATTAGGCTAAAATACACCTTAAAATTCTCTTCTGATGCGTCTGTCAGTGTTGGAACATGTCGTGATTAGGTTAACGGGTCCTCGGCCGCCGAAATTAGACACAACTGCTGGAAATATCCCCTCGCAAACTGGTACACCATCAAATGAGCTCTGGCGCAACATTTATTTTTCTTGGCTGAAATAAATCATACTAATTAATCATATGCCTGCCCCCATATTACTACATTTTTCTCTCATATTGGGCTTTAACATTCTGCCTAATTCAGTGCGCTCTGCTGCCTCTACTTTTTCACCACTTTCCCCATGCTGTCATCTTTGACAGAGAGATGGAGTAGCGTTCCAATCAGGCCGCTGCTTTATGTCCTATATTATAGACGGACCTAAATAAGCCCAATGTGGGCAGTAATTTATCTCCAGCCGTGGTGTTGTACATCAAGAAGTCTCGGCACCATAGCTCTTCTTTATAGCACCTGTCTGCTTCCGCGCTGTTTCCACTGATGGCACACATAACTCACAAATACTAATGGGCCTTTTGAAATTCGCTCTATGATGGACGGCCACCTCTTGTAAAAATATATCTCCAGCTAATGACGCTTCTTTTAATTCCCTCTGTTTGCTCCCAGGAGCCTCTTCTGCTCCAGTGGGTGTTTACCCTCGGTTAAAGATGCCACCTGGAAAATTTTATCTTGGAAATACGTAGAAGGTTGTAGGAGTGTTACAACATGTAATGCGTTTCTCCTGCTCTTCTCCTGCTCTTCTGGAATTGCTCATTCCAGTTGCAGGAACAAACTGGGCTATAGATGATAGTCTGCATACATGGTAATCCCAGTGTGCTGTAATACAACTTCAGCAGTTTGTGTCACTAATTTAAAGGGTCCTCATGCTACATGTTTCCTTCAAATCCTTTGAAATCCTTCATGATGTGTGGAGCGTTTTCAGGTGTCAAATACAGTCGTAATTCATTTATACATAATCATTTTTCTACCCCTCTTTATCCCTCAGATGTAACAGGCTGTTTTTGCTAAAGCGTCTTTAAGAATGATATACGGCCTTAGGCACATGGACGGATATAGACTGATATATACGGCACCTAAGCATATTATCGACACCATTTTTTGTCTTGGCAATAAATGTGTTATATGTTAGAAAACATGCAAATAAACATAAATAACAGCATTTATTTCAGTTGATCATGTGAACCGATTTAAAACTGCAGTAGGCGTGGACCTAGCTTGAGAATGTAAACATGTACAACATCTAGGTCCCTCCCCCTCTGCTGTGCCGCAGCTCTGCCTCTAAAGTCCCTCCCCGCAGAGGAGACTACCGTGCATGGGCAGGCTAGCAAACATTGCAACTAGTACACACTTATTTCAGTGCTTTAGATGCTTGTTGTGAATAGTGCTAAATAAGCAGTAAGCCAATTATGAGAACAATTAGCTGTAAGAGAACATGCACTCAGAACAAACACTAAACTGATTCAAAGACGTTCAGGTCCCGTAACTCCCACCTTTGAAAAGCCGCTCCGATGTTTACCCTTGTTTTATCTGTCTTCTATTTCTTTCTTTTTAGCTTGCTTTCTTTCATTTGTCTTCTTCTGTTTACTTGTCTTTGTCGTGCACACTTTTGCTGGCAAAGGGGGGATGAATGGTGATTAACACTCCACTAGACAGGCCTCCTGGCTCTCATTGGTTGTTTTGAGTCTCGCAAATGACATTAGGACGGCAGAGCCAGAGGAGCCCGATTTAAGATTAGTATTATTGTCGCGTGTACTGCTGTCAGTGAAAGCTTTAGCAAATATGACAAAAAGATTTTCATACAGGTTACCTGCTGTAGCTTTATAGAGCAAAACATGGTTCCAGATGTCATTCCAATTTGTTTAATTCCATCCTCAGCACTCCTGATTCAATTTAATATTGCAGTGGCAGGCAAAACCAGGTACTGGTTACTATTTGCAATTACAGTAATAAACAGATTCTGCTCAGAGAACTGTCTTTGCAAATGTAATTTCCTGAAACATCTGCACAGTGCTGCAAAAAATGGTCCTGGATGAAACACTCCTTATAACTTCTGCATGAGTGTATGGAGAGAATCAGCTGTAGGCTGAGCAGGTGGGTACATGATAGTAAAGTGCATTCCAGCTCTTTTCTGTTTGTCAGATAAACTGGTTTAGCTCACAAAGAGGAGCCGATTCTTCTACCAAATTAGCCAAGGTAGCCATATTACAACCTGTCGTTTTTATTTAGGTAACACTGTACATTCAGTATTGACTAACTAATATGAAGTAATACATTAACAATGGTTAACTGATGTTAAGTAAACGTAACAACTGTTACACTTAACATATATGTAGTTGTTATATGTGTACTTAACATTAGTTAACCATTGTTATTCTCGCAGTGTGTGAAGGAGAGATACCGCAGATCCTTCCTTCCGGCCGCTGTCAGACTGTATAACAGCCGTGGCCCTCAGTAGTCTATTTCTACAGTAGTCTATTTCTACAGTAGTCTATTTCTACTATGTGCAATAAAACTGCTTACTTTATTTATTACTGCTCTAGTGCACTACTATGTGCAATACTTAATCTTAAGCATAATCAGTTTACCATCACCATGTGCAATGTTTCCTCTGATCTTTCCTCTGATCTTAGTCCTCTGGATTTAAATTTTTTGTATTTTTGTTTATATTTTCTGTACTTATTGTATATATAGATCTTATTTATTATTTGTATATTTCCAGACACTTCTGTTCTTTCCTCTGTGCTGCTGTAACATTGTAAATTTCCCCACTGCGGGATTAATAAAGGACTATAATAAAGGAATATCCTATTGCATTACTTTACATGTTAACATGCTTTTTAGTCAATACTTAATGTTGTGTTCCCTTCATTTCAGTATATCGCTGTTTTCTGATTAACTAACAAACAACAACTGCAACATTTGACATTCTAAGAAATTGTCTGTACCAATACGTTTCACTGAAGGAATTCCAATATAGTGTAATACAACTTCAGCAGTTTGTGTCACTAATTTAAAGGTTCCTCATGCCATATGTTTCCATTTTCTCCTTTTGAAATCCTTCATGATGTGCGGAGTGGTTTCAGGGGTCAAATAAGTCCTAATTCATTTATACATAATCATTTTTCATCCTCTCTTTATCCCTCAGATATAACAGGCTATTTTGTTACAGTATTTTTTTTGTTGTTGTTGTTTGTTTTGTTTTATTTTATTTTCTGAGCTCATGCAGATGACATCTTAACGATTCAAACTATTCTATNATCCCTCAGATATAACAGGCTATTTTTGTTACAGTATTTTTTTTTGTTGTTGTTGTTTGTTTTGTTTTATTTTATTTTCTGAGCTCATGCAGATGACATCTTAACGATTCAAACTATTCTATGAAGGACAGATGAAAGAAATACAATGTGTTTTGAAAAATATTTTTATTAGAAACAACTTATGTATAAAAATGATCATGCTTCACATACCTCAATTTTCTTATTTTACAAATACTTTAGTACAGGCACTGTTTCTGAATTCTTTTTTTTTTTCTTTTTTTTTCTTCTTTTTTTCAGGACAAAACGCAAACATTACCAATCAGGAACACACATTAAGTTGCCATTTATCACTGTCAACATGAACATATTTTGGCAACACAAACAGTGCAAAAAGAAAATTAAAAAAAGAAAAAGTTTTAAATAAAAAACAGAAGGAAAAAATCATAGGAAGTGAATAGTAAATTCACAGAACATCCACAAAATGCTTTGCTGCAATATATCATCTGACAGTTCTTCATATTAGTACTGCTTTTTTTTCTCCTGCTCTTTCCTACAGTTCTTTTCTAAAGGTCATTTATAAGATTTTTGCAAACGTTTTTTCTCGTTTTTTAATTGCTCAAACAGGACACTGGTAGTTTTAGTTTTGCAGTAGTTGAATCATCTCAACAGTAATCAACGAGGGGAGCCAGAAAAGACTCTTAATGAGCTAACATCACCCCAGCTACTAAATCGTGATTTGCCAAAGCACAGTTGGCAGTGACAGCTATCGAGTGTTTTGGACCACAGCGCAGGGTATTAAGTTGACTTAATAAAGGATTTTTGTATTCAAGCACAAGCGAACATTACCCCAAAGACCACTCCATACACCTAAAACAGTTTTGATATCACAAGGGCTCATAGTGTGGTAACAACACAGCAACATGGTTTTAAAAGCATTCCAGATATGTTCCTAAAAAAAAAAAGAAAGGGAAAAAAAACAACACAACACAGGATGCCAAAACCAGCATGCTCAACATCTGTAAACAATGGTCTGTCGCCATCACCAAGAGGAAAACATGAGATGATGTTGTTGTTGTTATTGTTGTTCAGCCACCTCTGTATGTATGGATACCTGAAAGTCGTCAAAGATGTTGAAGTTTGGTCCTTCAGCAAGTGACATCAGATATATGACATCTGAATGTAGGAGAGACTCGAATAAGCTTTAATGGAGTTTTGCGGATGGTCCCAGCATGGAGTCCGTTCTGCTGGATGCCACAGTAAAGAACGTACAGTCCCATCACTGAAACGTCATGGACTTCTCACTTCCCCACCCCCTCAGGGTCTTCTCATGATCTCCTGTGATCAGAAAATGTCCGTGGCATCCGCAGGCCGTTTTCATATCTCTCCTCCATCTGGAAACCATAAGAGTGGTTGACCTTTAGACGCCGTCTTCCACAAGTCACTCTTAGGAAGCGGCCTGTTTTTTCACTTTTGCTAGATTGCATGGTTGCTATAGCTGATGTATGTTTGTTTGGGGCTAAGTCCTGAAAAAGAGGAGACAGCGTGAGAATTGTGCTTCCTGAACAGCGTGGCTTGCCGAGACGCTTTATTGGAATTGTACTCGTCTTTGAGCTGAGGACTGGAAAGGGGCTGTGCCTGGTGTCGCCCATATTCTACTTTGTCACCACATGTACCAAGTTTGATTCAACTAGGTACAAGAAAAGACCAAGACAAAAAAAAAAAGAGCTTCAGTTTCTAAAGGCAATTACAAGCCTTACCTGAAATGTACTTATTACTTACGGAGAGGAGTATCTTATCTAGGCATGAATAATTTTTCTTCCCTGAGCAAAATCATATTGTAATTTCTCTGGAATATGGAAGCTATCTCTCTCCTCAGGCTGCCCCTATCTCTGCCTGCACAGGTTGGAGGAGTGAAAATGCATAATCATTCAAAGTTGTTTCTGCTGATTCAGCGGTTTATGGCTTTATTTACGGCTGTTGTACAACGCCCATCTGTCTGCTGCCCTGTTTTATACATATTTAAATTAGCAGCTCAGCAAGACACTTGTATGCTACTGAAATCAAACCAGTTTGCCTCTCGGTAATTTACGTTGGCCCATGCCTAAGCAGTGAATTAGACTGCCAATTTAACGTTTTACTGGATGAGAGGGACGTTTGAAGATCGCCTCATCTGCCAAATGGTGATACGATAAGCAGTGCATTAAACTGCCAATTCAGTCTTTACTAGGGGGGGTGATGTGTGAAGATTGCCTTATTTAGATGACAGACACTCTGGCCCTAGAATGAAGCTTGTTCTCCCCATAGAATTACATTGACACTCCTCTACAATTTTGTCTGTTGTTTTTTTCTTTCGATTGGTAGGAATTTGCACCCTTTGGCACCCCATTGAGTTTGATGCTAATTTCAGTGCAAAATATTTCATTCGTTTTGTAATGGTACAATGGACACTTTGATACTAATATATTGGGATTTATGTCATTGTATGTGTCCTATTTGAGTGTTTTTCTACAGTTAAGCTTGGGATAATTGCAGTCCAGAGAAATCTGACACTAATTTAAGCCTAAACCCAATCTGATCCAATCCTGATCCTAGACGTGCAATGGACATTCCTATACAAATCAACCCTAATAGAAGAGTGGGTTGCCTGCAATGTATTAGTCCAGTGAAAAAAACTGAGATTAAGTCACCTTCTACATTCTGGCTATTTTGAAAAATATATGCCATTTTGAATTTCATGCGGCCAACATGTTCCAAAAACGTTGTGGCAACATCTCACAACTTATTAGGCTAGTTGGCAACACTTTAGTAACATGGTTTGGTATAAAGGAGTATCTCAGGGAGGAGGAGTCTTTCAGAAGTAAAGGGGTCAAACACTAAAAGACTAAACAGGCAAATTTAGGAATAATGTTTCTTTACGTAAAATAGCAAAGAACTTGGAGGTTTCAAGGCTCCAAGCTAATACTGGATGGCAAATATCGTTGGGCCTTCAGGCAACACTTCATGATAAACAGAGATAAATCTGTAGTGGAAATCACTGCATGGGCTCAGGAACACTGCTGAAAACCATCATCTGTGAACACAGTTTATCGCTGGATGTCACAAGTGGAAGTTAAAACTCTACCATGCAAAGAAGAAACCTTATATAAAAAAAGATCCAGACACACAATGCCTTTTTCTGGACGCAAGCACATTTCAGATGGACTATGGCAAAGTGGAAAAGTGTCCTGTGGTTTAGACAAATGCAAAGTTTTAAATCTGTTTAGAAATCATGAACGCATGATTCTGAATACATGTGTTCTGCATGGCTCCACAGAAAAAGAGTCTGAGAGTTAAACTGGCCTGCTTGCAGTCCAGACCGGTCACTCACTGAAAACATGTAGCGCATTATGAAACAAACAATATGATAAATAAGACCCTGAACTGTTGAACAGTTGAAATCCCATGTCAAACAAGAAGGGAAAACATTTCAATAATACAGCAATCAGTCCCCTCTGTTCATAAATACTTATATTTACTTACTTATAAATATTTGGTTAAAGAAGCATTGTTAAAATAAGAGGTGATAACCACAGTGGTAAATCTGAACCTGTCCCAACTTTTTTGAAAGACGTTGCTGGCATTAAATTTAAAAACAGGTATATACAGTATCTTTCAAAAAGGTGACAAAATATCTCAGTTTTGACATCTGATATGTTGTTTTATATGAGCTTTATATAAATGTAGAGTGTAAATGGTTTGCACATTGTTGCACTGTGTTTTTATTTACATATAAAAAAATTTTTTGCATAGTGTCCCAAGTTTTTAAGGGATTGCACCATGTAATGACCAATTGAATCTGATGTTAATCCAAAATTTTAATTTTAATATAATTTAAGCTTAAAATATTCTGATCGTTGTAAAAGTACAAAGGACACTAAAAATAATAGTACAGCGGAGACACTAATAATCAGAATTTATATCATTTTTATGTGTCTCTTTTGAGGTTTTGAAAACTTAAATATTGATTTAAGCGTATGCCAAATTCTATGTTCTAATCAGTATAAATGTACAGTGGACACTTTGATGCTAATAATCCCTCATGATTATTAGTTATGACTCATGACCAGTGGGATGTATGGCTTATTGTATGTCTTTTCATTTGTGTTTGTCTTCAAGTGCTATGGACTACATCATTTGATGCACTGGAATTGATCCAATGAAACCTGACACTAATTTAAGCCTAAAACAAACTTCTACACTGTAAAAGTGCAATCATGAAAAAGTGGGTTGTGTGCAGTCCCATTTGGGTCATGTTTTCTGCAAATGGTAGAATAAAAAAGGATCAAGTGAATTAAAATTGAAAATTGGTGGTGTTTTAAGCTTAAAGCCAACTTTTACATTCTGATCATGGTACGAGTACTTTGGGCTCTCCTATACAAATCAATGAGTGGGTTGTCTATAATTACATATCCCTTTTTGGTTTATGTTCTTCTTCAATTACTAGGGCTTACAACTAGGAGTTCCAATTAAATTTGACACTAGTTTAAGCCTAAAATGAATTTCTATTTTCTGATCCCTGCGGCAAATATTTAATACTTGAGTATTCATTACTCCTAGTCTGCTGTGTGTCAGGATAAAAACCCTCGGCTGGCTTGACAACTTAAAAACATCGATTGTATTTTCCCTCTAAGCCATCTCACCTTGAGTTTCCAGGTTCTCGCACAGTTCAGTCTTGGCCTCTCCGTTGGGCCGAAGGCTGACCTTGGGATTGAACTTATTGGACATGGTGGCTGCGGTAACCACAGCTTTCAGGCTGCGAGTGTTGCGCTTGGCCACATTCTGCTCAGGGTGGAGGAGTACCACATAGACTTTGGGCATGTACAGCATCCCCAGAGACACAGAGGCACTCAGGCTGACTGAGATGGTCAGAGTAGTCGTCTGGATGTACATCTGCCAATGCAGTAGACAAAAGTACAAGAGGGGAAGGGGGGAAAAAACAACCATTACTGTCTACATCGTTCACATTTCATTCACCATCTGTCTGTCACCTGTGATCAGGTTCAAAACATTTGTGCTATTTGGCATGACATACCGCTCACATCACTAATGATTTCAGCATGACTGAATTCACAGAAGGAGAAGACATGACCTGCTGATTAGAACATGTAAGACATTATTAGGCCACTTGCACAGTCTTACGTAAGGTTGTTTTGTTCTCCTGCTAGTGGACATTAAAGTAGATCTCTCTTATCAGGAAATAGAGCATCAGTGTATATCGGCATATATCAGTAACTTCTCCAGTGCGGTGAATTAAGAATAGGTAATTAAACAATAGTGCAAAGACAAAAAGACAGAGACACAATACAGTATGTGCATAAACGATAAATGAGAGACACATCAGAATGTTACTAGAACTGAGGTGCAAACAGCAGTTAGCATATGCAATAGAGCACAATATAGTTTAGTGTTAAGTGTACACATTGGAAAGTACAGTATGTTAAGGTAGCCAGGTGTGCAATTAAGTATGTGGCTGTAAACAGCAGATGTATGTATAATGTACAGTGCTGGTAGTGAGCATGTTCAGGTGAACAGCTAAAACAGTCATACAGCTTACAGTAGAGATGTTCCATATACAAAATACACAGTTCAGATGTTCAATTGTATAGGTCTAGTTAAGGTCTAGTTCAAATACAGAGGTCTAATTAAGTTCTAGTTAAAGTATAGAGGTCTACTTAAAGTGCAAGCAATGCCATTTGATGCAATGACATTTCATAATGCAAAGGCTATACTCTAGAAATGGTCCAGAAAGTATGTGTTGCAGAGACTTTAATCAAAGTGTGCTTCTTCTTCTATCAGTGGCATAGCCATAAAATTCATTTTAAGGGGGACCTGGATACAGGTTATGGTGAGAATGACAACCACCAACTAGCCAACCTCTTTATATTGAAATATAGAATATTACCTACTCATCAACAGAAACGGGCTAATGTTAGTCTCAGCTGACAGGGGTTAAAGGCTAGCTAATCAGAGTCCGATCTTTACAGCACTAAGAGTAGATGTCTAGAGCAAATGACTGTTTAATTTTTCAACAGTATTGAACTTTATTTATTTATTGATCTTTACTACAGTTAACTACTTCAACTCACTAAGTAAGTAAGTAGCCTACAGTTCAGCTAAGTTCACTCCACCAGGAAACAATAGAGCCAGCTAATGCTGTGTTTACAGGTTGGTGTCTTTCTGTGTCTTTTCCAGCAGCGGTGAAAAGATTGCTGTGGTGATAGTGTGAGAGCTCTGTCAGTCTCTTTTAATTAGCGAAGTTATGGGAATGTAAGAAAACAGCCGCTTTGCCTTTTTCAACTTTTTTAATGATCAGAAATCTGAGGGGGCCTGGCTTTCAAGTAGGAAGGCTTATGCCCCCCAGGCCACCCCAAAGCTGATGTTGCATTTATGTGCTGGCTTTGAAAAAAACATTGTTCCATGCCTCGTAAGAGAACTGGCAGTGGTTTGCAGCCAACGACGCCATGAACTCATGAATACGTGGCCATGATGATGCTGTAGCATTACTAATATTTTATCCTAACAGTGCTTTGAAGGCATGCTAATTTTTTGAATAATATGTATTTATTGAAATACAGTGCACTGTCTATGCACAGACATGCCTGGACTTCAGCTATGACCATTCACTGCTCATGTTTCCAAAAAAATTAACATCTGCCAAAGAAACAATGGCAAAAGTTGAAAAACTGAACTGTGACAGAATGTTCTCCTTATTGCTGCCTTCAGAGAACACTGCCACCGTCACTGCTCCATTAGAAATAATGGATCTGGTGTTCCATCGTCCATCTACGACCAACATGTAAACACAACATCAGCCCCTGTTCCAATAAACTTATTCTGGAAATATGATGCATTGAGATGACAGCAGTAATATATTTCTCAGTACACTCCAGAGGGTTTTGCTCTTTCGTTCCTGAATTTGTGACGAATGACGCGTGTTCATTAAAAACAGTGAATGTTTTTTGTGTACGTAGTCGGTCATGGTGACTGCTGTGTATAAATGCCAGCCAACAAGAATATGGCGTCATTTTTGACAATGAGAGACTGCCTTAAGCAGTCAAGCCTGGAGCGCATGCGTATGTGTGCATGATGTTTTCAACCTCCCACACTCGCACAATGCACTAATGGCTCTGCTTCGGCCTGGCCCTGCTGCGGACCCCCTGCTGTTGCTTTAAAACACTGCTGTGTGTTTGTGCTCCCCCAGACGTGACCTCAGCGCTAGCTCCTCTGCGAGCTATGATTAAGAGTGACTCATCGCTGTGATCTCTCTCCATTGTCCTGGGGGAAGAGTCCCAGCTCAGGCAGGAAGGGCTGGCCAGAACCAAACAAGCCAGGGTGAGCTTCTTCAGGATGTGGAGACAGATGACCACTGCACAGCACTGGGCGTTACCTTTGGGGAACTGTCAACACGCAACACAGTGATACTTAGTCACGCGTGCTTTGCACTTTGCCAAAGAGTGGACGTCAACAAAGCCGCCTAGCGCAGCAGCACAAAGGGGCAAGAAACAAGACCCTGCTTGATGTCCCCAAAGTACCTTGCAAATCAAGAAACAGCTGAAGTTTCCAAATTAGTTATTGAACTCTGAGGGCTCTTTGTCAAGTTTAACCAGGTAATCTATACCAGCACAGGTCTGACAATTTTACAGTAGCTGATTTGCAGAAGTCAAACCCATCATGGTTCCTTAAAAAAACAGTGGAGCATACAACATGCATCTCACGGTAGTGTTCCTCCAGTGGTTCTGTCTCAGTCAGGGTTTGTGCACTTGCCACAGACTGATGAATTTAAGCTGATCATAGCAATGGGACCAGGTGATTGCATCTGGCTTAGCAATCAGATGTTTGGCCATCCATCTCAATACATACAGAAGGCCCAAACCATTTCATTTCATACTGACTGTTGCATTTCCTTCTTCATGGTCAGCAAACCAAAACCTGATGACTGAAGTGCCATGAATATGCAATGCAAAGTCATTAGATCACATTGATAACTTAGATAACTTCTGGCATGATTGACAGTAGAGGTCTTTTAACGTCATTCCAAGCAGTTTAGGAGTGATGCACATCAAAAATACTAACCACATAGTACTTCAGTTGACATTCAATTATTTCTTTGTTGAATGTTTTTTAAACCAACTGCATTGAGATTTTATTTGTATAAGCAGAAACGGAAAGTAGCAAATTACAGGAACCCTTATTTCACTTAATAAGTACATTTCCTACATAAATTATGCTTTTTGAGAATAATTCAATCATAACATTTTTACATCTTTCAAGGATGTACGTGAATCTGATACTGTCATCAAAAGCTCACCCAACAAAAATGTAGTCTTCTGTGACTGAAATGTACCTAATAGCATGTAATGCCTCCTCATATACTGCACAAGTTTCCGGATGTAGGCCACATCAATGTTACAGTCAAAGACACTCTTGCATCAAAGAACTGCACAGTCCAGCCAGATTTATTGCATGCATTCCCTGGCACAATTCTGAGGAGAATGTCCTGTAGACTGGGATTTTAGCCACTGCTGGTAGACCCGTATGACCGTACGCTTCCATACACCTGCAGATTCAGCTACTTCCTTCACACTGTGGCCTTTGGCACGCCCAAATGCAATCATTAATATCTGCTCTGGAGCCATTTTCCACACATAGAATGAGACATCCACTGCACTGTACCACCTCCTCTCAGTCTATGAATCCCATCCCATCACACAACCCGCAGGTATTTATAGCGTCATCATTCTCATGCAATGACATCTGCAGGTGCCCGAATTTACTACCACTTTAAACACACAAGGTGAATCATCTTTTGGCTGGTGAACTTATCTTCATTAGTGTGTTGATAATTTAACATTTGAAATCTAAACATCAAATCAGAGCTTCTTTTTGAGCCTGTGTATGTGATATGCTAAATCTAAAGCCACTTTTACATTTTTTTATTATTATTTCAGACTATTTCTGACTCACTGCCATGTATGCTCACCATATTTTAGCATGTTTTATTTTCTCCTGGTTCAGCGATGCTACTACTTTCAATTTTAACAAGACATCCTAAACACTGTAGCTTTAAATGCTGATGTGCATTTCAGGTAAAACAATTAGAAGATGCTATGATTAACATTTGAAGGTTCAAGTTTTGAAGGCCAATAAAAGCAAAGCAGATAAGCCCGTTCAGGTGTCTTATGACTGCAAATAGTGATATACAAATATGTTAGAGGTGGTGGAGACAGAGGCATTACTAGCACAGACAAAATCTGGCCCATTTGTCACATATGCTGATTTCAACTTTCTAACTAAAGGAGCATGTGGAGCAAAGGTCACCCACCCTGCTCCTGGAGATGTTAGCTGTAACATTAATGGACACCACCTCATCCATCTGATTATTTTCCATTAGTTGAGACTGGTGTGTCAGAATAAACATGCATAGATGTCATGTTGTGTGTTGTTCTCAATCTCTGAAGATGTGTCTGCACACCCGCCATGTTGGTATCATCATTAATGCAAATACAGACAAAGCGTAAAGTGTAAGGACTAAACCCAATGATCTGATGAGGCTGTAGAAATTAGCACCGAGTGGCTGGGATGCTGAAAATACACTGAAAGAATATAGCAGTAGCTAGGTTGCATACATGTCTGACACCTTCTCGGTTGCTTTATTCTATCTCATAAATGAGCATATGCTGTTTGGAGCAGCTACAGAAAACATATTCAGTCTGCACCTGGTGTTAAAGACTGATAGCACTCAGTAGAAACAGTCACACATCAGTAAATCCATGTGTGAATGACTTCCAAGCCTCAGTTGTGCAACTGTATGGCCAATAAACCACCCAAAACAGGAAGAAGGCATTAATATAATGTGAAGATTTCAGATTGGATCACAGTACCCCTGGAGTTATATTATGTATTTGCCCAAGACTAACAATTAGTGTAAATAAAATGGTATAACTGCAGTTCAAGTTAAGATACTTTGTGTAGGTCATAAGATGAAATAAACCTAATACAAAACCAGATCGAAAACACATTAAACATTAACATCACGTCACATATATATAAATATGTTCTCTGTGCTTTACCAATATAACATTGAAGAACACTGCACAAACATGAGTGCCAATTCACTACAGTCTCTCCTTATATGAGTGCTATGTTCTTTTACCACTATAATTTTGGACTGTACCTTTCTGAAACTACTGCTCTATAATTCCACTGAATGCAGTTTGCCAGGGATGCAGACTGCCCCAAGATGCCAAGATGCCTGCATTGATGTGCCTGGCTGAACCAATTGTGGCATCTATGTCACCTTCTTGTACCTACTCCCATTGCCCATTTTATCAGCTCCACATACCATATAGGAGAACTTAGTAGTTCTACAGTTACCTACTGTAGTCCATCTGCTTCCCTGTATACTTTGTTAATCCCTTTTCAACCAGGTCTTCAATTATCAGGACCCCCACAAGACCACCACAAAACAGGTGTTAAGTGGGTGGTGGATCATTCTCAGCACTGCAGTGTCACTGACGTGGTGATGTGTTAGTGTGGGTTGTGCTGGTGGGAGTGGATCTGCTGGAGTGTTTAAACACCTCAGTGTCACTGCTGGACTGAGAATAGTCCACCAACTAAAACTACCCAGCCAACAGCGTCCTGTGGGCAACACCCTGTGACCACTGATGAAGGAATAGAGGATGACACAAAATGAGCAGCAGATGATCTATAAGGTGGACCCGCAAGGTAGGAGTGTCTAATAGAGTGGACAGTGAGTGGACACAGTGTTGCTGTGTCTGATCCACTCACACCAGCACAACACACACTGTGTGTCACTGCAGTGCTGAGAATGATCCACAACCCACATAATACCTGCTCTGTGGTGGTCCTGACAATGATGAATGGGGTAAAGGTTGGCTAACGCACTATACAGAGAAACAGATAGACTACAGTCTGTAATTGTAGAACTACAAAGTGCTCCTGTATGTTGAGTGGAGCTGATAAAAAGAACAAAGAATGTAAATACAAGGATATATATATATATGTATGTATGTATGTATGTATGTATAATAAAGTGGCGGGTAGGTGTATATATATTACACTTTACACTTTAACAAGAGAAGGCAAAAACATATTTACTTTGAATGTAAGTTAAAGTGAAACGATTTTATTCTTCTTTATTCTTTTCTATTCTTTTATTTTATATACACTAATCATCAAAAACGGAGGGAAACAACCAACAAGAAAAAAAAGGCCTGACACCGTTTTAAACGTATTCGTACAGGTCATCTCTTAATCTACAGCCAATCCATCCCTGCCTGTAGAGATGCAGAAATACCTTTGCATACTTACTTGACTGGCATACATAACATAAAGCAATGTGTTTGTGCTTATTGAGTAATTTTGTGTACATTAACATTAATTAGCTGAAGCTCATATCCAGAGCAACTTACAAGGTTAATCATGTTACAAATAGGCCACTGTAGTGTTAGGGTCTTGCCCAAGACTCTTATTGGTATAGCACAGCATAGTCACCCAGACGGGGAATCAAACCCCAGTCTTCCACATGAAGCGGTAGTTCACTGGCAGGTAGTGGTGTTATTCATTGCACCACACCAACCGTTGTGAATACCTTTACCTGTACTCAAAGAATCATCACTACCATGTTCTTTAGGTTCTGAATGTTCTTTCTTCTTGGAGTATAGAGGAAAGAACTTCAGGATGAAAGAAAAGTACCTCTGTGAAAATGCTCTGCTAGCTGCAGTGACCTTATTATGATCCTTGACAGTGTGTTACATTATGATGCTTTTGAGAGACCAGCCCCATGTGAGGGCTGCTAAGATGCTGGAGAATGTTGACATTCTCACAAAGCAGGTATCATACTCACTGTAGGTTTCAGCACAAACACTTGAAAATACTAAACTAAAAACAAGTCCTCATCTACAGTCAGTTCAGTCAGATCTGTTTACTCCACTAATAACAAATGATATCTGAACTGTTTTTTCAATTATAAACATAACAGTCATGCATTTTACTGTATGCAGTAAAATAAACAATAGCAGATTTTCTATGGTTTTGTATTGCTTCAGAATTACTCTGTTTATGATTAGTTATTGTCCAATAATATAGATTTTATTGTCCAAAGATATAGATTATGCTATGTGTAACATGATGAGCCCAAACACAGGAAATCACAGACATCCTGTGTTTGTTTTCTACACATAGGCAATGCCTAAGAGGCCCCTACATATATTTATAGCCACTCAAGTATTTTTTGTCCCATTTTTAATAACTATACACTGTATATATTCATTGATAAAAAAAAAAAAACATTAAAGCCACCTCAATGTATCTACACTCTTTATCCATTTTATCAGCTCCACTTACCACATAGGTGCACATTGTAGTTCTACAATGACAGACTGTAGTCCATCTGTTTCCTTGATTTTAGACCCCATCAACTTTTTTCAATGGTCAGGACCCCCACAGGACCATCACAGAGCAGGTATTATGTGGGTTGTGGATAATTCTCAGCACTGCAGTGGCACTGACATGGTGGTGGTGTGTTAGTGTGTGTTGTGCTGGTGTGAGTGGATCAGACACAGCAGTGCTGCTGGAGTGTTTAACCCTAACCCTAACCCTTTACATCTACAAGGTGGACCAGCAAGGTAGGAGTGTCTAATAGAGTGGACAGTGAGTGGACACAGTGTTTAAACACTCCAGCAGCACTGCTGTGTCTGATCCACTTACACCAGCACAACACACACGAACACACCACCACCACGTCAGTGTCACTGCAGTGCTGAATGATCCACCACATAATACCTGCTCTGTGGTGGTCCTGTGGGGGTCCTGACCATTGAAGAACAGGGTTAAAGGGGGATTACAAAGTATACAGAGAATCAGATGGACTACAGTGCTCCTGGAGTGTTTAAACACCTCAGTGTGACTGCTGGACTGCAAATAGTCCAGCGTCCTGTGGGCAGTGTCCTGTGACCATTAGAATGACCAACACAACATCAGACAAGCTAGCCTCTCTGACTTTACAAACAATGCCTGCTCAGATCTAGAACGGCGTGTGTTGACATGGGGCTGCTGAAAACTGTTACATGTTATTGACGTGGCGGTGTGAGAGTGCTTGTTATCACCTGATATCGCCAAAAGCTTGGCAAGTTCCAAGTGAACTTCCACGTACCTGACATTATTGCTGCAGAGTCTTTTTTTAGGATCCCAGTTAAGATGACAAGCATCCCCTGTGCATCATGCGACAGATGGGGGGCTTCATACAGCGCTTTCTCAAGCTCTGAAACACACCTGTACGTAATAAGAGGTGTGGACCTCGCTCTCCCACACGCAGAGACAGTAATTACTCTGTCAACAACACAATGGAGATTCTCCAGCAAGTCAGCCATTTAGAACTGCAACGACAGCCTGTAATTGTGCGGGGTGCAGATTCAGATAGCTCTTGCAACACAATGGTGTAGGACGGGCGGCTTGGAACTTGGTGTCAAACTCGGTCCTTTCAGCCCTAACCTCGTTTTTAACTCGACAGTATTATTAGGATTTGTTACAGTGCTGCGTTTCAGTGGAAAGTCTTCAAACTCAGCAACTCAGTGAGAGTGTAAGACTTTGATCATAATATTGAAATATGTTAATCAATGAACATCTGGGGCTCCTGGATGGCATGACCCTGTAAGCGTTGGCCCCATTATCGGGAGATTGTGTTTTCAATCGCTGACAATGCCACAGCCATCTGTGACCGGGAGGCCAAGATAGCCTTCCTCCCTAGGTGACCATCACTCAGCTCTATGCTAATCAATATGGGCGTCTGTTATCTGATGTAACAGAATTTCGTTCTCTTCCAAGCCTGATGGAAGTCTAATGATGTCACATTAGTGGCAGTTTGAAAAGATGTGGTGGCTGGCTTTATCTGACTCAGATGAAGCATGTGCTAGCCACAGATATATGTATCTTGATTACAGATAACCCTCTGCTCCAGCACCTCTGGAAGTGCTCACAGACTTGCATTCACTTTCGCAGAGGCCTTTTTATGTTAGATATATATCAGAATGTAATTCATTTTCTTGTTTTCTGCAGAGACAAAATAACCAATATTTATTAATACATTCATCATCAAAAGGATGATTGCACCCAGAAGGAATCAACCGACAGGAATGAAACTTGGTGGGTAGGTCTGGCATTGTGAGACACATGTATAATTCAAGTTTCTGACCCAACAGCCATGAATGCGGACATTCAGGGAGCAGTGATGCCCTCCATGAGTCATCCTGTTAGTGCTAGCATCATTGGGAGATGACTGCACGATGCAAGACTACATGCACATGGACCGTTACACCGACTGCCCTTAACACCACATCAACATCAGCAAAGACTGCCAGACTGTCATGGAGTGACTCGGAATGGCAGCGGGTCATCTTCAGTGATGAGTCACCAAACAAGCCAACTTATCCTAGTGGAGTGCTTTTGATTTTTCTTTCTTGCACCGAGGGGTAGACTCAGGAGACAGGCTGAAGATTCTGGAGTAGTTTATTTCAAGGCGATCTCAGTATCTGGACCCCCCTCCACCTTAATGTACAAAGAGGGTGTATTCTTGTATTGTTTATCAGATGGTCAACTCTCCTCCAAAAGGTGTTAGACCTATAACCTGTAGAACCCTGATGACAACAATTTCCCAGGGACTCAGACTCTGTCGAAGATGCATAAAATATAAGTTCTGTTCCGGGAAAGCAGCTGCTCCCCAGATTATACACAAATATACACACTTATATACATACACACTTGTACAAAACACTGATATCCGACAGGAGGCACTGTGGTCAGAACCAAGATGAATGGTTTGTTGTCACATGTCACATGCCTAGAAGGCCTGGTGTCACTCCACCTCCATTCCTACTGCATCATCTGCAGGAACTGTGTGAGAATGTTCAAGCTGCATGGGATGGATTATCACAGGACACCATTAGGAACCTCTACAACTCCATGCTGAGACGTCTGCCATGTTGCTTTAGCAAACATGGCAGCCCAACGCCGTACTGAGAGACACTACGTCTGTACGTGTAGCTCAATAAATATTGCCCATATCAGTCTAAATTTATCATAATTTATTATTCCTGGTAACCTTTATCTTCCTTACCAATAGCATTGCAATCCGACACTTCCTTCTGGGTACTACTATTCTTTGATGATGAGTGTATATATCAAAACTTTAGACACAGCTACTCACAGAAGATTTCCTTATTTTGAGCTTAATGCTTTGCTGTAGAATAAAAGTGAAGACATCAAACTATGAAATAGCACTCCTGGAATTATGCAGTCTGCCTTAAAAATCCCCAAAAAGGAACTTTACAGGAGGACAAAACAGCTTTCTTAACCTGCAATGGAGGCTGATATAACAAGATTTTTTTCTAAGTAATTTTGGGCCAATTCTTCTGGTCTACTAGCTAGTAAATCACTTCTAGCAATTGAAATCACCGTGTTATAGGATTTTCTGCTGCATCACGTCCACTTCTACCATTCAGGGTAAACACCACCAATGAGATTTCACTGGCATACAGTCAAAGCAAGCAGGTTGAGATAACATTAGTCTTACCTTTACAGTAAGCACTTTGTGGGCTCATCATATACTATAGAGACGAGACCGCATGCCCTCGTTTAAATGATTCATAAAGCCCCAAGTGACATTCATTATCTTTAGTTTGACATAAAATGACAAACAAATGATTGAGTGGGTGTGCTGATTAGACGCTCGGCCGTAAGCGGGTGATGAGCGAACGGGCGGATAGATAAGGTAAATCAAGTGCCAGGGAGAAGAGAGGCATTTAATTGCGCTAAAAGACATGTCATCTCACCCTCTCCAGGCTCGGCTCTGCTTGTCAGCTTGGATGATTGTGAGGCGCAGCTGTTTTGAAATGTTAATTCTTTTCAGCTGTAGTTGTTTGATGCACATTCAACAGTGTACATTTGTCACGTGACAGCGTTTTAGTTGCTAGTGCTGTGTGTAAATTCCCAAAAGCGAGTCTAGCTGTCAGAAAAGTCAAATTCCTGTTTCTGTCCAGTATCCCTTTGATACCGCACATCAGAACATAGGTAAGAATTGATTATTTATGGAACACGGTGCTTTGAGAAGAAAAAAGAGTGGCTGGAGGAAGGAAACGAGGCTTTAAAATGATTCTGTGAAGGGATTTGGTGTCCTCTGTTTTCTAGCATGCACTGCCTTATTAATTTTTGATTATGGTACGTTGATCAAACAACTTTCTCAATGTCCATTAAAACAGAAAATCCACTTTATTAGGATACATCTACCTTGTATCTACACTTTTAGTCTATTTTAACAGGTTCACTTGCCATTTGTGCTCATGTTTCTCACATTGTAGTTCTACAATTACAGACTGTTGTCCATCTATTTCTCTTTTACCAACCCCCCAGTTCTACAAAGGTCAGGACCCCAGCTGGACCTCCACAGAGCCACCACCACATCAGTGACACTGCAGTGCTGAGAATGCATCCACCACTATCCATCGCCCAAACAATACACCGCTTTAGCTGTGAGTCATTCTGTAGTCCCTGTCATGCCTATATTTGGAACTGAGCTTGATTTCTCAATGGCCAAAATGAAAATGAATGGGCTTCGAAAAGCTGCCTCTATCACAGGTAGAATATTTGTATTGCCTAGGGCCCCTTAATCAAATACCCGCCAGCATTACGTCCTGTTCCACCTTAAATGCTTCAGCAGCCACAAAAGCTGTCACAAATATTATCGCAAATGGCATGAAACAATACTGACCTATCAGTTCTGCGAAACAGCAAAAATAACTTAGTTGCCCACCTATAGAGCAGAAACCGAACCACAGCAATGTTGTTTCTTTTCTTGCTTGCACAGAAAGGCAGAGTCAGGAGACTGGAGGCTGGGGATGTTGGAGTAGTTTATTTCATGGCGATCGCAGTTCACTCACAGCTACTGTCCAAAGACAGTCTCATCCAGTCCAACTCAGTCCAGTCCAGTCCAGTCCAGTCCAAAGACAGAACTTCGTCACACAGGTTTTATACACCCCCTCAAGATACAAAGAGGATGTGTCAGCTGTCCTTATCTAGTGTTAACAGTTGGTCAGCTGTCCTTCACGTGGCGTTTTGACCTATGTCCTGTACAACCCTGATAACAATATTCTCTTAGGGACTCCTGTTGTACATGCATATAATTCCATTCTGATAATGCAGAAAACACTCTTGTATACAAACCACTGATATCCAACAGCAACCTCCTCATCCATTCATGCCTTTTAAATGGTGGGTCCACAGTTTTACTACACACTTCTATAACCTAAGAATAGCCCAACCAGTTTGCATTGTCATCTTTGTAGTTACTGAATAATAAGCCTACTACACTGGATTTCAGGGGGTTAACTCTTCATGAAGTTCGCCTCCTTCACCAGCTTCTTGGTGGACTTTTCCCATTGCACCTTTAATAGTGCAGCAATTATTCAAACACCCCAGGCACCAGAACATTTTAGACAGAACAGTTTTGGGAATGTCCTTATCAGAAAATGTTTCCAGCACTAAAAGAACTTTAAGAATGTTTTGATAGTCTAAATCAGCTTATCAGGGGGTCAGTAGTGATTATTAAGCTGGGTCTATACTGAATTAAGTAGGAGTGTAGGAGCTTGTAGAGCTGGTCAAAGCGAGCTATCAACAAAAGGGAAAGATCTGTGGCATCTCATTGAGTATGAGATGAAGAACATATAACTGCATTGTATCATTACTTAACTGGGCAACCTGTTTCCTTTTCTTTTTCTGACCTCTTCTTATGCGTCCTCATTCTGTGAATGGCAATACAGTACCATACTGGCAAAGCATGCTGTTTTAGTCAGTTTGTAAAAAGGCTGCCAGTCTAATGACGTCAATTCAGCACGCAGTGGCAATAAATAGTTTTGATTGCCGCAGGATACGACAGAGGCAGTTTTCCAAAACTACATTCATTCTTCCCTTAAAGAAGTTTCTCTTAGACCCAGAGTGTCTGATATGGGCATAAGCGCTTGGTGGCAATTACAAAACGACAACGCGACTACAGCAATCTACACTAATCATACATATCATTAAACCCACCTCCTTGTTTCCACACTCATTCTCCATTTTATCAGCTCCAATTACTATATGGATGTACTCCGTAGTTCTTCAATTACAGACTGTAGTCCATCTGCTTCTCTGCATACTTTGTTAGTCCTTTTCACCCTGTTCCTCAATGGTCAGGACCCCCACAGGACCACCAGAGAGCAAGTATTACATTGATTGTGGATCATTCTCAGCACTGCAGTGACACTGACGTGGTGGTGGTGTGTTAGCGTGTGTTGTGCTGGTGTGAGTGGATCAGACACAGGAGTGCTGCTGGAGTTTTTAAACACCTCAGTGTCACTGCTGGACTGAGAATAGTCCACCAACCATCCAGCTAACAGCATCCTATGAGGAGCATCTTGTGGTCACTAATGAAGGACTAGAGGGTGGCTAAAACAATCTGTGCAGCAGCAGATGAGCTATCGTCTCTGACTTTACATCTACAAGGTGGACCAACAGGGTAGGCGTGTCTAATAGAGTGGACAGTGAGTGGACACAGTGTTTAAACAATCCAGCAGCACGGCTGTGTTCGATCCACTCGCAACACCCACTAACACACCACCACCACGTCAGTGTCTCTGCACTGCCGAGAATGACCCACCACCCATATAATACCTGGTCTGTGGTGGTCCTGACCACTGAAGAACAGGGTGAAAGGGGGCTAACAAAGTATGCAGAGAAACAGATGGACTACAGTCTGAAACCGGCTGATCAGTGTATTTCTTCTCCATGCTGGTCCTGTGGCAGTGCTGACCACTTAAGAACAGGGAAACTGATGGGTTACAGTCAGTGACTATAGAACTGTGAAGTGCGCCCATATGATAAGTGGAGCTGAAAGAATAGACAGAGTTAAGGAGGTGTCCTTAATGAAATGGCCAGTCAATATAACCTGTACAGCCGGTCAAAGGGGTTTAGCATATTATTTCTGCCTGCATCTTGTGATAGTGATCCCTATATTGGCATGGCATGCTCAGGCTTTTCTAAAGGACATCGCTAATTAAATAACTCGTGGCAGAATTGAAAGCGGAAGGGGGAAAAAAATACTCTCTTATCTAAATCCCAGTGACAGAAGGTCCCAGGTTTTCTGATTAAAATAAGTAATGCAGAGTAAGGCTGTGTGAGCAGAAAATTAAATTCTGCCTTGAAAGGATTTCCTCATGAGTACTACTCCTATTTTTCTTCTGTTTGTTATTCCAAGACACTTGCTGTCAATGGATTACATCACCTCCAAAAAGCTGATGTTCGATATCCTTGCCGTTTTCAAAGGCTCTTTCATCTCTGAAGATACAGAGCAGGATTAGCGAAGGAGAAGTCTCTTGTCTTCCTGCTGCACATGTCCACATTAATATGCTGATCAAAAGCTCATATATAGTAGCTCATAACATACTGGCTGCATCTTGATCTGATGACAAAATAAAGAGCTACGCTTCTCCCGTCTAAACTGCCTGCCACTGAAAAAGGCTTGCACTCTCTGAATTGCAAGGCTTGGTGAAGTTGTAAAAGCCATGTCAAATTTCTGTCTCACTTCGGAACCACAGGAACGTTCCCTACCTTTTCCGTGGACTGCGATGTGCCGAAGAAAATGGGGATGAAGGCTAGCCAAATGATGCAGGTGGTGTACATGGTGAAGCCGATGGGCTTGGCCTCGTTGAAGGTTTCCGGCACCCCACGCGTCTTTATGGCGTAGACCGTGCAGGTGACCATCAGCAGCATGCTGTAGCCAAGAAGGCAGATGAGTGACAAGTCCGAGATGTCACACTTGAGCACGCCCCGTGCTAGTTCCGGGTTAGATGTGCGCTGGTCCTCGTAGTCAACGAAGGCTTGAGGAGGGTCCACCCCAAACCAGATGCAGACCCCTAAGAGCTGTACTGAGATCAAGCTGAAGGTGATGACCAACTGGGAAGCTGGGCTGATGAAGCGAGGGGCGCTCACCGACATCTTCCCTTGCTCAAAAATACGGTAAATTCGGTTGGTTTTAGTTAGCAAAGCAGCGTAGCTGATACTCATTCCCAGGCCAAGGAAGATACGTCGGAGCGAGCAGATCCCAACACCAGGAGTAGAGATCATCAGAAAAGTTGTGGCATAGCAGAGGAAGATGCCGGTCAACAGGACGTAGCTGAGCTCCCGTCCTGATGCCTTCACAATTGGTGTGTCATTGTAGCGTACAAAAGTGACCACCACAAACAAAGTCGCCATGATGCCCAGTATAGCGATGAGGACGGGTATGACCGCCCATGGTGAGCTCCACTCCAGCTGGACGATGGGGATTTTATGGCAGCCCGTGTGGTTCTTGTTGGGGCGCATGTCAAAGCGGCACATCTTGCAGGTGAACTGGTCGGCCTGGTATTGGTATCCATCGCAGCGCTCACAGTGCCAGCAGCAGGGGATGCCCTTCACAATCTTCTTGCGCCAGCCTGGCTTGCAGGGCTGGCTGCATATGGACGAGGGCACTTCCCTTGCACTGCCTGGCCACTGCATCGCTGGCATCTGAGAAACATGAGCACAAATTCTGTTTGCTATTTCCACCAGCAGTAAACGAGAAACAGTCATAACTGAATTGATCTGTTAACTGATTGCAACAAAGATATAATATGGTCTTCCTCTAGACTCTCATCCTTGCTTCAGTGATTAGTCCTACCTTAAAAGAGGAGAGACTGATTTATATACTGATTTACACTGCATACATATACTGATTTACACCGCATAAAGCTTAATAAAGCACTTACATTAAGGTTGAGCTGGTCAGTCCAGTGGCCGATGATTTTGTACTCTGCTGTTTTGTTATTTAGCTGGTACTGATAGATATCATACCGACCTGGGGCATCCCCATTCTCATTGAACTGCACCGGATTGCCAGCAATGCCTGGAAACAGGAGCAGACAAACATGATTAGAAAGGCGCAAAATCTTTTCCAGCAATGTTGAGCAGGAACACTACAGGCTCTTGTAAATAGGACCAAATAACAATAAAAAATATATTGCTGTAGTTTTCCTTACCTTTATAGGTATATCCAAAGCATTGTAACACATAGGTAGCTCATATGAGATACTACTAGATACTATTACTAAAATATATATTTATTTATACAGTAGGCCTATTTCAAGTGATATTATGATGTTTACCTTTTGGTCAAAACTGACAATAAGGAAAACTTCAATTGTAAAGTTTGACCACCCAGTTCTTATTAATCAGACATAGAAAGGCTGGCTTTACATGGTGAAACTTTCAGGCAACTTTTTTGGGTAACACTTTACTGCAAGGTACTGTTTATAAGGCTACATGATACCTACATAAGATAATCATAACAACTGACACAACCCTGCATAAATGTTAATAAATGCTTATTACGGGAGGCGTCATTGTCTATGAAGTCTGTATTTGCCAATCAAAGTTAGCTAAAGTAATGTTTATGACAACTGAGGCCTACTGGAATAAGTATTTGTGAGTTGTCTGCAACAAGCAAAGTTTAAACAAGCAAAGTTTAATTTAATTTAATTTTAGTAATTTTATTACAAAATGTGTAATTTTTTCCCCAAAAATCGAAATTTCTTTTCAGAATCTCAATTACTTTTGTATAACATTTTTATGTCTCTGTTTAAATTTTAGATCGCTTATTTATTCTTTTTATGTTTTATTTTTTTCCCCTTTATTAATTAAATTTAAATTGTTCTCCCGTTTATTTTGTATGAGATTATTGTCAATTAGCTACACCTAGTCTTTATTTCAGTTTAGTTTTTCATATTAAAACCCATTTGAATTTTATTTTCAATCCCTTAAGCTGTAAATGCTCGGCTACCTTGAAAAAGTAGGTCACGCTTAATGTATTTCTGAGTGAAAATAAAGGTTGATTGACTGATTGAAGTATTTGTATAAAAATTTTACCTTGTTAAGGCAGCCTAACACATTTGCATAAAACTGGCCATAAGAATTCCATATAATAAAGCAAAACCAATATTGTCCCCATATTGTAGTCATATTATTAATGAACTCACCCATCTCCTAAATCCCAATTTCGATACTGCCTGCATCTAATATTAGTCAAATTTAGGCAATTTTACTTTGCAAAGCAGATAACACCACGGTGGATGTCAAACGGGAAAACTTACGCCAAAGGACGAGCGCATAAAAAGGACAAAACTATTAATTTAAATCATGTTAAATTATAATATCTGGAAATGTCTCCTCTGTGAATGCATAGCTGCGTTGAAAAGGATGTAGATAGGAACCACCAAAACAAAGTTGGCCCAGGCCCCTATAATTCCTCAATAAAGCCCTATACCAGTATGCCTCATGAGAGCAACCACTCTTGCTCAAGACTTCCACCCAAAATGTTCTTGTTTGATGGACAGAATAGATAAGAAGGTATATCAGTAAATTATGCTTCAAGAATATGATCAGATTGAACAAAATGTATTCACAGTAGAATTGTATACAGCAGAACACAACATCCATTTGCACATCCACAACTAAACATGTCTAATCAACGAGTACACAAGTTTCTTCCTCTTTGTGTCTAACTTTCAAATTCATTGAGAGCAATTTCAGTTTTGCAGGAGCTCCTGAAAGCGGGAGGGTGAAGGAGGCAGGATAACAATGTTGCGGCATCCCCGTGATGAATTTTGGATTAGGTGTCTTGTTCTCTGGAACAACATGCGCCAAGCTTTTGCCAATCTCTGGCTTTAACCTTTGAGCTCAGCTATCTGTATTCAAAGCACCTGAGCATGTCCGACTCCATTCCCCAGCCCGCCAAATCCCCACGCAGCCAAGTGTGCTGAACAGCAGCACAAGCAATTGTTTTCGCCACTCATGTTTGGCTTACTGTTCCAATTCACAATCCTCATAGGGTTATCTCGCTGAATGCCATGGGTGATTGCAGGAGGGGTGAAATTCTGTTGATGAATGTCCTCTGTCTTTATATCGAGCTGGAAGATGCAAGATGCCTAATCCACATCACGGTGAGTCAGCGCTGGATTAAAGAATTAGGAAATTTTTTTTGGCGACAGTAAAGCACACGCAAAACATACACAAATCTGCAGGATTATGGCTGTTTCACGAGGGAGGAATGTAATTCACACCCCAGCTTTGCCATGGAATGACAGACATGTCTAGGGACTTATAGTCTGGGAATTAAATAGGCCTTTAGTAGGTTCACAGCTGTTTGACTGTTATACAGTATTTTATCATAACCACAGTCTTAGTACCAGCACAAGGTTGATTGGTGAGAGGGTGTTTAAACTTTGAATAGAGTGGAATCCGACAGTGTCCTGCCTGCATGACCAACCAGAGGGTCCGTCTCTCAAACAACCCAACTTTCATAGTAGTCCAACAGCTACTAAAGTACAAACCTAAACTGACCAAATTTGCTGATTAGCTATTTTGCATTGTGGCTGTTGATACTTAGTAGCTCCCACCTGACAACAGAAAATGCTAAAGCTCAAATAAACAAACATTACTCACCATTGCCTTATAAAGGTGTTATAGCAACAGTCAAAAGATGGACATTTTCCCTAAAATCCATGGCCCTTGGAAAACTCCATGCAAAGTTCCTGGACACTAGTTCAGTGGCTTGATATTTTACTAACTTGGGTTGCTTGGACTGCATAGCTTAGATGGTAGCTAAACACACAATGTAGTCTAAGGTAGATAGATGTCGGTTCAGTTGTAGAACCCAACCATGAATTATTTGCCTAGTGCTAAAAAGGTCACCAACAGTCCTTGTTTCATGGAAGAATTGTCCCTACACTGGCAGTAGTCTAAAGCAATCAATTCTTTGTATACAAATGGTTTGACTGGATAGCATTGATTGGATGGTAGTGATATGCAAAAAACTTGGATTCCTGGACATTTTATGTCCGAGAACAGAATCCCTTTTTTCCTGCACAGACTGGATGGGTGACATCCATATCCAATAAGGTTCACGATAAATGCATTATGTGCTTTCTTTTATTCACATGCGTTTCCCTCGACCCAGCTGATGAAATGATGAAATGAAATCATGCCCATTTCACCTCCTTTTTCTTGCCATATGAGCATATGATGGGAAACAACTATGGAAAATGACTGCTGCCAGCTGATTATGTAGGTCAGGTGATTATGTAGTAATTATGACAGCCCTAGCCAAAATAAATGCATCATCTTGGTGACCATTAGGGAAGGGCTTTTTCCATAGGAGGTGTTGCATGTGTGGAAAGTCCATCAGCCGTGGAATAGCTACTTTACTGAAGAAAGAGCTGCGGCTCCATAGCATTAGGAGTTTGAGAGCCTTACTCGGTAAGTCAATTAGGCGATGCTTGATGTGGAGGATCAGAAGAATATACTCCCAGGTAGACTCCCTCTTCAGAGCATTCAGCTCTTTGACCATCCAAGAGCCCCTTCAAAAGGCATAATATTCAGCGAGCAGCCCACACAGTCGCACAGTGGCTCTCAGCACTGCACAGTAATTTTCTAATCTCTTGATCTATAAGCATGTTTTTCAGCTCAAATGATGTGATTACGGTGCATTGTGTGACTTGGCTCGCCCGTTTGTTTGGAAAGTGTGATTTGTTGACACGGAAATACAAGGGGGGCTGCCTTCAAATTAAAAAGAAGTAACAGTTGTCTGTGAAATTTGTCGACGTACTGTGAAAATGTTTCCATGGCTCGCTGGTGATGCAAGCGGGGGGTAATATTTTGACCTCGGCCCACCAAAGAATAAAACCATCAATTGGCGCTGAAAAAGTCTTTGACCAGCTGCTGTATGTATTGGATTTGATCCTGTCTGTACAATGTTAATCATTCAGGCCAATTCCCCTTTGCCCCTGACGGCAGTGAAGTTGGCCACGAATACTCGGAACACACGGCGAAAGACATTTCAAGCTGAAACAGCTCTGCATTCTTCTGCTTTTGGGCGACTGTGTGTGTCGGGGCCACCAGTGAAACTACGGCAGCAGTTCACTAGGCACTAAAGCAGAGTGCACTTTGCCTGGAGTGATGGCTGCACGGAGAGAAAACCGATGGGGCGCTTCATTCTATCTCAGCCTATTGAAGTCTCTAACTAACCTCACTCAATAGCGCATCAAAGCAGGACGAGATGGGAGGCTGTGTACGTGTATGTAGGCTACGTGTGCAGCACTGGAAATGTGGGTGAGCAGCTCCTGAATGGTTTGGAAAAGTTTGGAATACCCAAGGCTTTTCCTTTTTTTGTGCCGTATGGGCACACAAGCTTGTCACAGCATGTGATCGTGTCGCAGAGCTGATAGCTAGCAATAAATGACACAACGGGATGACAGCACGGCTAATCCCCAACCAATGGCATCAGTGAGACTTGAATAGCATTTCCAGTCACCAGATTTAGCACTGAATGTTCAATTCCAACAGATCCAGCCTGGTTACATTTAGAGCATCATTATTATTACCAGAAATAAGCACCCGCATATTATAAGGGGTTGCATGGATGGAGAAAGGCACAGATTACCCACTGCCATAATACATGGACCTGTGTCAATTCTCATTTAAGCTGGAGCTGCAGGTCCTGGTGCGTGTGCTCTATTGAGAACTAAGAGGAGATGAGGAGAAAAAAGCGAGTGATTGTTTGAAAATTGCTTTTGGTACCAGTAAGTTTCCAGCTTGTGGAGAAGGTATTGGGTATGAACTCTGAGCTCCAGCATGGAACTTTTCTTGGTGGGCAAATTAGTTTTGTATTGCTCTTGTTTTTGTTGTTCTCACTCACTCTCTTGACTCTCTCTCTCTCTCTCGCCCTCTCTCTCTCTCTCTCGCTTGTTCTCTTTTCCTCTCCAGTTGTTTCTTTCTCCCTCTCAATTGTTCTTTCTCTTTCTCTGTCAGATTGTTTCTCTATCACTCCTCTTTTCTCCCTCTTTTTCTTCTTCTTTCTCCTTTATTATTAATGGCGTGTGACAGTGAGCATCATTATTACTATTGTTCTGTACTGTCTCTCTCTTTCCCCCTTTTACCCTCTTTTTCCTCATCTCTCCTTATCTCTCTTTCTTCTCTGTCTCTCTGGCTGTTCCTCTTTCTCATTTTATTTCTCCTGTTCTTCCTTTCCCTCTCCATCTTGATTGCTCTTTGTCCCTGTCAGTCTCTCTGTCAGTCGATATCTCTCTCTATTTTTCTCTCACTATCTTTCTTCTGTTTTTTCTCTCTCCCTCTCTTTCTCCAATATGCTCACTCACTACTTCTCTTCCTCTCTCTCATTCTTTCTTCTGCTCTTTCTCCAATACACTTTCACTTTTTATTTTCTTTCTCTTTCTCCCTTTCTCTATTCTTTCTTCCTTAATTTCTTATTCCTTTCTTCCTTTCTTTCTTTCTTTCTTTCTTTCTTTCTTTCTTTCTTTCTTCCACACCTACATTCTGTTATCACATTCACTGGATATGTGATAAGCATTATGGAGGAAAGAATTATGGTTGTTGTCTTGTAATCTCTCTCTCTCTCTCTCTCTCTCTCTCTCTCTCTCTCTCTCTCTTTCTCTTTCTCTCCACATTCAGACCAATAAACCCATGCAGACTGGACATCCCAATAGATACACCATTCTTAAACAACCAGTACAGATCAGATCAGTGTATGCTGCTAAGCAAAAAAACACTGCTGAAGTCTTTTACCGGAAACACCAGTGGGCATTCGCAGGGCGCCTGGGCTACAGGTCATGTGACTGTGTTCACCATACTGATGTCTGCTGATGCAAGACTAAGAGATTAGGAGTAACCTGTGGTCGTTTGGCATGGATGGCAGTGTAATGTCACAGTTATTCATGAAAAAGCCTGGCGGAGCCTTACGACAATTCATGACTCTATCCAGCTCAAACTGAAGGCGGTATTACAGGAAGCCCTTCAGATAACCCTGTCGCAAACAGCGTGCGACAAATAACTCTTATCTAAACAAATACGGGTAGTTCACCTTCCCTATAGCACTCGCTATTTGATAGGTCACGCTATTATCTTTTGAGCAGGCACTATTTAAGTACTGCCTCTTTTTGCTGCCATTGATAAGTCAGGACGAAGAAGATGAAATGTGCTGTAATTGCCTTAAGAGAGACGGAAATGGCTTGCGAGCAACCTGGCGACAGTTTAGGTATGCAGTGCACATATCAACGCTTTCTGGGGAAGCAGTCTGTTGTCCTTGGGGGATTTTGTAGCTTCACACAGTTCGAATTCATTGCTGTAGCTAATCTTCGTAATACCCTTTATTTGTTCCCTCAGCTTTCAGTTGACAATGTACAGTCAGGGTGGGAGGATGAAAAACAAGGGTTTTTGGGCTGTCTTCACAAAAGTCCCACAAGCAGGCAAGTGTAAAATGTTCTAATTTCTTTAGCAAGGGGCTGAACTCGCATGCATTAAGCACTGTAAAAAGAATCTTTTCTAAGAAACAGACTGATGAAGAACACTGCTTTAGTTCATTCGAACCGTTATGTAATGTTGTCATGTTGTATGAATAAAACAAATAAAGTACACTGAGTACTCCATCAACTTTACTTATTTCAAATGTGCATTCAGTTTCTGCAGACTGAGAAATCTGAAAGAAATCCGAGTAAGGGTATACATCTGCTGAGAAACTCAATTATGGAGCTAAAATACAGCTCTCTTAATCAGATTTAATAATCATATTTCTGGGCCTTATTTGCCCTGCGATGGACTGGCGACCTCTCCAGGGTGTTTCCTGCTTTCTGCTCTATGAGCGCTGGGATAGGCTCTAGCACAACCCAACCCAGAAGAGTAAAGCAGTTTAGAAGATGACTGAGTGAGTGAGATTTCCAGGCCTTAATCTGATTTAAGAAACCACTGGAGCGATCAGATAACTGCAGAAATCTGATTACGATTGGATTATCAAGTGCATGTAAACACTTTCACTTCTGCACTTTTTCACACAGCATCTTTCAGCCAATCTGTGCGAATAAAAAAAATGCACTTAACATTACACAAATTAAAGATTGCCCTAATAATGCTGCTAATAATTCATGCACATTCGAATCAAGCAAATCCAATGCACCTTTTCCAGGGAATGTATTTTAGCCCAAAGGATAAAATGTGCTTTATTGTGTGCCTAAGCCGTACTGCACCTGTGATCTTGACATCGCGGATGTACTTTAACAGGAGACTTCCGTCAATAGGGTCCATTTTGGAGCAGAGCCCGACCTTTCCGGGACACAGGTCACTGTGCATGTTATGGAGCGCATGGGCCATGGCGTAAACCGCATCGATCACGAACATGACTTTGCCCTCCTGCTCATACGATGAGTCTTTGCCGATCCTCTCCTGATCTGGAAGCCAAAAAAAATGACCAGAAATGTAACATCAAAGAAAATTTCACCAGTACATTTTCAGCTTTGTGTGGTCTGCCTTCTGCAGTTTTTGTACCTACAAAGAGAGCCGGTGAAAGAGGTGGAATAATTAAAATAATGGCTTAGCCTACCTTCAGCTCAAAGGGAGAGAATTCTTTGTGAATTTTCTTTCTTTTTTTCAGTTTTTCTTGTTTTTTTTCTTGGTGGTGATTGCCACAAAAAGGGCACAAATTGTTTGGACAGGCTAATGCAGTCTAATTACATGAAATATGCAAAAGTCCAATGTCAATGGTGAGTGGAATGGGGAAAAAAAGAAAGCTAAAAATAATAATGATATTTTTATGCAAATTGCTACAATTATGTCCTTTTTCCTTGATAATAGAAAATGACATGCTAACATTGTCAAATATAATCAGAATAAATGAAATATTCCTAGTGCATGTAAAAGCAATGTTGTCATATGTTTGAGGTAAATGAAAGCCTTTAGGACTGTCATCCTTGATCTGATGCAAATGCGGGTCAATTGAAATCTACCTTCATTTAGTATGATGTAGAAAGGCTGGGCATCTCTTTATGGCATGTGACGGAATGACTTAATGCATCTCCATCCGTGTTATCTCGGGCCTATATCGTGTTCCTCATGCTGAGACTGATAAATGGAAGCGGTCTGCTAACACATGAGGGTGGAATAATAGACAGTGAGAGAGCAAGCAAGATTAATTATCTTTCTGTGCTCATATAATCATGCCAGACAGCTGTATATTCATTAGAGCCGGAGTTGCTCAGCGTGCTCTTTTTTTATAAGATCTTAATTGCAAAGGAGCAGTTTCAATTATGACCCTGCCGAATTAAACTGGGAGATGGGCCATCAGATGTCACGGTGGCAGGTCTCAATTGCACGGTGCAGTCTTCAGGATAAAGCTCAGGACCTGCCGTGACAGTGCCATCCTGTGCTATTACTGACACTTAGCTGACTTTGAGTTCACTGTCACTCAGTGCAATTACTCCAGTGGCCCCAGGAAGCTGAGAATATTCTCTTTACTTAAAGGCTCCATTGTCCTACAACATTTTCCACTTTTGGAGGAGTTAGGCAGGGATGCCTACTGTCACCATACTTATTCAGTCTGTATGCTGAACCTATAAAAGGAGAAGAAAAGAGAAACTTTTTTTTTTGAAAGAAACTTCAGTAACCTTTAGATGGCACAACACTCATAGTGGAAATAGGGGCCGACCTGAGGGCCCTTATAAAGAAAGTTAAGAACAGAGTGGAAAGATGAGAGCTCCATATGAAGACAACAAAGGTCACAACCACAGGAAAGGCACAGATTGGATTTTCTGCTTCTCATGATCCGAGCAATACCAAACATGTTAAGTGATGTTAAGGTCTGAGGCATGTTCTTCAGAGAACAGCATCTTCTTTGGCTTCTTTGCTTGATGTGCAAATGTTCTATCTGATGGTGATGGTTTCAGAGTTCTACCAGGTCTTGTGCATCTGTTAAAAGTCTCATTTTCTTTGTATCTTTTAAGAATTTTGGAACCTCAAAATTTGCCTTCCTTTTCCTTCGACATTTCGCTTCCTTACACAAGTCAATCAATCAGTCAGTCAACTAATGTTGTCTCAAAGCAGCTTTACAGAAAAGCAGTTTTTGGAGGAATGAAAGAAATGAAAAGAAAAAAGGAGTCCATGTATAGTTGTAAGGAATGGAATCTGGGTCCAAGCCCCCCATGAGCAACCAAGAGGTGACAGTGGCAAGGAAAATCTCCCTTGGAGTAAGAGGAAAAACCTTGACAGGAACCCAGACTCAAGGTAGGAGCCCATCCTCCTCTGGTTGACCCCGGATGAAAAGTGAAGGACATAGCTAATGAGATTTTATGACAAGATATGACAAAGAAGCTCAGTGCTTAAACATCTTTCGGGAACATTCTGATTAATTCAGGAGGAAGTAATGTAAAGTTCACATAGGTTCCCTGTCAAAGTGAGACATAGAGTGGATTGGGGACAGGTAGATTGATTATCTTACATCTAAATATGTCCTGGAAAATGAAAGGCCATTTGGAATGTAAATTAAATGAACAAAGGGTCATCTTTGACTTTTGGACAGTACTGTATATCAATTATTAACAACAAAGCATCCAGGAGTCAATACATACATCACATACTAGCACTGCACAGGACCATAGTGAAGATCCTCAAATGTACTGGTTTATCTCTACAAAACAGAATATCAGAATGGTCCAGCCTGTCTTCTTTTCTGGGGTTCTTTATGGCTTTATTTTAAGAACACTTAAGATGAAAATAACAAGTGAATGGATCCTTTACCAAATCACTTCACTTCTTACTCTAGAGCCCAGATAACCACACTTTTTGTCATTTTATGAGAAGAGCCAGTTCACTGGAAATTACAGTTTGTCTGAAACAGTTGAAGGTAAAAGAAAAAGAGGAGGTCAAGCAACATGATGGATGGAGACAGTCATGAATAAGACTGAAGACCCAAACTAAAGACAGGATATGCTGCAGAAACACTGTGGTAGCTTTGCTGGGGGTTGGAATGGACTTCATGACACTTAATAAAAAATAAATAAATAAAATAAAAGTAAAAAAAAAATAAAAGACAGTCAAAGTTTAAACACTCTTTTTATAGTATGAATGGGTGGAGCTAAATTGTTATAGGTTTGTGTTGGTTTTCGGCGCATCCCAAAAACAGTTTAAAACGGGCTGCTGTAATAGCTTATTCCCATATTTGAGTCATAGGAAACTGAGAGTGAATGACACATTTTGAACCTTAACATTTCTTACATCGCGGTAAAGGTAATGGCACACTTCTATCATTTCAAAAATTAGTTGCATCAAATCATCCAGCAATATAGTGATGCAATATCCAATTCAAAGGAGATTAAGACCATAATGGTAGCTCAAAGTATGTGGGAACATCGCCACCTTTTAGTTTGGGTATGTCATCACAGGTAAGAGCTTTGGTAAAAGGCAGACGAGAGTTAACATACTACAATACTACACAATACAATGTGGACTAAATTCCATATTGCCATTAATCTACTAGATACTATATACAATACTGCACTCTTCATGTATTTAATTTCCAGTGCACATTTTCACCAAGTCTCTATTTATGAACAGTTTTGTTTTTAGCAGAAGACATATAATTACAGTTAATGTTTATGTAGAAGTTTACACAGAAGCCTCAACAACTGAATTTAATGTCACATTTTCAGTATTTACTGTACCCTGTGTACTGTGACTCTTTGCATTCAGCTTCTGTTCTCTTCAGAAGACTTGCATTTAACTTTACATTTTTCTTTCACTACAGTTTCGGTAGGACACACATGTGCGCTGTGGCCTCATGCTGATTAGGTTTAGGCAAGGGTGTTGGTTTGGTAGCAACATTGGTAGGGACGCAACAACCCAACCCCACCCAACCACAAACCTTCCCAGACAGGAAAGTATACATTAAAAAATGTCTAAAGCAGAACATATGAATATGGAACGTACGCGAACACTGGGAAAAAAAGCACTGATGGATAAGATACATACAAACATATGATTAAACATGGGGTTACTATAGAGGGCGATTTTAAATATTGCATGAACTTATGTTTACTTATATTTATATTTAATATTTGCATGTTGCGTATTTGTACGCAGCGTCCATTCTCTTCAGAAGCCTTTGATTTTTACCAAGAAAATCTGCAGTGATGTTCTCCATACCTCCATACGATCCATCTTAGAAGCTAGTTCCATTATCTGCTTCTGACAAAATCGAGCTTGTTTTCTGTGTGTAAGTCATATGGACTAGGGACATTTTGAATGGATGTAATTTTTAAATTCCAACAGTGTTAACATACTACATTAAACCATAAAACGAAAACATCAAGCTTATTCCTTCTTAAAAAAGATTGGTTAATTCAATGCATGTTTCTGTTGGCGCTCTTTTCTACTTCTTCCAAGCATCCTCTTATCTCAACACGGGAGCTGAGAGTGTCCAGAAAAGCTACTGTAGTCGTTAGAAACCGCGTCAGTCTTTTACTTCAGGGTCTGTAATCAGCGGCACTCCAGCTCAGCCTTGCGACAGAAAACCAAAGGCAATTTAACAGTCCAGACAAGCCCCATGCATCTTTAAAAGGCTGAATTAAAGAAGCAGGATATGCCTGTGTAATTGTTTGCCAAGAGCGCTACTACTGGAGACAAAAAAGTGCCACCGTTTGACGGCACTGCAGAGGCGGAGGGGCTTGGCTAAAAAAAACACCAACATGATATTGATCTCGTAGAAGGGGAACAACTGACACACACGCTCCACTTGGCTCCACACACACACACACTCTTTCTCTTCAACCTCAGCCTCCTTTGTCTTTCCTGTATAGGGACACACACACACACAACACACACACTTTTTTCATCAGTGTGTACCCAGCTTTGTCACACACGGACACACACACACAGACACTCCTCATCTTCAAGTCGGAGCACGCCCACACACACACTTGGCTGGCCCTCAGTGCCTTTAGAGAAATCCGTTTGGATTAAGAGAGGCATCGCAGAGGGGTTTTCTGGGCCTTGGAGGAGTCTGAGGTACAGGCTGTAGCGGGGCACAATGCTGCTGACACCCTGAACCTCCGGCCGCTCATGCCTTGTAAAAATTCAAGTCGTCTTCCTCCGAAGGCTCAGGACCCTCTGGGAACGATGGCTCCGACTGGCTCCTTATGCCAAGAAAAGCTCCAGAGAAATTTGTCATACCACCGTGTGTTTGAGTGTTTTCATTACGCAGGTCTGGCAGGCTCGCTTCTCTTATCTCTTATGCAGTGGGAAGCACAGCCTTCCTTCGTGCATAGTGTACACGGTACAGTGCAGAAATATCAGAGATCACTCTTTATTTTTATTAATTAATGTATTTTAAAGGAGACTCACTCATGCCTTTCTGTTTTTTCCCTTTCCTTTAGCCCAAAGTACATGCCAGAATGAGAAACTCCCACAGAAACCACTTTTCTCAGCTAGAATTCCACCCTTGTTCTCTGTTACAAGATGACATCATCTCATAACACAATCCTGTTGTCCGCCTTCCAGCAAGCTTGTTTTTCCTCTGGTTTTATGTTGAAAGTATTTAAGTTATTTCATATTTTAACCCAGTTCTAGTGATACAGCCCCAGTTTTGGTGTAGTGTTTTGGGGGCTGATTGTGTTTTTTTATGTGCATGAAGATTAGAAGTGATTATGGATTTGCTGATGTGATTGTGTTTTTACCAGGGCTCGCACTAAACTCGTTTTTTAATGCCAGATGGCAAAAAAATTTGATGCTACTGCGGAGAGGTGACCGGCATGATCAAATGAAATGCAAATAATGGCAACTGAGAGCAGTCCATACAATCTTGACACCTGTGTGTACCATATGTACACAGACAACAGCACAAGTGTATATCTGTAGTAATTTAGGGGCTAAACCAGCGGCCGCCACCTTTAGTGCTACACCCCTGGTCTGCTGACTGTAACTGAGACTCATACAGAAGAAAAAGATTAGATGAAGCCGAAGTTAGCTTCTTATTCTGATTTCCATTTACGTTCCACCGTAAATAATGAAATTGTGCCTCTATAGGATCTAATATGTTAACTGTGGCACTGTTTAAGGTGGAACAGGAATTTGAATAAGATGCTAACATAAGCCTCAGGAGACTAGTGAATAGAATTCAGTACAGCTGTGTGAATTTGGCCACAATATAATCCAGTCTGGTACTGGCTGACACCATAGGCAGCTCTACAGAGATCATTGGCTTCAAACCTTTACTTTGTTAGCAGTGTGCCAGGGTTTAAACTTACATGTCAAGTTGTGATTAGAAGTTGTAACTGGGAACATTTCAATGTATGTTGTCTTCTACCAAACAAAGCCAAAAACAAATGTAACAACAACAACAACAACAACAACAACAACAACACAAAATATTGGCCATTATTGGTTTACTGCTAATTTGGTACTTAGAGTAACCTTTAACCACAAAAGCTGGCATCTAACATTCCTTCAATGCATCAGGTCAGTATCGGTAGGACATATGTTGAGCGTAAACATGTTTTGTGTGCGCAGTGGCATTATGCTGAGGGACGTTGGTTTGGTAGCTACATTGGTAGGGACCCAACAATCCACCCCGACATGCCCTCCCCCAAAACCACCCCCCCAAACCCTCCCAGACAGGAAAGTATACATTGAAAAATGTCTAAAGCAGAACATATTAATATAGAACGTATGTAAACACTGGATAAATGCATTGATGAATAAGATACATACAAACTTATGATCAAACCTGGGGTCTATTTTACTTTAGAGGGCAATATTAAATATTGAACAGGATTTTATGAAACCAACTTGTTCTGATTATTTAGATAAACTCATGTCAAAAACATTTGACTTTAAAAAGGTTAGATTTGCCAAACATCCTAAGACTAGCCTTAATGCTGATGCCTCCCTATACTGCCAAACTATAATTCATAATTATTTTTCACAGTGGAAGACTTTTTCATTTTAAAACAGCATGGCTGCTGGCTTGTTAGTTTACTACCTATCACTGACACTCTGGGTGGTGAAAAAGCTCCTGATGTTCCTGTTATGGTGATATGATTTCTACAAAGTACAAAACATTCTGGCAGTGCAGGGAGTAGATGAAAGGGAGTAAGTCATCTGAAAGACGACATTTTCACCAGTCCGTCATGCTTATTGGCGGGTTTTAAAAAAGAATATTTACTATTACACTAGCACAGCACACGCTAACACACCACCATCATCCCAGTGTCACTGCACTTCTGAGAATGATCCACCACCCACATAATAACTGATCTGTGGTGGTCCTGTGCGGGTCCTGACCATAGAAGAACAGGGTAACAAAGTAGACAGAGAAACAGATGGACTACAATCTGCACTTGTAGAACTACAAGGCGCACCTATGTGGTAAGTGGACATAAAATTTGGCTTATTTGTTGGCCTGTTGTTTAAATGCTGCATTAGGTGATGATTAAAATAAAATGAGACCGTTGCTGCACTTTTTTAAAAATTTTTTTTGGCTGGAAACTATAGCCTGTCTGGCAGCCCTGGCAATGACAAAGAGCTAACTACAAATGCTGACGTGTTCGCCTCAGGTCCACGCACCGTCTGCTGGGTCTTGCGCGACTCTCTATTGTGAAAGTATAACACTTAATATGCTTTCACTCCAAAGAAAATGGAAACTAATTTGTTTAAATATTGGTTGGGACAATTCTGTTCTTCCAAAATATTGGCTGGGGCATGTCCATATCTGTGCTGTCCAAAGAAAAACATGTATCTCCATTTTTGGCAATTTTTACTTCTATGCATCATTTGAACACAGCAACTGCCGTATACATTGTGTGAACATTCCATGATGATTGAACCAGCAGAAATGACCCAAAATTGCTTGGAAAAAAAGTCTGGCTCCATGCCTTACATTCGAATTACATTAGGTTTTTGCCCTCTCCTGTAAAGTTGCTATTTTGGAGATGCTTTTTGATCCGTTTTTCTTCTGACAAGATCTACTTGTTATTTTTACCATTACAGTACATATAAAAACTCAAAGGACACGTGTTGGTTTAGAATTAGTACATAAAATTAGGTTTTGAATAGTACATAAAATGGCAATATCGGCAATGTAGATTGTGACCCCTGCTTCCCACCGCCACTGTAATTTCTCTCTAAAGAATCATTTCACATCAAACCTCTCTGAATGACTTTGTTTACACCCCAGTGATTGTATTTTGCATAAAACGTGAAAAGTTGGCAGGATTTCCCTCAGAACTCTTTACAATCAGAACAGAGCTCACTTACCTTAAATCATAGGAACAGAGACTGGATTTCGGCTGTTTTGGTACACAAAACCGCACACACACACACACAATTGCACAAACACACACACACACACACACACACACACAGACACACACACACACACATATATATATATATATATATATATATATATATATATATATATATATATATATATATATATATATATATATATAAT
>CM067476.1:32283366-32554158 GCA_034552555.1 Semaprochilodus insignis | reverse complement strand
GTGAGTGGTCACATCTCATTTATCACATTTATCATTTTGTGAGTGCATAAAATAGTGCCCAGTAAAATTCCTATGCTGATAGACGTTGGATACATGGCAGCCAGCAATGTATTTTTATGCAGTTTGACAGCTACATGAGGCAACTGAGAAATAATCAAAGTTCCTCCATGAGTTAGCCAAATAAATCAGCTCATATTGTTTGATCTACCATGTTATTTTTGCTATGTGTGATCTGAATGAATGTCTAGAATGAATGTTTAGTCACATTTTTATTGTCTTTGCATAATTTTTCCAGCTTACACTGTCATTTAAAATGACTATGTTATAAAATAGGAAGAGAGCTTTCACTGGACTACAGCTTGTAAATATGCTGAAAAAATGAACTAAAAGTGCTAAACGAGTGTGAGTGAAAGACTGGCTTTCATGAGGAGAGAAGCTGTTAGTGTTAATTAAGCTTCTTGTCCATCGAGCCAACACCATTTGAAATCAGTCTTTTGAAATGTGTCATTTAACATAACATGATGCTTTGATGTTCAGAGAAATTTGTTCCATGAAGTTGAAATGCTTGCAACAGATTGCGGCTAAGTTTCAAACATGTTGCTCGACACTAGATGTCTCTACCGAGTCAGATTTTTATTCTTTTCATGTTAGAATTTGTCCCGCTCTCACCAAAAATGTTGCGTTCCTGCCTACAGTGTAAACGTTTTGTCTCACTACTGCCTGTATCACCCCCCTGAGACTTGGCTAACAAGGTCCTTCTACACATGATATTGAAATTTAGTCCTGAGTCGCAAGTTATTGTGGTGCAACCCACAAGTCTCCTGGGAATGCAGGCCTTTGCTGGACATTTTACATCATGCAACTCAAGTGAAATTTAGTTTCATGTAGGTTTCAAGCAACTAAAACCATTTCACCATGTACAGCTGGCCTAAGAAATTCCTCTGCATTTCACGCAGTACTTACATGCTACCTTTGTACCTCCACTCAAGTCAGTTTCATTACTTCTTCTTGAGTCATTAAGCAAACAATGTAACACTTTCTCCTCGGTATGGGTTTAGGCTACTCTGCCCACCTCAATGACAATGAGCATTTTTCAAACATGCTACGTGAGTTGCGTCAGTCAGATGCTTATTCTGATGAGATGATGGGGCCCCGGGAGAACGAAACCAGCTACATCCTTCTGTTCTTTCCTATTACAATCAGTTGTGCAACCACCACCACATTTCTCATAGATAAAAGATGGGTCCTGCTCTTTGATCAAAGTACTCTTGCAAAAGCATTTAGACATCAGCTATCCACCCTCTTCACTGTCCTCTGAATAGCGCAGGCCTACAGGGCACGCTGTGAAGAGTGCCGCAAAAGCATCTTAAGTTGCTCTCACATCACAGGAGATTTTGGATTTGGCGATGCGGGTGCCAAGAGTTATCATCAGTGACAACCACTGTCGCAGATTCATTTGGAATACAACAAGAGGCTCTTGTGCGTCGGCAAACAATCCGCCACGATCCGCTGTGTACCACAACAATCCAAAGTAGCCTCCTCAGCTCATCAATTCTCCAGATGCCAGCTATTGAATGATGATGACTCTGTACTGCTGTCCTCTGTTTCTGACCACAGATTTTTTCTTCCTGGACTTACGGCAGGGAGGCCGACTGTCCTTCAGCCATTGAGCAATCTATAGACCGTTGCTATGTCAAAGCAAAAATTATTTGCTGAGCAAACCAGCAATGTTATCAATCTGCCAATCAAAAAGAAAGGGAAAAAAACATACACAAAGGGCTTGCAATTGAATTCATTGCGGAAGTGACTGCACGAAGTGACTCTGTCCTGCACATATCTATAGAGCAATCTTGAAACCGCTCTCGCATGTTTGTTCATTCCTGTTGGAAACAGGGACACAATGTGCATGCTCTGAACTGGAAGAGAGAGAGAGAGAGAGAGAGAGAGAGAGAGAGAGAGAGAGCTGAAAGCAGAGATATCCGGCCCTTTAATCCTCCAGTAACCACAGGGCTTTTGTGAGGGCTGCGAAATCACAGCACTGATGCTGCTCTCTGCTATCTAACAGCAGTGAATATGAAGGAAGCATGGAGGGAAACAACAAGGGAGCATTCCAGCTTCCTGACCAACAACATCTGTCCATAAAGCGTACAGGCAAAATATGTACAATTACTGCTGATATGCAAAGGAAACATGCAAACATATTATCCCTCTTTCACAAAAACCTTGTATGTCTCTGTTTGTTTCCCTTTTCTTCTTTTACATAATTTGCCACTCCAGTTACTGTTCCAAAATTCCAAAATGAATGGCCCAATAGAAGTGGTCCAGAGTAATATAATAAAAACATGTCTGTATGATTGTAGACTGGAGTGCTGTATTAGACACCCAGCAAAGCTTGAGTAAAAAAATTAAGATATAAATAAGATAAAACGCAGATTAAAAGCCACTGACAAGATCTATCTGAAAACTGTGTGGGTGTGGCCAATAAACAGCTTGATTGACAGTTCTCTGTCTAACCCTCCTGCAGCTACACACAGGTGGTTTAGCTTGTTAGCTTTTGGTTATAGTAGGTTTATCTTTAGCATGCTAAGTTCCTCTGACGCTAAAGCTGTTTTCTGTGGGCAAAAGCCATCAGCCTCATGATTGGTCAGAGGACTGCTTATGGAACCATTACCCAAGATTAGGACCACCCAGTTTACCTGGAAAGTAGAGAAATATATCAGTTACTTATCGGTCATTGGAGAATTGCTGAAAGGGCACACTTAGTACATGTTTACAGTTTGCCTGCAAGAACAAGATTAAACTAATTAGAAAGAAAACAGATTTAGGTTCCCTGCATCTTCAAGAGTCTCAATACTACAATTCACACAGTTACCAGTAAATCAAAATGTTTGCCTTTGACCATTTTTGCTGTAAAGCATTTACCTTAAAGCTTATATCACACTCCTTTTGGGCTGCCCACAGATTAGTGGACGCTGCCAAAAATATTCCTCCACTCACACTGCATTTCACTGCAAGAAAAGCTGTTGCAATCCATGTGTAAAAAGTACCACCAAATGAAGTACTGCTAGATGAACATGACAGGTTTGTGTTTATAGTGTTTTATAATATATGGAGTTTTACAGGAGAAGGAAATAACAATGCTTTTAATGTTAGGGTATGTAACAAGAATTTTGCTGTTGTTTTTTCATTCAATTTTGTCACAATGTAAACAGTATTTTGGCATTCACATGCTAAAATTGGCACCAAGTATGATTTATATCACTATTATATTCACTAGCTAATTTCCATAGGGACGCTAGCAGAAATTAGCATTATGCTAGTGGTTAATCAGACAATGAAAGGCTATCACCAAGTCAAATACAGTTTTTTGCATGGTACATTGGTTTGTAGAGACATAAACCAGTAGATTTTCAAGATTTTACGATTGTATCCTGTTCTGGGAACACTTAACTGAACATAACGAATATAAACGTTTATGAAATGACTTAAAAGTATAATTTCCATACTACCCTTTTAGGAATTGTACTTCCTCCTTTGCCACAGTCTATACAGTACAGTATAGACTCATGCTGGCTGAAATAAGCCCTCTTTCCTGCTGTTCCAGAGTGTGAAAGAATCAAGTGCGGAAAAATCACTAGTCTGACTATCTTCATCTCTGCATGTGGTGACCATTTCTCCAGATTTATGAATATTAAATTATTACTTATGATATCTGTCTGCACTATACATAGGCTGCACTTCCATGTTGTTTGAAATATTGAACAATGTGTTCTTTAAAAATAAAACTTTAAAAAAAATGTGCTTCAAGATATAAAAGTACCTTCATAAACACTCATAACACATGCATTGAACATATATACAAGCAATGCTCAAAAATTCATGAACAGCCTATAACAGTAATGACAATATGACTTCAAATACATTTTATTATGTAAATGCCATTGCATTGCCACGACAGGCCATAAACTAAAGTAACAGACATTTGTTCCATTTATAACACTGTTAAGAAGCACCATTCCCAAGTAATTGAACTTAGAAGCAAGGTAGAAGCCTGGTTATTAGTTCTATGGATAAATAAGTTATTCAGTGCTTATGCATGTATTATGAAGTCCCTGTGAAGGCAGTCCAGTTACCAATCCCCTGCAAACTGTACCTCCAAGCCAAGAATCATATAAAAACCTTTTCAAAAGCATGTTTTCAAAAGCATGTCGAGAGATACCTTTATTATTCAGCAAACATAAGCCCAGCTCAAATTTGGGAAGAACAGCTTCTGCGACTTCAGCAGAGCACTTTACTTCTCAGGCAGGAGCAGAAACGTTTTTTTTTTTTTCTCCAAATGTATTGCTGGGAAAACAGCACTTATGTCACAGCGATGTCAGAGATTGTGCTTTGACTCAGCCATTCATGGAGGCTTTTTTTTTTTTTTTGAAGATCTTATATCACATTAGTCATCATCAACAATGTCAGTGGGGATTTGGGCAGATCTGTGGGTGCGTGTTGACTCATGCATGGGTGGGTTTGTTAGTGGGAACGCTATCCCTCTGAGGCTGTCTTCGGGCTGCGCTCTGTCTTAGGCACCCAAGCAACGTACAGCTATTGCCACGCAGCTTTTTATTCTAGCTTTGAAGATGTGCAAAAACACACCTGGGAATTTCCAAATTAGCTGTGCACACCTTATAAATGAGCAATAAAAACAAGCGGAAGGACCTTTGCAAGGGAGCAGAGCTCTTGTTCTCCCATAATTTTACACAGCCTCAGTAATGCAGGCAGCAACAATAGATAAACGTACAGTGTTTGCACCTAAATCCCTGACACTAGCCGGCTAATGACAATGACTACCTGTCTACGGCAGCGAGGCGTTAATGGAAAACACGGGAAGGTTTTTGTTTGCTATAATGTCGTCCTGCCTTCTTTATAATGCTGTAAACACACTGATAAGGAGGGGATCTTTTCTATGCTGGCTCCAGACTCCATGGTGAATAAAAGGGTTTACTGAGCAGCGGGGAGTGGGCTCCAGTTCTGCACCAGTTCTCTCCGATAAATATTGCATCTCCCCAAAGAGAGAAACCCTGCTAGAGGATGTGTTATCCAGTTATACCTGCACAGCTTTTTATCATGAGCAAACATTACTTCGGACTACTAATCTTCTCTTCTGCGTGACCTCTAGAATATCCCACCCTTTGCCACAGCTGGTAGACAGCATTGTGCACGACTAATGGTTTTCATTAAAGGAACGAACATGCTTGCCACTGGCGTCTGCACTTCGGTCTCAATTTTTACCCAGTCAAGAAATCTTACACGTTTCGATTTGATTGCCCAGGATAATTTGTGCCGGGAGCAGTTGCACCCGAGCCCCTGATCCTTTTTGACAGTCTCTAAATGCTCAGTATGCTGACGTGTAAAAGCTGTTGATTGTTCCTGTGTGGCATGCACAGTTTGTTTGGGTCTGTAAACCTACATAAGGGTTTTAAAATCACCAGCCTGATCTCACAGTACTGCTGCTTCTCATGCCTGAACTCGATGGATCTGTCCATTAGTAACATTAGCTTAACTTTCGCAACACTATGAGGTATGTGTAACAACAAAACATCTACATTATCCAAACAGGGTGACATCAAGATGATGCACTTTGCAAGTCTACCTTTGCTGACACAACCAGATACATCTTCATGGCATTTGAAGTTAGTGCCTACACAACTTTAGCCAAAGCTCTCCTAGCTAGCTAACCCTGAGGCCGCTGGGGTAAATGAACTAGTGAGGCTAAGCGCTCCATTTCTTTCAAAGATAAATAAGCATCAAAATAAGGTTTAGTTTTTAGCATCCATGTAGCTGTGACTAGAGGCTATAGATTCATGTAGCCTATCTGTGATTTTAGGTCAAATGCACTGTGACATATTACACATAGTGCTGTAGAGTCATCCTGTAGAGTCATTAATCATTTGGGCTAATATTTCTTTAAGCCTGTGACATTCAACTCTGCCTTCCCACAGTCCTCAAGCCAGGGACGGATCATGGTCTTATGTGCCCAGTGGGTACCAGAAAACCTCCAAACACTAAATAGATAAATTCCTGAAAAATAGATAGAAAAAGAACATAAATGATACATAAATGATCAGATTCCAGAATTTTGAGAAATAGAATCAGATAAATAAGAATGAAATAAATCAGCCTTATTAATGACATATGTGCAATATTCTACTGTGGCTGCGTTGTAACAATTTTTAATGTAAATTCAAACAATACAGCCAAAATAAGTCATATTGCAGAAGTAGAAGCATTTCTATATGAATGGCAGCAACAAAATCAATAATCATATTAAACCTAAAGGGCCTTTATAACAATGTACAACATTTCCTGTTTTATTATTATTTTATTATTATTTATATATTCATTTGTTACATGATTAATGCTATTCATTTATCTAATGCTTGAATGTGCATTGGATTGCACCATGTATTTGGGAACTTATGGTCTGAGGCCCCTGTGGCCCCTTGAAGTATTTGAAGCTTCAGTAAAGATTTGAACCTAGATCGTGTTGTGCTCTGTTAAAGCTGTAGCTGCTACACTGCAGTGATGTAGTGAAATATGGAGTGATGTTTTTCTGTAAGCTTGCTGTTGCTATTTGGTAATGGTGCATATCGTCATTGTCGGGACAAACCTCATATCCCTTATTTATTTTACATAATTTAAAAGTGCCAGCTGCTCTTCATACTGTGTTAAATTACTTGGAAAAGATCCTTTTCTCCCATCTTCAAAGCCAGGAAAGCGTTATCCTTGTCTTGTAAAGTTACCAATTGTCTGGGCACTCCTGGTCATAATTCATGTTTTTGTAAGTGAAAACAAATGAACACATCCTCTATAGAAAACGCACAGTTATTGTTTATTTGCTGAATTTAATGTACAGCAAAACAAAACAAAAAAAACAAAACATAAAATGTGGCCTTTGTTAATATGCTAAACTCAGCAAATAAATCAAAACGGAGGATGTAGACAGTGTGCTAACCTGCTTTCACTTTTGCTTATGTACTGTATGTACATATTTACTTGTGACCAGCAGCATGCTGGAAAACTCATTTCATGGTTTCATAGCTGTAGAATAGACTCTGAAATGTGATGCTACAGTGCAGGAGCTATTGATAGATGTTGTTCTTCTTGGGCTGCCGTCTAATATTATGATCAGCTGTCACAGAGCTGTAATCACAGTGTTTATGCATGGGTCTATACATGCAGTCAGGTATTAAATCAGCTTCTGAGCATTACGTGCAGAATCTCTATGTGGAGGTGAAGCCAGAGGTTGGCAGTGTTTCTAAATGGGCTGGTTTATGGCATAACACAAAGAATGAATCAATAAAATAGTGGTTGAATAAAAATCCATAAGCACAGTATTACCTTGCCACTGTAATTGGGCTGTTATTGGGAATAGGGTCTTGCAATAAGAATAAAAATATTGGCTTATAATGTACACGATTCACAATATACGTATAGGTTTTTGTCAATTTATTTCAGGTCTGCATATAGAAAACCGCAAAAAGAACTTTCTCTGTAATGGTAACTGAAAAAACCCTGATATGAACTCTTCACAAAATGCCCCTATGAAAGACCTCAGTCCCTGCCCGCTCCACACTCTGTGCACACCACTGAGCAGGTGAGTAGAGGGGCTTGCCACACTTACATTTGGCTTCACTGGCTAAGGCTGATAAGGAAATGAGCAAATACATAACAAATGGACCATGCGTGTCTTGAATTGGATTTCATTCCAGTACTGTTCATGTCCATTCAGCAATCTGTAGTATTGTACCCACTGTAAAAAAACAAAAACAAAACAAAACAAAACAAAACAAAAAAGAATCCTAAGGTGTAATAAATAAATTAAATTCCCTGCATGTCACTAAAGCACGGGTTGGATTTTCTCCCTATACACAACAGGCTATTGTATTGGCATTAATTAACGGAACGAACGGAGACAGTGCATTTAATCAATGTTAGTTATTCAAGAATCTCCAGCGAGGCAACAATAATGATTTCCTGGTGAGCCTAACAATTGCTGTATAAAATTAAGCAATTTATTCTATCGTGCTAGCATGATGAATCTTTTCCATGCCAGGATCCTCTGGCTATACGGAGAAAAGCCAGCTACATTCGCCTACTTATGAATATGCTGGAAAAGGAATGTTAAATTCATAAGACATTTAGTGAACTGTGAAGCTACGGTCAGACGCGTAAGCAGTCAGGTATAAAATCAGCTTCTGAGCGTCACCAGCAGCATCTCTATGTGGATGTGAAGCCAGAGGTTGGCAGCCCTCCTGCTTAGTCTTCTGCTGCAGTGCAGTAAAGGCTGCAGCGAATACCGGAGGATGCCACCGTCCTCCAGCAGTTCTGCCTGTAGCAAGCCCTGCATCCTTCTCTTTGGATCTTGCCGCACACTGATTGGCTGCAGCCAGAGATGCGTTGCTATGTGACAGCTGTGTTGCTCGGCTAGAAGGGGGGGAGGTCAAGTGCTGACCAAGGATCAACTTGGTGGTGAGAGGCTCAGTGCCTGAAAGGACTTCCTCTAGAGAAAGACTAAATCAGTAAGAGATTATCATCTCTCCTCCTGTACAGTGGATTAGATGGCTTTTATGCAGTTAGTGCCAAGAAGATAGGTGCTCAACCCAGGAGTTCAGACATGAAGCAGCTTCGTGGAATTACGACTTAACCAGACACTTTCTCCAGCATGCAGCAGAGAAGGCCAAGTCTTTGTGAAAGGATTTGGCACCACCTTTTTTTTCCTATTCGCCTTCTCTCTTTTTCTCTCTCTCTCTCTCTCTCTCTCTCTCTCTAACCCTCAATACCCCTCCCCCCACCTCCTGCTTTTACGGAGCTTTAGAAGAAGGGTGTTTTGCCAGTGGGAAGATAGCAAGGATTTCTTACTTGTGCATTTCTTTATGCCGGATCCTTTCTTCAAGGCATGGCGGTTGAGCTTGCAGTTGAAATTGTTCTCCCAGAACTCAGCAAACCAGATGTTCCTCCTGTTGTTTTCTAGTGTTCGGCTGATGAAGTAACGATCAAACCCTGGGAGAAGATCAATGGGATAAGTGTCACTTTAAAGCATTCTGTCAAAATCAAGGGGCAAAGCACCTGAGCTTTAGAGGACACAGGCCAACACAGTGTAACTGAGCGCTGCAGGAGTCACAAGCATCAGTAAGATATTCTCAGACATAAATGAGCTGGCAAATAGATGTATAATATATTTTTATGTGTAAATATGTGTATATAAATATATATATACACCATGATGACTGTCTTTTCATTAAAGATGACATTGTGCTTTCACTGATGTTGTTTCAGCATTACTGAATAATAAATACTGCCGGCCTATCCTGGGTGTTTCCTACCTTCTGCCTAATGAGTGCTGGGATAGGCTCCAGCAACCCCCCTGACCCAGAAGGAAAAGCAACTTAAAAGATGAATGAATGAATAAATGAATAATAAATACACTTGAAAATTAAATTAGAAATGGGTCCTAAATGGTTCTTGCTTTGGACAGACATTTTTCGGTTCCTTAAACCTTAAATCGTTCTTTATATTTGCGCACCTCATTTATACACTCTTTAGGAAATCATTTTCCAGGAAACTTTCCCCTAATTTCCATACGTCACAGCTGTTTATTATGGAAGATCATATTAGAACAGCTTGCATCTACCAACATCCTTAAAACGACCCATATATTATTTACAATATATTATTTAAATACTGTATTTATTTCACCTTGATATCTATCTGTGATATTTGAGAGGTTTTATGTACCAAAAATGACGTTTTTCCAACCTCTCTTTATCCCTTAGGCCTAATTCACACATACTCCCTCTGCATGGCGTAAGCGACGTGCAACTGCTTGATTTTCATTCTGCCACTCATGTTAACAGGTCAGCGCTTTCACACGGGCTGCAAGAGCGAAGTGGCAGAGCATCCCGGGCACAGCACTGAAGTGGCGCAGTAGTTTAGAGAATAGATCAGGAACCACTTTTTCTGCATGCCGGAAAAATCTACGACAATTAAACAGAAGACCCAATAAAAACACAAACAACAGCTCATACTTCACTTTAATTCCATTCATGAAGCTTATCAAATGAAATAGTTAAACATTACGTGCTACAGACAGATTTCCCAGCATGTCTGCCAGGCTGGAAAACATCGCCCAATCAGACGTCAGAATGCTGTTGAGGGTAAACAGATGTACCTTCCTCTAATGTAATATATAAAAAAATATATATTTTCATTGATTGAAATGACCGATTTTGTCTATCCATCTGAAAAAAAGGAATGTCTTTTTCACTGCTCGACCCCACAGCACAAACGCTGCATGCATTGGAGTAGGAAACAGGTGGGGTGATTGGGACATGTCCGACCCCATATTGGAAACAGTTACAGCACAGAGAGAGAAAGCTCTTATTTTGAAAGCATGCCACAGATGGTAAGTTAGCACACTGGGTCTTCTTTTAGCTGTTGTTAAGGCTTATGTTGAGGTGCACCAGCTTCAGACAGAGTATCTGAAGCAGAGCGTTCACCAGCTTTGGGTTCAATAACGTATATATGAAAAGCCAGCGCGTCTAAGCTATAGCTCTCATGCTGCCACATCACTCACACCGCACAGAGGTAGCATGTGTGAATCATGCATTAGAATTTAAATTTTTTTGTTACTGTACCTTGAAGACACATATATGTAAATGATGTTGCGTTCTGATTGGCTGGACCTTGTTTCATTTAAAAGAGTCTGAGCTGAAACCATATTTGTATCGTCAGTGTTAGTGGGTTGGACTAAACTGAATTAGTGGATTATAGTGCATATAGTGTATATGAACATATGTAGTATTTTGTGACATCACAAAACAGGAAATTTAAATTGTGCTGGTATGGCTTCTTAGTTCCTATACATGGAGGGATGCAGGGAAGTGGGGGTGCTGAGGGTGTGACAGCATCCCTCAGGTTTCAGGGTTGGCTGACTGTAACTAATAAACATAGGAAAAAAAGGATTTATTGAATTATAGCTAATTTAATCGCAGTAAAAAAGACATACAGTTGCAGTTTGTATTTTTACTGAATATTTTATTCATATACTGTATCTTAAAGTCCTCTAGTAGCTGTGCACTGTTTGCGTTAACAATGTACTTTCTTTACAGCGGGGAGAATCACTTCCTTTGCCCCCTGCTGGCCACATGGAGGCATGTGGCTAAAATATGCACAGGTCAAGGTTTAAAGGGGGAAAGTGTGTACAGAGCTATAGGCCATGTCTGAGCCTTAAAGCTTCCTGATACTGCTTTTTTTAATGGTTAGTAAAAGAAGTAATGTTGTCCTGCGCTTTGAACACACTAATTTTTGTTAAGTGTTATATCTCCCACTCAGTGTGCACTGGAGTGTGTGACTGTGGGCGTGACACAAATGGTTACTGCGCCACACATCAGCCATCTAATTGGACATCACTCGACTGCATTATAATCATACAGAGAGAGCACAGAGATCAGGGTGTGCATAAGCAGTTTAATGTGTCACTTATATGGGTTTATTGTCATCTTACCATTTGATGTGACATGATGTATGGCATGTCATGATGTATGGCATGCCATACGTTAGATATAAATTTTCAAATAAATAAAAAATGAAAAATGAATTTTGTATTATTCATGCCACGTATATACTGCTTAAAAATTCAGCACCCTCAGCTTGAACCACCTTTTTCATGCCCCTGTAAATATGGGTATACTGACTAAGACATAAACAGTATGTTTTAAACTTTACATAATACATCAAACTTCTTTATAAAAAGGAAAACAAGAGAGACAGATAATAAAATAATAATTATAAAATCAATGATACAGTCTTTAAAGACACGTTATTAATAATAAATTACAAAATATAGCTAATGTCTAATAACATATCCAGAATTCATCATATTTAATTAATGGAGATTTATTCTCAATGCAATGCTGAAAACATTCATTGATAAATACAATATATTACTGTATGTATCATTTTATTTAATTCTAGGTCACAGAAAACACTACCGGTCAAAAGTTTAGACACGGCTACTCATAGAAGGTTTCCTTGATTTTAGCTTAATGCTTTACTGTAGAATTAGTAAAGTGAAGACAAACTATAAAATAGCACTCATGGAATTATACAGTCACCTTATCAAACCTCCAAAATGGAACTTTACAGGAGGATAAAACAGCTTTCTTAACCAGCAGTGGTGTCAAGATGTTTTCTAAACAATTTGAAGAATTGGTCTGTCCATCATGAATATTCACTAATTGAAAGAGTAACTAGAGCTTTTAAACTGAAAAAGAGATAGAAAATATATCGTCGCTGCCCAATGAAAAACATGTATCTCCATTTTTAATGATTTTTACTTTTATGTATCATTTGATCACATGAGCTTCTGTTTACGCTGTGTGTGAATTTCATGACGAATGGACCAACAGAAATGTCCCAAAAATCGCTTGGGAAAAAGTCTGGTTCCATTGACTTACATTGGAATTAAATTGGGTTTTGGTCCCTCCTGTAAAGTTGCTATTTTGGAGATACCTGTTTTTCTTTGGACAACGACAATATATTAGAGGTGGAGATATGGCAGGAATATAATAAATTGAGTATATGTGGTATATCATGTGGTATATGTATTATCTCATCAGTTGTAACTGTTAAGAGTAAGCCTGCAGAGTCTTCAAAATAACCAAACACATCCACTTAGCTGGGTGTGGCTACATTTTTGACTGGCAGTGTTCTTTGAAATATTAGAGCTTGATGTTTTACATATTTAGGCCTGATATTTTGATCAGAACCCAAGCACAGTGTGAAAGCTTTCTTTTCTGAGCCTGACCCAACCCACAGCACCAGGTTTAGTGACCAAACACGGGTAACATGAAAGCTGAAATAAGAATATTATATAGAGTTAGTCTTCAAATTCAAATACTTACTAAATTATTTGAATATTGTTCATTTAAAAGTGTACTTTAAAATGGATATTCACATCCAATAGCAAAAATGGTTAAAATGTCATATTAATTATATCATTACTGTTTCAAAGCCAACTCTCACATTTTTTCTCTCTAACTCTCTCTGCCTGTTTTCAAATCCTTTATGGTACAGTGAGACTAAAACTGTAGAATTGTCCAGTTCAGTGAATTTAATAAATACGCAAACCGCTCTCCTGGCACTGATGCGTTACAATTCCTTTCAAACCAGAAATACAATCTGGTAATCTTTTGACCCTCATCATCATTAGCTCAATAGCTATTCAATACAGACCGTTCTAAAAACCTTTATAACTGATCACACAGTACACGCCTGATCATCATTAGTGTTCTAACTGCTTCCATACTTCAGTAGTTGCTATTGTGATGTCATTTATAGATGGCCCTTTTTCAGCAGTTCACACAAATCAAAGTTTCAAAGCCATTCATTTCACATAAAAACTATATCAGGACTGACTGTACAAACGATGATTTACACCTACTGACATTCTGCACCATCATTTGAAGAATCTACTGAAGAAAGGAATCACACATGCGAAATTGAAAGTACCTTTACCGCTAATGATGCCTTAAAACCAGAGTAAACCAAAGTAAACACCTGATTAAGATCTCAGTTCTGACAATTAAAATACTTAATAAAATAAAAATACTACAATTCTATAGACAGGCTGAATAAACGACTGCGGACTGCTGCTGTGGAGGGGGATTCTTCAAAAATCCATCATGGCTCTCAAAGTGAAAACTCCTCAAATCTACACTTTTTTTTGTGATCAAGAATTTATTATTTTACAAGATAACAACAAAGGGGTGGGGAGCAACAGTCAACCAAAACTAAAATAAATTAAGAGACCTGGACAGCAGAAGTGATCATAGGTACAACCATCATCTCAAACGTATTTGTTTCTTCAAAGAGACTCCAAAATACGCAAAACAAAAGTTTGCCATGTTTAAACAGTCATTGGTTTGGCATGATTAAGTCATGCAGCAGTACATTCAAGTTTCGTTATGTTAAGAAGATTACAAGCCCAAAATGATTCCATGTGAAGTCCAGGTGTGATCCAGTTTTGTAGGATTGTATTTTAGCTGCAGTAAACCCAGAAAACAGTGGTAATCTTTTATTTATGAAACACCAATTACATGTATTCTGTTACTAGCCTTACTACCCTACTGTACCAAGTTATGCTCAAATTTCTCAAAATAATGTTTTTTTTTCAAAATCTCACTGAGGCTAAGGTGCCCGGGGTGAGTATGTACTGTTTGAATAATCCGCTCCTCGCTGCCTCCCCCTCCCCTTTAGCCACGAGTGGCCACTTGTGTAACGTAGATGTGACGCAGATCTGAGTGGTGACTCAAAGTGGGTGAGGAATTAAAATGTGCCCCTCATTCTCTCCCTCCCTCTCTCTCTCTCTCTCTCTCTCTCTCTGTTTCTACAACAAAGCAACTTCGACAAACAGCTTAGATATAAATTGGATTTCATTTACAACATCAGTGCTAACTAATGTCTGTTGACTGGCTTTACGCTTCTTCTAGGATCTCACTAATATTCCCAGTCTTTTTCCCAGTCTCACATACACATCTGGTGTTAAACTTTTGGCACTGGTGGTGAAGTCTGCCAGAACAGGATTACGCCCCGTCTAAAACCTGCCCCCAAATTCCTTTAGTCTGTGCTCTTAACGTCAGGATTACATCAATATCACAAGCAAAACAAGCAGTCTAATGACATGCTGTGGTTGGCTAACGGAACTGTTTTCGCCTTGCAAGGTAATGTTTATTTTAACCACATGTCATGTTTTCCTCACACAGAAGGCATTGGATTGGTTTAGACCTGTCACGCTCAGTCTGTTCCCACTCTGATAAGTCAAAGTTCCCACCTACATTTAGCCTGAAGGTCCTTTATACGCGTTTACGTCTGGCCATGGAAGAACTAGGTGTTTCCATGACAAGAAATCTCGTCCCTATATTTCCAAACTTTCCGAGATTTTCCAGGGTACCATGAATGGTTCTTTAGAAAGAGGTTCTTCAATGGCTTTACCCCAAGGAATGCTGATTACATCTGACCATGCAAGAATGAGGTGTTTCCATGACTGGAAAACTCATCCCTATATTTCCTTTCAGGGATTTTCCAGGTGGTGTGAGAACCCTGACTGAAAGGTTCTTTAGAAAGAGGTTCTTCAATGGCTTTACCCCAAGGAACCCATTATTGGTGCCATTATTTTCAAGAGTGTATTCAGTTTTGCTTACCTTTAATGGACTGGCGTTTAGGTAGAATAGTGACTGCTCCCTCAGCCATCTCCTCTTGGTGGAGCACTGGAGATATCTTAGAACCCCAGCTATCTGATCCTACCCACAAGAAGTGGCCGGTCAGATTGGCTTTCTTTGCTGCTTGTAGCAGTCTCCTACAGAAAGATGGGAATAAACAGATACAGTCAGGCTTAGTTTACCAGTTCCCTGGGATCGAGATTGGGTCACATCAACTGTACTTCATATGCTTTTTGTCAAAATACCGTCTGCGTGTTCAAGTGCTTTGGTGAAACTCCATTTAGTGTAATTGCAAATCAATGTGTTATTGACTGTTCAGCATTGACCATGGTTAACAATGAACTGTATGAGCATGCTCTGTCACGCAAAGGGCCTCTGATGCCAAATTTAGTCAAAGCCCATCTGAATGAAAGAGCACCTCACTGAGCCAACATGGAGCAGACGCTCATCTTTCATAATAAAGATTACCAGTAATGTCTGTGGAATATCTCAGGCAATTGTGTAAAGAAATCCATCCCTTGGATGAACTACAACATGTCTTGAAATGCTTAATTAGTAATAATTAGTTTTTAATGACAGGCCAGTGGGTACAATGCATTTAAGTCAAGGAACTCGGTCACGTTCTGTCAGAACATCTGGGTTGTAATGGGTCTGATTAAGAGTTCCAGGTGCAGCACTCAGAACTCAAGGGTTTTAAATGTTCCCATGTGGAGAATTAAACATGGTCTAGCAAAATTCAGAAGCATGGAAATGAGGTTTTCTTCTGTGCTTGGTTGTGAGTGTAGAATGGTGATGCTATGTAATGGTGCTAATGTTCTGGATATGGTAAAAACATAGATTAATCTTTTCCAAGAAAAAAAGGCCTGTGTTGTTGGAACTCACCTTATATCATCCTCATTTGCAAAAATAATGACCACTCTGGCATTGGGATTTTCTCCCAGCCGGTGGATTATCTTGTCAAACTCCCCTGGTTTGGGCTCGCGAGGGATTTTAACCGACTGGGAGATACACACACCCCCTGCAAAAGATTAGAGAAGATAGTTAGCGGTGTCTGTGAGGATTCACTTATGCATGCTGAAAAATAAAGGTTCCTAAGTGCCTTGTGGTTTGGATATACAGTTCTAGGAAATAGCTTTAATGGGTATAGAGCCTTAATATTACATGGAGGTTCTCTAAGCTTCTCTAAAAACAAACTTGCGTGTAGTACTGAGCTGAGTCAAAGACCACCCTTCATCTGTACATACTTTCCGAAGTGGCTACTAAGCAGAAGCTGGTTATTATTTAGAAGCTTTCAGTTTCAACAACTAAATACAATATATATTTTCAGTATTTGGTGCCTCCAGCCTTTAAAAGCTTTCATAACCATTTTCATTTTTTTCATGTGACTTGCTTTCAGTTTTTCAGAGAAATCTGCAGGGCTATATTTCCACTCCTACAAAGTCTGAGAAGTTGGTTCCATTTTCTGCTACTCATGATCCAAGTAATTCCTGACACTTTCAAAGCCATTTGGACTCTGGGGTGGTCAGTCCATTGTTTGGAGAACACCACCAGTGTCTTTATTTGATTTGCAAATGTTCTGTTCTGTTTGGTTTTCTCAGTGAGATCTTCTCCCCAGCTTCACACAGTGGAAAGATGGAAATAAACACTTGTGATGTTTCTCAGATCGGAAGCAAGAGTGGAGCTTGATGTTCTCCTCTCTCTAAGTGATTTAAGTACTGTTTATCGTAAGGGGAGAGTTTTGGTGGACTACCGGGTCTTGCTTTAAAGGGGACCTACTATGCTTATTTTCAATGTTCATGGTTTTATTTTGGGTGTCTACTAGAATAGATTTACATGCTACAATGATCTGAAACACAGTATTGTCTTGTACTGTATTTACCCTGAAATGCTCTGTTAGAGCTCCTGTGTCTTTGAGCTCTGCCCCAATGAGTCCTGAGTGGTCTGGTTGGTCAACTCGCCCACTCTGGTCAACCTCCCCTACACTGCTGTGGCTATTCTTACAATCGCATGTTCGGGACATGGCTACAAAACTGACCAAACACTTGTGTCAAGTAGCTTCTGTGCATGTGTAAAGGTGTGCCAAGTTTGCAAGCAGGCAGGGAATAAGGATTGTCTTATGAGATGACATCACCTTGTAACAGAGCAAAGGGCTGGAATTCCAGTGAAGCAGTTCAGGCAAGAAAAGTGGTTTCTGTGGGAGTTTCTCCCTCTGGTGTGCACTTTGGGCCTTATAATTTTGCAAGATTGGATTACCTTATAGCTTAATTGTTTGAAAAATGAATGGGGTGCATAATGACCATTTATACTGGAAATGAAAGAAATGGGAGAGGGGTTCTAATTTTTGCTCAGTGCTGTAACTTATATGCAGAAATGGTGACTTGGAGAACCATTGGTTCTTAGATTACATTGCTCCAGTAAGCCTCTATTTTTAAATGTCTAGGTTTTTAAAAGGATTTAAAAGAAGGATATTCATCTTCAAGCTTGAATATTTGTCTTTATTGTCCCCTTTATCTTTATTATCTTCATTCATCATAAGGCAAACGTCAAGTGTCCAATGCTTCGAAATGAAATTCTTGTACTTAAATCATCTTTAATTTTCAGCTATATCATTCTTTTGTTGGAAGCAGCAGATTGTCTTAACAGGGCTTAAACAGGGAACAGGAAATCCAAAAATAATTTAACAGTGCAGTCGTCTCATAAAAGCAGTCATGTTAAAGAACAAAGAGAGATGAAAAGGAAGAAGTTTTAGGTCTTGTTCAGCCTTTTGGGCCTTCAGTAGATTTTTGTTTTCACTGGTACAGTATTCTCCACAGTGCATCATGTTGTGCTTTCAGTTGATTTTACACAATAAGAAAACTGCCGAGTGTTGAGGTTTTGCAGATGGTGCCTGCGCTGTATATGTGGCTGTTGCAACAAAAGCCTGGAGGAACAACCTGGTCTCTCAAGAGATCTCATGCTCTATCAGAACTTAATTGCTTTGCCCGGAAACCTCAATTTACTAATGCATTGCTCCACTGGGCTCCTTAATTGTGACTCTTTCTTTGCGTATTTTGTCATCAGGTATGCCACTGTGTGTGTTTATCCTGCATTGTACCTAACAGGATTTAAAAGCTCTTTACTAACCTATCACTGTCATACCTACACTTACAGTATGTTCCTCTGGTAGAGTCCTTAAATTACTATGCACATCAGCTCCATCCAGTAAAATCAGAAGTTCCTCCCTTAAGACCTCCACTTGAGTAAAAGAACTAAAGTATTTACTATCAAAAGTACTTAACTATGGAGAGTAACAGTAGTATGATTTATTATGGCTGTAATATCCTATTATCATTTCCGGAACAAGACTCTTAATCAACTCATTTTAGGTGAAGAGACTCTAGTGTCACTCTCAGTCCACCAGTCTTTAATAGAAGGTCATTAATTAGTCACTGACACTGATGTCTATCCAAATGATCATAAGCACAAAACACTGAAGAACCAACCTTTTGACACACTGCTTGTAATTTCTCTCTAATTGAATATGTAAGCAACACTTCCTGTATCTCCACATATCATGTGCAATCCTCCCACATTTTAAGTGATGCTCTGTCTATTCATAGCTTGTATGAGGTTCAGGCCTGCTGTGGCTGAAATACTGCCCTTCTACTTATAACAGGCACAGATCAAGCAAAAGAGCTGGAGTCAATTCCCCATAAACCTGCCTATGACCATAGTCATATTCAAACTGCCTTGTAAATGTATTATTTCTTTTATATAGTCTTTCAAAATGGCAGCCACCCTTTACTAAGTGTCAGCTTGCCATGATGAATGAACAAAAAGAAGGATCATTCTTATGAAACATGCCTGTAATATTTTACTAAATATTTGAATATATGCAGATTAAAAAAACATATTGTATTTAATATCTAATATTTAATAAACCACACTCTGTGTGGTACAGCAAAAGACTGTGGAATGTTTTTGACACTTTCCAGTCTAATTCTCGCCATCACGGTGTACACATATTTGTTTCTCATTGCTCAAAGTGATTTAAATAAAACGTGCAAAATGATTTTTAAAGTAAGCGTGCCAGCATGTTAATATATTCATAAATACAATAATTACTCAAAACAGCATTTGGGAAATTCACAGTTTTGCAATTTTTATATGTAACTTAAGTGGTTATACCACATACACCTTATACTGATAATGACCATCATGTTTGTCATAGTAACCTAGAAATGTTTCAGAATTACTTGGAACAGAAACCTTATTACAATACATTCTACATTCTTTTTTTGGAAGAATGCACCATAATCATATTGCCACAAACGTTCAGCCAGTACATCTGGCCCTGGTTCTTGCATTTCTACATGTTGTTAATGACAGCAAAATTAGTTTGAATATAGCACAGCAAGTTTTGTATTTTGTCCTTTCCAAAACTTGCAAACTTGTATTCAAGCATAACGACGCATGTTGACAAACAGCCAGTAATCTCCGGTCAGCTTCATGACTTTTCTCTGTCTGCAGCTCCTGCCAACTTTCAGACAGTTCATTTGTTGCTGTGCTAAAGAGAGAGCATTTTTCAAGGCTTTGACCCGTCCTTGTTGAGAGAAGAGCACCGCTCAGAGTCAGAGGTGTTAATTAGAGGGAAAAACTCTCAAAGGCACCATATGGGACACGAGCAGCAGGATTCTTACAGTGAAATGCAGGGCTCTGCATATGCTCTTCTGTAGCAGAGGGCAATTCAGATGACTGATGAACTCTAGTTAAGGGACCTTTTTTATCCTTTCCACAGGTAAATGAGTGAAGGGAACGTTTACAAAGCCAAACTGCAGAGGAAGTCAAGCTATGACTCATCACACCTTGTTCTATTTTAGCTTAAAAACTTCTGTAGACTGCTAATATAAAGCTCCCAGGACCAAAATGGAACAATATTTCTTATTTATAGGGGTATCACAATAAATCCATATAAATACGTATGAATACTCACACATACAGATACACACACCATATTTATATTTATATAAATGTATAAGCTCAGCGTCCAAAAAATTAGTCACCAACCAACTTCAGGTTCCTGCAGATGGTGCTGCACGAGGATTATTGGGCTACAAATAGACTGAAATTAGGTGGTACAGTGCAGTGAATGTCTCGTTCCATGTGTGGAAAATGGGTAGAAAGCAGTGAGTGCATTTGGACGAGCCAAAGGTCATAGTGTGAACGAAGTAGCTGAATTTGCAGGTGTATGGAAGCGTATGGTCATACGGGTCTACCAGCAGTGGATAAAATCCCAGTCTACAGGAAATCCTCCTCAGAACTGTACCAGGGAAGGCATCCACCAAATCTGTCCCAAATGCACAATTATTCAGTGCAAGAGTGGCTGAATATTGATGTGCCCTACATCCAGAAACTTGTCCAGTCTATGCCTAATCAAATTGCAGCTGTTATTCATGCTCATGGAGGTTGTTACACTTCAGTAAGAGGTGACAAATTTTTTGTCCCATGACAAATATACAGTGTCAGTACAGTATTACATATAGTGCGCAAAAGCTGCATCAACAAAAGTAATGTTTTGTATTACTATTTTGTGCACTACAACGTGCTGCTGTTCAATACAGCTATATAAATCAGATTTATACTGCAGATGTTTATCTTAATGCTGCACATCAAGATGTAGATTTTCAGATGTTTATACTGCAGATGCTTATTTGCAGATGCTTCTGTGCAGTTAATACAGATCGGTTAAACATCTGTATTTAACATTAAAGATTAAACATGCACATTTCCATTTTTGATGGGAAGCTCAGCACATGTAAACAGTATAGATTAGATTTGGTCCAAAGTACAAATTCAGTTCCAAAATAGTTGGAACAGAAAGCTAAATGCAAATGAAAACAAAACAAAGTGATCTGTAAACTTTGTACATGCATTTAATTAAAAACTGCACAAAGTAGAGATTATTCTTATGTTACCTTATAATCTTTAACTGATTTTTGTAAATAATACACGTATTTCAGATTTGATGTCTGCAACACATTCTATAAAAAACTTGGGACAAGTACAATTGTAAGACTGGAAAGTCTGTAGAAGACCTGTTGTGAAACTTGCTACAGGCAAATCAGTAACAGGTGATGATATCATGACTGGGTTTAAAAAGAAGCATTCGTGAAAGGCTCAGTCACCACTTTGAGGAAAACCTACAAGAGCGAATAGTCCAACAATTCAAAACACAATGTTTCTCAGGGCACAATTACATGAGTTTCTGGATTTCACCATCTACAGTCCAAAACATTATCAATAGATTTCAGTGAAACCTCTGTGTGTAAAGAGCAAAGCCAAAAACCAATACAGAATGCCCATGTTCTTCAATCTCTCAGACTGCATTAAAAACCAACATTCTTCTGTAATAAACCTAATATAAATGAAACGGTATGTCCTCAGGAATACTTCAGAAAATTCTTCTCAGTAAACGAATCATTCACTGCTGCTAATGCAAGTTTGGGCTGTTCTACGCAAAATAGAAGTCATTTTACAACAATATTCAGAAACATTTCTGACTGCTCTGAGCTATAGCTTAGCTGAAATGGACACAGTGGAAATGTGCTGTGGCCCGATGAGTCCACCTTTCAATTAGTTTTTGGAAATAATAAATGTGTTCTCAAAGCCAAACAGGAAAAGGATCATCCAGACTGTTACCAGCATAAAGCTCAAAAGCCAGTGATTGTCAAGGTTTGGGGTGTGTATCTGTGCCAGTGGCTTGGTGTAACATGTACATCTGTGAACACATGATTCATGCTAAGGAGTACATCTGAGTATGCTGGCAACTAAATGGCTTCTTTCTCAAGGACATCACTGCTTGTTTTAGCAAGACAGTGCCAAGTGTATTAGTGAAAGAGGGCAGGTGCTAGATTGGCCCAGTGGTGGACAGTAAGGCAGTAAGTGTAACTACTGTACTGTAAGTAGTGTGTTGGTGTATCTGTACTGTAGTGTTTCCATTCTAGGGGACTCTTTACTTTAACTCCACCACAAGTCTAATATCTTACCTTTTACTCCACTACATTATGGCCAAATCTGCCCTTCATTCTGGCTTACGTGTGCATAAAAACTTAACATGTAAAATGAAAGAAGCGTGAAGCGAGCCCACCAATCAGCGTACAGCAGTCATTTTGTTTTGAGCTTGTTTTGACCTGCTGGACAGAGCTTGGTTCTAGCTAATGGAAACTCATCTCCTGAAGTGTTTTGTGCTTATGATCATTTGAATAGACATCAGTGTCAGGCTAATTATGTCCTTCTATTAAAAGACTGGTGGACCAAGAGTGACACTAGAGTCTCATCCAGAGTCTTGTTCTGAAAATGATAATAGGACACTAGAGCCATAATAAACCATGCTACTTTTATTCTCCAAACTTAAGTACATTTGAAGGTAAATAGCACTTTTACTCAAGCTGAGGTCTAAAGAGAGGAACTTCTACTTTCACTGGAGGAACATTTTACCTTGGGGATCTGTACTTTAACTCAAGCACATGTTTTGTGTACTTCGTCCACCACTGAGTGGACTGGCCTGCTTGCAGATATGGCACATTATGAAGTGCAGTATACAACAGCGGAAACCCGGGACCATTGAATAGCTTCAATGTTACATCGAGCAAGAATTGGGGAATAATTCCACATTTACCACAACAACAACAACAACAACAACAACAACAACAACTGGTGTCCAAAGTTCCACATGATTATAAAGACTGTACTATTTTCAGGTCAAAAACAGTAGAATTAGCAGATCATTGCTCTCTGCTTTATATTTTGTATCATATTTTCTCTACAGTCCCAACTTTTTGCAATTTTTACAGTTTGAAGTGAATCCAGTAGCTAGACAGCTTTATTTAAACAGATCAACCTTTATTCACATATTCCACCTGCCTGCCTCTTTTATTCTTTGCAAAAAATAAAATTAATTGAACAAGCTTTTAAAATTGAGCAGCCTTAAATCACAACCTGTAATAGACATCTATATAGACGAGCTTTGGTCTCATAAAGTGAGAAATTCTGCGTACCACCAACTACTATGGCAGGTTTTATACCACCATAAAAAACAGAACATAAATGCATTAATGTAGGTCCCTCTCTATCGGTCCTTCTTCCCAACAGTAGCCTAAAGCAGACACAATGCTTCACTTGGGCCTTTTCCAGGCAAGTCTCTCGCATTAATAACTTAAGGGGCCACTTGAGAATGTCTGCTGCATTCAGTAGATCCAGAAGATCAAAGGGAAATTCATTTGTATTGATGCAGATGCCAGCATTACAATCTTTAATAATCCAATAAGCAAATATTTTATATCATGAGCGTGAATACTGTGTGTACACTGTCTAGACCTCTCTGTTTAGTTGGAAAAGGAATTCAGTGTCTTAAATGTGTAGATCTCGTTGTACAGTATGATGGAGATTATAGGAGTACGTCACTGTCCAGAAGTTTGGAGTTTATCCAAGATTTCCTCTGAAATCAAAGGTATTCAAAGTGCCATAGAATGGAAAGCTGTATTTACATCAACAAAGCTGAATAAGGAGAATTTATAAGGAGAATTTATTCATAATATGAACCTCAAAAAAAAAAACTGTGGCTCCTCCTTCAATTACAAATCCAGTGTTTCTGTGACCGAAATCGGAAACGTTACGTAACAGTCCTGACTCCACCCAAATGCTCCCAAAACACGCTTATACCAGCTCACGTTCCAATCCATCAGGACGCAGTGACAATTTAGCAACAGCAATGGCCGACTATACATGCACAAATGTACCTTTCCAGGCTGTGAAGGGGTTATCAGAATTTTTCATACCCTTTCCATACCCTGTGTCAGCAGGCATGGATGATTTTCATCTTTAAACCAGGCTGAAGTTGGCTTCCTGTTTGCCAGCTTGTAATCGACTGTTACGGTCCACATTAAATGCTACAGCTAGAATGCAAAATTTCCAAATTAAGTTGGCAAACAGAAAGCCAACTTCAATGCACAGGATCCCAGACAACTTTAATTTCAAGATGTTAGTTTGCTTTGCGCATTTTACTCCAGACAGTTCTTCAAACTTTGGTTAATATTGAGGCTTTGCGCAGTGAAGAGAGGGAAGAGAGGAGAAATTTCACCTTAACTAGCATCACAACCCCAACAGCAACCTATCAGTAGCAGCAATGCTCTGTGATTTTATCCACTTTTTAAGGGTTAAAGCAGATCATTTTAAACTCAAAGTTTCATAGTGAGTAACACTATTGTGGTTATTGAAGTTCATTAGCATTAAGCATGGTGATCTTAGACTCATATACTGTAACATTACTGGACAAAATTCTCAGACATCTGAGAAAACGACATCTGGTTAGTGTTTATTTGTTTACAACATTAACATTAAAATCAATACAAATAAACAATACATTGTGGTTTTGTGGAAACTGAAATTAGCAAATCTTTCTTACTGTATAACTGAGGTATCTAATTCTTATTTACATAACTGTACAAATATTCATTTTAACAAATGCTCATTTTATTCTGTAATATACATTCTGCATATCGTCGCTGTCCAAAGAAAAACAGGTATCTCCAAAATGGCAACTTTACAGGAAAGGCCAAGAACCTCATTTAATTTGAATGGAAGTCAATGGAACCAGACGTCTTTCCAAGCAGTTTTGGGCCATTTCTGTTGGTCCATTCTTAAAATGCACAAATAGCAGCTCATGTGATCAAAAGAGGCATAAAAATAAAAATCAACAAAAATGGAGATACATGTTTTTTTGGACAGTGACAATATGCCTCCTCAGACTCTACACATATGCACATGTGTACCAAGATATTATTAGCTTTAATTAAGCACAAAACACTGTTGTGTTTTACAGTATTTATGTTTGTCTGTATTTATTCTAATGATATTAGAATGTTTTTAGCATCATAAATACACTCATATATTGTTGTTTTGGTAAGACAAACCAGGAGGAGAATTTAAAATATGCATGAACATGTAAATACCCAGCTTAAGCATAGCTGATTCACTATTAATAGATTTTTATTTTATTCATTAAATGTATTTATAATCATAACAGCCTGAAATCCATTCATCCATGATATTTCAAAAGTGTGCCTTATCTGATTATTTTAGTTATAATTATTTTACTCTTTTTCATGACTGCTGGACTGTGTGAACACAAAAAATCCTGATCTAATTCTTGATTGGATACATACCATGCAAAATCACATTTGAATCAGATCAGAAATTTCTTCAGCTTTATCCTCAACTGTACATGCACATTGTATCCTCATCATCCAGTGCTGGCAGCATGGCACCAGCAGCAAAAGCTATTAGCTAATAATGAACTGCTGGTAGGTGTTCATAGCAAATCATCTTTGCAATGAAGGCTTGTGCTGTTACTTTGTTCATACTGCTGTTGTTCCTGATGCAGGTGGATCATTAATGTGACATTATTGATTTGTTTGTGTGCATGCGGGTCATTTCAGAGCACAGGTGCACGCAACAAAGTGCTGAAAGTAAACCATCAAGGAATAAAGATTGGATCTGAGGAAACGTCACGATTGTAGAGTGCATGTAGCAGTTGATGATTCACATGTTATTGAACCATACCAAATGATCAAGACAATATGACACAGCTGGCTCTTATGCAGTTGCGCAGAGCCAGGTATCATTTCACCTTTTGGAGTCTGGGGGTGGGGGGGGCGGGCAGAGGATGCGCATAGCTCATACCACTGCTCATCCCTTTAGAGTCAGACTCAACCTGACATTTAATGCTTGGGTGCAATAGAACTCACAACCAGACTCTCTGTTCCAGAACTGGGCACCTGGCAACCCTAGTTAAACATGTGTAGGTGTCAAGTAGACACAGAAGCACACTTTTAGATGTAGGTTTAACAAAATATAGTACATCTGCTAGACATTTGCTAGACATCCCAGACATCATCCCAGATCAAAATTCACACATCCTCTAATTTACATATGCCATTTTTCCTGCAAATCTAGGTGCACAATGTCTATTTATTTGTTAAATAAAAAAAAAAACGTAAATTGAAAATATGCTATAACTTTTGCACAGACCACATTTTATGTTTTATGTTTTCTCTACTATGTTAAATTCAGTATATAAACACCAATTGCATTAAAATATGGGGGATACTTATTTTCAAATAGAAAATAAGCAATAATGTAATTTGACCAGGGGACCTTTGCACATGGCTGTATTTTTGGTCAACTTTAACACCCCCAAGTAATCCTAACACATTGTTAAAAAGCGAAGCCCAGACATGTCGAGAGTGAATGATTAGAGGGGCGGGCAATTCAGCCCCCTCTAAACGCTGAAGTGCACACACCCCCGCACACCCTAAATCTCTTATCCGCTTGTACTACAATCATGGCACTTTTCTTGTTGGTGTTGTTTTTGTATTAACAGCAGCAATGTTATTATAGCTCGTAAGTTGCTGTAGCTTGTAGGAGAAACAATAGGAAGTGACTTAATTGGCATGAAATAAAATGCTTAAATAAAAAAATAATTTCATGGTTACATAAAGGAAGCATCATGAGAAAACAAAGGAAAACAGCGTGCTGACAAACAGTAGCTTCCTCATTTTTTCCATGACCCAACGTCTGCTCTTGCCCTTTTTTGCAGGATTTCTTTTTTTTTTTTTTTTTTTTTTTTTACTAGCAGCCGAAATGGCAAACCCTGAGTCAACGTGACACAATGTCAGAACCTTATCCTCAGATTTGTGCCAGAGTCAATTATCCTTGCTAGGCACACTGTGAGAAAAGTCAAAGCGAAGAAACTCACAAAGCATCCATGACTTCAAAGGATTCGGCAAAACATCTTCAATAACACTTAAAGAGTCGATGCTTTCGGATGAATTTCGATTTGAAAGTTTCAGGGCCGCACTTAAAGAGTGACTTTCACTCCAGGCGCGGAAACAGATGTATTATTCCAGACATTTCCGAAGCTAAAAAATGTTTGTTGTCTTTTGCCGACGCGACGGCTCAGAGCTGGACTTTCTGTGGCTCAGCGTGGGTTTACTGAAGCCAGAGTGGAAGGAAGACAAACAATGCCACTTTTTTTCCAAGAACACCAGCAGATTCCAACATCATGGAGAACACAAGCTTTTCAAAAAAGTCAACTAGAGTCAAGACTCGCTGAGATTCAAGGATTCATACATATCAGTCTTCCATGGCAATTTAGGAATTCCTGTTGAAAATGCACATAGAATGAATAATCAATATGCACTGTTCACACCACACAGAGTACTGTGCAAATGTCAGAGATCCCTATGTTTGTTTTATTTCCAATGTTGTTCCAATGATAATCCACTTGGATATAAAATTAGAAAGTCATAAGTAGCAGGAGTTTCCAAAACTGCAGTTAAAAAAAATGATTAAAAGATACAGACACACTCCCCATCAGATAAACAGTACTTAAAGCTTTCAACTTCGAGAGACCGGAGCAAATTAAGCTCAACTTCAGATCTGAATAAATCCACAGGTAAATTATTAAATCCAGCAAATAAACTGTCTTTTGCTAAAGACCGTCTCTTACAGACTAAATATAACTGTAATAGTAATATTGGAATGGAATGAAAACATTATTTTAACATTAATTATTAACTTAACATACATTAATCTCTTTGATAAATAAAATAAACTGACATTACATTGACATCACCTAGAGAATGATATAATAAGTAAAAGAATCAAATCAACAGCAGATATTTGCACTACAGATAATGGTAGGGGTATGAGGAGACAGGGCTGGTTCACTGGTAGAGGTATGGGGATAGGGAGACAGGGCTGGTTCACTGGTAGAGGTATGGGGATAGGGAGACAGGACTGGTTCACTGGTAGAGGTATGGGGATACGGAGACAGGGCTGGTTTACTGGTAGAGCTATGGGGATGGGGAGACAGGGCTGGTTCACTGGTAGAGGTATGGGGACAGGGAGACAGGACTGGTTCACTGGTAGAGGTATGGGGATAGGGAGACAGGACTGGTTCATTGGTAGGGGTATGGGGAGACATGGCTGGTTCATTGGTAGTTGTATGGGGATAGGGAGACAGGACTGGTTCACTGGTAGAGGTATGGGGATATGGAGACATAGCTGGTTTATTGGTAGTGGTATGGGGATGGGGAGACATGGCTGGTTCATTGGTAGTTGTATGGGGATGGGGAAACAAGGCTAGTTCATTGGTAGCAATATGGGGATAAAAAAACAAGGCTGGTTTATTGGTAGGAGATGAGAAGACAAGGCTCATTCATTGGTAGTTGTATGGGGATGGGGGACACAGCGTTGGTTCATTGGTAGGGGTATAAGTAAGGGGAGACAGGGTTGATTTATTAGTAGGGGTATGGGGATGGGGAAATGGATACAGTGGTTCTAAGGAGGTTTTAATTTTTCCCAAATACAAGAAAAGAAAAAAACATTAGTTGTATAAGTAAGATAATATATTCTATTAATGATTATAGGTTAATAATTTAATATTTAGAAAAGTCTAACTGATATTCTATTAAATTTCTAAGGCCCTTGTCAGTCATACACACTTAGAATTACTGAAATATGTGATATTATATTTAGTTTTTGAGGCTTTTGTGTAATTTTTTTTAGATATATCATTTCTGATGATGAATGGTCTCTGACCTTTGTGCAGCACTGTGCGAACTGTGCCTACTGTATTTTATATGGGCTGTTTTCAAATGCTCATCAAGTATGAACAATTGCGAAGGCTGTTGCAATGCAAGAGGCTTTTGCACTCTGAGGGCCGAATTACCATTCCTCGCCCTTACCGCCTACAGATGAGTAACCCCAGACTTGATTAGATGTAGCAAGACCTCTAAGGCTTCGATTAGGATCTCTGTGTGGAATCAATTATGGTGGGCAAATCTTGTTTATCCCAAAAATTTCAGATGTATGTATTCTGAATGTGACGCGGTCTGTTTGCTGCATTATTGAAGCATGCTGGGTTTCAAGATTACTCATCAGTTAGTGGTGGCCCACATAGGTTCCACAGTGTTTCTGGCCGACAGCATCCCTCTGCGATACACATCGGTGGCAGTCACCTCTCAAAAGTCACCAAATCTATTCCGCTGTTTCAAAAAAATCGACTCTTCAAGGTCCCTGGGCAGCAGGACCATTATAAATTTAGCTTATTACCGCAACCCTGAAACTATTGAACATAGTAGCGATTCAAGGACAATCAACAGGGTAAAAGGAGAAAGAAGTATATTATGGAATTCAGAGTGCTTGTGCTGCTACAGAAATAAGCCTACTTTGACTTAAATGTCAGAGGGAAACTCTATTAGGGAATAAAATAACACTCAGACTATATTATTTGGTGCAAGCAAATAAAGCAAGACGGCATTGTTACGCCCGTTAAACCTTCTGCCCTACATTCATGCAACCTGGAACAAGAAATGTGACCGAAGTCATGTCATCAGGTACTCAAACAGCTGAAACACCGTAAACACTGTGTAATCCATTTAGACAACATCTTGACAGGAGCTTTAGGAGAGGCTCTCTGATTGTCTTGTTCTCGCCATATGTGATTCCAAGCTTTACATTTCATACACAATGCAAATAACAGATGTTGACATAGTTTATAGATTTTAAGCTGCCATCTGCTTAAGGATCGTCCAACTCAGAGTTCATGATTTTTAATATGATTATTTTTCATGTGAAATTTAAATGAGTTTCACAGATATTCATCAAGCCCCCAGTAGTTCATTATGAAAAGTCTTGCCCTTCAATAAAGAACTGAAAGCCTTTTTAGAATCAACCGGGAAGAAACCACCCTCTCACCCTCTCACCACCCTGGTTTCAACCACCATTCCCAGGTTTTCAGCATCAGAGAAAACAAAAAACATATATTTGACAGACAATTACATACACTGGAGATCAAAATTAGGGAACAGTGTATGAACACTTGATTTTTTCAGAAATAATGTAATCTTCATTGCTCAGCTTTTGAAGGCATTTTTCTTGTGGCTATACCATGCTACTAGAACAGTGTTTTACAAAATAATGAAGGAATGAATTTCAACAAAAAAAACTTTACTTTGCGGAGAACACAATTACCAAAATTAGAGAACAGCAATGACTGTAGCACAGAGAAAGATTACAACTAAATTTTCTGAAGGTTACAACAGTCCACAATTAGTAGAAAGTGTACAGGCAGTGGCTTCGAAAGACTTCAGCACATCTGGTGTGATTTTGGTCCACTCTTCTTCCAGTCTCTTCCACAGTTCAGTGACTGTAATGGGTTTTTTGGTCATAACTTTGTCGCCAGGATTTTCCAGAGGTTTTCTATTGGGTTCAGATCAGGACTCTGGGCTGGCAATTTCATTGTTTCAGTGTTTTCATTTTCAAGGAACAGCTTTACCCATTTTGCTGTGTGACAGGGGGCATTGTCCTGCATGAAAATTGCTGGCTGGTTGGGTGATGAACGCAGGGAAGGAACCACATGTTGTCGAAGAAGGTTCTGATAAACATTTGCATTTACTCTGCCATGTAGCTGTATAAGAGGCCCAACTCCTGCTGCCGAAAACATTCCCCAAACCATGACACTTCCTCCTCTACCTTTCACATTTCTTTACACACTTTGGGCTCAGTCTTTCCCCAGTTTAACGACGAACATAATGTTTCCCAACAAATTAACAAATTGCTTTCATCACTAAAGTGAACTTTGGACCACTTCTCCTCACATCTCCACACAACATGCTCCTCAGCAAAGGTTAGTCTAGCCTTTTGATTCTTTCGGCTAATGAGAGGTTTAGTTACTGCAGTGTGGGCTTTCAGTCCAAATGCTCTTAAACGCCAAGACACTGTATGACGAGACAGATCCTTACCCTGTTCAATGCTCAACTGGTGAGCAATTCCAGTTGCAGTGTTAAAACGATTGCCCATTGAGATTCTCCACATTATCCTGTCCTCTCTTGCATTTGTCTTTCGTGGATGACCAGCCTTCCTGGGAGACTCAAATAAGTTTGTGACATTGTGAAGATGCAATATTCCAGAAATCACAGATTTGGAACGACCAACTTCTCTTGCTATGGCTGATAGGGTCATTCCTTTGGCCTTCATCTGGACAACCTGCTGCCGGAGGGTTTCAGTCACTTTAGAATGACTCACCATCTTGCAAAGTCAGTGAAAACTGGAAAGTTAGGCTCCCAGTTAAATAGGGTTTGTCATATAATTAATGAAATTAGCACCAGGTGCCAGATTAACACTAATAACTGGGTGGTATCTGAAAGTGTTCTCTAATTCTCTAAATTTAAGTTTTTTTGTACTGTGCTTCAGAATATATGTAACTCATGAATATGCTTAAAATACTGCTATTTTACTCCTGTTTGGATTATTTCAAATAAAACCAAGCAGTGACCTAGACATTTATGTAATTGTAGGTTGTTCTCTAATTTTGATCTCCAGTGTAGAAGCCTCAACTAAGTATAATATCAATGATTTCCAGTATTTATTGTGCCCACTCATTGCTGCCATTCTTTTCAGGGGACTTGTTTTTAGTTTTCCAAATAAATTCGTAGGGATATTATTCCAAACCTCCAATGCTGAGTCTTAGAATTTAGTTCTGTTTCTGTGATCCAAATAATCTCCAGCTGCAAATGTATAGACTCATAGGTCCATCAAACCTTTCTGCAAATTGTTGTCTATTCCCTTTTCTCTGTAATGGATTATTGACAGCTATACATCCTTTCAGATTTGAAGACAGAGTGGAGCTTGATTTTCTCTCAAAGATGAAAGCTTTAAGTACTGTTTATCTGATGGAGACAGCTTCGGTGATCTACCGGGTCTTACATAATTTTTAGAAACCCCATTTTCTCTGTATCATGCTTATTCATTTTCCTTTGGTTTCCCATTTCTTTTGCAAGTAGATTATCTTCTATCTAATCTTCTCAGTAGGATAAGGTAAGTTTGGTAGTCATGAATGTTAGGGGATCATAAGGTCAGTGACGTCTTTGGGGACAACTTATCTTGGGTAAACACAGCTGTAACTGTTTGATTTTAGGACTGGAAGGATGAGAGAGTTGAAGCGGCAGTAGGATGCACAAAATGAAGAATGGACAAACATCAGGCCTTCGGACATGTTACATGTGACAACAAACTGTTCATCTCGGCGCTGACTATGGTGCCTCCACACATGGATTTGTTGGTCATCTCCACCAAGACAAAGCTGGACTCATCACTGAAGATTACCTGCCATTCTGAGTTACTCCATGACAGTCTGGCACGACACCATTGCAGTCGTTGGCGATGTTGACGTGGTGTTAAGGGCAGTCATCGTAATGGTCTGTGTGCATGTTGTCCTGCATCATGCAGTCGTCTGCTAATGGTGCTGGCACTAACAGGATGACTCATGGAGATCATTACTGCTCGCTGAATGTGTGCAATCGTGGCTGTTGGGTCAGTCAGGCACAGCATTAAGTCCTTGCTTATGTCACATGTGCAGCCGAGCGTGAAATTTGAATCATTTGCATGTCCCACAATGTCAAATGTACCCACCAAGTTTCATTCCTGTCGGTTGATTCCTTCAACTATTCTTTGATGATGAGTCCATTTTTATAAAACAACAGCCAGAGACTTTAAGTTTCAAGTTCATATAGTAGGCCTCTCCCAGTTCAAGCAGTATGAGCCTGGTCTGGTATCACTGGACATATCATAACTGCTGGTGGGCATTGCCAAAACTAGCGCTGAGTGGATAGACATACCTATGGGGATGTAGCTACAGTGGAGACCATTCCGTTAGACCTTGTTCCAAGGTTTTATATTGAAGCTTTAGGTCCACTCCCTGTCTTTTGCCATTATCTAAACCCACTGACTCATACTGAGTCACTGCCAAGTCACTGCCAATTCACTGTCAACAAAAGGAGAAGGTTAAAGAAATTTCTTTAAATCATCTTCAAAATGTCACAGAATTACAAATGAGGTTGGGTGTTTATTTGAAATGTCCCTTTAATGTCTACATCAAAGAGAAATAGCCAGCGCAGGCAAAAGACCTAAAGACTCGAAGCAATGAATGCACAGTCTTGAAAATAAAAGGACCAGAAAAGGTTCATGGGAGCAATGCCATAGAAGAACCATGTTTGGTTCCCTTAATACAATTTCCGTGGATGATTCTTTACAGAACTACTTTTGTGACTGAGATACATAAAGTCTGAAGATCCAAGCCCAAAACCTTTTAGGAATCTTTATTTCTTACAGTCAACCACATGCAATTTATTAAAGAAGATGACAATCATACGCAGACGTTGGAGGCATTGCAAGAGGGGATTAATGCGAGGATTAAGAGGGGATGATTCTGGGGTCCTGAACAGACAGGGGCCAACAAAGATAATTTTAATCTGATTTTACTTACAGAAAGATTCGTGTTTGAAGCACTACATCTCTTAAATGTAATTAACCACTAGTTTAATGGCAACCGCAATGCATCTTGTATTCTATCACCCCTTCAGTGACCCTCTGTGTAAGCACCCATGGGTATGCAAGAAGAGCCAGAGAAAACAAAACACACACACACACCAAAACACACATATCCGCTTCAAATATGGAGACGAACAGCCAAAACGAAGAGAGTGGTATGTCAGTATAGTGCGTTGTGAAGATGTATGTACTGGACTGTTAATGAGGGGAAGCATATGCTGTAGTAATTCCATCATCTAATAGAAATACTAAGAACACTCTCTAGCCTCCCTTCCTGTCTTCAGTCTGGGTTAAGTATGCATTAAAACCAGAATATCTCTATTATTTTATAGTTGTATGATCTCTAGTTGGTTTTAGTGTGTTTTGAATAATGTATCTTTCCTTTACTAATCAAAAACTGTTCATTACAGAGTTTTACTTTGACAGTCAAGATGCTGTGGTTTTGAAACACCCATAATTTGGGTTATGCAGTATGCTGCTGATATTCATATTCACAGCTTGCTACATGGAGTTGTTATCACGGAGTATATCAAAATAAAGAGCAGGGTTATAAAAAGGTTGGTGTGTTTTAACCCTAGAATGGATGAACAGGGATAAGTCGGATTAAAAATATTGTACATGAGATGGACAGGTTTTGAACACAGGCCTATTTATGTAGGTGTTATAAATTAGTTATAACTACAAAACTACTAGAGCTAATAATTAGCTAGCTAGCAAATATAGAGTGTTGTTTTTACTGTATTACTGTTAGACAGTATAAAGAAGTTGTAACATTTTACCAACTAACATGCATGAAGTAATACATTACTTAACATGAAGTTATATATTAACTAAGATTACAATATCTAACTAATGTTAAGTGAAAAAGTAACAACTAAACATTTACATGTTAAGTAAACATATAATAACTACATGTTTACATGTTACAGTTGTTACATTTCTACTTAACATTAGTTAACCAATTTTTAATGCATTACTTCATGTTAGTTAGTCAACACTTGTGTAAAGGAATGTAATGTGTTACCAAAGCAGCTTCATGGACTGAGAGTCTAACTAACTAAATATATGAATAAATAAGTAAACAAATATTGCTTATGAGTAATTTCTTCCATCTATTTTGCAGATAGTACTGAATATCATTGTTCTTTATTGTGGGAAGTGAGCAAATAAGCATAACTGAAACATCATTACAACAAATTATTTCCTTACATTGAAAGTAAACACAGAGCACCATTCATTCCTTTTGGATTGATTTGGGTCACATTCTAGGGTTAATGTTGCAACGGGTCCCGCAAAGGGGAATGAGGTGAGGCAGGGGGCCCATTCGTGAAATTCCTACTGGTGCCCCCCAAATCAGGCAGCTCCTCTTTCTCTGACTCTTTCTTTTTCACACCAGCAAACTGAAAACTTCTAGAGATTTCCTCAATATCTACTGGCTGCCAAGAGAGGGCATGTTGGGCTTCTGGTGTATTACGTTAGCCATACAATATTTAGTAGATCAAGGTCTTGTGTGAATAGAGACGCTTCACTGTCACCGGCATGCACTGACACTGCGCTTTCAGGAGCGCACATCTTCCTTAGCATGTCCTCCGAAGCCTTGCTTTTTTCTCTATTATTCATTTAGTGTTTTCAATGAATTATTGAGAAACAACTCCATCCTTAACCAACCCCCAGCATGCATAATGATACACTTTGATTCATTCAGGTCTACCCGATGTTATCGACCATATTAAGGGCTGACTCAGCAAGGCAAAATTACAATAAGCTGAATGGCTTCATGCTGACATGCTTCTGGAGGAGTCTTGTGTGTGGGTGTGGGGGAAGAACGAGGATCATATTGCACATCCATTGAGGAGCACTGCTGACCATGTTAAAATCCATGTCAACACAGCTCCGAAGGACAGGCTTCATGAACCAGCAGGTCCAAATCCTCCCAAAGCTAAAGCTGTTGACTCTCTCTCTCTGTCTCTCTGACTCCTCCTATCTCTCTCGCTCTCTCAGCTTCCAGGGCAGATGTGCAAACACCCCTGTGACTTGAGGGAAGGCTATTAGGAGCAAGCAGAGCGCTGCAGTGAAACTCATGGTTATTCATATCACGGCCCTCAAGTCTCACACCGTCCATCCACTTCCCCCCAGCACAGCTGTGGGACCAGTCTGGACATGACTACAGCTACGGAATGGGAAAGAAGTTGCTTAGAATGTGTGCACTGCCACCATTTGTCCTCCGGATAAGAGTTGAATCAGGTGCTTTGGGAAATAATTACATGCCTCAATGTGCCTTTTTCCAGCATCTCAGAAAACACATTGTTAAATTGGGGGTTTTAAAGGGCCAATATCAAGGAAAACTGAATTTCTGAGTTTATTATATTGTGTAGATGCCCTAGACTCACTGGGAGGTCCAAACTCTATGACCTTAACATAACTCAAGTTTGCATTTTAGTTCATGTAGTTACTGAATAAAAAGAGTTAGCCTGGGATTTTAAGGGGCTTTTGTCTAGTTTTTGTGATTTCATAAAATGTACCAGTGTATTCACATATTTCCACTTATTCAGCCTTCTGCATTTTAGCTCCCCCAATTCACATACTAAGTCATAAGGAGTGTTTCCATCTGAGCTTTTCTGGAAAAAAGCACAATGCAGGGCAGCCAACCATAACAGTGGTCATTTACATATATCAGCTTTAGGCCTCATCCACATAATCTGGACATGTTTACAAATGTATTTTTTGACCCTTTCTTTTTTATCTTTCTCCAGACCAGCAGCATGTTCTGAAATTGCTCTATCCACACAGGAATGCAAAAACGACTCACATGAGTATTCCAGCCTGGTTAAAGCTGTTAATACCCCCAAAAATCTGATAGTGATAGTGAGCTCTTTCAGTGCACTCACAAAAGTCAGATTCCCCTGCTTTGGGGGGTCCGGAGCACAACTGATGCTCTATCACACATTGCATGCAAATACATTTCCACCAGAAAGAAAGCCCAAAAGCCTACACAGTGTTGCTTTAATGAAGAAGCAAATCTATGTTTAACTAGAACACAGTAATCACACTGCAGAGTCCAGGAAAACGTCCTAGCTGTGTGCTGTATTTCAGAACAGTTCCTAAGCATGCTCAGTACATGAAAACAGGCATGCACATCTAAAAGCTGTGTTTTGCCTGTTCACACAAACATAAACCTGCAACCTGGACAGCGTTTTCAAAACCCCCAGTGACAGAAATGAATGTTTATGTGTGGATGGGAGGCCAAACTGCAGTAAGAAAAAAAAACCTGGAATATGTAAAGGCACAGAGTCAAATGCAAGGCTTAATTGCATGAATTATAGTGGGTTGTGTTGCACAAACTCACAGGAGCATCATAAGTGGACTTATGGAAGAAATCAAACACATGAAAAACAGAGGATACAGTGCATTTTCACCTGACATGGAGACGAATTGCTGGAAATGTGTGCTTCTTACAGAAAATAGCAGGATAATATAGCACAAGATGATAGAGTTATTGTTCGGTGCCCTCAAGTGTTATGGAGGTTGTTCTCATTCAACACTCCGTGAAATATCTTTGGATAATATTCAGCCCAAGCAAAATATAAAGCAAACTACATTTGAATTGTGCATTGGCTTTAAGACTATAAACACAGCCTTTGGGATATGAGCTTGTCTGTTTGCTTTTGCTCATTCTTGTTTTCTGTGGCTGTGAAGACCCTACTGTACATTTGCTGAATTTCTTATTAATCTGGCTCTTCATGAATTGTAGTTCCATTTCATGGTTTTTTAAATATTTCCTGTGCTCCAAACTGATTGTGTTTCTCATTGGTGAAAGTAATTTGATACATTCAAATCAAATTTGCTCCCTGCGCTCGCACACTCAGAAGAGGAGTGCAATGACTAGAGACAGTTATCTTATTATTTTACTAACAACTGCATTAATGCATTCTATCTAACACGTTTACAGCTCCTATCACTCACACTTATGTGGATAGTCTATTTCCAAATGTTCTCAAAGGGGATTTCCACCAATTTGTTTTTCCAAATTTCTGCATAATTCAGTCCTGTGAATGCAAATCGACTCATACAGCGTGGTTTCATGTGAAGTATTGCATCATACAGATATTTCCTGACTCTGATGTCTTTACAGTGGTGGTGATATTAACCAGGGTTGTCACAATATCTGCAATGTAAATATAGCCATTTTATTTACTATCCAAAATGACCAGTGAACCTAAACATATCTTCTGAGTAATGTAATGTTTATAATGGTACAATATTTCTTAATCATATTTATGATTAAGTTTTTAAATTTGTCACCACAACTTCAGGCTCATGCAGATGGCATTGCACAAAGATGATGGGGCCATGATTGCCTGCAGGATGCGTGACGGTATTCATAGATTGAGAAGAGGTGGTATGGTGGAGTAAATGTTTCGTTCGACGTGTGGAAAAAGGGTCCAAAGCAGATGTCAATGATTGGCTAGAAGGAGTGATTGCATTTGGGCATGCCAAAGGCCATAGTGTGGAGGAAGTAGCTGAATTTGCAGGTGTATGGAAACGTACAGTCATACGGGTCTACCAGCAGTGACACAAATCCCAGTCTACAGGAAACTCTGCTCAGAATTGTGCCAAGGAAGGCATCCACCAAATCTGGCCCAACTGTGCAATTCTTTGATGCAAGAGTGACTGAACATGTATGTGGCCTACATCCAGAAACTGGTCCAGTCCATGCCAAATCCAGTCACAGCTGTTATTCAAGTTTGTGGAAGTATTACACACTATTATGTACGTGTCAGTCACAGGTGACTAATTTTTGGTCTGGTCATCTTAAATACTGTAATCCCAAAGGCTAAAACAATGTCTCAGGCATCACACAGTGTATTCGTAACAACCTTCCTATAATAGATTAATGGGTCTGGGCCTTCAGGGCTGAAACTAAAGAACCCCGATCCAGAGGCATTAAAACTAAATGAAGTCAAACTACCCAGCACTACTGGAAACCTGCTTTGTGTGGTGGGCTGGTTGCAGTCAGAGAAGAGTCATAGTTAACTAGCTAACGTATGTAATGCTGTGACAGGACAAGCAGACGAATGGTCAATAGTTGCTGCTTCAATTCCTCTAATTAACAGATACTAATACAGCTTAGAACATTCCAGTGACTAACAGTAGTAATGTAATACGATGAGCTTTAATGATTTTTCTAAGGGTAATGTTAGCTTGTGGTGTCCTCAGGGAGTAGTTTGATTTGTCAAAACACCGGCAAGAAGGGGAAGCTACCATTTACTCGTCGTTCTGCTGCTTCAGCAGGTTTCCTTCTCCGGTGGTTGAAAGCAGTGCTGTGCTTCCGTGGAAAGTTAAGCCAGGCATGCATATGCTGTGTGGGACCACTTCATGCTCCCAGGCTTTACTATACACAAAGTGAATAGCTGCTGTTTTCAGGTTAAGAATTACTTCATTATTAATAATGTTATGTTGAATAATTTTTCAGCTCTAGTTCTTGCCATAGAGTAACCACCTAAAAGAATCGTTCTACTTTAATGGCTCTTTAACTGAATATTTCAGTGTTTTTTAACCAAAAATAATATCCTATGGTAATATACACTATATTGCCAAAAGTATTCACTCACCCATCCAAATCATTGAATTCGTGTTCCAATCACTTCTATGGCCACAGGTGTATAAAACCAAGCGGTCACAAAGTAGTAGGCCACATAAAATGACAGAGCAGGGTCAGCGGATGCTGAGGCGCATAGTGCGCAGAGGTCACCAATTTTCTGCAGAGTCAGTCGCTACAGACCTCTAAACTTCATGTGGCCTTCAGATTAGCTCAAGAACAGTGTGTAGAGAGCTTCATGGAATGGGTTTCCATGGCCGAGCAGCTGCATCCAAGCCTTACATCATCCAGCGCAATGCAAAGCGTCGAGTGCAGTGGTGTAAAGTGCCGCCACTGGACTCTAGAGCAGTGGAGACGTGTTCTCTGGAGTGAGGAATCACGCTTCTCCGTCTGGCAATCTGATGGATGAGTTTGGGTTTGGCATTTGCCAGGAGAACGGTACTTGTCTGAATGCATTGTGCCAAGTGTAAAGTTTGGTGGAGGTGGGATTATGGTGTGGGGTTGTTTTTCAGGAGTTGGGCTCAGCTCCTTAGTTCTTGTGAAAGGAATTCTCAATGCCTCAGTTTACCAAGAGGTTTTGGACAATTTCCTGCTCCCAACTTTGTGGGAACAGTTTGGGGATGGCCCCTTCCTGCTCCAACATGACTGTGCACCAGTGCACAAAGCAAGGTCCATAAAGACATGGATGAGCGAGTTAGGGGTGGAAGAACTTGACTGGCCTGCACAGAGTCGCGACCTCAACTCGCTAGAACACCTTTGGGATAAATTAGAGCGAAGACTGTGAGCCAGGCCTTCTTGTCCAACATCAGTGTTCCCAGAGGAGTGGAAGCTGTTATAGTTGCAAAGGGTGGGCTGACATCATATTAAACCCTATGGATTACTTGGGATGTCACTCAAGTTCATATACGCGTGAAGTCAGATGAGCAAATACTTGTAATGTAGTGTAGGTCCTTTATGCTGGAGTAATCCTTTGAAGAACAATCCTTCAAAAGGTTCTGTGACAAAACCAAAGTGTTTCTTCTATGTCAGTGCTCCAAAGAATCTCACTGGAAAATATGCTAACAAAACATCAGCAATTGTGTGCTTTAGCAGTTTGAGATGCCTTGATGGTAACTGAGCAGATGCTTTTATCCAAGGCAACAAATCACTGTAATTTAAAACTCCATATGGTATTACAGTCATTTTGAAGCAACATTGATTTCAGTACGTTCAAGGGCAAACGTATCATCATCACAGTCTAAATCCCTTAAAGCTCCATTTCTTTACCCTTGTATTACTGTTACTGAGACTTTAACAAGTACATAATACCCATTTGTTTCCACTAAAGGATAGGAAATGTCACAGGGCTGGGAAGTGGAGGGTCTTTCACGGGTCATACTACCCATTAGGCACCACCCCGTAGAGGGGTCAGATTCTGGTTCAGTGCATATGGGGGGCAAACAGCTGTTCGGCCATCCCCACAAGCCGATGGAGAGATGAAAGGGTACATACGGGGGTGCTATAGGGCACTGAGGCCCTGAAACCTCAGCTGGAGTGGGTTGTCCATTTCCAACAGGAACTGCCAGAAACCGTAGAGTCTGCCTGAATACATTTACTGGCCTGGTTTCAAAGTAGTCTCAAAAATAAACAAATAAATAAATAAATAACCAAATAAAACCTGAACCGAGCCCATGCTGTTTTTGCTTGTATCCCTCCACTTTGTTACATCGCTCGAGGTGAATGTAGACTTGTTCTAATGGTTTACATAATCCTATTATAGCATGAAGTCCAAGCTGTTGTACTGTATTTGTTGGTGGAATTTCAGATCCTGAGTTACTTGAACCATCAGAACTGCCTCTAGGCCAGATTGTAGTTTTGCTCTTATCTCTAGCAGGGAGCCTACCGCTGCAAAAGCTTATGCACTCTGCCTCATTACACTTGGAGGGAACATGCCTACAGTACACTTAACAAGAGGTGGGCCCTGCTATTCTAGTCACATTGCTCTGTGACAAGAGATAGCTCCTTTGACCAATGGCGTCTTCCAGCTTGTCAATCAAACTCAGTTCGAAGCTAGTGCTGAGAGAGACATATGGCCTTGGAGGCTCGGAAGGGTACAACAGCAGCAAATCAATCACAGCACTCAGAATTCCTCACGCAGGCACAGTCTTTCAGGAACATTTCTCCCCGAAGAGCATTTCAAGCTCCATTTCCTGAGAAGGAGTTTGGATATGGGCAGTAAAAGACGAGAGAAAAAAAAAACTCTTCACGTTTGAAACATCATGCGCTTGATGTTTGAAAGCTAATCTTTCAGTCATGGATTGTCTTCATCAAAGAAAGATCTAACTGAGGGAGTGTGTAATTAGGAGATAGCGGAGATTATCTCCAACAGCAGGGCCGGGGGCACTGGAAATGGACAGGGCAAACACATTAGTTCAATTAGTTCAATTAGACTGATTCTTACCATCCTCGCGGGACTTCTGGATGAAGGCATCCACTCCGCTTTCTCCGTAATTCCCCTCGGAAGCCACTGTGGAGACGTAGTTCCACCCCATGTGCCGCACTATGTCCACCATGGCCTGGGCCTGGTAGGTGTCCGGAGGAACCACTCGAGAGAAGAAGTCGTAGCGCGTGTTGTCGCTCAACTCCGGCGCTGTTGAAGCGTAGCTCACCTGGGGGATCTGTGTGGAGGGGGGGGAGAGAGACGCACAATCTCACTCAGGGTCTTAAGTACACAATTCCCACCAACCCCGCTGAGCCCCAGCCGGTACCCCTGACGGATTACAAGACACTTCATCATGACACAAACTATGTTTCCCACCGAGCTCGCCCTCTTACTGAGCCGTGTATGATCTCCTGAAGACCACGGGAGGTAAGGGAGTCCATTCGGAGATAATGTATGTGTGTCAGGTTGCTGACACGCAGGTCAACAGCAGCTATCGCATTGGTGCAGGCAGCTTTCTCCAACAGGATCATTTTGTTGCAGCATTTCCCCTTTTTTATTTCTTGGGCTTTTTTGTTCACAGCTGGCCAATCACAGCAGCAAGCGACAGAATTTCCTGTAAAAGTTGCTTCACGCAGCATCTTGCAGCACTTGCGAGGCTTATGGAAACGTTTTGTTTGGTGTGGAGAAAGGTGGCTGGCATTTTTACTGCCTCCTGCCCTTAAGAACAGCCTGAGGAAAAGGTTACACCTGCCCATCACATCCGCGTTTAAGCAGCGCATCCAAAATGGCAACATTATTTCACACTACGATGACGTAGTCCTTCTCACCACGATGTGCTATGCAAAACAGATGTCTTCACAGCTACAGGAGATAGAGGGTGTGCTTCAATATGCAGCTGCAAACTCTGTCAGAGCCAATATCTTCTTGCATTACTCACCAAATGGGAATGCAACTCTCAGGGCATCGAATGTGACAACTACGGATGGACGTGTGGCACAAAGAATAATGTAGATATGGTCAAGTTATCTTACAGTCATTTTCCGTGAGTTTTTCAGATTGGGGTTATATCTGGTCATGTTTAAGCTGAAGAAGACCAAAAGAAAACATGTATATTTAATCAACGTGTGGATTATTTAAAGGGGAGATTCTGTAGATTTTCCAACATTTCTACAGAATTCAATCATTGGAGTGTGAAGTCATTCAGAGTGGCTTAGTGTGTGCTTTAGTCAATCATAGAGAATATTTGCAGACACATGTCTTTACAATGTTGGTGATATGTGTCTTCAGAAAATTAGTCACTTATCCTCATATAGGTGCACAAATAGTTGCACCCAGAAGGAATCAGCCAACAGGAATGAAACTAGGTGGGTAGGTTTGGCATTGTGAGACATGCCAATGATTCAAGTTTCATGCTCGGCCGTGCATGTGACATAAGCAAGTATGGGTCTTATTTCTGTACCTGACTGACCCAACAGCCTCCATTGTGGACGTTCAGCAAGCAGTGATGCCCTCCATGAGTCATCCTGTTAGTACCAAAGACTGCAATGGTTTCGTGCTAGACTGTCATGGCAGAATGGCAGCAGGTCATCTTCAGTGACGAGTCCCGCTTTTTTCTTGGTGGAGATGACCAACAAATCTGTGTGAGGCACCGTGGTCAGCACCAAGATGAACAGTTTGTCGAAACACGTCACACATCCAGAAGGCCTGCTGTCACTCCACCTCCACCCCTACCGCACAATCTGCAGGAACTGTGTGAGAATATTCAAGCTGCATGGGATTTATTATCACAGGACACCATTAGGAACCTCTACAACTCCATGCCGAGACGTCTGACATGTTGCGTTAAATGTATCATCATCTATTGTTCCTGGTAACTTTTATCTTCCTTCACGATAGCAGTGCAATCCCACACTTCCTTCTGCGTGCAACTATTTTTTGACAATGAGTGTATTTAATGCTAAAATGATTTCTTCTTTTTTGATTTGCTGATTTCCCTTCCTCTTTGAGGGCACAGTGACACAGCCTTTCAGACCCATGGCACTGCGTTGCCATCTCACAATAGAGGGATGAACAGAACGGATATTTTCAGGTTTTCTCCTCTTTCTCAAAGATAAAACTTATCAGATGGGGATAGTTTTGGTGGGCTATCAGGTCTTACATGGTTGTTAGGCATGGCTGTTGTAGGACTCGCTTTCAGACTGGGAGTTGTGTGATGCGGACAAGCCCATTTTATTCCAAGTGTATTTTTCCTGCTATACACACACACACACACACACAGCATTGACTTTTTCTAAAACCTGTACAATGTCATCTGCTTCTTTTCCTACTTTTATCTTTATGTTTATTATCTGTATGCCACACAGAGATAAACAGAGTGACTAGATTAGCTACGTAACTCAAATTAACATCCTGTCAACATTTCTCACTGCCCACCTGCTCCGATATTTCTACATCCTTCTACATCCATAGAACAGTAATAAACTCTGTGAAGAACTGTCTGCCTTTTGTGTTAGCCTGTATCATATTGTTGTGCTCAATTTGATCAGATGTGAGACTGATGTCTCCCACATTAAATAGCAGAGCAGTTACAGCACTAGCACCCAAACAAGCATAGATGCTGTATCATTTAAGGGGTGTCACTGGTTTGACCCTTAAATCACTACATATACATACTTGAACATAGCATTTACATTTTGTCTGAGAGCTTTTATGCATGGGTTTCATACATACATTAGCTCACTGTTAGCGTTCCAAAACACTACCAGCGCACTGGGAATTCTCCCAACTCTCCCCATTGCTATTGTTGTTAGGAAATCCATTTTCTCTATATCCTCTCTTGTAAGTTCTGGAAGCTCCTTTTTTTTCTTTGACTTTCTCCTTTATTGCGCAAGTAAATTATCTAATATCTTCCAAAATCTTTTCTGAGAAATGAATAATAACTCAATGGCCATTCCCAGATAGCATGCATATGTCTGTCCATTGGCTTCGTAAGACCAGCACCCTGCTGACTGTTGGTCCATCCTCGGACCACCCAGATGACTGTTCTGCATACAAGGTGTAACTAGTTTTGAATCTGTTCAAACAGGTTTTAAAGTCATGTAGTATTTTATTTTAGAAAATAAACAAAGGAAAATATTACACACAACTAAGCGAAGAAAAATATTGAAACAGTTGTTGTTGATACTGAAAACTGTTGACTAAACTCATTTATAAAGGATAACAAAACAGAGAAATGAAGGAAAAGTATATAAATTGGGCTGTAATGTACTGCTAGAGTGACTTGACCAGACGCTCGCAGATCTAAAAGATAAACTGTTTTTATTTACAGAGACTGCAAAGTAAGGATAACCATAAACAGAGTAACAATACCAAAGTAAATATAACAGAGCAGAGAGTGTCAAAGCCAAAACCAGAAAGAGCGACCAGCAGTTAAAGGGACAAACCAAAAATAACCAATAACAACAATAACCAAACGACAAAGTAGAGATTGTAACCAGAGAACAGACCTAGCAAAGTGACAGAGCAAACAAAGGTCTATTATCACAAGAGGTAAATGACTAACAGGTGGTGTGAATTAGTATTCAGGGGATGAGGAACGGGAGGGCAGTTCATGATTGGCATCATGTGATGATGACGCCAAGCGGAGGTGCATTATGGAAAGTGTAGTTTGTGGAGTCTGAAGCAGGAGGAGAACCCGGAAGCGTGACATGTAAGCACAATAGGAATAATTAAAAATGGAATTTGGTCTACTATGCTGTTTAACTATAATGCCACTGCACCACCAGTTTTGCCATCAGTGGGCCAACAGTGGATTGCTATACTTCTACTATCAGGGTTTTGACTGGAAATTAATGAAATGAAGGTCAGTGCTGTTTGTACACTCATCATCAAAAGAGTAGCACCCAGAAGGAAGTGTCAGATTGCAGTGCAATTGGGAAGGAAGATAAAGGTTACCAGGAACAATAAATGATGATACATTTAGACTGATACGGGCAATATTCATTGAGCTACACATACAGAAGTAGTGTCTCTCAGTATGGTGTCAGGCTGCTACGTTTGCTAACACAACATGCCAGACGTCTCGGCATGGAGTTGTAGAGGTTCCTAATGGTGTCCTGTGATAATCCATCCCATGCGGCTTGAATATTCTCCCACAGCTCCTGCAGATTTTGCGGTGGAGTGAAACCAGGCCTTCTGGGCATGTGACGTGTGACAACAAACTGTTCATCTTGGTGCTGACCACTGTATCTCCCCACACGGGTTTGTTGATCTTTTCCACCAAGACAAAAGTGGGACCCGTCACTGAAGATGAACCGCTGCCACTCTGAGTCACAGTCTGGCATGACATCATTGCAGTCTTTGGCAACACTGATGTGGTGTTAAGGGTAGTTGTTGTAGCAGCCTGCGTGCATGTAGTCCATGTAGTAACAGGATCACTCATGGAGGGCATCACTGCTCGCTGAATGTCCACAATCATGGCTGTTGGGTCAGGCAGCGATAAGGCCCGTCCTTCCTTACGTCACATGTGTGGCCGAGGGTCAAACTTGAATCATTTGCATGTCTCACAATGTCAAACATACACACCAAGTTTCATTCCTGTCAGTTGATTCCTTCTGGGTGCAACTGTTCTTTTACTGATGAGTGTATAAGGAAAAAACTTCAAAACTTCCAAAAGCAACTTGTCAAGTTATATTGTACACTATCACTATCACTGACAATGACACTAACATTGAATCTATTTTTTTTAAAAGGTGGCCCCGCTGTTTAATGCTCAACCGCAAGTTTGATTTTATTTAATGTATAGCTGCACAAGAAAAGACATGGAAATCATCTCCTCACATCTTGCTACCCTTTGCACGAGTGTCAGAGGAGGTTCTTGATGAAGGCGAGAAAGTTGCAGCTGTTGGTTGGTCTTGCAAAAGTGTGGTATTTTAAGATTTCAGATCAGGTTTTTTGAGCGGCTGAAGGGTGCGTAATGACAGCTGAGTTTAAAAAAAAAAAAAGTTTCCATCCCTGTGAAAAAGCTTTCACCGTGCATACGTTTGCATAAATGCATACAATTACAGTGTCTGGAAGAGGTGTCCACTCTTCACAGCGATCGCATTTTGTTTCACAGTAATAGCGTGGATACTTGCTGTGAAGTATATGACAGTCCTGCAAATGCAGTCACTACACCTCACTTAAAAGCATCTGGCTGCACCGAATACTGTACTTGGGCGTGCTTTCTGAGCACACGTTATGGTGAGCTCGCAGTTCACAGCTGGGGCTGGTGGCTGCTTGCAGGCACGGAGAGGCTTGTGGATAAACTAATTTGAAACAAATATCCCTCTTCCATATCTAACAGTGCTTCTCTACTGTTATCAGCTGTTGTTTACTCGGATAGGAGATGCAATTTTCACATCTGTTACTGTCAAGCTAAGTGGAGCAGCAAATGGCTGAGCTGCAAGAATAGAATGACAAAAACGCTGCGTAATTATTGAACAAAACAGATTGGTCCTATGCTAGGCACAGGCATTAGCCTAGCGAATGGTGTTACAGAGAGCCATTCAAATACAATTCCATAAACCCCAGCCCGCTGTCCATTTAATATTAATAAATTATTGGCCAAAATAGATTGAGGCAGAGCCACAAGCCTGTTTCTATATTGAGAACCATACATTTATTCAACACACATTCGCAGTTCGACTGAAAAATAGTTTCACACTGCCGTCATGTCATTAGCTCCTGTCTGCTATCTTTAAGTCACTGGTGAGAGTCATCAGTCAAGCTTTGGGCCAAAGCTGGTTAAGGAGGCATACGGCACAGCCAAAAGAGTGTGTTCACAGTGCTGACGACCCCCATCTGGCGTCCACAGAGGCATCCGGAGACTGAGTCGCTCCGACTTCAAGCTGTGAAGCAATGAAATTGATCTGTCAGTTTAATGGGCGAGCTGCACTGAGATACACGGTGAATGACAGAAAGCGAGACATTCCTCTGTGCCATCAGCTGATGTATCTCTAGAGTCTGCCATTTATGTCGAAGCGGAAGGATAGATTGTACGTTTGGGTGCTACGAGCCCGAGCGGCTTCAATCTTGCCGCAAGTTGTGCCTTTTCACCGGATTTGTATCTAAATTGGCCCATTCAGGTTCTACAACTTCTACAAACAAAAACAGCTGTGCGTAGGCATTACGATAATTCCTCATTTATGGGTGTTTGGAGCCTTTTCAAATTATGAGTCAATTGCCATGTATTACACAGCTACTCGATGTCTTGGGAGAAAAAACAAAAACACTAAAGAAGAACAAAACAAGCTAGATAGATCGTGTGTGTGTGTGTGTTTTGTATAACTACAGTTCAGAGCACAGGAACCTTTTCAGATCATATTTGGCTATGGAATAAAAAAAACAAAACAAGAAAACAGACAAACAAAAAATTTATAAACAAACAGGAATGAGGTATTGTATGTTTGGTTTATTGGATAACTTTGTTTTACAGTTCAAAGCCCTGGAATTATTTGCCATACACACTCATCATCAAAAGATAGTTGCACAAATAGTTGCACCCAGAAGGAATCAACCAACAGGAATGAAACTTGGTGGGTAGGTTTGACGTTGTGAGACATGTGAGTGGAGGCACCATGGTCAGCACCAAGATGAACGATTTGTGGTCTTGCGTCACATGTCCAGAAGCCATGGTGTCACTCCACCTCCACCCCTACCACACAATCTGTATGAAGTGTGTGAGAATATTCAAGCTGCATGGGATGGATTATCACAGGACACCATTAGGAACTTCTACAACTCCATGCCGAGATGTCTGGCATTCTGCCTTAGCAAACATGGGGGCCCGACGCCATACTGAGAGACACTACTTCTGTATGTGTAACTCAATAAATATTGCCCATATCAGTCTAAATTTATCATCATGTGTTGCTCCTGGTAACATTTATCTTCCTTATGAATAGCATTGCAATCCCACACTTCCTTCTGGGTGCAACTATTCTTTTGACAATTATTGTATTTGCCATACACAGTATGGCCAAATCATTAACTATGGGGGGAAAAACCACAACACGCTGTCAGACTAATGATATGGAAGGTAAGACGGTGGCCAGTGGACACTCGAAAAGAGTTGCAGGATGAACTGAATGCAGCAGGAACAACAAGCAACAGAACAATAAGCAACAGAGAACCATCATCTCTGTGGTGCTTCTCTGCGTGTTTCTAAAGTACACAGGCGTTTAGGCAAATCAGCTCTTTTGGAACAATGCAGACTGTGTGGTTTGTAGAAGCAGACACGGAAGAGGCCATGACTTCCACCTCGAGAAGAGGCACCAGGCATAAAGGCACATAACAACACAGCATGAATAGTGGGGAGGTCGTCACCAGCCATACATCTCTGCTTCATGGTAGACACTCAATCCTGCTAACTGCCTAGACACTCAATCTAAGCCCACTGCCCGGCACACAATAACACAGGTAACACGTACACATAACTTAAACTAACAAGAAACAACATTAACAACACAAAATCTCCCTTTGCCAGAGTGTGTGTGCATCCCATGTGCATACCATGCCTACCAGAAGAAGGGTTGCATGTACTAGTGAAACAGCTACTGGTTTCTTGGTTAAACCATGGTACAGTTCCAGATGAGTGGCTTTGCCAGTTATTATGTGGTTGATTACCATGCTGTGAAAAACTGAAATGCTTAAATATACAGTTAAATACTGTCCAGTATCAATCAAATATGGCTCAAACCAATGATGGAGTTTTTAGCACCTCTATGAGAAGTAAATGCTGCCATGTTTTGATTTGTCTAAGAGTGCAGAGGAAAGCATGATTGAAGATGGTCACCCTGTCTACAGAAAGAAAATCACTGTGAAAGGGACAATACTTTAAACTATGAGTCCACTTTCTGACCATCATGCACTATTTGATAGAGATTGTGCTCTGGTGAATTACTATGCTCTGGCGAATTACTGTATTGCATATTTACAGGTAGCACCATATACAAAACTCAAGGTAGGACAATTTTAAACGCTTTCATGAGCTATTAAAATATGAAGCTAGTCAGCTTCTTATTTGCAAGTTTCTAATTTTCCCGAAGCACCTTAAACGGTGCAGCACGTATTATAATGCCTCTGGCACCAGAATGTAACTATGGCACCATTTAAGGGGAGGACGGGAACATTTTAACAAGAAGCAGAAGAATGGGAAGCCAATTTCAGCCTAGTTTTATATTTTATATACTACCTCTTTGCAAATGGCACTGGGCATTATTCAATATTAAGGGAAACAAGAATGAAGCAATGTATTAAATGAAGCAGTGCACTGAGAGGATTTACAACAACCCACAACATACAGCCAAAATAACTCAAAACTAGCCACTTAAATAGAAAGTGAAGGTGCTTACATGGCCTTTTATATAGAATATTGAAATTACAAGTCTATAGGAGGGACTCTTGGTACCTTTGCAGGATTGAAGATGGGTTGCCAAACGGAATGGGTGAAAAACGAAGCACTTCTTATCCCAGACGTCCCAAAGCTGTAGTTACCAACAACTGCTTTGGAACAAAGTACTAATGCTTTTAATTTATAGTGTCTGAATACTTATGACATCTTTGGTAACAGACTCTTCTCCGTCCTGGCACCCAGATGGTGGAATGAACTTCTACTGGCTCTTGGAACAAAAGACGCTGTTGCAGTCTTCAAACACATATTGAACACGCATCTCTTTGTGAAGCACTTAAGTGCACTAATGTAAAGTACTTATTGAAATGCCCTGTATGGCACTTATGCTGCATTTAACTCTTTATCTTCTTTCTAGGTATGAGCACTGGCTGGGTATTGCACTTATGCTGTGTTTCTAGGTATCAACACTGGACCTTGTTCTGGCAGGGATTTAAGCTCAAGGGTAGTTTGGGCTCTAATCTATTTGCACTAGCTATGATGCATTCTCTGAGTGAACAGAAAGCACTTTTGGGATTCGCTCTGGATAAGAATGTCTGCTAAAAGGTGTAAATGTAAATGTGAATGTAATAACTGAAATATAACTTAAATAAAATCCAAATATCACATTCATAAACAGTAGAGCAACACTGCCTTGCAATTACATCACTGAATGCATCCATTAATGAGTAGCAAGCTTATAATGTAATGGATTGGAGACGGTGATCTTTAGGGTATATATTATGATATGTTCATGAATAAATTATAATCTATTTAGAGAATAAACTAATGCCAATACTCCAGTACTAAGCAAACAGGAAGCCTACCCAAGAGAAATCCAAACTGCCTTCATTATTGTCTATGGTCGTAAAGCATGCCTCATGGATACAACATCTGTGCAAATGCAGTTAGGCCTACTCATACATGATGTATTCCTAGCATTCATGAACATTACTGAATTACATTACCATTCCGGTTCCTCTCTATGTGAAGCTCTTTCATTTATTGCCATTCTGCAGTAACAGTGGTTTAGTGAGGGCTTAGCGAAGGTAGGAGGCTAGGATGCTCCAAATCCCTTTTTTATGTTGTCAGGAAATAAGGAAAGCAATATTCATAACTTTTCAATAATTATGTGTTTTGTATCCTTTTTATCACCATATCATGAAGTACACCCTAACTATCGCTCAGCGTGTTTAAATCCATTACATTATATGCTCAGACTTATTAATGAATGCATTTAATTAATGTTTTAAAGTGATTACATAATTGCAATGGAGTGCTACTGTGCTGTTGATAAATATGCCATGAGTGCTTTGTGTATTTACTGTAAAGCAATATTACCCATATTTTTGTTCATGCCGGCTAATAGATACTCTTTTATTCATATTTAAAAGTGCAAAGTCAAAATGCATTATGTCTGTAAGTCTGAAGTGGATTTATGCAATAGAAACATATTAATAATCAAAAACCAAAGGGTCTGAATGCATGTTTGCTTTCATTGTGCCTGCCCAATAAAAACTCACTGTTTGGACTTAAATCAGTAAATACTTCAGAGCCTTTAGTTGGATAATTACTGATTTATTACAGTGATTTCATGGATTTAGCTGCCAACAATTCTTAAACCACCATGTGAGAAGATGTAGCCTGTGGTTGTGGAAAATATGTTACCATGTTTCAAATTATTGCTCCGCATGAAGTAAAGACAACAACTAAGCAGAAGCTGAAATGGGTTAAAATCTGGGCTTGGGTTAAAAACTGGCCAACGCATTGTTAAGACCTGGAACGATTGAGGTGTCCCATCAATTTTCCTGATGAAATGTGGTGGGAAAAACATCTTGAATGACTGTGGCTGAAGATCACTTAAACTCTTTGGTGACTATAGAACCCATAGCTATGTTTAATAGTGAAAATAAGAGCATTTCCAAAAAAAGATTAGACTCTGGAGCAATGTTTAAAGGTCATGTGGTCTGATGAGTCCAATAACTGCATCAGGGTAAGAAGGTAAGCCCTGTACCCATCATGCATAACGTCCACTGTACCGCCAGAGGCAGTGTTAATCAGTGATCTGGCGTTGCTACACTTGGTCAGGTCAACATTCAGCAACGCTATATGGCCATACAATGAAGTCAGCTGACTACTTGAATGTACTGAATGACCATGTTATCCCATCAATGAATTTTTCCTTCCCTGATGGCACGGTCATATTCCAGGATGACAATGCCAAGATTCATTGGGTTCAGGGAGCATGAGGAATCATTTTCACACATGAACTGGCCACCACAGTCCTGACCATAACCCCACTGAAAGTCTTTGGGATGTGCTGGAGAAGACTTTACAGAGTGACTCTCCTGTCATTAATAACAAGATCACGGCCAAACATGAATCCAAATCTAGATGGACATGAATGTTCTGATGTTGCATAATGTTGTTAATCATGCAAGCTAAGCTAATGGTGGTCCAACAAAATATAAGCCTGTGAAACTTTTTTTGGCAATCACTCCTTTTAGCCAACCATTAACATCTGCTTTGGACCCATTTTCCACACATCGAATGAAACATTCACTGCACTGTTTCTTTTTTGTTTTTTTGGGGGGGTTTGTTTTTGCATTGTCTGTTTGGTGTATTGTATAACTCTTTTTACACTTCAACAGATCAGAGACTTTTTCACACTATAGCTGTTTGCCCCATACCACACGAACAAAGCCTTGGCTAAGGCTGCGGGGAACAAATAAAAAGAATTATAATACAGGCTAGCTGCATTGCCTGTTTGGTGTATTGTATAATTCTTTTTTACAGTTCAAGGCCCTGGAGCCTTTTTAAATCATAAGTTATATGCCATACACAGTTTGGCTGAAGCCTCAACCCCCATAAGTGGGGGAAAAAACAAAACGAGCTAGGTGCATTGTGCATTTGGCGCATTGTATAGGTCTGTTTTACAGTTCAAAGCACTCGCTCACTAAGAAGAAGCATTCAGAACGTGCATTAGACACCTTTATAATATTCTCATCATTCAAACTTGACCTTTGGAGATTTAGCAGTCCATTGCACCCTGGGAATGGCATCTAGTCATGCTTATCTCATTCAGTATCTATGGTCTCCAGGGGAGACTGTCATCATGCAGCCTCCTTATAGCGTTTCTGGAACGAGCCCTTTATGGGGAGTAGAAGCCTGGGTCTGGAGAATCAAATTAATATCTGACTCATATTCCAGGCTCAGCTCTTTCTGCTTGACCAAACAGATCCTTCAGCGGACGACTAAAAAGTCGAGTTTTTACTGGTCACCTATAACCGCTGAAGAGCCGGAGATTGTTCTGCGGTAGGTGCGATGTATCTGTAAGGTGTGCTGGTGATCAGGAGTATTATGTGGGGGTTATGCAGGGCAGGAAAGGAAGATAAGTCTTTGTTGGTTCATTATCTCCTCCAAGCAGCATGGTTCTTGTTTGGGGTCGACAGCAGGAGAGAAGCTTATCCAGTGTCAGGGTCAAAGAGGGGTTTGGATATAATCACCGTATGGGGCTCCAGCCAACCAGGCAGCCTTGGGAAAAATCAACTCCAGCTATTGATTTGTTTGTCACACTCCTGTGTAAGACAGCTAACAATCATTACTTAGCAGGGGTCGCACTTGATATTGTGATTGGTCCGTGCTTGCCTTAGTTCTACCGTAGGAAATGGGCTAATGCCGTATGCTTATTATTCCTTTATCAAGGATGCTTGCCTGAGTCTGCCTACTTGTGCAACTCTGAGAAGAAGAAAAAAACATGGGGTAATAGAGTCATATGGGGCTTGATATTTACATTAAGATCGTTGACTCGTAGCGTAGTTATGATTGTTTGCATTTCAAACCAAGTTGGCTCTACAGAACTGCCCTTATTATCCTTTTGGAAAACCTTAATCAAAACACATAAGGGCTATGCTTGTGTATGCTAATCAACACTGTCAGAGGGAGCCATTTCATCATCTACAAAGACAGCATCGAGAGCCTGGTGAGAAAGCTGAGGTTGCAAAGTCAGTTTTGTGTATTGCATTAATGGGATCCCACTGGAATATAGAAAGAGGCCCTGGAAGATCAACAGATGCTGTAATATGGTGTCACAGAAACGGTGTATGTGTGTTATTTTTGGTCGCTCATTGCCGCAGAAAAATTCCCCCCCTTTTTCCTGTGGAAGGCACATATCCACACATTAAGAAAGCTAACAAAATAATGAGTCAAGGAAAAAAAAGCCCCCCCACAACCAAACAGTGCAATCCTATCCAATTAAAACAAAGTGGTTTTTTGTTCATCTTCTTAACCTGGACTGTCATTGTGGAGATGCTAATGTGTTATTCATCCAGAACAGAACATACAGATGGACCAAGCAATGGCACACTCAGTTCATCCATGTGGAAAAACCTAAGGAGTATAATAATAGACAGCGAGTGCTTACGTAACATTCGTGATAAACTCTGAGAGGAAGCTACAGTGACGCCTCGCTAGCTTCTTCAGACATTTAATGGAGAAAGGCCTCAATTATAGATGCTTGTGAGGAACATTAATTATTCAAAGTAGCCTCCGTGGCGTAGACCTCTCAATGGCGATTGAGGGTGAAATATTGGCAAGGGAAAATACCACCTGCTTAATTATGGTGATTAGCTCAGGGGGCCATCTCGCCTCCCCTCTACAATCCATCCTTATTTGTCTATTTCACTGCTAATCGTGCCACTGCAGATGGGGAATTCATGACCAGATTTTTAGAGGTCTACCTGTTGCCGCTGATTTCCACTTATGATCAATTAACAAAAAAAGAAGCTCACAGAATGTAACGCAATTATTAACTGTAGCATATTCTTTGTATTATTCTGTATTATGAGGACACTATCAAAGCTAAGCAAAAAATTCAAAAACATTAAACACAAATGGAGGAGCAGGTAATTGTTTGTGTCATTAATTCAGTCATTGGTTTGGACAGTGTAAATAAAGCTTTTAATCGCCATGCCTGTGATTGCTGCTCCTTATTGCAAATGCTAAAAACCCTGCTTTCAAAAGTTTAAAGGGGACCTATTTTGCTTCTCCCATTTTTTCCCTTTCCTTTAGTGTGTTATGTAACTTTTCTGTGCATGTAAACTGTCTCTGCAAAGTTACACACGCCAGAGGGAGAAACACTCTCCCACAGCAGCCACATTTCTCAGAGGAAATGGCCTGCTTAATCCTGCAAAGGGGGAATCAGGTCTACCAGCTTGTTCTATCTAACTTTCAGGATGAGACTCAAACTGATATGGCAAAACCATTGCCATTGTACAGGGGTGGAACTCGTAGCAGAATGCTGCTTTGGTGGTTGACCAGTCAGAACAGACTGGATCAGCTGACCAATCAGAGTACACTGGGTTCATTTGGGAGGTGGGGCTTAAAGACGCAGGAGCTCTAAGAGGGCATTGCAGACAGAGGTTGAATAGAGATGTACAGTATGAAAAAACACTTTTAGGAAATTATATAATGTAAATTTTTTCTAGTAAACTCCAAACATAAAATTATGAGCACTGAAAAAGAGCATAACAGATCCCCTTAAAAATATCCTCTGATACCAACAATGCACCACCATGAGACTACCCTCTGGGAAACTGGCCCAAGAATAGGGTAAAAAAGTGTACTCTATGCCCTCATTGTTGTATTATGTATTAGTATTATAACTGAAAAAGTAGTCACCTATGACTGAAACGTACCTAATAGCGTGTAATGCCATGATTAACAACTGTGACTGGATTGGGCATGGGCTGTACAACTTTCTGGACGTAGGCCACATCAGTGTTCAGACACTCTTATATCAAAGAATTGCGCAGTTGGGCCAGATTTGCTGGATGCCTTCCCTGGCACAGTTCTGAAGAAAATTTCCTGTAGACTGGGATTTTAGCCAGTGCTGGTAGACCCGTATGACTGTACACTTCCATACACCTGCAAATTCAGCTACTTCGTTCACACTATGGTCTTTGGCACGCCCAAATGCAATCACTCCCTTTTACCAATCATTAACATCTGCTTTGTGACCCATTTTTTTCACACATCCTATGAGACATTCACTGCACTGTACCACCAATCTACGCCACAGGTATTTATAGCCCCATCATCCTTGTGCAGCACCATCCGCAGGAGCCTGAAGTTACTACCACCTAAAACATGCAAGACAATTTTTGTCCGTTGAGCTTATATTTACTATACACCAGGGTGCCCAAAATATTTGTCTTGGGGGAAGGCCAAAATAATAGACAAATAAAGAAGGTAGGCGGACTTCACACCAACAGTAGCCTTTAATGTGATTTATACAATGTCATGTTGTTGTTCTTCTTAGAACCATTTTGTGTATTTTGTTCATCAGTGTTCTCAAATGTGATATTCACATTCATAGCAGTTAAAAACCAGGGTAAAACAAACAAACTATTTCAAACAGCAAACCCTCAAGTATGCGTCCATCTTCAAGATGCATAATCACAAGGGGATTTCCTAGGCTTTAACCAGAAAACCTTGCTCTAGAGACTTGCTTTGTCTCAGCAACCATGCATGACCAAAGTGACCCCTAAAACCTTACAACAATAAATTGTTGTTCTGTCACTGTTTGAGGAGGTGGTTGGCTAGGGCAGCTTTCTACTGGCCAAATGTTTTCAGGCAGTCCTGTTATCTTGTTTTAAAATATATATAATGTATATTCTACTATATACTATTTCAAACAAAGTGAAATAGAACAAATCTACAACCAACCAAACACATCTAAAGCAGAGTTATTGCACCTCATCAATGGATTACATGTATCAGACCTGCGTAACCCTCACAGACCAAGACCAACCATCTCAAGGCACCTGAAACCTCCTGCTAAGAATGAACCCTCTCGAGGTCAGCAATTTACAGCAGCAGTTACTTGTGATCTACTGATGATTGACAGATCACAAAAAGGCACTAAGGCATGGATGCCAACAAGACGTCAGTTTCAAGACATCATGGCGTGACAGGTTAAAACAAGGAATATCGCCAACAACACCTTCATCAGTCAAACTAAAGTCATGTCAACATGACGAGATTACTGGGATGTGCACATTTCAGAATGAATGTGAATAACCTTTAATACTTCACAGTCGGCCTAAATCTATAAACCCATTAAAAGGAGAGATCCTATCTTTTTGACCGCAGAGCTGCCCATGTATTTGAGACTGTCAAGATGTGCATGATGAAGGTGACAGATCACCTTTAAATAATCTAAATATTCTTATCTAAACTTATATGTAGATGGCTTTTAATAAAAAGCTGTCTTGCTTTGTCACAAAGAGGTAATGAGGTTCAACACATCTGTCAGATAATATTTGAAGTGTTTATAGCAAATTTCTGCGGTCACAGTCAATTTAATACCAGCGCCTAAGACCCTATTAGCATTTTACAGCATAGCACCAGGCTGTATTAATAATGGTGATCTCTAATGGTCCTCTTTGCTCTTTTAGTGTGATCCGAGCATGCTGATAGAGCATAATAAGCTAGAAGTTCTTGGAACTAATAGGTGAATGTGTGAACTGTGGTTAAAGCAAAGAGTTCAGAGAAACTCTTACAGCTACTTGATATTTAGTCTTTCTGAGGTTTGATAAGTAGGAACAGACAGAATCCACAGTACCAAACACTGAATAATCACTATTAGAAAATGAATATACTGCTTTTTATTCAGTGTTGCACATACTGCACACCACTAAATCCAAATAACCACGACTATATAGGTTGGTCAGTGATCTTAAAGTACTAACGATTTCTGTCATAGCATTTAGTGCTGATATACAATAACATATTGCTGTACTGCCCATCTGTCCTGATAGTGGTAGAATATCTTATCAAATATTGTAGAACCTGGTCTTGGTCTTATCTGATGTTATTTAGACTAAGACTGATATCAAGGTCAATGCTCTAGTCATGGCCAATATCCAGAATAAGACCAGGTGTGCGTGAACCAAGACCCCAAGGCCATGCATTTATGGTTTTGGTTCATGGATTGCAAAATCTGTCTGTACGTGTGTACGTGTGTAGGTGTACGTTCTAGGGCCGTTGTTTAGCTGTTTACAAAAAGAATTTCGGAGTCTTTGAAATACAGAGCTTCTAGAGCCCATACGAGACATGGTTTTTGTGGTGTGTGCTCATTTATGATTATCTTAAGCTCACCTGATAATATCTGGTGCTCACTTTTTAGTTCCTAGAGCTCACCTCATGAGGGTTCTTGAGCTCGCAGTCGAAGTAACATTATATCGCAGCTATGTTGCAGGACAGACCATCTGTGACAGTGTACTGCAGTTATGTGGCTGTCCGGGCTGACTGCTTGGATGACACTGTAATGCAGCTGTCATGCTACCAGGACTAGCGGTGGTCGCCTGCATGCATTAGCAGTGCTAAGACACAGCAGCGCTACATCGCAGCTACGTGGCTACCTGGGCCAGCCATTTGCTCAATGCTGCATTGCAGCTATCAAGCTGCCTCAGCTGGTGGTATTCAGGTGCTTGAAAAGGCTACACCTATACCCCTCTACCCCTAGTGTCTGATTGTAAACTATCCTTGAGCATGGGAAAGGCACTACATAAATAAAAGTGAGTATGATAATTATAAACAATTAAATTAAACAGTAAATTAACAATCACATTAAAAAATACGTTTAAATAATTAAGTGCTGTTAGATGATAGGAGTACAGTAGAGCTAACAGTGTCACTCAGCTTGGTCAGCTGCTTAAATAGAAATGTTTTCAGCATGGAGTTTAAAGTATGTAGTGTCTGGGCTCTTCTAATGCTCTCTGCTTCTAAATGTTTAGTCTTAAGCAGGACTAACTGACTAGTTTCTAATGATCTGAAAGTCCAGCTCAGTTCATATCACTACAGTAAATACACTGGTTCTACACCATACAGAGATTTAAAGATCATTATTATCAGAATTGATCAGTGTAGATTATAGTGATCAGTAAAGATCTTAATTCTGTAACACACTAGTATCCAATGTAAGGATTCAGGAATAGGGTTTCCCCTTTTTTCACTCCTAATAAGGAGCCGGGTAGCAGTGTTTTGAAACAAGTGAAGATGTGTGATTGTCTTTTTTAGCAGTCCAATTAGGAGACCATTACAGTGCTCAATCTTGCTATGAATTAAGTCATGGATGAGCCATTTCAGGGCTGGTTTAGTCAGAAAATCACTAATCTTGGTGATATTCTTGACTTAGAAAATGCTTTGACCTGACCAAAACTGGTCAAAGCAGTGCATTAGTACACCACAGTTATGCGCTAGTTCTTTAGATAGGCAGCTAGTGTGTGTCTCTCATTGCTGTTCCTGAATAAAATAATGTCTGTTTTATGTGACAGTAGTATTGAAACTGCTAGCTGTTTTGCTAGCTATACAAACAGATAGAAAGCTCTCACTCATCTTTTCAAATCAGTGCTTCACTATTTACTAGTATGATTGATGCTCATAGTAAAAAATTAGCTCTGTAAACTAGACATACATGCAGGCTCCGAGTGCACACTGTGCAGAGCACATCTCTCCCATTAAAAACAACAGAAAAGAGGTGCCTATGTCCTCAAAATGCATCCTGTGTGAACCCCTCCCAACGTGATCAATTAGGGGTGGGTGATAAGGCAAAATATGACATCACAAATAGAAACAGCATATTGGTATTAATGGGTATCTGCATATCAGCCTCTCTCAGCAGAACATCCTGTACCTGAGAGGAAAAAAAGAATCAGAAAAAATGAATCAGATCCAATCCTATAACACATCTAGACTAAAATAGCACTCACTCACACTGTGTGATGTGACCGTTGTTAGCAGTGTATTTCCTCCTGTGGGGTTAGCTGAGGGTTGAGTAGTTTCAGCGTCATGGCACACTTACAAATGAAGTACCTTAATTAAAAAAATAATTTTAAAGCTGAAATATTGGTATTCTGCCAACCACCATCATGATACTGGAAGATATCTTCATGACACACTATATGTATTACAATATTTTTTTTATAGGTTGAATAAACTAATAAGGAAAAGACCAATAGTGAACCAATAGTGCCACATTACATACAATATGATCAGAAATGATGAATATATTGGGGTTTTTTTTATATTGTCACATGGCCTGCTGCACTAAATCATATAAAAACATGCCTAATGTGCTCTTATTGTAATGAAACATACAATTGTACTGAAAACATTCACAATACATTAAATACACGGTGACACCGTTTAGGAAGATCACAATAAATACCACTGTATTGCCCATCTCTAAGATCAATGGTGACAGCCCCACATGCTTTTCAAACATTTCATACTATATAAGGCGGCTATCAACACAGTCACCGTGCATCGTTCTGAGCCGGGAGAAAATTCAGCTCCTGAATTACTGTAGCTGCTATATTCCCCCTGCAGAAAGCCGAATCCATATTTCCACTAGATTTGTTTTGTGTCTCCTCTACCCAACAAACCTCAGGACAAGTAATTAAGTCTGGTGCCACCACAGCAACAATGCGCTTTTCCTTTCCTGTGACACTCGGGTACAGAGCAGCTATCATCAGTCATACATACTCGAACCTCTGCTGACATTTAGCAAACAAAAAGAGCAGGACTGACCAGCATTCTCAATGTGTCCTGCTGTTTAGGGTGCTCTTTGTCACAGTCCTATTTGGATAAACCCCTGATTGCCTTGCTGGCAACATCGCTTGCTGTGTCTGTTTCCCCCCTCAGCCAGATTTATTATTCATTCATCTATCAAACGGTGGAGACATCACAATATTCCCAGCACAAAGTCGAGACTCTAAAATGATGCCCTGAACTTATGATGGGCTTTGATAGTGTGAAGAGATGGAACAGGGGATGTGAGACACAGGCATAACCAGACAAAGATTGAAAAAAAGGAGCGTCTGATGGAGACCATCAAAAATCAGATGCTAGATAACCTGTTTTACCTTTCGGGCGTGGGCATGTACGCACAGGTATGCAGGAGTTATTAAAGCTATCTTCCACACTTGCTCATGTTAGAGTTACTGTGAATAAGAATTGTATATAAATGTGCATAGACAGATACAGCTGTATACAAAATTTAGGGCACCTCATATGACACACTGTGTTGAAATTTAATACACAATTAATGTTTAATTGCTGAATTAACACACAAAATGTGGCCTGTGCAAAAGTTTTGGCTCATTTTATATCACTGCTGTGCCCTATCACCATTTTGGTCATTTTTCAGTTTTTGACATAATTAAAAATGCCTGTTGTCCCGTTATGTATAAAACTGTCTTACATTAAAAGTAAAGCATTGTTTTCCTTCTCATGTACAATTATTATTTTGGAGATACAAGGTTTTGTTCCAGCAAGATGTTAAACTCAATAAATAATCCCATATTGTACACATTTGCAGTAAATACCACATTGACATGTGTTCTCTTTGTAGAGGATGTGTTAATTCATTTTATTATCATCACAATGAAATTAGAGTTGGGGGTGAGGATGTCTAGCTTTTCTTACCATCTTCTTTTAGTTTGAACACCAAAGTTCAACTCAAGTGGTGATACAGAGTCACTGTAGCATGGAGTCGAATCAGTCTAGCATGAGAGGATGAAGAAATATCACTGCCCACACAGCGTATTCTCAATCATGTCAATCACGCTGAAGCTCCTGCTTCCAGTTAGATCACTTAAGAACAGGTAGTCAATTAAAGGAACAGAAAACACCGCCGCCCACTCATGACAAGTAACCACGTTCAACAAACAAAAGATGTGACATAAATAGAAGCAAAATATTTGTGGTGCTTTCCACCGCTGGAGATGCTCCTGGTGACTAAATGGATGAAGGTAAGCTGTTAATGCTCACACTGAGGAGGAAGGAGTGTGCTTTTCCCTGTTTCCTTTGATGGGGATGGAGACCACAACGTTCCGGTGCTATGCTGCCCCTTATTTGTTAGGTGTGTGAATTTGACAGATTGTGTCATTTTACAAATTCTCCGTTGTATATAAAATATAGATTAAAAAGATGTGTGTTCTGAACTTGACTGCCTAATTGTGAAGGGCAACGAGTTCCACAGTTCAGAAGAAGAGTAACAGAACAGAGTAACAGAGTAACAGAACAAGACTTCTTTTCTTCTTTTCTGTAAAGCCAGTATCTGCAGATCTAAGATCATAAAAAGATAAACAACTGACTGAGATATTTATAATGAATATAATCCCTGTAACTCTGTTTTCGCCTTAACTAGGACACTGCTGGCTCTCTGTGTGGAATGTCTTGACTCTGTGTTGAGCTGCTAGCGAGCAATGTGGGGTGGACAAGAAGCTGCACATAAAACCGACAATAATTTTTCTTTGCATACCTTCATGCAAATTCAGGCTAATATACTGTAAGATAAGGCTGTACTAGAACAACACCCAAATAGAGCTCCTGATGTTGTCACTACCTGTTACAATTTTAAAGGATAATACATTTCTGGTTTATACACATATACTTTTGGTATTGTGTTCAAAGCTTACGTGGATAAATGTAGGCTCAATGGACAAAAAAATAGTCACCTTGCGGTTTTAAGGTGGTAGAAAATTTAGATTCCTGCAGATGACGCTGCATGAGGATGATCAGGCTATAAATATCTGCAGGGTGTGAGTGACGGGATTCATAGATTGAGAAGAGGTGGTGCAGTGCAGTGAATGTCTTGTTTGATGTATGGAAAATGGGTCACAAAGCAGGTGTCCTGGAGGTGCATATGTTTTATGGCAGAATATCAAGATGGATGTGATTTAGATTGTAAGCGATGGGAAAAAATGAGTGATTGCATTTGGGCGTGCCAAAAGCCATAGTGTGAAGGAAGTAGCTGAATGTGCAGATGTATGGAAGTGTACGGTCATACAGGTCCACCAGCAATGGCAAAAATCCCAGTCTACAGGAAATTCTCCTCAGAACTGTGCCATGGAAGGCATCCACCAAATCTGGTCCAACTGCACAATTCTTTGATGCAAGAGTGGTTGAACACTGCTGTCGTCTACATCCAGAAAGTTGTCCAGTCCATGCTGTTATTCAAGGTCCATAGAAGGTATTACATGCTATTAGGTACATTTCAGTCACAGGTGAATAACGTTTTGTCTGGTAAGCGTTTTTTAATGTTTGTACACCAAACATTCTATCTACAGTAATAACTGCATGCTGAAGAAAGATCCGCATAGCTTTTCCAATTGTTCTGGACAGTTTATCAAGTCATGTGGAAGAATATTCATAACTGCATTGTTTTTCCCCAAAATTAACGCTGGCTATAGTCACTGAGGAAGCAATTTCTTTACAGAACTTAGCATTTCCATAAGCTCATTAGTGATCATGTTCCTGCTACGGATCACCAGAGTTGGGGCAAGTCATTATTATGCCACAACAGGGCTTTGCTGTTTAAATAAGAATATGTTAATTAATAACGCCTTTGTGTGGAAGCTCATTCAAATTCTAGCAGCATGTCAACGCTAAAATCTAGTTATATGCAGAATGGATATGGAAACAGAGAGGAAAATTACTCGCTGGCTTAGTAAGATGAATTAATTTTTTATTTTACTTATTTTTGTACATATCACCTTGTCTCATTAATGTTCTGCATAAAGTGCTTATCTTATCTGATGAGAAACATGCATGCGGAGGTATTTTGGTACTCCAGGCTGGTACGTGTCTCACCCTATCCGTGTGATAAATAACATGCTTGGTTGTACAGACTGTAGGAAGCAGCTCTTTTGAGTGGTCCCAGATTTAGTCTCTAGAACAAAAGAGAGAGTGTGTGGAGTTCCTGGAGTATTTTTTTCCCCCCATCAAGAGGAAATACATCCCTGCCTCAGCGATGCTGTTGTCATGGCACTGGCTCTGATCTTTGATTTGTCTGTGATTTCACAGACAGCAAATTTGGAGGGCTTCTCTCTCTCTCTCTCGTTCTCTTTCAATCTCTCTCTCCCTCTTGAGAGGCAGTGCTTTTTGCTCTACAAGCACAGGAAAAGCTTCGAATCCATTAAGATTTCATGAAGTACATTTCCTGCTCAAAATATCAAAGGCCTCATAGTAATCATAGCATTGATCATCAGATAGGCAGTGTGCATACGATCAAATCATACTCAGCTAATCTAGATAAAATGACAGTAAATTGGGGACATAATAGGCACATATTATAATATTCCTCTGGGGGAAATGGACAGTGTTTGCCTGGCAATGAATAGAGAAGGCCTGCATATATACTATACAAGGCCAAAACTGTGTGGACACCTGACCATCACTCCAATATGAGCTTTTTGGGTTGCTAATTCCAGGAAGGCTTTCCATAAGATTATGGAAGTGTGTATATGGGATCTCAGTCAAAAGAACACTTTTAAGATCAGGAACTGATGTTGAACAAGAAGGCCTGGCTCACAATTGAGATCCTGATTCAACACAAAGATGTTCGGGTTGAGGGGTTGAGGTCAGGTCTCTTGATGTGTGTAGTAGCATTAGCACTGCCTTTCAGTAGGACTAAAACCTTGAAAAACAGCCCCAGATTATTATCCCTCCTCCACCAAACTTTACTGTTGGCACTATGCATTCCTCCTAGTATGAGCCAAACCCAGATTCATCCATCAGACTGTCAGATAGTTAAGTGTGATTCATCACTCCAGAGAACATGTTTCCACTGCTCCAGAGTCCAGTAGTTGTGTGCTTAACTCCAGCTGACATTTGGCATTGTGCCTAGTGATCTGAGGCTTGTGTGCAGCTGCTCGAGCAAGGAAACCCATTTCACAAAGGTCCTGATGGACAGTTCTTGTGCTGATGTTGCTTTCAGAGGCAGTTTGGAACTGCAGTCAGTGATACAACAAACGATAGGTAAGTTTTATGTCCTACGCAGTTCGGCACTTAGTGGCCTTTGTGAGTTTACAGTCGACCAGAGCCAGTACTTCACAAAGTGGCCTGTAGCAAAGGTGACATCCTATGCCAGTCACCAAGCTCCTCAGTATAAGCCATTCTACTGCCAGTGTTTGTCTATTGAGATTGCATGGCCATATCCTTGATTTTGTACACCTAGTTAGCAGTGTGTGTGGCATAAACACCTGAATTCCATAATGAATTACTTTCGTCCATATAGTGTATGAAGATATGAAGAAGCCATGTGATGTACTGTACAGCCATTATCCAAAGCTGTGATGACGTGATGTCAACTTGCCTTTGTTTCACCAATGCAGGCACATGCATTCAGTTTCTGTAAGACTTTGTGTTATATAGTTATATAGATAGTGTGTTATATATTTATATAGTTTCTATGACTTTCACTAGAATTGCTAAATTGAACATGACTCCACATCTCTGCAAGAAGCATTGAAAGAATACATTAAACATTAAAATAAGCTCCCTGCTCACCACAGTGCTGGAAAAAACATTTTCTAGTATCAAAACCAAATACTCCTCAATTTATATCATATGCAAAAAATGTACAAGTGTATGCTTTCCTTATGAATGTGTCCACTAATCAGTTACAAATTACGAAACACATGTAGATACACAAGGATATTAGATTTTAAAAGCTACTAATCATTTTAATAAGTGCTTATTTGCTCAGAAAAACACTTAAATCATATTCTGCATATAGTAGTTATTATGTTTAATGTTTGCTTAGGGTTACATTTTAGCTACAGCTGGAATTCACTACAACTGTCAATTCACTGTCAATGAAGCAATTTAAACTTTTATTTTCTAGCCACATTCAGACAGCCTGTGTCTGGTTTTAGTGAGTTTATAATTTCCTTTATCATTTTTTATTAATTTTAGTCTTTTGTAACTCTTATTTTATATATTTTTTTATTCTTGTTGTTTATTATTTTATTTTATTAATCTAAAATGTATTGCTTTTTGCTTTTTATACTATTTATTTTTACTTTTTTTCTATTTTTAGTTATATATTTTTGGCTTCTTAATTAAATCTTATTCTCTTTTATCTTGTTCGATTTTATTGTCAAATTGTTTGTGTTGTCTTTTTTATTTTAGTTTAACCAGATTAAATTGTATTTTATTTTATTTTTCAATCGTTTTAAGATGTAAATGCTCAGCTACATTGAAAATGAGAGTCACCCTCAATGTACTTGTGTACATGGTTGGTTGATTGATTGATTGATTGATTGATTGATTGATTGATTGGTTGGTTGGTTGGTTGGTTGGATGGATGATTGATTGATTGATTGATTGATTGATTGGTTGGTTGGTTGCATGATTGATCGATTGCTTGATTGATAAACATGCTCATCTACAAATTGTGATGGCTGGGAGTGTCCAGGAGACATCTGGAAATGCACAGAAGAGGTCAAACATTTTTAATAGTTTAAAAGTTTAATGATATTTTGTTGTATTGAGATATTGACCAAACCAAGGCAAATGACAAATCTCACCTTAACAGATGAATATTTCAATCAAGAGCTCTCCGAAAATGTATGTTTGCAATGTCGGTGCACTGTACTTCACTGCAGGTCCATAAGAACAGCTTGTCTCTTCACATTTCATGCCCTAATGCAATTTCTCATTACACTTTCGACTCAAGGCCCTGAAACTTTGAGTGCAGCATGCAGCAAGGAAAATAACAATAAAAGAGCTCAGTGTTAGTGGATTGTAAAGAAATCTGATAACAGAGCCAACAACAGAGTGGCCAGTACTTCCTGTTCCACGGCCTGCAACAATTGATTTGTCTCTCAGGTTGCAATTTCAATTAGATACAGTACAGGGTCTCATAGCAGCCCACTCAGTATGCTGTGCATTTGCCTTGCATGTAACACCGAAACCATGATATGTTGACCCAGGCAGGAAATTATATCATTCTCTAAATTTAGAAATCCAAGAGCAGAACTAATGGCTAGATGACTTTCACCTGACCACACGCTTCTAAGGTGGCCTAGAGGTGAAGTAAAAGGTAAGAACTCTAGGTACACTTTTCTCCAGAGGCTCAAGCCTTTATTCATCTAAACAGAGACAGCCACCCGCTGACTCAATACCTGCTGTGACAGGTATGACTGCTATAGGGTCTCTAATCTTGACTCTATTTGTTGTCCTTCTACTACCACAAAACCATTACTTACACTCATGAAACATTATATGACCACTTCTCGTCATTGCGTCACTGACATGATGGATCACTGGAACACTCAACCCTTTTTCCAGGATAAGTATGCCTCATGAACTTAAAGGTGGCAAGGTACATGCTTGAGTGGTAATCCAGGCTTAATATGAATTGACCTGTCCATGCTCTGCTCACAAACGTGTTCTTTCATAGCTACTGTTGTGAAGATAGACAGGCTTTGCAGAACACTGGCCAAAATCCCATTTAACCTAATGAGAAACTGTAGTGATCTCTATTTAGAGTCGTAACATGACACTGAGTTTCCGGTCAAAAATGCCACGCAATCAGAATATACACTATAAACTATGTTATACTACCATGTGAAAGTCTTGACAGATATTATTAAGATTAACTTAATAATAATAATAATAATAATAATAAAACCACATCAACACTACTACTAATAATAATAATAGTAATAATATCTGATCTACATAACAAAAACAATGATATGTGGGCACTGCCAAAACGAATGAATGTAATCCCCAACAGAAGCTGAATTACATATATTACATCTTTTTTCACTGGATAGTTTAATCAAAAACGCATGACAGTGTGTTACATAGAGCCTATGAACTAACTCAAAGTGTATTAATTGATGTGACAAATCTTTAGATGAAGTAAAAATATTATGCCATATCACATCCCAATGTGGAATTACTTTGAGAGCTCTAAGCTCCCTGTTCCAAACAGAAACTGATCTTATGTTGGAATTTTTTGTTTTAATTAACAAGTCATAGAGATATGAACTAGTCCTCGAAATGAATCAAAGTCATTCAAATGATCAAGTAACAATTTTTATTTATAGAGCACATTTTATACCGTTGGCTGCTTTACAGACAGTCGACATCAGTAACTGAAGAAATTATAGGGTTTTTTTTTAGCTAAAGACATAAAACCATTTTATAAATACCATGATGATGTAATTTTAACTAATGGCTGAGTTCAAGAAATACGGTTTTAAGTGTTTCTAAAAAGTGAGCACTGAGCTCGACTTCATAGAAGCTGGGATTGAGGTCCATAACGTTAGAAGCGTAATAACTCAGAGAGTTCTCTCCATGTTTCCTGTATTTTCCTGTATAAGGCCAGTACCTCCAGATCCAAAATTGAAGCATAAACAGAGAGACATTCTGTGATGTAAGCAGGTGTTTGACTATTTAGAGCTATTTAGACCAGTAGCAGAACTTTAAAGTCTATTCTAATAGATGTAGGTAGCCAGTGCAACTCTTTTAGAACAGGAGTGATATGATCTCTCTTTTTCACGTTTTGTTAGGATCCATGCTGCAGCCTTCTGCACGAGTTGTAGGGGACGGATTGTTTTCTTAGGAACCCCAGTACAGAGAGTATTGCAGTAATCAATTCTGCTTGTGGGCAGCACAGTGGTGCAGTGGGTAGTGCTGTCGCCTCACAGCAAAAAGGGCCTGGGTTCAAGAAGGGCCGACCAGAGTCCTTTCTGTGTAAAGTTTGCATGTTCCCCCCTGTGTCTGCATGGGTTTGCTTAAAGTGCTCTGGTTAACTCCCACAGTCCAAAGACATGTGGTCAGGTGAACTGGAGATGCTAAATTGCCCCCCTCGGTGAGGGCTTATGTCTGTGTGTCTGCCTTGCAATGGATTGGCAGCCTGTCCAGGGTGTTTCCTGCCTTCTGCCCATCGAATGCTGGGATAGGCTCAAGCACCCCCACGACCCAAAAGGATAAAGTGATTTAGAAGACGAGTGAGTGAGTGGGAATTCTGCTTTCTCTGCATCACCCTGGGGCAATAGTGGCCAAACTTTAGTGATATTTCTCGAATGATGAAAGTTTTGTGACTGCGTTGAGGCAAACATTGATTCCAAACTTTTGATAGAGTATATATATCTTGGTAGCGTATATCCGATCTCATCTAAGATTGTGACCTTTCACAAACATACAAATAAGTATAATGTAAAAATAATGATGCACTCTGTGTTTATGCATTTTGACAGGACTTGAGTGACTACAATCTGTCCCAATCATGTGACCTTTCCAAAGCTTACAAAATAAATACACTGTAACCTTTGAAATGAGCAGTGTACTTTAAACATAGGCATCTTGGCCAAAACTGAGTTGAGCGCTGCAATTTATCTTAATGAGATTCTGTAAAACTTGTTCAACCTTGCATGAAACAAAACATTTGCAGGCGGGACAAGGAGTCAGTTCTCTGGTGGTATCAGAAAGACTGAATGAGACACCACTGGCATGTCAGATACCACATCTAATACTGCATTCTTCTTCTAAATGCGATTAGCATGCTTATACTTTTTGCATATGACATAATGAAAATGATCATCCCTCTTTTCTCTTTATTACTTACTTCATTTCCTAACCAGAACAATTTCTTTGTTATAAGCCATTTATCTAAGATCAGACCCAAATAGCACATGACATGTTAGGAGGACCTGAGGGTAGTGTAACAATAGCATGACAGCTTCGATAAACAACATTTACATGATATACAAAACTGTTGCCTCATGTGAACAAAATGTTCTCTCATAAATCAACAGTCATAGCAACTCTCCTGCTGTATTTTATTGCCTGGGAAAAAAAAAACCTTGCCTTAGCTTTATCAAGATATGACATGATGTGAGGGGAAATGGAATAGGTCTCTTTTTTTTGTCATGAAGAGCGTGAAGATAAAGGCTGGATGTGTTGGAATCAAATGGTTGAAGTAATCTGCCAGGAGTCAGGGGAACATTAGTCAACAAGGCTGCACAGTGACTTTAGCTGATACCTGTATCAGCCCTAGGCTTCTTGAAAGAGAGCATTAGCTTTGGGCTGGAAAAGGAGGGGAACGAAGCAGGACTATCAGTGTTATGGGAAAATGAACTTGTGAGTTGCTTCTGTTAAGACCCTGTCTAGCTTCACATGCCCAGATTTTGACTATTGTCAAGAGTCTGGCAGGCTTTGTCACTTAATGTGGCCAAGAACCAGCTGCTTGCACAGGACAGGCCCTTGGGACTGACAAGTAAACTAACCTACCACAGAGAAATTCTCGAAACAGGGTAAAACAAAGAATACACCAGCACAAAACAATGTGGTATGAGCCAGCAAAATAGGATTGCCACCAGGAACCTTTTGTTGCACACAAAAGTAATTAAGTATTGTCATATTCACGTTTCTTTTTAAGTTATAACTTTTTGGTGTGTTTTTATCCAATCAAAAAATTACTATCCAATTAATGGGTTTGATTGGTGTAGGTTATGCTTGATGTTGGGACAATAGATTTGGTGTGCTGTTGGTAATGAGTTTAGACAGCAGGCAGCACTGCAATGTGAAGATTAGGTTTTGTAGCTAAACTGACATCAGTCAGTGTGACCACACATCCGGTTTTAGGGCAGACAGTCCAGTTTTTCAAGTCCCAGTCCTCCATCCGGTGCAATACCTGGACGGACGCCTATTAGTCCTCTTTTCGGGATGAATTACTTAAAATGTTCACTCGCGTACAATATTATGTGTGCCAATGGCTCGCGTCCGTATCAAAAGACATGCCTTGCATTTCATCTGTGTACCAAGGTCATGTGACATTGTGACCCGCCTACCGGCTAACTGCAGGCCAGCCCTCTAAATGCTAGTCAATTAGTAAGCTCCCGTCTGACTCACGAATGTCATCCATTCCACCCAATTATGTGAGTAAAGCAATCATTTATGTGTTATATAGGTTAGGTTATGGTTTTAATTTTGTTCTAGTATCGATGTCCTCCTTTTTGGAGTCATGAAAGTGGCCACCCTAGTCTAGCCCTCTGTGCAACAATATGTCTTATAACAAATCCAGCATCATCAATAACATCTTTAACGTTTTAGAAAAGGGCATCAAGATGAGACTGGGCTAACCCCCACCCCATATCAACCAAGTGTCCAGCAATTTTACAGATGACCCTGTAGATAATAAGCGAGGGCTGCACATTCAGTAGCTACTAAATGAAGCCAAAGAAAACTTTTGTGAATAAGACATAATGCTGTGAACTTCAAAAACCTTTTCTTTCCTCAGTTCAGTGCTTATGTTATAAGAAGTGGAGCAGGACAGAAACTGATTTGAAGTGTTTTTAAGGTTCGAGCTGATGAAAACGCTGCTTTTGTTCAGCAAAGCTGTTTTTTTCACTGGGTATTGCTTAATTCAAAGGGGTTTTCAATGCTAGTTATCATGTGAGTTATTTTCTGATGGGCTGAACTAATGAACCCTTTTATACAGAATATACTGTGCTCTGAAATGGCCATTATTGGGATGAAAAGCATGTGTGCAAGAAGAAAAGGGAACTCCTTATTTGTTAAAAAACAATATTCATTCAAACAACACTCCCTCGCTTTCTTCTTGATCACTACTCTTCAGCAGACCTGCTTTTTCAGCTCTGTCAGTCTCTTTCAGCTTTTTCCCTCTCCTTGCCTGCCTTTAATAACACTGTTTTTATTATTACACAACACCAGTATGATCTATATTTAGTATAATATTATACAGCTAACACTGGTGTGATTTTTTAAATAAGTTAAATATATAAACATTTAATAGAAGTGTGAAAATAATTAGGTTTTTTAACAGGTGGCACACGGTGTTTCCTGCCTTCTGCCCATTGAACACTGACATAGGGTCCAGCACCTCTTGCGACACAGAAGGATTAATCAGTTTAGAAGATGAGTGAGTGAGTGTGAGTGAATGTGTGTGTGCACTGTGATGGACTTGCAGTCTGTCAAAGGTGGTTCCTGCCCAATGAGCAGTGGGATGGGCTCCAGCACCCCCCGTGACATAGAAGGATAAGCGGCTTAGAAGATGAATGAATGAACAAAGTTTCTTAGCATTCACAAAATAGTTGGTTCTTCAACTAGCTAACATACTGGCCTATCCCTTTTTTCTTTACCGCACATGAACTAACAAAGAAATGTAACACGTTAACTAGCTAACTAAGCATTTTCCTTAAAACTCGACAGACAGGTAGATATCTTCACTCTGTAACTACTTATTAATTCAGACATCATATTGCAGCACCGGCCTACAGAAAGACCCAGGGGATGCCATGATTCTGCTGTAAGAAAGTGCTCTTTCATAAAACAACACCAGAAAGGCACATATAGACACATACACTTTCATGGGGGAGATTACCACCAGCCACACACCGGACCTCCCTAACTAAACCCACTTCTCAACCCAGAATAGCAATTTAAATATTTAAATTTACACAAAAACTATCAACCTTCGGCATTAAACACTACATACAGTTACCTCTCCGGACGGTGTGCACCTCCCATAATCCTACTGGTGTGGCTGTCAGCATAGCCACACCACACAAGCTTCCTGAGGCCAGCACCAGCCAGCTGCAGGTCTCTATGATATTATGTATTTTGAATGAGGCCTAAATTTAATTTTAGCACGTGTTTAGCTAAAATCCTGTCACAACATTGTTGGTTGCTGCCTGACATTATTTCACTGAGTGAGTAGCAGCGTAGCCCCTCCCCAGGTCTGATATGATTAGCTACACTTTTCCCTAATGCCTAACAGCAGGATCACTGTCTCTTCTTGTTAGGTTGGAAGATCTCTAGCAGCACTGACGAGGCAGTCGTGGATTACATCAGCAGCAGCGCACCCCCACCATCCACCCCCTGTTCACACCCTGCTCACAGAATATTGCGAACTTAGAGATATGACACCACAGGTGAATAATGAAGAATACATGCAAAATGATTGATGATTTCAACTACAGTAATAATGTACATTCCTTTGAAGCATAACAATACTTAGGGGGGTTAAAACCACGCTAAAATTGACCTAGTGATGCCCACTTTTTGTATTTACACTTATTGTCTATTTATTAGGTGCCCTCACCATATATGTGCACTTTGTAGTTCTACAGTTGACTCCATCTGTGTCTCTGTATATTTTGGTAGGGTATTTTTTTACCCTGTTCTTTAATGGACAAGATTGAGCGTATAGACTGATAAATCAGTGTGATGATCACTTATTAATCTCAGTGTTACTGAGCTCTACTAAAGCTTGAGTAGACTGATAAATCAGTGTGGTGATCAGTTATTAATCTCAGTGTTACTGAGCTCTGCTAATGTCTGAGTAGACTGATAAATCAATGGGGTGATCAGTAATTAAGTTCAGTGTTACTGAGCTCTGCTAAAGCCTGAGTAGACTGATAAATCAGTGTGGTGATCAGTAATTAATCTCAGTGTTACTGAGCTCTGCTAAAGTCTGAGTAGACTGATAAATCAGTGGGGTGATCAGTAATTAATCTCAGTGTTACTGAGCTCTGCTAATGTCTGAGTAGACTGATAAATAAATGCGGTAATCAGTTATTAATCTCAGTGTTACTGAGCTCTGCTAATGTCTGAGTAGACTGATAAATCAGTGTGGTGATCAGTAATTAATCTCAGTGTTACTGAGCTCTACTAAAGTCTGAGTATACTGATAAATCAGTGTGGTGATCAGCTATTAATCTCAGTGTTACTGAGCTCTACTAAAGTCTGAGTATACTGATAAATCAATGTGATGATTAGTTATTACTCTCCAAATGCCATTAACTGGATCATATTGCTACCCACCTTATCTTCAGATTTGCAAGATTCTGTTTTTGGGATATGGTGAGTGAATAGGTCAATTCTCATGAAGCATAATAACAGAAGTATTACATAAAGAAAATTAAATAATTAATAAAATATAAACAAATGACAAAAGCACAGTTATGCCGTATCAATATGCATTCTAAAGGCATTTTGAATATGTTACTTTTAATGTATTATACTGGAATACATTACTGAATGCAGTAATGACAGTATATATATCCTCACAATATACTCAGTATTCATTATATATGATATATAATATTTTGCCCAACCCTGTATGTAGATAGGTGTAGCTATCTTGGCCAGTGTGTGTATAACAGACAGTCTAAGACTACATACATGCCATGATTTTTTCATTATGCAGGGTTTTTTTAGGCCTTTTAAGAAGAACTTTACAAGCTTGATGATGACGTCTGCAGGACAAATCAATACCGACAGGCCTAAATACAGTACATTAATCCTCAACGTCTTAAGTCCCAACCAATTTTCACACCAGCCAAACCTGAAACGTAAACCAGAAAACTTTTGTACGACATGTTGACTGAATTCTTTGTTGCCATAACTCAAACTGGAGGCAGTTTTGCTCTAATCTTAAGAGTTGATATGGAAATAAGTTTCTAACTTGGTGAATGCACAGTTTTTTTTCCTGTCTTCCCCTGATGAGAAGGAGACAGACTTCAGCTGAATATTTCCCAAGGGATCGCGGAGAAGCAAACCTCGAGTTGTGCGGCAGAGCGTATGGGTAGATCGCAACAGGAGATCGTGTACAATAGGCTTTGACGGGTTCTCAGATCAATCAGGGTCCATTCACCAGACTCCCACTGACTCCTCACAAAGATAGTGGCAGGCACATCTGCCTACTGAACAGAACACGATTTGGACTGAACCAGTGCCGTCTACAATCTCGTTTTTTTGCTGAAATACTTGACGTGTTCCTCCATTTCCAACAATAGGATTGCTGTGTTTGATTCTATCCCAATTCGCCAGCCTCCAATGGAGGAGGCATCACAGCTGAGTTCAACCTTGCGCTTATCTATGTCGACCTCATGCATTTTTCATGTAGATGCAGTCCTTTGAAAAACCCACTTCTGCAATCCGTATCACAGCTCTGTCCCACCTATCTCCTGATATATATGTTTCTCACAGCAGGAGAAACAGTGTTCTGCCTTGATAAAGAACACAAGATGAGCAGAAGAGCAGAAAAAGTGGATCAAATGAATTACCCCTACGTGAAAACAGCCAATCAAGAACGTCAGATTCAAAAGAATGAGTCAGAAATCAGCAGTATTCTTCTTTACAGAAAAAGATGTTGCCCCTGAAAGGATATTTTATAGCACGTGGTCACAGTTTTATGCAAGATCTGTAAACACTGTAGAGCTGTATGCGTTTTAATAACATGAACATGTTGTAATCAAGCATGAATCAAAAGAACTAGGCAGCCAGCAATGTAGACAACAGTGAAAATGGAGAGGATGAAGTGGAATCTTTGGGTTTCCTCATCAGCAACACACCAGAGCCAGATAAAATGGTCTGACAAGGGGAAAATGACTTGAAATGGTTTCATTTAGCAAATCTTTAAAATCCTTTTGAAGCATGATATTCCGAGTTTTACAGTCTCTTGCCCTTGATTCTAATTTAAAGGCCTCAAAATCTTGATGTACAAAAAGAGGACATATCTTTTCATTCTGAAACACGCTAACACAATGTGTAGAACATCAGAGGAGGGGCATCTAATCCACCGCATCTTTTGTTGGGGCTGATCATCAAAAGCCTCAATAGATACACATCAAAAAACACAATTAAGTGCTACAGTCCTTCTCTGACAGTTTGATTATCACCACAGACACAATCATGATCATCACTCAAGATTTTCTGGGATGAAAGGAGCAGCCTGATAGTGGAGAACAATGACTGCGCCACAACTTGCTCCATGAGCAATAGATGCTAAGTCTACTCTTCGCCATTGCGCTAAGACTGGTTCACTTGGAAAGATTTGTGAGGAATTATCTATGTGCAATTCAGAGTATGGTGCAGTCATGGAAAGTGCAGGTCTACTGGAAAGCTCTCAGCACAGGGACCATATGTAAACAGTTTGGGATTTCTTTTGTGATCAGAATGTGGTTGTGATTGTAGCAATCAGTTGCTGCTATGGTGAGTATGTTTACAGGTCCATAGTAATCTGATAACTGCAATAAATAAGGTTTTGGTAATCTGATCATTGGAAACCTGTGAATCTACATCGGCCAATAATCAGACTTTCCTTTCTGATTTGATTTGGCATGTACTGGACAAGTTTCTGGGCGTAGGCTACAGCAATGTTTAGACACTTTTCCAAGAAATAAACAGTTAGGACGCATTTGGTGGATGCCTTCCCTGGCACAGTTCTGAGGAGAATGTCCTGTAGACTACAATTTTAGCCACTGCTGGTAGACCCGTATGCCCATATGCTTCCATACACCTGCAAATTCAGCTACTTCTACACTATGGCCTTTGGCACGCCCAAATGCAGTCACTCCTTTCCAACGAGACATTCATAGTACTATACCACCTCTTCTCAATTTATGAATTCCACAGGTATTTATAGCCCTATCATCCTTGTGCAATGCCATCTTCAGGAGCCTGAAGTTACTACTACCTTAAACACACAAGGTGGCTCATTTTTTCGTCTGGTGAGTTTACCTACTTACCACTATTTCACCATTATCAGCGTTACCTATAAAAACCAAAATAACAACCCCTTTTAAATCTGATCACATACATTATATGCTCCTTACTAGTAGAAGAATTTGTGATTGAGTGTCATAAGCTTAGACTATTGCTTTCTTTCCTGTCTCAGCAGGCCTTAAACAAAACGGGCCAGTCGTCCAAATGAGTTAAAATGCAGTCCTGCAGTAAATTACGCAACCAGTGAGGATTGGGAGTTTGTCTTATTGGAAATGCTTTTTAGTGCTGCACTAGACTTAATTTGTATCCGGAAAAACAGCCCAATACACACTAAGCAAGTAGCTCTTGTCTTAATTTGTCTCTGGAAAAACGGCCTAATATATAGTAAGCAAGTGTCCTATAAGAACTCATTGTTAAAGCAGTAAACACTATACCTTGTTCTTTTGCCCATAGAATAAGACATCATTAATAAGGCATCTACAAACAGGGAAAGGGCAACTGGGGCAGCTAGTGAGCATGCTTGATGTCTCCAGTCTGAAGTACGTTAGTGCAGGGGGTCAAGCAGTATGCAGCAACAGCTCGGTAGAAGGCTGAGGGCACCCGCTGGCTGGGAGAACGAGGCTCAGGAGGATCATTTGGGAGCGCCTCATCATTCACACGGCACCACGCTTGTGGCTAATGGTCCCTCCTCCGGCCTGCTGCCTAGGCCCCGGCTTTAGGATAACTCTGTACGAAATTGGACACTGCTCAGAAGGGAGCAGCTAGTGGGGCACAACCATGAGTCCCTGCAGGCCTGATGGCCCACAACTACATGCGCCATGCATTTGCTTATATTTCCCAAGGGATCCTTTATATTTCCCAAGGGAATCTGTGCATGCTTCCTTAACCCAGTTTTAGTGGACCAATGCTGCATGCGTTAACCCATTTGAGAAATGGAAATGGGGCACATAATACCAGTGGCCAGTGTACCAACATCTAGTGCAATGTTGCAATTAAACTGAGTCATGTTTTTAATGAAGAGTTAGACAGAACTAAGAGATTAACCTATCCATGCTCTGCCCAAACGTGTCTTTTCATAGAAGCTGTTGAGAACAAGCTTTGCAGAATGCTGACCAAAATCCCATTCAGTCTAAAGGTTACTTAGACTTAACTTAATGGGAGTGAGTTCTTGCATCCTTGTGTCTCTCTTTACCTCAAACAAATAAAAGTGACCGCTAATGGTCTCTATTTGGCAGCTGGTATCACCAAGTCATGGTTTACAAAGCAGCACACCACCACTGGTCATATAGTGTTGCTGATTTACACCAATTCTGCAATGATGCACAGAATATTTATTTTTCGTTTAGTTATATTTAACTAAAACATTTACAAACAGAACTAAAATAATTAGAAATTAAAATTTCATCAACCCTAGAAGAAGCAAGTCAAGCTTTAGAGTAGCTTGTACCTTGTTCCAGCTCACTGGTGCACAGTAACTAAAGGTAGTTTTACCCCGCTCAGTAAAAACTTGGGGGACCTTGAGAAAATAAAATCATTTGTTTTCGTAAAAGTGTGTCCTTTACAGTGAGTCAACCAAGCAAAAACGAGGGTGGGGAAAACCTGACCTGTAGAGCCGATACAAGGCTGGGCTGTAGGACGGTCTGGTTCACATCTGTGATTTAAAACATTTTCTTGAATGTTTTTAAACAGGCTTGAATATAAAATTCAGTTTACTGGCATATGTGCCGTCTGCTGTTACATGTACCTTGATGTACCTTGCTGAGTAGTTTATTTTAATGCAGAATCATGATGTTATGTCAGTTTACTTATTGGCTGTAGTGTTCAAGGCAGTGTTCAAGGCAGCTCATGCTACTAATGTTTATATGTGCTGGCTGAGTAGGAGAAATAAAACCTGCTGGATTTTCCCATCTTTCCTCTCCGAAAAGAAGTGTAATAAGAGATTTTATTTTAATCTGCCCATTTACTATGAAGCACTTTATTTCTAACCCATAACACAAACCATGAAGATCCGCTTCACTGATAATGAGTGAATTTTAGCTAGATAAGTTGATTGTTGTAAAAATGCAATGTCAATACTGTGAAAGAAACGACAAGAGAATTGCCAAGACAAGAGTCTTCAACCATGCACCCCAGGCATCGACTCCTAGTGCTTTAAATGGTAGGAGTCTGGTTAATTAGCCTTTACCTGCTGTGATATGCTGTCAGTTGTTATAGCTACCAGGCACATAAATGCGTCAGCAGTCCTATGCTACATTTAACATTTCAATTTTTCCCCTAATTCTGGTTATGTAACATACAATGAAGAAGGCTAGATGGAAAGCTAGTGGTTATCAACCTCACTATAGCTCAGTGCCTTGCTAGCTGGTCCTGCCATCCTGTAACTAGGCCCTCTTCTTAAATTCAAATTCTGTTTAGGCCACTAATTTAGAGTATGTGTTGAGTCTTACCCTATGTTCACACTAGCAGGCGATAAAGCGACAAGAGATCAGTCATTTTCTATAGAAGCAGGCAGTTTGGTGTCACAATTTAGTGACACTGCATCAGAGCGACAAGCAACAAATCGAATTGAGATTTTTTTCAACTTTATGCAAATGAATTATGATGCAATGAAGTGTCATTGTAAACGATTAGCTCCATCAAATTCTTCGGACCAACCGTAAACACGTGAACACTTTGTGCCTACTGGCCTTTTGTTCATATTCTCAACAGTGTGGTGGTAAACATGGAAGAGAAGCTCCTAACCGGTGTTTCTTCTGGTCACATTGTATATGATGCATCTTTGCACATGTACATTTAAAGAAAAATGAAGTGTGGAAGAAAGTAGTGATAGAGTTAGGTCACTCAATAGCTAGTTGGGTTAGCTAGCATGCTAACCAGCCAATAAAGCTAGTCACGAAAGAAAGCAGTTAGGTTTCCATATAAATTCTGTACAAACATGTGCTTTCAAAACTCGCTAGCTTTCCTATGTCACAACTTTGTGTGACATAAGCAACTTGTCACCTGCTAGTGTAAACATAGGCTTAGTTGTCATGTAACCAAGCTAGCATGGTGGCTGGTAGTATGCCTACATTTGATTGCCTACATCAAAATAGACCGGACCAGTAATGTAGCATTTGTAACAGTAGTTCCAACTACAATGTAGTGGAACTGGGCAGATGAGGTTGAATAGGATTTTTGCCTTTTGTAAAGTTTGTCCAACCTAGCAACAGTAGCTACAAAAGAAGGACGGATTTGTGGGAAGAGCATGGATTGGTCAATTATATTTAGAGGGAGAAAGAGACAGAGACAGAGAGTGTGAAAGGCAATTTTTATCTGATGCCTCCTGTATCTGTCCGTACCCTTTCAGTAGCACAACCACATTCAGGCAGAAAGAGGGTCCAGTTTCAGACATGTACAATCACAGGATAATGCACTGTAACGCGAGCCGAGCGCGTCCAGCTCTCTCCTCGTCCATTTGCCTGGACGGAGAGCAGTCAGGCATGAGCTTCTCTAGACAATCGATCCATTTCATATCCCCTTCCCTTTAAATGCATTTCTAGCATCCACCTCCATGTCTCGGAACTGTGGGGCTTTCAGCTGCACGGTGTGTGAAAACAAAACAGTGACAAAATATTGGAATAAAAAAGAGAGAAAGCTAATGTAGCAAATGTCATGCAGTTGGTAGGTTATGTATTGTTCATAAAGCCATTTAGCTTTTTGATCAAGCGCAATACAGGCCAAATGAATTACGACGCAATGAAGCGCCATTGTAAACGATTGGCTCCATCAAATTCTTCGAATCAACTATAGACACAGGGGTCCAAGTTCCCCTGCTTCTGATGTCTGAACACTTTGTGTCTACTGGCCTTTGGTTCCTCTTCTCAACAGTGTGGTGGTAAACATGGAAGAGAAGCTCATAACCGTTGTTTCCTCTCGTAGCAAACGTGAACACTGATGCCATGCACTTAGTAGGCTATGTATTGTTCATAAAGCCATTTAGCTTTGTGATCAAGCACAAAACAGGCCAAAGAGGTAATGATAATAGTAGATGGCATCCATTGATCATTCATTTTTCACATGCCAAGAGTCTGAGGTAAAGCATGACAATGACCCTGCAACAATGTGCATGACTGCGTGAGTTAAATACCCACCTCCTCTCCTACAAATGCTCTGTACACTGTCTTAAAGCCCTGACATACAATGGTTTGTTTTGCTTGAACAATCTGAATAAGCTTTTAATGTAAACATGTAGGTATCTTAGAGATCATGAATAATTAAAACACGATAAATCTGCTAGCCTAAGGGGAATGCAGACCATGTGTGCCATTACACCAGCCTCATAAATTCTCTGCTGCATACTCAGTAATTCTAAATGTGGCTATCTCTAGCATTAGGAAAAGCACTGGAATTACATTCGCCCATCGGAGTTCGCATTAAAGAACACAAAAAGGTACAGCGAATGACTCACAGCAGTGAAAACACCCTGGTAATAACCCAGACGTTACTTTGCACATATGCTAACAGAGTTTGTAGAGAATGCATTTTATAGAATGCAGCTTTACGCCTTCACTGTCATGACACAAGTTTAGTAAGCAATTATTTCAGCTGAACTCGGAGCGCTGTGCTTTCGAGACAGCGCTATTTAAAGCCTTTGTTCTTGCAAACACGCCACCCAACCTCCACCGGAGCACTGTGAGCCTACGTGCTGTTGTGCTAAATTAATCAGTGCAGATTCAATCATCCAGTTCAAAAATCCGTAAAATATGATGATAAATCTGCATGTGGGAATTTGCCTGGTAAGTAATTCGTTTAGTATAGAAAGTCTGAGGAATTCGTGGCACTCCTCTGAGAAACTGTAAACAAATCGGATAAGGCCGCATTCTTATTTTCCACGTTCTGTTGCAATGGAAAATCTCGGCCACCTGCAAAGGTGCTATTACACAGTTCATTGGTCTATATGCCCAAGAGCAAGGCATTAAATCAGAGACAAGTCCACGCGGAATCAATATCTTCCAGTATTGCATCCTTACTTTCTCTTGCGGAGAATGCTTTGGCCAAGCACAATGTGTAATTAGTAGCTAAAGGCATCATGACAACATTTAATTTTCATGGCTATGCCCTTCAGAAACCAATATGATTTATCTCTGTAATCCCCACATTACTCATGACAGCTGTATGTTTTAAGCTTCCAGTGTACAGTGCCTTTCATAATTACTGTGACAGTCAAATGCATTATTCTGCTGCATGCTGAAACAGTGTGCACTGATGAAAAGACGGATATGAGAGAAAAAAAGACAGAATGTCACTTTTCATTTCTGTGTATGTCTGAAAATGCAGACTCGTTCGGAACTAGAAGTGAAAAATGATAGCGCTTTTTGTGTTTGGTCCAAGCCAGTTTATGTGAGCATTAATACCAGAACCATGTATGTAGAGTACATGAAAATAGCATCACTTTATGCTTGCAGATCTCTGGTATGCAATTCATCGAGCTTGCAAACCAAGGTTCTGCCTTTGAAGCTAGTAGAGGCCAACAAGGCTTAAAGCAGATGATGATACTAATTCAGTACAATACAGCACAGAAGTGTAATACAATTTAGTCAACAATGATGCTGTGGCTGAAAACTGATTACTGATCAAACAAAAATTGCCAGTATAAACTGTATATGCATAAACGGCATATATGCATGTCGTCGCTGTCCAAAGAAAAACATCTCAATTTTAGTCAATTTTTACTTTTATGCATCATTTGAACACAGCAGCTGCTGTTTACACTGTGAAAATTTCATGATGAACAGAAATAGCCCAAAATTCCTTGGAAAGAATTCAGGTTCCATTGACTTACAATAAAATTTAAGTAGGTTTTTGTCCTCTCTTGTTAAGTTGCCATTTTGTTTTTCTTTGGACAGCAAAGATATAAGAACAACTACTAACAATAATGACCTGGTAGAATACAAAAACTGTATCTACAGTACTTAAAGCAGTAAAGATGTCTTCTTAGAGAGACAGCAGAACATCAAGCTCCAATTTTGCTTCAGATCTGAAAATATCTACAAGTGATTATATTCATCTTTCCACTGTGAGAAGACAAATTAACACTATGGGTTTAAAAGGATGTGTAGCTGTAAAGAAGCCCTCACTGAGAAAGGAGACAAAGAAAATAGAACATTCTAAAATCAATAAAGAAGATGCTGGTGTTCTCAGGACAATGGCCTGGCCACCCCAGAGTCCAGACCTCAACATCACTGAATGTGAATCATTGGAAGTGGAAAATGTAGCCACCTTCTAAGTCTCTTAAATACTTAAATATTTCATCATTAAAAGAATAGTTGCACTGAGAAGGAAGTGTTGGATTGCAATGCTATTGGGAAGGAAGATAAAGATTACAAGGTACAATAAATGATGATACATTTAGACTGATATGGGCAATATTTATTGAGCTAAACATACAGAAGTCCTGTCTCTCAGTATGGTGTCGGGCCACTATGTTTGCTAATGCAACACACGTCTCGGCATGGAGTTGTAGAGGTTCCTAATGGTGTCCTGTGACAATCCATCTCATGCAGCTTGAATATTCTCACGCAGTTCCTGCAGATTTTGTGGTAGGGGTGGAGGTGGAGTGACACCAGACCTTCTAGACACATGACGAATAACAACAAACCGCTCATCTTGGTGCTGACCACAGTGAATCCACACACGGATTTGTTGGTCATCTTCACCAAAACAAAAGCGGAACTTGTCAGTGAAGATGACCCGCTGCCATTCTGAGTCACTCCATGACAGTCTGGCATGACACCATCGCAGTCTTTGGTGATGTTGACGTGGTGTTAAGGACAGTCGTCGTAACAGTCTGTGTCCATGTAGTCCTGCCTTGTGCAGCTGTCTGCCAATGGTGTTGGCACTAACAGGATGACGCATGAAGGCCATCATTGCTTGCTAAATGTAAGCAATTGTAGCTGTTGGGTCGCTCCGCGCATGTTGGACGATTCATCGGTTGTCCCTCTCTGTGGTTCGTATAGGTCTCCCAGATCCTTCATGTCACTGGTGTTTGCCTACTTTCATCCACTGCCGCCAACAGCGTGTTATGGCAGTATCCGCACAACCAGTATGGCCAGCAGTACATCGACAAGACCAACCCACTTCCAGGGCTCTACAATGCAACCATTCTCCATCTCTTCCAACTGCTCGGATTGCTTTTGAACTCTTCACTGAGAAATATATTTTACTTGCACAGCAGCATGAGTCACAATGGAAATCATGCGCAACAGGACGACCTTATATTTTCGGTCAGGTACAGTAATGAGGCTCGTCCTTGCTTACATCACAGTGGCAGAGCGTGAAACATGCAATCATTCGTATGTCTCATGATGTCAAACCTAAACACCAAGTTTCATTCCTGTTGGTTGATTCCTTCCGGGTGCAGCTATTTTTTTGATAGTGAGTGTAGTTTTTTCAAAGTCTTACTATGGATAATGTTAGCCAACAGTTCGAAGAAAAGTAATCCAAACTGTTTTGTTCACCTCAGACACCACTGACAAGCAGTAAAAAAACAACTCACTCGAGTTTGGTGTTCCAGAAGCTCTAAGGGAATAGCAATTTCTTTCATTTTTACGCGTTGGTGGACAGTCTGTAGGCTTTGCATGCAGGTCATAATCTTTGTCCTCCAGTGTGAATTGCTGAATGCGTAATCTCATATTTAAATCTCCATATTGTTGTTTTATAATATTTTATGTGGTTTGAATAGCCTGCAGCCATGTAGCATTAGATGGGACTTGGTAAACAGCTGCAGGTAAGGCTCCTTGCTTTCCTTGTCATATTACTTTTGCACTCTGGCACTGCATGATCGGCACAATGTTTTCATGCAAAGTTCTCAATTATCACATACTATAAAACAAACTCAGGCTGCTGTTTTGTCACTACCTGTGTCTCACTAGACATGCCCAGATATAAACACTTTTCCTGCGTGCATCCAAGCACTTGGCTGCCAAGATGCATTGTTGAAGCTGTTTTCAAAAATAACACCCATAATTGTGATGAAACTGTTAGGGGTTTCATAGTAAGCTGAGGTAAAATTTCTGGTGGTAAGTACAACTGTTCTAAACTTTATTAAAACTGTGGTCAATTAGCAACCCTTTGAAAAACCCAGTTTAATTAGTGTTCAGCATTAACCAAAGTTACCAACAGTTAACAAGCAGAACAAGAAGAAAGAAATTGCAGTGAAAGTGGCAACAATTGTGCTACCTTGTTGAAATGTCCTGACATAGCACGTGTACAAGTAGCTCCTACACAAAACTCTTTAATAGGATAAAACACCTTTTCATTTGCCAGCTTTTTGTTCTAATTTTCCTGTTCCACCTTAAACGCCTCAGGCACCAGAATGTAACAGCAGCACAATTTAAGGTGACAGGCAAATGGCAAGCCAACTTCAGCCTCAACTGCAGCTTGGATAGCTGATCATCTAAATGTCCATATCAGAAAATATAACCAGCATTAAAATAATGATTATGATAATATGACAGCCTAAAATAGGTAATAAGGGGGATGCAGCAATGCTAAGCTGAATATGTACTGAATTAACATTAAATGACAACTGTTTTATGTATATGTTACTATTATAATGTGTATGCAAACAAGTGCATAGTATACCAAAGTGCATAGCGCTGTTTATTATATCCCATTCATTCATCATCTAAACTGCTTGTCCACCCGGGTCGCAGGGGGCTAATTCTATTTGTGGTTTTCAGTATAAAACTAGGTTTAGTTTATGTATTAGTCCTTTCTGAACATTTTCAGCACATTTTAACAATACAGCATAATGCTGACCTCTGCAATACTTGCGGTCACCATAATCAGGGCATTTTCAAACGGTTTCATTTCTTGCTCATGCATACCTCACTGGAATGTTTTTGGTTGTAGTGTGACCACTTGAACCATTCCTAAATACTGTAATTAAAGAGTAGAGCAGCTTTGATGTATCCCTTTTAAGGCTGTTCTGACTGAAAAGTATATGAATGAAGCTCTCTGACTTTTGCACAGCACCGTATATATACCAGGGGTCTCAAAAAGAAGGAAACACCTATATGAAATGAAAACAGCTTAGCAGACAGTGATTCAGTTTAAGACACAGGTAGACACCTATGGGGGAAGAGGGAAACCTGTTTGTACATGTCACCAACATGGCAGCCATCTTGAATGCTGCCATCTTGGAAACAACTTCCGTGCAGGCAATGTACAAGATGGCACTGTCCCAAGCAGAACGTGGTAGATTATTTTGGAATAACATTTAGTATATAAGTAGTAGTAGAGATTGCACACCTATATAGTGTGCCTCTATATCTTTAGGCTCTAAACTTCCTGTACTAGCTGGAATATTATCCAATGGAACACTAAGCACGGTTGTAAGTCGCTCTGGATAAGAGCGTCTGCTAAATGCCGTAAATGTAAATGTAAATATATAACCTGGTAGGTACAACTAGCAAAAACAACTGCATCTCTTCAGTTGATTAAAGAGCTGATAGGCAAATGACTAAAACAACAACAAAACCACAAGACAACAGCATCTAATGTGCACTGAAACATCTTGCCTGCCTGTTTACAAGGAAAGGAAAGCAGACACAATGACTGCCGCTTTTCTAGACAATGACCCGAAATGCAGTGCCAGTCAAGAGGAAAGTAGAACTTCTTATGCTGACTAGGTGAAAGTTCCTAGTGAAATTAAATCAGGCATGCATTTCGCCCGGCTGAGAAGAAGACTGAAATCATAAACCTTTCAAAACAAACAGAACGCTAATGGCTACAGCAAAAGCCTGGGCTCAAACACCTCGAAGTAAATGATCTGTGAGGATGGTGGTGTTAATCTTGTTAGTCACAGTTATAACAATATCAGTAATAACATAACCCAATAATATTACTCTAATGATCAACAATGCAATGTAATTGGTTACTTTTTTGTTTTTTAACCAGTTCTGAATTTCTCCTCTCCTCTAATTTAGTCATTGTCAATTGTCAATTTCACCCTATAGCTACAACTCGGGGCAATTCTACCAAGCTTAAGGCTGGTGCATGCTTCCTCCAAGGCTCCACCAAAGCCGCCAAGTCCTGAAAACAGCATCTTTTTTGACCATTACTTTTGCAACGTCACTGGAGGCCTTTATGTACTTAGTGGATAATGCAAACTGAGAATTCTGATACTTAATTCTCTGGTGACACTTAACATAAAGCAATGCCTTAGTTAACATGAAGTAATTAACAATGGTTACAATGCTTAACTAACCTTAAGTAAATATATAACAACTACATGATTACATTAGTTAAGCATTGTTAATGTTTTACTCCATATTAAATAATGCATTACTTCATGTTAGTTAGTCAATACCTAATGTAAAGTGTTACCAATTCTCTTAAGTTAGCCAACAAACACCTGGCTAACACTGCAGCGAACAAAGAGAGGAGAGAGAGAGAATGGACTTCTGTGGCATCGCTGGAGATTTGCAATTTTCTGATCCTCGAGCCATTCTTAGACAGTTCCTCCACTCTGGAGCTCCATAACGTGTTACTTTTAGTTAGTGGTGTAGTGCTCCAGTCTTGAAAAGATTAATGAATGGTCACGGCCTCAGCCTCAAGGTGAAGTGGAGGTGGACTTGGACAAATACAATGCTGGACTTACGTTCTATCATTATTGAATATCAACAACTTTTAAGCAGAATAAAGAGTCCTTTTTCTAAATTAGGGTCTCAGAGTAACATCCCGCGGGTCTACTATGTGCCTGCTGTGATAGATACAGCAAAAGAAATGAATTGAGAAATAAATAGCATTATCAACCAAATCCACTGAGAATTAGTACAGAATTAACTTTTCTGCATTCCCAAAACTTTATCAAAAACAGCACCAATGCTATAATAATTAGAACCTCATGCAATTTTTTCTGTTAAATTAAGTTATTAAATAATTAAAGTATTTAAACAGGTTACCACTCAAAATTGGAAATTGGACTAAGATATTATAACACAATACTTATATATTATTAAATTATACGGTATATCTTACAAATTACAAATTGAACCGCGGATTGAAGAGGAACAATGCGGATTTCATCCCAGTCATGGAACAATGGACTATCTTTTCACCCTCGCTCAGATTGTTGAGGGTGCCAATTCAGTCTACATGGACTTTGTGGACTTGAAGAAAGCTTATGATCGTGTATCCTAAGATATTTTATGGAAGCTCCACCAGGAGTATGAAGTGGAAGGGCCACTACAGTGGGCCTTTCTGCCTCTGCATGCCTGGAGTGAGAGTCGTGTCCATATACCCAGCATTACGTCAAACTCATGTCGGTGCTGGACTTCGCCAAGAGTGTGCCCTGTCTCCACTACTATTTGTTATATTCATGGACAGAGTGCCAAGGCATAGCCGAGGTCAGAAGGGCATATTGTGTGGGGGCCGGAAGGTGGCATATCTGCTTTTTCCCGATGATGTAGTACTTTTGGCATCTTGGCTTTGAAGCCCCCAGCTCACACTGGACCGGTGTGCAGCTGAGTGTAAAACGGCTGGTATATGGATTAGCAATTCCAAGCCTGAGTCCATGCTCCCCGCAGTGTGAGGGGAGAGGACTTGCCCCAGGTGAAGGAGTTTAAGTATCTTGGGGTCTTGTTCACGAGTGATGAGGGAAGAGGGATCATGAGATTGACTGGAACAGGTGGCAGCTGTAATACAGTCACTGTACTGGACTACAGTGATGAAGGGGGTGGGGTCCAAAAGCAAAGCTCACTGTTTAGCAGTTGGTCTACATCCCCACCCTCACCTATGGCCATGAACCTGTGGTAATGACCGGAAGAATGAGACTGTGGATACAAGCGGCGGAATTGGGCTTTCTTCGCAGGGTGGCGGGTCACACTCTACTTAATAGGGTGAGGAGCTCAGTAATCCAGGAGGAGCTTAAAGTAGAGCCACTACCCCTCCACATTAAAAGCAGCCAGCTGAGGTGATTTGGACTTCTCACTGGGATGCCCCCTGGATGCCTCACACTGAAGGTTTACCAGGCACAGCCAACTGGCATGAGACACAGAGGTCGTCCCAGGACATGTTGGGGGGATTATATTTCCAAGATGGCCTGGGAATGGCTTTGGATTCCCCAAAATGAGCTGAAGGAACAGGGCCCTACAGAGCCATCTAGGCTTCTGTGATTTGACAACTGCAACTGTATTGGATTAACTGCTGGATTAAGCAGTATAAGAATAATGATCTTACAAATTATAGTATAAAATATTATGTAATTTGCGAATATATATTATAAATAATGAATCTGGTCTCAGCCACTTCTGGTCTCAGTCTTGCCTTGGATTCAGCTACTATAAAGTCTTTATTTTCCTGACTCAGACTCATCTCTAGTGGGCTTGAATACAACACTGTTTTAGTAAGTTGGTATAATTATTACAGTACTGAACTATTCAGACGAGATTAGTTTTACATGGGGATGTGTGATAATGTAATTTTGACTTTAGGACCGCTGTACTGTTTATGACTGAAATTTGGATATACATTTCAATTGGCGGCGCTGCTCAATTAATGTGTTAATTAAGTTTCATATAAAAAATGTTCACTGTCTCAAAAGTAGAAAATATATCCAGAGATTCATTTTAATCATAATTTAAAATGTCTTAGGTGAATGCAATATGTACTTCGCATTATCATAGCGTAGAGTGTCATTTTTAGCCCACAGTCAAGATTGCAGCATCAAATCCAACGTTTTTTTCTTTCATTTTATACTTTTAATGTTCTCGAGCATACAATTGGGATCTGATAACTCAACTGTAATTCCATGTTGGGACAGTATGTGAAATGCCAATAAATACAGAGCACAGTGAATCGGAAATTCTGTTAGGCCTGTATTAAACTGAACACAGTACAAAACTCCATATTTCTGGCTTTACCTTATGAACTTGAATTGTTTTTGTATATAGATGCTTGTTCTAAACCTGATGCCTGCATCACCTTCCAGGGACAGGAAGGACAGTTGGGACAGGAGCATGTTTGCCACTGTGTTGCATCAGTTTTCCTTTTAACAGCCCTTATCATTTGAGGACTGAGGACACAAGTTGATACAATTTTGAAAGTGGATTTTTTGTTGTTCTTCCGTTATACAGTCCTCAGTCACACGTTTCCAATGGGAGACAGTTCTGGACCACAGGCAAGCCAGTCCATAACCCGGACTCTCTGATTATGCAGCCATGCAATACATGCAGAATGTGGCTTGTTGTTGTCATATGAGCATGAGTGAAGTAAGCATGAGTGTCTCTGAAAAAGACAGCATATGTCGCTTCAAATTGTGTTCAGCATTAATAGTGCCTTCACAGATATGCAGGCTACCCACTAATACGCCTATACTCTGACTGACTGACAACAATCTGGATGGCGGTTTTCATCTTATGCCTGGATAACTCAACATCCATTATTTCCATAAACAATCTAAAAGGTTGACTTGTCAGACCATAATACATGGTTCCCAGATGAGCTTAAGTCCAGAAAAGTCGACAGTGCCTCTGGACACTGTTGACCTATGACTCCAGTACAGTCTTAACCTGCATTTGTGGATGGATGGTGCTTATTGCTAGAGTATTCCTGAGCTATGTGGTGATATACCATCAAAGAAGCATGCTGGTTTTTAATGCAGTGCTGTCAGAGGGGTCAAAGGTCATGGGCATTCATTTGAGATTTCTGGCCTTGTTCTTTATGAACACAGATTTCATCTACCTAAAGTCCTCGCAATCCCTGGCTGAGGAATACTGTTCTTAAACTGTTAATGTTCTGCTGATGCCTTTGTGTGGCGACGTGACGAGCCTCAAACCATCTTCATAAAAGACTTGGCTTTTCCTGAATGCTTATTTCATACTCAAGCATAATTACATCTGTTTAGGAGGTTTTCTGAACATTTCACAATGTTCCTAATCTTAAATTGCCCCTGTCCCAGCATTTTTGGAATGTGCTGCATCATCTTCAATTTCAGAATTAATGTACACTCATCATCAAAAGAATAGTTGCACCCAGAAGGCCGTGTAGGATTGCAATGCTATTGGTAAGGAAGATAAAGGTTACCAGGAACAATAAATGATAAATTTAGACTGATATGAGCAGTATTTATTGAGCTACACATACAGAAGTAGTGTCTCTCAGTACGGCGTGGGGGCGCCATGTTTGTCAATGCAACATGCCAGACGTCTCAGCATGGAGTTGTAGAGGTTCCTAATGGTGTCCTGTGATAATCCATCCCATGCTGCTTGAATATTCTCACACGGCTCCTGCAGATGCGGTAGGGGTGGAGGTTGAGTGACACTAGGCCTTCAGGACGTGTGACACGTGACAACAAACTGTTCGTTATGGCGCTGACCACGGTGCCTCCAAACACGGAACGTGAAACTTGAATGTGGAACATGAAACTTGAATCATTGGCAATGTTAAACCTACCCACCAAGTTTCATTCCTGTCAGTTGATTCCTTTTGGGTGCAACTATTTGTGGAACTTATCTTTTGATGATGTGTGTACATTTACAAAAACTGTTGATAAGTTGATGAGATGAAACATTAAATATCTTTGCACTATTTTCATTTAAATACAAAACAAAGTAGATTCATAAATCACTGCTTGCTCTTTTATTTGCATTTCAGATACTGTATTTTGGAATTGAGGCCATATGTATCAACTTGATCTAGTTTACAGACAATGCAAATAAAAGCTTCATCTAGTGCCTCCATATTAAAAACCATGAAAGCTGCTTTCCCTGGAGATATTTTTCCACCTTCATACATAAATACAGTCCTGTCCTTACAGTACTGAAGGATACTACAAAAAGAAATGGGGTTCTTTCAGAATTGTAGTTTTCTAGCCAATATATTTCATGCACACTAATAACAGTAATGAAGTTTGCTAATTCCTGCTTAGTGCTATTTCTTCAACCCGGCAGCCTCTACTTCCTGTAGCTATGGCCAATTCAGAGAGGATCTGATTCACGTTGCTTTTTTCAAAATCAATAAATATGGCAGATTCGGCCTTTCTCCACATTCTCTATGTAGAAATATTACTTGAATTAATGCATGAAGACAAAAACGTCTACATCAAGGGTGGCTTTTTTCAGAGGCAAGGAAAAGGTCCTTTCCATAGCTTAGGCTAGCACATCAAATGCATATAAATACATGGCCAACTTTCACTCAAATGTACAGCTAGAAGGTCATGCAGCTTTTAGCACTACGTGAAAGAAATTCTCGTGTTGAAAAAAAAAAATGACGTGAAAAGAAGTTGGATTTGAAACTGAGATATCAACAGGACTTACTATGGAATATACAGCTAGGAAACACACAGAGAAGCTCCTGAATGTTTCATCAGGCCAAACACCAGGTCCAATAACACTGTAGCATCAGTGTGAAGAAGACAACACAGAAAACACAGAGCTTTAGATGATGGCTTTTTTGTTGAACACAGTAGCAATGAACAACTACCAGTGTTGGCTAAAATGGCTGGGAAGCAGGCAGGCCGCCCGCACCCATACATCTCCTGTACATGGCAGACGCCAACACTGGCCAAACTACCCCACAGCCCAGCACACTGTGACACAACCAGCCCTGCTGCTCGCATAATGCCCATACAGTCACAACTATTTACAAGATTTAAGTCCCTCTTACTGTTAGTCCAGAGCTTACCATGAGCCCGCACACTCAAAAGCAGGATGCCCAAAGCAGGATGCTATAATATGATTTTGGAAATGTTCCATTTAGCCTACCCCTGTATATTTAATGCAGGGATTATAATTCAAAATTAATACAATGCGGTAATAAGTTTTTGCCACATGCAGTTATGTTGTTACCACTGAAACTAAGAACTATGAAGTAATAGAGTGTAATGATTACATAGTTGAATGTAAGTAGAATCTAATTACAAATACTACCCCAAAGCAATATATTCTTATATATATATATATATATATATATATATATATATATATATATATAGTCATTATGACGTCTGGCTGCCATGTTGCAGATGTCTCAGCTTGGAGATGTAGAGGTTACTTGAATATTCTCACACAGTTCCTACAGATTTTGGTAGGGATGGAGGTGGAGGTGGAGTGACACCAGGCCTTCTGGAAATGTGATGCGTGACAACAAACCATTTATCTTGGTGCTGACCATGGTGCTCCACACATGGATTCAGTGGTCGTCTCAACCAAGACAGAAGCGGGACTCGTCACTGAAGATGACCCGCTACCATTCTGATTCACTCCATGACAGTTTGTCGCAACACCATTGTAGTCTTTGGCAACATTGACGTGGTGTTAAGGGCAGTCGTCGTAACAGTCTGCGTGCATGTAGTCCTGTGTTGTGCAGCTGTCTGACAATGGTGCTGGCACTAACAGGATGACTCATGGAGGGCTTCACTGCTCTCTAAATGTCCACAATCGTGGCTGTTGGGTCTGTCAGGTACAGTGATAAGGCCTGTCACTGCTTACATCCTATGCGCAGCTAAGCGTAAAACTTGAATCATTCACATGTCACACAATGTCAAACCTACCCACCAAGTGTCATTCCTGTTGGTCAATTCTTTTGCACAATATTTTATATATTTACCACAAAAATATTTTTTCACTCTGTTACTTCCCAATCTCAATTCCTATGAAGGGCAGTGTAGAGAGGGCACTGTATTATTGTTATTGTGTCTGCTGCTGTGAGCTGCTGGCGTCTCTTGCTATGATGAGACTGAAATAATAAGATTATGCATTATGCATAAACACAGTGAGGCAGTTCATTACTTTCATTTTTTCCTTATTTTTTTTCCTTTTCTTCCTTTTTTATGTTTAAAAATAATAAGAAGTACAGCCTGTTAAGTTAAAGTCTGGTCATTTTATCAAGCGCACATAACTACATAAACAGACAGCGTTGGGTATATTATACTGGTCACTGTTAGTTCCATCCCTTAAGTGGTTTTCAAAAGCAGTCTGTTCCTTTTTATTTTATTTTTTTATTTTTTTATTTTCATCTGACTATACTACCTTGCCTCTGGTGAGGTGACAGACTGGCAAAGAGATCAGTGCGGAGACAGGTAATGTTTTTAGTGAGCCCATGCCTCCATCCCTTTTTGGATGTTGTTAGGCCATTACTAGTTTATACTGATGCACACTAATGCTCGGAAACAAAAGAGCCCTTCCACTGTCAAGATCTATTCAGTTAATGAACACTTCCGCCCGAGTGAGCTCCTTTAAGAGCCACTCTAAATAAGAGCACAGTGCACAGGCCCTTTCTCTAGCGCTGCCTGACTCGACAGATTGGGGAGTTTAGATTTCGTCCCCCTAGCCACCACATATAAGAACGCGTCACTGTGGATCAAGACACAGCGTCGTATAATATTCCATCTTCTCATCACAAATGAGGACTTTTGGGACCCTGACAACATGACTTGATGTGCTTAGTGGAACAGCACAGTCTTCATTTGGCGGGTTTTAGTGTAAATATAGTATACTTGGATAGAGATCTGTGCGGCATCTTTTGTCTTCAGAGAGATCTGAGAGAAGAAGCCACATGAGAAAGACAGAAGAGGCCTTGAAAACAGCCATCAAGCTAAACAAAGGGATGATTTGTGCAGACCTGGCCAATTTGCTGACCTTCCAAGGAAACGCAGGACTGGGTATGTTGGACAAAAAAGCTAGTCAACAGAATCAGATTCAAACATACATAAACTATAGACATTTAACAGAGGTAAAATTTAATCTCTGCTCTGAGCGCAGATGATAGGGTAAAAACATAATACTGCAATACTTAAAGATATCATCACTTCATGATGATTGAAATGCTCCAAAACCACTTAGAATAAAACCGGTTAGAATAAAACAGGTTTTTCTCTGGGTAGCAGTGATATGTAGTATTTCTAAGGGGTTGTTAATACATACATAATGTGCAATATGTTATGAGCTATGAGTATGGTGATTTATATTAAAGCTATTTATAGAAATGATTTGACTAAACAAATTAATGTTACACCCATTTTCCACTTATCCCAGATGTTGTCAGTCGGACTGGACATGTTTGGTGATCAAACTTCTGCCTAAGCTTAGCTGAAGCTACATGGCTAACATTAATAACTAACACTCAGAGTCAATAGTCACCTAAAGCTTGTTTCAACTGGCTCAAACTGAGGTCACACAGACTTATCACTGTGTGGTTTAGAAGAAATTACGAGTTACAGTGGGCTACAAGAATAAACAAAACTTCACCACCTGAGGACTGTCACTTTAGACAACTGGTGTTGTGCTGCATGAGAACATTCAAGCTGCATGGGATGGTTTATTGCAGGACACTGTGAGGAGCCTCTACAACTCCATGCTGAGACTTCTGGAATGTTGCATTAGTAAACATGGCAGCCTGACGCCATACTGAGAGACACTTCTTCTGTATGTGTAGCTCAATAAATATTGCCCAGATCAGTCTAAATTTATCATCATTTATTGTTCCTGGTAATCTTTATCTTCCTTCCCAATAGCACTGCAATCCGACACTTCCTTCTGAGTGCAGCTATTCTTTTGACAGTGAGTGTCTAAAGGCTAGATTCAGTTGGAAAATTAAAGATGAACAATTCCTAAAACACACACACAACAGGAAATGCAAGTTCAGAGTCTATATGTCTGGGTGATATGCATGCACAAAAAGAGTCTGAATTCTGAATAGAACTTGTTGACAGTCGCTGCCTGCTGCTTTTGGAAAGACAGTGAAGTTTTGTCCATTTTTATAGCTCACAGTAAGTGATAGCAGATCTTACTATTTCTCACTACTGGATGATTTGGGTGACTACTGACTACTGATTTTGTTAGCAACATAACCCTTGTATCTGCAGTTGGCCTGGAATTCTGGGCAGCTAAGGACTGAGATGGGACTGAGGACCAGGGGGAGGAAATGGGGTGGTGGTGGGGTGTGAAAACTCACAGGAAATGTGAAGCAGAGATTTTTTAGGGCATTAGATTGGAAGGAGGAGGAGGAGCTTCAGCCCTAAGCTTGTTTCATAACCTGGTTGTTGTAATCAGGCTCTCTTTAATAGATCTAATTTTTCAAATGATCTAGTTGTTTTAGAAGGACTGATGCTACCCATGATATATTCTGGAAAGCATATCGGAAAGATTGATCACAATAAAGAAGCCTATTGTCATACAGCCCACCCCTACTCATCAGACCGATTAAATTTCACCTTCGTCTCAATGATGCGCACAAGGAGAGGGTACTGCCTCGACGTCTATGATGGTAATCCATTTCAGCCACTCTGACTTCATGCAACATCATACAATAAGACAGAACCTGATGTATGATGTTACATGCAGACTACACAGTGGAATAACGCAGCACTGTTATTCATCAGTGGCAGAACAGAGAGAAAATAAAAAGCTTTCATAAGGCAGCAGATTGCTGCTGGCGCGCTTGCCATCGAACACACTTGACAATGTAAACAGATTTGTCGGCCAGCTTGGCTATCACCTCTCAACTAATGGGGTTGAAGAGAAATGGGCACACGGTACAGATATTGAGCAGGAGTGTTAATCTTGATTCAGCTGTCATTTCCCCAATGAGGTGTTAAATCAATACAGATATGGTGCCCCAGTCCTACACTCCACTTCTAAGGATCAAGTAGAAGAAGAAAGCCAAAGCATTAATGAGAAGCCATTTGCAATGTAAGCCATTTGCAGGAATTCAGAGTGAAGACAAATTCATCAGCGTCTTTATTCAATCAGCTCAGTCATGGGGAGTTTGACAGATGCAAGTCATGTCGCCCCACCCTGCAAATAACGGCGTGCCATCCTTTCTGCTAAATAGCGGGAGCATTTAGTAATTCTAGTCTGTCCCATGCAGAAACACAGAGCGGGGCCTGGCAAGGCCATATCTTTCACAAATTTACCACGGCAAGCTGACATTTATATGCAATAACAATAGCCACTTCTGCTATAAAACTGTCAAACTAGACCTGGAGCGTTTGTGCAAAGCAGAAAGTTCAGCAATTTCACTTGCAGCAGGCGTCGCATACTGTACTTAAGAGAACTTTTAGCAGCTTGTCCAATCCTCTCATCAAAGTCAACTCAGGTTTCAGCATTGCACATTCATGTCTCGCTGGCAAAAGAAATGTGCCCACTGCAGAAAATTCTCAACATCGCAAACTTAAAATGGAGTGTTGGATGAATTTGCTGGGTGGTAAATTTGCCTTGACCTTATTTAGAGGAAGGGAAAAAAAACCCGAAGACTTGTCAAAGCTCTGTGAAAATGGATTACATTTTCTTTACCCATTTGGATGTCTGTAGCACTTTACTACATATCTTATTTCATAAGCAGTCCATGGACCAATAAACAATGTTGACAAAACCATTACGATCACTTGTCACATTATAAAGGAATGGCATCTATCCACTGCGAGGGACTAGATAAAAAATTCATTGTAATTTATTATATGTATCGTTATGGAAAGCAATTAACCTGTATTTTATTACCACCCCCCCCCCCCCCTGCATTTATCTTTTTATAGATGTTTCTTTATGGGTCACTTTATTGCAGGATTTTGTCAGAACCACAGCAGGGTAGGTCTGGAAGTTTTAGTGCTACTGAAGGTGCTCACTGTCTTCTGTAACAGTCTGGAGTCACATGACCTAGTATGAACGTTCACCTCAAATGAGTGACTCATCCAGTCTAGCAGCAAAGAACAGGAAAAGTAGGACTTATTAGAGATATAATAGATTTTGCCTTTTGAAGTGCAGTGAATTACAACAAAGGGAGTGAAGAAGGACGCTTTAAGCAATTAGCACTTTCATTTGCTTCTTTGAATATAAATAACCTTGGGCAAAATGCATGCCATCATAAATGCAGTCAATTTGCTTAGACTTTATAATAATCATCGTTCACATTTATTAACCCTTACATTACAATGGATAAACATCAACTAATTACACATTGCAGTGCATATATTTTGATACATGTCTACTACTATTTTTATTTATAATTAAATGATGAACATACCTCAGTAAGAACTGCTATACTCTAGAATTAAAGGTGGTACATGCTGGATCACTAAAAAAGTCAAGGAGTTTAAGGAGAAGGTCATGTGTTTCATTGACTATAGCAAAGCATTCGAGTGTGTGGACCAAGAAAATGGGAATACCAGAGCATCTCCAAGTCTCTAAGCTTATCAATAAGCCAAGGCCAGGACAGAAAATGAACCAACAGACTGGCTCCAAAAGAGTTAGCCAAAGTTGCATTACCATACCTGCCCAACCTGTATGTAAAACAAGCAGAACTGGAGGAAGATGATAGAGCATTAAGGATTTGGTGGAAGAAACATCAATAACCTTCGATACACAGATGCCACAGCACTCATAGCAGATAGCATGGAAGACCTGAAGGCCCTTATAAAGAAGGCAAAAGAACAGAGTGAAAAGATGGGACTTCAGCTCAATATGAAGAAGACTAAAGTCATAATGACAGGGAAGAGTGCCAACTTTAACAATGATGGAGATGATGTGGAATGGACAGCTGTTGCCAACTAGGTTGAATTACGAGAAATATGACACACATTGTCACTCCGCAGAACAAGAATGAAGGAGCTTGATATGATATTCATATGTAATGATTTGTATCTACAAACAAAGATCAGAACTGTCCAGGCTGTGGTCTTCTCTGTGGCTCTTAATGGACATGAAAGCTGCACAATAAACCAGTGAGACAGGAAAAATACAGATGCCTTCTGACCTTTGGTGTTGGTAAGGACTTTTCAGAACCCTGGGCAGCAGAAAAACCAAATTAATGGATCCTGGACCAAATCAAGCCTCACGTCTCATCTGAAGCCCAGATAACCAAACTGAAGCTTTCTTACTTTGGACATATTATGAGAAGAACTGATAGGAATATACTACGATGTTTGGAAGAAGAAGGTAAAAGAGGAAGAGGACAACCAGCAACAAGATGGATGGATACAATATGAAACATTATGAACCAGTCATTCAAATTCCTGAAAACCAAACAAAAGACAGGACATTTGTAAGGAACACTACCTATAATGTCGCACTTAATAATAATAATAGAGTCAAATTCTAGAGTAAAAGAATAAAATATATTATACCATAAATGAGCTCAGTTAACATTGCTATCCATTTGGAATTTGAGGTAGTACTCCATAAACAACCTCAATATATTCACTGCTTTACACTGAAGTAAGTGATATTAGTCCATAAATGATCTCACTATACTCTGCTATACCCTAAAATAGGAGATATTACTACATAAACAACTTCAATAAATATTGCTCTACACTAGAATAAGATATATTGTTTCATAATCAATCTCAGTATGCACTGCTATACACTAGATGATATTACTCCATGAAGTACCTCACCAAACTAGGCTATACATTAAAAGAGATATTAGTCAATAAAAAGCCTCAGTACACATTGCTATGCAGTAAAATAGGAGACATTTGTCCAGAAATAATCTCAATACTCACTCCTGTACACTAGTATAAAATATATTAGACCATAAATCACCTCAATAAACACTGTTATACACTAAAATATTAGTCCATATAACTAATGAACACTACTTTACAGTACATTAGAACATATTACTAAAGACCAGACCACCATTAAGGAAGCATTCCAGTTGATAACATGAAGCAAATGATGGCTGAAAAAGGCAAAATGAAATATAAAAGCTATTTATTCCAAAGACTAGAATAGAAACTGTCTCCGGGGTAACAAGGGGTAACAAACTACACACAGGTGGGAACCCTAATAATGAGACAGGAGAGGGTGGAGCCAAGAACAGGACACTGTGAGATAACTTGAGAAGTCATCTGTAAACCACATTTCTGTGTCTTAAGTGGCATTCATATATTAATTAAGGATGAATAACTTTAAGCGCCTCATTAGTTTATAAAGGAGTAACAGCTGATAGATGCCTTACACATTATCATTACTATGAAGTGTTGCTTTCACAAGTTCCATCATATCATTCCTCTGTTTTGTAGCTGCAGTGATGTTTTTTACAGTTTTGTTATTCATGACTATGAAGGATACACTGCAAAACTACCCCCGAAAATTATCCAAAGACAATTGTCCATTCTGTTAGCATGCATGCCCGCATTACTGACAGGAAGGTTTTTGTGCAGGCCATGCATGAAGATTGTAATCAGTGCCTTATTATGACACTTTTGGAAGTTTCATTACCTTGGATTTCACACCATGAGTTATGAATCTACCTCTACTGGTTGTTGTTTTTTTGTGGTACAAGGAGTCTTTTCAACAGAAGGAAATGCAGTTGTGATAGGATTGTGAAAAGGAAGAAGAAGAAACACTTTCTTGGTTGTGGGGGAATTGACCACTACACTGAGGTGTAAAGGTGGGATGTAAGTCAGAACTAATCTCAGTCTAACAGGGCAATTTCACTGCCTGGCTCGACAAGTGTATTGAAGCAGTGCAAGGAACAGGATAAAGCTCTCCAATGAGTTGAATTCTGCCTTCAGGAACCATTCAGAAAACTTGTACATGTCCAGCAGGCTTAGCCTGAGATTGATGCTATGTTTCTGTACAAATCATGTTACATATGGAGCCAGTTTCAGAATTATTTTGCATAAATTTCATGTACTCAGCCTGGAGGGATCCATATTTGTCCTGGTAACAATTAAATGTTACAGACAGTAACAATCAAGTGTGTAGGAAAAGTAACTTAAACATGGGGGGTCATATTTGCTACTTCGTGAACCATTGCTTTATTATCTTTTGTGATAGAAATTAGCATATGTGCAGTACACACACACACACACACACACACATTAACACACAACGAAAACTATATAGAGCTGAGTACTGAGTAAAGATTCCACAGTTTGGAATGTCCTCTTCCAGGCTTCAATGGTTTTTAATAGGGCAACATGCATATAGGCAACCAAGAGCTCCAAAGAAATAATATCAAGTGTTGATAGAATCTAATGTATGACCAACAGTTTTCTGGAGCCATCGTAGTGCAAAGCATTAGTCCTTTATGCTGAGTCGAAAGATGAAGTGAAGAGAAGCTGTTTAAAAGTAAAAGAGAGGCTGAGCAGAGGACATCATGGCCTAAAAGAGCAGAGAGGTCAGAGGTACATTTGCTACTTTGAAACAAAGCCCACCCCATCCCTGAAAATACCCTGACAGCTAAATTTTTCTGGCCCAAATTTGGCCCACATTCCCCATTTTCATCTGGCCCCCTTGCCAGATGGGTTGACGGCACTTGGGTGGACTTCTCCCGCTAGCAAGGTATAGGCCACATATGAACCACATTAGGCTCACACGTCAGCTAAAAGTAGGCAACTCTGCTGTCTCTGTTCCAGAAGTGGACCAGGTCTGTTTTGGGACATGCATGTTGTAAATATGTGGGCCACCTTTGGTTCAGAGTAGAATGCCAGTGCTGATGGTATATCTTTGCCAGATGTGACCTACATCCACCTAATATCTGGGTATTAGCTAGCTATAAGCTGGTTCCACTGTAGCTAATGCTAGGCTTGGTTAATGATTGATTATGGTGTTGTCCTGCTTTGTGTGTAAAATCTGTTGTACATTTTACATCTATTTAACTCTATTATTTTAAAAGAATAAGAATAAACCAGTACCATTGTTGTGTCCTGTGATGGTTTTATTCATTTTTCTTTTGTATTTTTCGGTGACATTATGCTGGAATGTAAGGTTAACCTTAAACATCTTCTAGCATTATGAGACTGAGACAAGACGTAACATTAGACAGTAAGGCTGTATCCCAAACAACACACAGTGGAACTTTACATGCAGCACTACTGAAAGCACTTCTAAAGGTGCTGTACTAGCTTTAAATACTGTTTAGCGTGGCAGTATGAAGATTAGGACATGGCTAGAGACTAATGTTACCTGGCGTTTCAGATGTTTTTGACATTTTGAGCGTAATGTAGCATAATAACGTTAGGTAACCCAAACCCTCCTAGTACTATAATTAAAAGTTATACACAAGTTTTCATAGCTATAATTAACTGTTGTGCTCTCCTTACTGATCTCAAGTTCAAAGCTGGTGAAAGCTAACCTCACTATCAACCAGATAAAAAAAAGACGAAAGCTGAGATCAGTGAAGCTGGTCAGCATGGAGATGTTGACTGATTTGCTGGCAAAACACGTACGTTCAAAATAAATACATTTTTAAATAAAATGTACACTTATTTTCAGTTCTTTCTCTGTAGTGGTATCATTTTTGGGTGTAATAAATGCAATAGTTTCATAATCTGACCCAATAATGATAATGACAATAGTGACAATAATGACAATGCATTAATTTCACAAATCTTTCCAATCTAAAGAGTCAATACTGTGGCATCTCACCACTGACTACACTGACGTAAGAGTACTACTATCTAGCATAAAAAGAAAGAGTATGGCTAGAAGTGGCCTACCTTTTAACCTGGCTGCTTGAAAAACACTGGATGCCTGTTTTACTAAAACAGCGTTTGACCATGTACAATATTTCCCATGTCTTCTTATTCTATGGCAAATTGTCCTTAGTCTTTTAAACAAAATAGTTTGATGCAAAACCCAAACAATAAAGAAGTTTAAAAAGGCAAGGCATTCACTCACAGCATGTATGGGCCATATAAGGAAGCTGGCTGTTTTGAAAGAACTGCTCTTGTGTTGTCAGAAAATTCAAAGTATATAACCACCTACTTAATGTATAACAGTTTAGCCCAACCATGTATGTAAAATATACAAGTGTTGCAGACTGAATTGCATTTTGAATGAGCCCAATCCAGAGCAGCCAGTCAGAACAGAGCTCACTTACAGTCAAAAGTTTAGATGCACCCAACAAAATGGATGTTTTTGGTTATCTGGAAGACTCTACAAGCATGTAGAGCTTAACAGAGAGAAGAGATGTCTGAAAACATAAATAGCCAGATATACCACATATACTCTTGATGTATCACAATATTATATTTTGCTTTATCGCCACATCTAATATAGTTTAAAAGCTCTAGTTCCCCTTTCAAATTAGTGAATAATCATGATGGACAGACCAGTAGAATTGGTCCAAAACTGCTTAGAACTGCATTTTTTAAGAAAGCTGTTTTATCCTCCTGTAAAGTTCCATTTCAGAGGGTTTTTAAGGTGGACTGTATAATTCCATGAGGGCTATTTTATAGTTTGATGTCTTCACTTTTATTCTAAAGCATTAAGAGAAACGTAAGGAGAATCTTCTAAGGGTAAACTTTTGACTGGTACTGTATATCAGTCTTGAAGGCACATGTTTAAATCTAAGGGATAAAGAGCGACTGGAATATGGAATTGTGACTGTGTTCGGTATATAAAACGGAAAATAAAATGCAAGAGAAAGTTAGGATGTGGCCCACTAAATGGTAGAAAACTTCACTAAATCCTTTATGAACTAGATAGTTTGTAAGACACTGTGCCATAATACCTCATGTACACAAAGCCAGAAAAAATTCAGATTCATTAAAATCTTACAGCTTTGTTCACAGAGTGCTCAGAAGTTTGCATCTATACTCAAGAGATATTTCTGCCAAGCGGTGAAAACCTCTCGATCAGTCATAAGAAGAAAGAAAAGAGAAAACAAGAAGCCCTTCCAATCTGAATTCTGAAGGTGCAGCACCGCTTACATATTTCTGTAATATTCAACTAATATTTCTTTGTATATTGGTCCTCATAGGGACACAACCATTTTTTCACTGAATGAGTGCACCATTTGTACCTCTTGACAGTTCAACTGCATTGCACTACTAAATCCCCATTGCAATGGCCCTAATTTGATTATTGTTTCATTAAAGGCAGAAACAGCAGTGCTACGTGCTAGACAGAAATCTGTCATCATTTAGGCAGCTTAAGTCTGCATGTGATGTTTGTCAAGTACTCCCAATGTGCTACGCTCATGCTGTGTTCAAAAGAGCTACGACGCTTGGCTACGCTCGCGAAAGGAAAATGCTGCATTCTGAGCACAAGTGTGCTGTCAGAGAGAGTTTCTTAATCATTGCAGAACAAACAGGCCAGTCTTAATTCTGAAGCCTGCTTACTCTTATCTTTCTAGTGTTTGGAGATTCCAAGACATTTAGTCTTTGTGTGAAACAGTGGGAAACCTTTTTAGGGACAAGTTGCTAGAACACTCTTCTATTCTATTCTATTCTATTCTATTCTATTCTACACAGTCGAACCACATTATGTCCTACTTTTGATTCCGACAGTGCATAGCTCATGAAGGAAGTCACACTTTCGTGGCATTCTCTGGGCCCACTCATCCATGTGGAAGGTACTCACAACTGGTGTGGGTATGAATCCATCCTTGCAGATCACGTATACCCATACATGCTGATTGTTTACCCTGAGGCGGATGGAATCTTCCAGCAAGACAATGCGACATGTCACACGGCTAAAAATGTCTGAAACTGACTGGAGGAGAATGACCAAGACTTCCAAGTACTACCCTGGTCCCCTAAATACCCCAGAATTGAACCCAACCGAGCATCTGTGGGACCACCTCTATCGTCATGCTCACTCTATGGGTACTCCCCCCATGCAGCAGCTGTGGGATGCACTGCAGTCAGCATGACTCCAGATACCTGTGTCAATCTACCTGGCGCTTATTGTGCCACTCCCAGCCTGTCTAGCTGGTGTCTGTACTGCACATGGCCATTACTCTGGAGATCAGCTAGTGGTCATAATAATGTAATTTGACTGTGAATGATACAATAGAAATGGCTATGCAGTACAAGTTATTCATTAATAAAAACAATCTTTCTGAGGAGATTAGATACAAAACCGTCAAAGGAAAGCAAGACTTACAACCGTGACGTAATACACCACCAAAGCTGTCCCTATCAGAAACAGTACTTTAAAGCTTTTCATGAGAGATCATCAAGCTCCACTCCGCTTCAGATCTAAAAACAGCCGCAGGGGTTCCTGTCCATTCTTCCACTGTGAGAAGACAACTTAGCGGTATGAGTTTGAACGGATGTGTTGCTATCATGAAGCTCCTCAACGTGAAAATGAAATTAAACAAAGAAGCTGCTGGTGTTCTCAGAACCATAGGCTTATCACCCCACTTGAGTCCAGACCTCAACATTACTGAATGTGTTTGGAATTACTTGGATTGTGGAAACAGGAAATGCATCCAACTTTAAAGACTGTACTTCAGAGGTATGGGAAAACTATGCCTGCAGATTTGGAAATAAAATGTGATCTTTGATCCACAGTACTGTGAGTGATGCTTTTCACTAAGATCCTGTCACAAAGCAGCTTCACATCCACATCTGTCTCCAGAGTCCCAAGAGTGTCAGTCGCAGGAGAACCTCCACTAAGAAAGAAACCTTGAGAGGAAGAATAACCCTATGAAGAACACCAAACAGCAGAAGTATGAAAAGTTGTAAGCTATGATCAGTGAAATGAGATTAAATACAGGCATTTAGACAAGTTAGACACTGGAGATATCCATAAGATAAAATAGAAGAACTCTATAAAAGTTTGCCAGAGAAAGATAGTAAGCAATAGTCTATAGATAAGACAAAAAATGACTCTCTTCTGACCTCTGCATTTAATCCATCCATGAATTGAAATGCATAGACACACACACAGACTGGGGGACAGTGAGCACACTTGCCCGGAGCGGTGGGCAGCCCTATCAAGTTCTACCTAGGGTTAGGTCCCTTGTTCAAGGGCACTTCAGTTGTGTCCTCAAAGTTTAGGGAACTGAACCAGCAACCCTTAAGGCTTAAACCCGGACTTAAGGCTGGTTCACTAACCTCCAACCCAAGCCTGCCCAGTGTAACGCTGGTCCTCAAGAGTCAAAAATTTTTTCTTGCTCCATAATACATGAAGGTCATGGTACCTGAAATATGACACTCCTGCCCTGTCCATGTTATTACAACAATAAAGCTGATTTAAACTCTTAAAAATACTCCTAAAAAGAATAGTTCAGAATAGTTTTTTTTATTTGCTATTGAATCTTTACACAATGTGGAAGTTCTTTAAATATTAAAAAGCTTTTTTACACTCTTTACAAGTGAGATATATAGTGCACTTTTGCACATGCTATGCACATGCCCCCCCCCCCCCCCAACAAATTTGTGTAATTCACCAAATAAAGCATAATTGGAGCAATATGCAAGATGACATAAACACATGTACAAATTTTAGTTCCAAAATTAACTAAACTTATCAACAGAGTAAAAGTTTTAATGGTATGTTAAAGATCTCTACTGAAGTAAGCAGTACCCAGGACATTCTGTCTCATATTAACACATATTGTACCTGTAAAAGGCGATACTGAATCACTGTAGTGTCTAGTCTGCCTTTTTTACCACATGAGCAGATGAAGAAGAAGCATGAATGCTCACAGCAGAAACACACTTAAAAACAAAGAACACAAGTGACAAAAATAACTGCAAAACATGAGTTGCTCTTGCACCGCTGGAAACAGTTCATGGTGAGTATAGGGTTGTTTGATCCCAAACTCAGTGATTCTTCAGACTGGTAAGTAAACAGGGGGAGGAGAAAAGAGGGCATATACGGAGTATGAATGTGACAGATTATGTCATCTTGCATACTGCTCCTTTAAAATGTGTAGCAGTGTGTTCTCTGTAGAGGATGTAAAACTATATTCAAACCAACAAAGCACATAAAACATGCACATGCGTGAAAAGTCAAAGGGAACCACAAGTAGTTCTTCTATGGAATCTATAGAACCCTTTTAGGGGTCTTTGTTTTTAAGAGTGCCGTGGAACAGCTAGAAGGACCAGCAGTGGGCTGTTGATACGAGCGTACCAGTGATTTGAACTCTTGACTGACTCTGAATAGTTTCATGTGACTGAACTCAGCATGAGAATGTGAGCTCCTACGGCACCATCCACTCAGATAGATAAAAGACCTGATCAAAAAAAAGAAAAAGAAAAAGCCTATTTTCATTTCTATAAGCCTTGGGGGCAAAATGACACTCGAACTAAAGAATATAGGGATATAAAGAAACTATATAAGCCAAATGTTTGGCTTTAAATTGTTCAATTTAGTAAGAATCCATCGCTACGTTTGTGATGGATTTTAATGGGGAGGCACCATTTTTGCTCTTATACTGCTCCACTGCTGGGTTTAGCAGAACTCAGTGTCGATCTCTGCCTCCCTAAGGCAGGAAGGAATGAGCGGCTTTGCAACTTCAAAAAAATCTTCAAAGAATTCAGGGAGATCTTGGGGAGAGACTTTGCTGGACTCCATACATGAACAGGCTACACTGAAAGGGGTAAAAAGGAGGGTGGGGGCACGCAGATGTCAGCCTCTCTCTGAGCAAAATGAATAGAAACTTCTCTCTAAAATGGGGATGTGGCCTTGCAAAGAACTCACTTGAGGCAGAGTAGTGAGAGTGAGGAGTGAACCAAAACACTTTGCACTCCAATTCTCCGGTGATGTCACTCAGTCATCCGACAGCCACCTACCGTACCACCCATCTGAAATACAGGTATCACATTTAGGGTGGCAGAAAGGGCTGCAATAATACAACAGGTTTTTAATGGTTCTTCCCTCATAAGCAAGCTGAAAGGGGGATTCCAACCTGAAACTAGAGCTTAATATGTTATTTACCATGTTGTTTAGTACAGTGGCGTACAGTAATTCAGTAAGTGTAATGTGTTAGTGTACTGTAAGCAGTGTGTTGGTGTATCTGTACTGAAGTACTTCTATTCTGGGGGACTTTTTTTCTTTAACTTTACTATATTTCAAAGTCTAAGATTTATTCTATTCTATATAAGTCTAAGTCTTATTTTTACCCCACTACATTATGGCCAAATATGTCCTTCCTTTTGGCTTATGTGTGCATAAAAACCTAACATGTCCAAACAAAAGAAGCGCAAAGCAAGCCCACCAATCAGGGTACAGTTTTTCACCTGTTGGACAGAGCTTGGTTCTAGCTAATGGAATCTGTTCTCCTTCAGTGTTTTGTGCTTATGATCATTTGAATAGAATCAGCATCAGACTAATTAATGACCTTCTGTTAAAGACTGGTGGACAGAGAGACACTAGAGTCTCTTCACCTACAATGAGCTGATTACGAGTCTTGTTCCAGAAATGATAATAAGACATTAGAGCCATAATAAATCATGCTCCTGTTACTCTCCATACTTAAGTACATTTGAAGGTAAATACTTTAGTACTTTTACTTCAGTGGAGGTCTAAAGGGAGGAACTTCTACTTTCACTGGAGGAATATTTTACTTAGGGTATCTCTACTTTAACTCAGCTACATGCTTTGTGTACTTTGTCAACCACTGCTGTAGCATTCTGTAGCACATAATGCCCTTCTGCCGCATGACTTTACTTCACTTTCATGTTTCCATTCATCAGCTCTCTCTCACTACATTACCCAGCACGCATTATGCAAGTATGTGCATTATTTAACCACTGGGAATCCCTGTGGTGTCAACCATTCCTCACTAGCTAAGCCGCTGATCCACAAGCTAATAAACACATCCAGCCAACACCCACCGAGCACTATATTAGGCAGACCTACCTTGTATCTACACTTATTGTCCAGTTTATCAGCTCCACTTACCATATTGGTGCACTTCGTAGTTCTGTAATTACAGACCATCTGTTTCTCTGCATACTTTGTTAATGCCCTTTTATCCTGTTCCTAAATAGTCAAGATCCCACAGGACCACCACAGAGCAGGTATTATTTAAGTGTGTAAACACTGTGTCCACTCTATTAGATGCTCCTACCTTGTTGCTCCACCTAGCAGATGTAAAGTCAGAGACGATAGCTCATCTGCTGCTGCAGAGTTTGTGTTGGTCATCCTCTAGTCCTTCATCAGTGGTCACAGGACGCTGCCCACAGGATGCAGTTGGCTGGATAGGTTTGGTTGGTGGACTATTCTCAGGCCAGCAGTGACACTCAAGCAGCATTGCTGTGTCTGATCCACTCACACACACTAATACAATACCACCACATCAGTGTCTCTGTAGTGCTGAGCATGATCCACCAACCACATAATACCTGCTCTGTGGTGGTCCTGTGGGGGTCCTGACCACTGAGAAACATAGTAAAGGTGCGATAATAAAGTATGCAGAGAAACAGATGGACTACAGTCTGTAATTGCTGAACTACGAAGTGCTCCTATATGGTAAGGGGAGCTGAGATATAGTGTAGATACAAGAAGGTGTTCCTAATAAAGTGTACTACACTTATATGGCTGCGATAAGATATTTGGTGCCCAGTGCCGGAAAGTGGGGTACAGCATACATTAAGGATAATATGTGCTGATAAATGTGTAGACATACAGCAGAGCCACACTTACAGCAAATCACCAAAGGCCTACCTATTTAGGCAATCTGCTCATTTATCTTCCCACAACATACAGACCATCCCTAAAATGCAGCCAGTACAAGGTGATGAAGTGTAGAACTGAATACTGTAGAAGCATGTATTAAAAGTAGTGGGTTTAGTGGAGCTTGAAGATTGGTTGGGATGAATTGCCCCACTAAATAGCCCCTGATACAGTAACGTTGGCTTTCTGGGTTCTTACTGGATTCACTGGCTAACAAAAGGAAAGATTCTAACAGATCACAGCAAACAAATTCACCCCAAAGAAGTTATAGATCATTTAAATGTTCCTCCCATCTTCAAGATGCATCATCAGAAAAAGAGTTTTCCAGCCATGAAACCAGAAAATCTCACTCTAGAGACAAATGCAGCACTACTATAAGCTACTGTTAGACGTATACGACAGATATAGCGTTGGTTGCATTTTGTCCTTTGGCCAAAGTGGTTGCTCTGGACTCAGAATGACCACTAACATGTAACACAATATAACATAACATGTCTGCTGAATGAGAGTAGTGTGTTGTAGCTTATGGCAATGAAAGTCTAATTTACAAAAAAAAATCATTTACTATATCACAGGGCAACAGGCCTCGCTGTTTCATCGAGTGCAAAGACAGTTTTGGCTATCCTGATCAATTAACATTCAAAACCATGTCAGTTTGCATGCTGGCATTTGTATGAAACAGTTCAGTGCTTCAGAAAGCAGTTCTGATCAATTGTAATTTTCATAGTACACACATTTAAACAACTGTTATTCGTCTGAACAAATTCAGTGATCCATTTTAAATGTCAGTGAAATATGCGTTTCGGATTCAACCAAATCTGCAACACATGAAGTCACACATTATAATACATCAAATGAATATGTATGACGAGTCAAAATTGATTGTGAGTGAATACATATTTCAACACTTGAGCATTTTGCTTGCTTTCAGAGTCATACATGGAATTTTATACACTGCTTGGGAGGAATAAAATATAGCAAGTCCCTAGCTACTAGAGAAAAAAGTGCTTCAATCAGGGCTCTGTTTGAGGATGGATGGTGCAAAGCATAAAATATGACAAAAGTATCCCCCCTTGTAAAACTGCCATCGACCCTTTCTATCCCCGCTGCATTAACCCTTTTCACAGTAGCCATAAAATGTCATTTCCTATTGTTTTAGAGGAGGTCACTCAGGTGAACAGTGCTTTCAGTAACCAGTAACACTGATGGAATATATTTCTGTGAAAGTGCAGCGTAGGACTTACAAAACTGGAAGTGAACCGGACATTTGTCTTTGTAGGGGAGAGTGGGGCATCTTGTCACATGGGTAAGTTCACACTGTTAATACGGTATCACTTTACTTGAAGGGTGTCTACATAACACAGTCATAACCTCATACATAAACACTCCATAATATATTTATGAATGTTTAAATCAACAGTCATAAAGTATACGTTTTACATTATCTAGGTCAAATCTAGGTCATTTTTATTTTGCCTCTGTCTGTGAAAGGCAAGACACCTTGAGATAACATGAAAACTTGAACTTCATGAATGTGAACAAAATAATAATTTTATAAATTTAATAAATAATTTTAATAAATTAAGATCATCATTCAAAATTTAATGAGTTACTCAATTCACTTGTTTTTGGCAACCACAAATCCTTAATTTGACATTTTTATTTTGACTTTTCGAATAAACATTTTTTGTATGACTCTCCTTCTAATGTGCACCATTGGTCAAGAATGACTCATATTCATTTCCTATGTTATTTCATACATGGTGTGAGTATTTCTTTGCTATATTTTTTAAATAGATTATATAATATATATCATAATTTTAGAATTCTAATTTATGATTCTCTAGTTGTAAACTGTTTTAACACTACTCTTAAACACTCCAGGACTGCACTACAGCATTTAATGATGAATCAAGTTCAATGATTAATAAAGCTTTTTTCTGAAGTGGCATTTAATTTTGAATTTGAAGTAAATATATAAACAGCCCAAAAATGAATTAACTGCTTATATTTGTTACAGTTCAGTGTGATGCCTTACCCCACATGGTGTGACAACATACCCGCTGATGGAGCAACTTAAGTGCTCGCTCCATATTAAAAGCCTCTAAGTCTGCACTGACAATTTACAAAAATGTATAAAAATGTAATTAATTAATAATTAATACAATATAATTAATACAAACGACATGCTTGAAACTTCTTTATTTCGTATGCAATTTGTAACAGTATGATCTGCTGAACCCACAATATATAAAAACATGTGAAAATTGTGACAAGATACCCCGGTCTCCCTTAAGATGAGCAAGCAAGGGTTTTTGTTGCATTCAACATTTTGTTATTATGCAGCAAATGTACATATTTTCCACATAAAAACAGCTGAAGCTCTGTTTTGTTTAATCTCCTTAGCACAGCTGTCAGAGGTCTGAATTGTTTTCACAGCAGGGATCCAGTAGCAGGGGTGCCAGACAAAACTCATGTTTTCTCAGAGATGGTAAAAATCTGTAGAATTACAGTCATTAGGTTTTCTAGAAATGCCACATTTCACTGTAATAAAACAGTTTAGCTAGTTATTCTGACGTTGGACTTTACCATAACAGTATCACTAACAGTCAATGCCTGTGAAATAAAGGTGATCATTTGTTTTCGTAAATTTGCATTCTACTTCTATTCTGTTCTTATTCTTATATATTAACAACAGTAATGTTAACATACTGTAGGTTTCCATGCATTTAACCTAAATGGATCAAATGGATACAGGCGATTAAATCTTTCAGGACTTTCACTGTGAAAAATCCTGTTTTAACATTGTAGTTAATCTGCTGAGAGAGCTGGGAAGGGAAATATTTTAGATGTTTATAGTAATTAAAATGATCCAAATTGATTTCCATTCCCCCACAGCAGAATAGCTGTTAGGAGGCTTGCAGAAAAAGGTTAATGCTGTTATATAACGTAAAACATCTATTATTGATATTTTTTTATATCCATCCATATTTGAGATTGTGCCAAGACCAGTTAATAATACAAAAATACAAAACAATACAAAATCATATTGTCACAAGCTGTTTAAATGAACAGTTTGCTGCAGGCAATAATTTAAAATACCAAAAGTCAGGTTATTACTGTGTAGGCAGTCAAATTACAGTATCTTTTTGATGTTATTGGGATACATTATGTCACATGACGCTTTTCTGAACAGTACTTAAAGAACACTGATCGGCTACCACGTTTTATTAGGAAGTGAGCATAAATAGGCCTGTTTGACTGAGTTCACTGTAGTGCAGTTTGTAAAATAAATCACTGTAGTTGTAGTAATAATTTCTATTATGCATTTTTATATATGAGACTACAGCTTCTGTTTTTTTTCTCTTTCAATTTATGAAAAATTAAATATCATAATGCATATTATGTATCATGTCAATGTTTTGAAATTTTTGCCATATCGCCCACCCTTACACAACTCTATTGATTTTCTTTTTTTTCCTCTCTTTTTCTCTGTATTGATTTTTTTACAGTTCCTCTGACTCAACACGTTGTCCTTGGCTGGTACTGACTGATGTTGGCTCCTGGATCCTACGCTTTGTGTAAAATGGAATGGAATGAATATTTACATTACAAAATGTACCTCATTGTTTTTCTAAACTGAATAGCTAGTCATGGACACTTCAAATAAAAGAAAGCATGTCCTATAGTTTAATGCTTTCCACTTATCTTCCACCATCATTAAATGCAACGCTCAGAATCGACAATGTAATTCTTGTTCTTGGATGTGAAGTGCATCACTCAGAGGCAGGAAGGTAAACAGGTCTGCTGAGGTGTAAGTGCCAGTGGCTTGTTATTCCGACCCACTTGACTAACTGAAGCCCACCAAAGCTTTTTATTACTCGCAGGTGAATATACAAACAAGCAGAGTGAGAGGTAGAACAACCACTCTTCATCTCCGGCAAGACCCTGAAAGGTTTCAAGGCCAAAGGAAGTAGCATGGCTGCAGTTTGCACTTGCCCACTCAGGGTGTAAAATGTGCACTCGACGGTGAAAGCTTCCTCTTGTCCCGATTGACCAGGGGGTTAACAGCAGTGGAGGTAGGCTATGCAATGATGTCTCTCCCAAACAAACTGCAGTAGTCAACTACACTTACAAACTGCCCACGTGGCAGAAAAGAGGAAAAACAGAGAAATTCTGCATCTGCACCAGCATTGATTCTGTGTTGACTTTTACAAAGCTGTAATCGATAAATCTGAAGCAGGTGTATGAAACTACACCTTGCAAAGGTCCAGTTTCAACCGACTTCTTGCTTATAAAGGCCCTGATAAACTGGCTAACACAGGTACTGTAAAGCCTTATCTTTAAATGGTTAACCATTAATAACCATTAATAATGAGTCCAGCAAACTAATAAGACACAGCATGTCATTGTCACTTACTAGCCATACAGTCACTTAGTACTCAGATCAGAAAAATAAATAATCTACAAAAATAAGTGAAACTTGAAAAGTGCATTCCCTGAAGGAAATGTGGAATGATTGTGCAGCTTAAATAGTTCCCACTTTCTAATATGCTTTTGCTAGGCTGTGGTTGCTATTGGAGGAATGACAGACACATAAAGGAGTGCAGGTCACTATGTCTGTGGATTAGAGTTTGGGGACCTGCCCAGTGAGTACATGCAATTTGATGGCTGTAGGTTAAAGGAAACAATAGAGTTTTGGTAGGGCCAAAAATGAATGGGACTCTATGGGAGAAACAAGGGTTGGAAAATGAGACAAACAGACGAGTGCGGGTCAGACCAACATTGAATTTCTGCTCAGGGGTCTGCCCTGTGTGTATGATAAATGGTGTCTGCCAGTTGAGCAGTAGTACAGTATGTAGGAGTGTACTTTTCCACCCCATTCATTCCTAATGGCGAAAAAAAGATTTTCAGAGTTTTTCCAAAACTCACTCGTAAGTGGGATCAAAAAGTTGTGTACAAGCACAGCAGTCCTGATCAGACGGAACATTTCAGAGATGGAACAGTGTCGATATCTCAAAAACTGCGGGACTTGTTATTGGACAAAAAATCTCTCATCCGAGAAGAAGAAGAGGATGAAGAATATTAATTTGGATAACAATATATGAGCATTGCGAAGCAACCATAATTGCTTATCACCCAAAACTATTTATGATATGATTTCTACCCCTATATCTAGGGGTGACCCGCTGCCATTCTGAGTCACTCCATAACAGTCTGGTACAACACCACTGCAGTCTTTGGACACGTTGACATGGTGTTAAGGGCAGATGCCGTAACGTTCTACATGCATGTAGTCCTGTGTCGTGTAGCCGTCTGCCAATGGATGTTGCCAATGGATGCTGCCAATGGATGCCAACAGGATGTTGCACGAAGGGCATCACTGCTCGCGGAATGTCCGCAATCGTGGCTGTTGGGTCAGAAAGGTACAGCGATAAGGCGCATCCTTGCTTACATCACATGCAGAGCTGAATGTAAAACTTCGTTCTAATGACACATGCGCATCGAATTGGATAAGCTGCAAAACAAGGCTGCTACAGAAGCCACGCTGATTTATGTTTATGTATATCACTAAAAGTCAAACACATGCATTAAAGGTGCCATAAAGGTGACATAGATCAGAGAATTTAGTACACATAACTGGCAACCTGTGAACTGTTGTCTCCTCCTTCTGCAAAAATGGCCTGTAAAATAGGCCGATTCCAAAATCCAACACTGTTACATAAGAGTCTTGTCTCATTTATATTTAAGCCCCACATTTACATAAGACAACAGAGCAACCACAAATGGTAGACTATGTGCAGAAATATATCCCATTCCTGTGAAGGTGATGTTGGCACCTTTCACACTCCTTCCAAGGAACCAGCCTGCCAGCGGTCATGACTGACGTTGATCTTTTTTAGGAGAGGCTGAAGCTGGCTTCCTATTCGCTGCTTCATAGTCAAATGTTCTGTTTAACCTTAAATGCTGCAGCTGGTACGGGTGCCAGAATGTAGCTGCAGCACCATTTAAGGTGGAACAGAAAATGTGCAAAACAAGCTGCGAATAGGAAGCCAACTTCGGCGCCCACATCTTTAACAAGATCCCGGACAACTTTGATTTGAAGTTGTTGCTCTGCACAAGGTCTATTCACAGGTTCGGAGCTGTAAACATGCTATTGTCTGCCAGCACTAAATGTTTCTGTCCGCCGCAAACAGTGCAGATGAACGCCTGTGCCTCCAGGCTAATGGTGTATGCATAAATGTGGCAGAATGCAAGTACTACCGGAGGAATACTAAGAAAACCTCTAACAAACTCCCTTCTAATCAATATTACCCTCGAAAATGAGGGCTGCCATCGTTTATTTATGAAACTTCATACCCGGGCCAGTCGCGTGATTTATCACTTTCTCCCAAGCCATCCACGCTGGGAGGCATATGCATTATAGCACTATTGATGGCATGCCAAGCCGTAAGAATATTACAGGCTGTTTTCATTATTTCTAAGAAAGAGGAGCTGTTTTGTGACACTTCTCACCGTCAGGAGAAGGGACGCGACGCGACTGCGGCATTTTAATTACGGCCAGAAAATGAGAATAAGGCGCTCGCACAGATCCAAACCGCTGATCTCTTCCATGAACTGTAACGGAAATTTAGTGGGCAATCGCGGAGCCTGCATTTCAGTAAGACATAAAGAGGCGAGCTGGAGGAGGACATGGCCGTAAACTTTATTAGTGCTTTAAGTTTGACTGAGGGCCTGTGCCAGACGAGATGAATAATGAACGCTTCGCAGTGTGCCTCATCCCTAAAACGTATTAGCCGTTTCTCAGCAGCCTCTCTCAGTGGTTATGATTTTTGATGAGTTCAACACACAGGAGTCGGAGAGCTGCAGTTTGGAGGCCCCCAGCTGCTGTTACGTAACGCCGATGTGAAATATTAATCAGGCAAAGCTCCGGACGCCTGTCCGCATGACGCTAGGTGCTGAGCAGCCAGCTTTTCTTGAACCTCCTCGCTGGCATGCAGGTGGCATGCCTCCCACGGCCGTGTGCGTATGCGTGTTTGTACGAGCGTGACCAGGCCTTCTGCTGGCACGCGTTAGCTTTCCTTCTCGGAGAAGGTTCCACTTTCCTTATTTGCACGCGGCTGAATCTGATGAAGCTGCATTAAGCCGACTCGGGCTGTCTGGAAGTGATGCGCGTTTTGCTGATGTGCAAATCCACCGTCTGTCCTCCCCAAAAAACCCACAATGTGGTTCCTTAAATGGAAGGCAGCGAGACAGCAGCACTTTTTACAGCTTTACTGTTTAATCCATACAAAAGGCCGGCACATTCAACAGAGACTTTTAGTCTAATGGCCTATAGGACGTTTTCAATCAGACCAGTACACGATTAATACAGACCCCCTTCTTGTAAGTTCTTTGATGTGCAGTGGCTGGGTCAGGGCTGAAGTCATTCTCTAAGTGGATTGTAAAAGAGGTACATTAACTCCGACTCTGCACTCGCAGTGCCGTTCCGGGCCTCCAGTAACAAAAGCCCCCCGTATAGGGAGGAGAGTGTTTGGGAATGATAAGAATGGGATGGGTGGCATGGTGACGATTAGAAGAAAACATTATTGGGGGGAAAAACGGAGTCATTTGTTTTCAGCGATAGGCACTGGTGGGAACAGCGCTCAAATCCCTGACTGGAGTGAAGCAGAGCTACTCCGAAGGAAAATTATTCAATTAAATGAAATTACAAGCCAAAGTGACCCTTCAATTGAGATAAAGTGTTGAAGTTCAAATGAACTTAGGTATCAAAACTAAATATATGCTTGTTCGTTAAGCCCTGTACTATTTTAATGCCATCTTTCCGTGTCACTTTGACAGGTAAAATAATAAAGCAGCTATGCTGAGACGTACAGGCAGCCTGCAGAGCCAAAACTCATTTCAGAGGAGCATGTCTTTGTCTATAATTCACTGCCCTATGCAGTACAGACTTTGCCTATTACTATTTCACATGCAGCTGCCTCACATCTGTATCTTAAAGTGATCCCTTAAGCTGATTTTCCATCATTGTAGTTGTCACAAACTGCACGAGTCCATCTTTCTTAAGCCAAATTTGCTATATAAGCAACAAATTAGATTAATTCATATTGGCTAACTCTGAACAGGGTCGAAGCAAATGAACTCTCCAGGAGTTCATTAAATACTAGTGATGTTACTGCGAGATGGGCCCTCACAATGAGGTAATTAAAAGAAAAATCCTCTGCTGAAATTGGTGAGGGTGAATCTGTATAATTCTGTGAAAACCTTCTTATGATCCATCATAAGACCAAAAATACAACCCTGAGTATCCGAAAGGTCTGTCAGACAGTCACTTCAATTACTTAATTAGTAGCATGATTAGATTGCTGGGAGGAAAATTGACCTAGCCATTTAGAGCACAGGTGGAACAATTTAACTAGTAAACCGGATAGCAGGAGGCAAAATTCAATTAGCCAATCAGAATGCAGGGGGGAAATTTCAGTTGGTCAATTTGATCACACTACTGATCAATTTAAATACCCAGTCAGAGTTTAGGGGAATTTAGCTAGCCAGTAGTACTGCAGACCTGAACATACAACCAGTTGTGCATGGAAAGGACATTCAGCTAACTCATCTGAGTTCAGGAAGCAACACTGAAGTAAACAATCAGATTGCAGAATTGAAAATGTAACTAACCAATTAGCTTGAAGGAGGAGAATTTTAACTAGACAATCAGAAGAGGAAAATTCAATTAGGCAGTCAGATGCCAGGAGGGAAGACTAAACTGGTCAGTCTCGGTGAGGTACCAATGCTTCAACTATCCAGTCAGAGCATGACTGTCCAATTAGACAACTAGACCTCAGGACTGAAAATTCAGTAAACGAATCAAAGCACAGAACAGCCAAATCAACTAGCCATACAGAGCACAGGAAAGAACCTTCAACAAGCCCACTGGAGTGCAGGAAACAAAACTGAAGTAGATCAAATGGGCAAAATTCAGAGTTCAGGAATTCAGGAATCAGAGTTCAGGAGGGAAATTCACCTAGATAATCAAAACATGAGGATCCAACTGGACAGTCAGACTGCAGGACTGAAAACTGAACAAGCCAAACAGCACTAGAAAACAATATCAACGAACCATACAAAGCTATTATCAACAAACCATACAATACCTTTTAGCTGTCCTTCATAGTGACAAGTAATTTCTGGTGCTTAACTAATAAACGTTGTCCATTGTAATGACAATTTGAAGTTATTCAACTGCAATAGCATATTGTCGCTGTCCAAAGAAAAACAAGTATCTCCAAAACGGCAACTTTACAGGAGAGGGAAAAAACTAATTTCATTTTAATGCAAGTCTATGGAAATTGACTTTTTTGCAAACAATTTTGGGCCATTTCTGTTGGTCCATTCAACATGATATTCTAACAGAATGTAAACAGCATTTGGTGTCTTCACATGATGCATAAAAGTAAAAATCAACAAAAATTGAGATACATGTTTTCCTTTGGACAACAACCATATTCAGTCTCCTGGCAGTAACTTAGCTATCTGGATTCCTCTTGCATTTGCTCAGTGACATTAGCTTATGAATAGGCAAGAAAAAAAATTAGGAACCTGCCTCGAGTATCTGCCCCCAAATGCTTTTAGTCTTTCAAAACGTCCTCCCTTCCATAGAAAATGCAATAAAACACTCCTAGTATGGACCACACTCAATTTCTATTCTACACCACGTCCACCACTTCCAGTTCAAGCCTAATAAAAATGCAGGCTCTGATTCTGGACACATACGGACGAAGACAGCATAGTGTTGTTACGCCACCAGCTAAGTATGTGTATGAGAAGAGAGCCTCATATCCTAGTTACAGCTCTCAACTTCTCTGCCTATTTTCTCTCAGCAATGTCAGTGTTTTAGCTCTGAGCTTTAAATTTGCTTATCGCAGCATTTGCGCCCAAGGCCTGTCATCACCACCACAATGCCGGCACATTCCCCCCTGCCTGTGATCTGTCTTTGATCACACCACTCCCTCTGATGAATGGCACTGCGTAGCTGAGTAAATATCCATTTAACGGTGAGCAGCTGTCTCTGGGTAGCCCGGGCTGTGGAGCGTGTGCAGATCAAGAGCGCTGACTCTAGGCCAGCAGGAGATAGTATTTGCAGTTAAGTAGAGATTCGTCCATTATTCATAGACCTGTACTGTGAACAGGTGTGATTCTGATCCTCGACTACAAACAAAATTAGGTTATGTAACCAAGCAGAGCCCTCTGAAAATCAGAGAGGTAGCTCCTTTCTCCTTTCTTTTTTTTGTGGGGAGGGGGCAATAAACTCATTAACAGATGCGGTTCCAGTAGGAGAGATTTTAAATGATTCCAAACATTTCTGGCAATCCAAATGAATAAATAAATGTGTAGCTAGCTAATTTCCCCTATTCAAAGTGGCATCAGTGATGCAGCTTGCATTAAACTTATTGAGCATCAAGATTCAAACCTCAAAGCAAGCTAAATTCAGTCACATGTGAATGCTTGTACGTGATTTATTTTCTACTTCTTTTTCCTCTGAGGTCCACTTATGATATCTGTGTGGATATGAGAATGAAAAAGCTGTGTTTAATTTGTTTACCATTTCCAACCTCTCCTGATTTTTGAAGCTTGTTCCCACCAGGATAAAAAAGCAAAAAAGCACCTAATTTTGGTAACACTTCACTGTAGGGTACTGTTCATAAGGCTACGTGAAACCTACATAAGCTGGTCATGACAACTGACATAACCCTGTTTACAAATCGTTGCTGTCCAAAAGATAAAACAAAATGGCGACTATACAGGAGAGGGCAAAAAACAAATTTAATTTTCATGTCAATGGAACCAAACTTTTTTCCAAGCGATTTTGGGCCATTTCTGTTGGTCCATTCATCATGAGATCACGCACCAGCAGCTGCTGTGTTCAAATGATGCGTAAAAGTAAAAGTATCATCATACAGAGATAAATGCTGTTCTTTGGACTGTGACGAAATGCTTATTTCATAGGCATCGCTGTAAAGGTTATATTGACTCTGTCATAATAATGGCTTGAAATACTATGTTGCAAATATGTATGCAAAATACTCTGTATGCAAATAAAACAGTGTATACAAAGTATGCCGACATTTAAATTTCAATTATAAATATATTAGAAAGCAGCCCAATAATGATAAACTTGATAATTAGGAGGAAACAACAGCACGTTTAACAACAAACAAAGTATAATAGAAAGTGTTGAAAGCAGTTCCTGGGAATGTTAGTGCATCTTTCTTTTTGTCAGTAATGTCTATCACTAAATGAAACAAAACTCTATTTTGAGTGTAAGTCAAGTTTGAAACTGGAAGTTGATATCTGACAGCTGTTTTGCTACTCAGATAGGTACTTTCCGATCAAACCCAAAATGATCTTTCATAAATTCAAATAGTGAAGCAGACATGTCCCCCGCAATCCCCTAAATCTGCTGCTTGGACCTGCGGGATATGTGTGTGGAGCCTCCTGCATTGAATGTGGATGTGATTTTTGCCAGAGTCGCTTGTCAATTCACACCGACAATTCCAGCCAGACACTGCCGGTCAAGATCATTAAGCACCAGTCAGCAGCCAGGTCTACTGTGGGTGGCAATGCTTTATATGATGTATTCCCGGTACACATGTGACACTGTGGATTGAGAATTGTTAAATGCCTGAACAACTTCGGAAATGAAATGTCCCATCCATCTGGCACTCACTATTATGCCTCATTCAAACTATTATAATTCATGTCACCTTGCCATGAGCATGCTGACCAACCTCACTTGCAAGATAACACCTCACCTGTGGGCGCTCCTAAGCCATCCCCTGAGGTAACACCACGTCATAATCAATGTACATACTGCTAACCTGTGACTTTTGGTGTGTCCGTATATCAAAATGAGGAAGTTTAATAGCAGGCTTAGTTTCCATTTATGGACTCTAGGAATTGAGGTGCGAACAAGCCGTTTTGAAACGTAAACAATGTTTACATACTAGATGAAATAAAAAAGAATAAAATGAGGAAAATATGTTTTTCCACGATATGGACCCTGTAAATATTACACGTACTGAGTCAGGCTGCAAAAGAGACACTTTATTTGAAGAAGCGAGGCTTTGTATATGATGTTTTGTTCACTCCTTTTTGTCCTCCGTGTCATTTTTTTTGGTGTGCTGGCTGAATCCATGGCTCATTTGCATATTCATATTTTTTCCCCCTCAAGTGTTCATCAAAAGTGTGCTGTTTAACATTCATCAAACTGAAATATTACCCTTCCTAACAAAGAGCGACTATGTCGGGAAAACGCTGGATCTTGGAAAATGGAAAAGCCACTTGCTAATTCAGAAGTCTCAGAGTGATGAAGAAAGAAAACGTGTTAAAATGGAGATGAAGTTATGTGGCAAAATGAAAAATATGGATAAATATTAACAGGAGACATTTGTTCACTTTGAGTTTCCAAAGAAATCAAACAGCGTCGTGTTAACGGGAGCGGTTATGGTCATGTTCCGACATCTGAACCGATGCATTCACATGATCACGACACAGCATGAATAGAGAAAGTGTATTATCCATGGCCTTACCGTTAAACAGCTGGATCCATGCAGAGAGTTACTTAATATCCAGTGTGCCATCCATGTTCAATACAATCATTGTACTAGCTATGTAATTATGTAGTTATGACAATCTGGTCAGGCTGAAGTGAGTACAGGAAGCATTCAATTAGAATGCAATTAGAACATGATTACTATGTAAAGGTAATGAAAGCATGTGGGAGACCTAATCTTCTGGTCTATCAGCCACTTAAGCGATCGAGTCAGTTGGAAGTGCACAGCGGCCCCCAAGCATGGTGCTTACCTTAAATAGGCGGAGGATGTTGGCCACCATGATGGACACCGAGCTGGAGGACGCACCGATCACGCCTACAACTCTCTCTGGCTTGGTGATGATAGGTGACCCACCTCCTTGGCACTTCACATCCGTCCCATCCTTCTCAATAAGTGCCTGGACAAAAGTTAGTGACTGCTCAAGAGCGTGAGTGTCCCGCGAGCAGGTGTCCAGAATTCTGGCCCCAAGGGTGATGTTGGGAAGCAGCTCGTGATCATTGTTGATACGGTCCAGAGCGAAGAGCATGGCCTCCAGACGATGAATGCCCTTCTCCTTTTTCAGCTCCCCACACGGCTTTCCGTTGTGACCCCGTGCATGGACTGGGAAGAGACCCCCCAGAGAGATGTCCCCATCAATGCGAATAGAGTTCAGATGCGTATGGCCCGGGCCTTTGGGTCTTGCTGCCAAAGTGAGAAAGAAAAAACTGAGAAGAATCAGCAGAGATAAGCTAAAACAGATTGTTCTCCCACCCATGTTGAGCAAAGGAAGAGTCATTTCCAGGTTTTGAGTTCAGTCGATTAGAAAGTGATCAGTAGAAGAGCCCTTGGAGGTTACAATGTCTTTTGAGGTTCATTTTTACATCAGTCAGCGACATAAGGAAGTGGGATCTTCTAGCACATGTTGTATCTCTCTTTCCATCCAAGATGACACTTCTTAGGCAAGCCTTGGGGTTAAAGGCTAATCAAAAATCATTGATCCTTCGATTCCACAGGATTTTCAGTCTTTTCTTTCCTTCCTCAAAGGAGATGAACAGAGGTCTGTCACCAAGGCCAAAGAGCTTTGTCCTCCAAAGAGATGCACCCTAGAAAGGGAGAGAAAAAAAGAAGGTAGTGACAAACGGCTCAAAAGAAAGAAGGCATGTCAGATGATCCTGTATTGGTATGGGCGTTGCGGCATTTTAACTCTACCTCTTTGCTTTTTCGTTCACAGCTCCTCACTGAAAACGCCTTTTTTTTCCTTCTCACAGATCCCCTTCCTCTCTGTGTATCTTGAATTTGAAAGGTTGCTATGGGCTCCCAAGGTCGGAAAAGGAATGAGCGTTAGCTCCCGCTTGTCACTTTTCAACATTCTGAGCGAAGGAGCTGCATTCTGATGAACCACTGCTTTGTTATTGGGTGGAATTTTGTATATTACAGTGCATTTTTCTTTCCTAGGCATCTGAACAGACAATCTATCATGGAAAAAAAAAATCGTGACGGGAAATTCCTCAGCCGCACAGTTGGGCTTTACTTTAATTACAAGTGAAGGTTTATATTACTAAAGCTGACTCAAAATTGACTCTAGCTATTTCAGCGTGTTTAATATTTTAAAGCTTAACTGGCCTGAAGCTAAACTGAAACATTTGTTGAGTCTACCAAAGCTAAAACAACAGTATCTTAATGCGATGATAGGGCGAAATGGTATTCCATATTCGTATCCTTTATTGGGATCACCATTAGCTGATGGTCCTACAGCAGCTATGCTTCCGCAACAACATTTACAATTAATAGATGTACAACAGTATAACAGTTAGAACATGTACAGGGTGGTATTGATGCATAGAAATAATTAAATAAATAGGCAAGCTGGCCATAGCTTGAGTGCTGGCTGCAGTAAATCAAGGCCAAGGGCTTAACCGCTTGGAGTGATGAAAAAGAAACCATAGGTAGGGGTTATGGGCACAAAAATCAATAAATGCAAGGTATATGCATCAAAAATATTGAATGTAGCAAAACGAATGCAGGTCTAAGGGGTATATGAAAGTGAAAAAAGGAAGAAAGGACAAGCCTCAGCCTCTTAAACATAATGAAATCAGTTTCTTTTCGCTGCAACTCTGCTATCAGATGAACTGGGATGCTGTTGCCTCGCTGTATTTCAAGTTGCTAATCAGTAATGACCAGTGAGAGGGGAGGGGCATATCCTCTACAATGAAAACAGTTCACGCCTCTCCATGAAAACGGCTGTGCTGAGGTAAAGTGATCAGCAGATTTCCTCATATCCTTCTAAATATATGCCATAAATTGCTCCTGTGGAAAAGGGGTATAGGCCTAATGCGTTTTTATTCTTGCTAAGAGAAAAAGAAAGACAGTTTATCCAACAGCAGAGGGCCAAAACAGCAATAGGCCATTAGCCTAAATCATCATACCATCCTAGGAGCCTCTAGCTTTAAAGCTGCAGAAGCAAAGAAGCAGCTTTGCGAATATCGATGAAGAAAAACAGATGGAAACGACACGAAAGTGGGCTATCACTATAAAATTGCTTGCTGTTTCATCAAGTGGGAGCATTTGTAGTCATACCACCATTGAAAGGAATGGAATTTTTGACACATTTGGAGGTCCGCATAACATACATGTCAAAAAACCAGCAAGTTCACTCAGTTATACTGCATTCCTGTTCCATTTTAAACAGCACATTCATATCTAAAGGCAAATGTGTATTTGACATTTGCATTTGAGTCAGTGACTGTGTACTGAAATATCCTGTGCAATACGAGTAAATGATGGTGTAAAAGCCTATCTAAGCTAAACACCTAGCAGATTCCTGGAGTTTAATATGTTATTTGTCATGTTTTGCAGAATACTGTTGCATAGCACCATGTACTTCAACCTCATCAGTTTAATAGAGCTCAGAACTTTTTATTGTTTAGCAATGTTTTCTCACTACAACACCCATCATGCATTAAGCAAATCCTCACTGCTAATTGATACTACAATCTTAATTCAGCACAAAATGGACACCAAAGAAAAAAGTTTATTTTTTCAGCCAAAAATCAATATAATATATAGTATCTGTATCTATATAGCAAGGTAGCTACCTTGCTGACTTTAGCGTTTCTGCCATTTCAGTAATCTGTCCTCTACATTGTGAGGATTTGTTGAGTCTACCAAAGCTAAAACAACAGTACCTTAATGTGATGAAAAGGTGTAATTGTATTTGAAGACAGTTAACAGAGTTATATGGCTGCAATAAGATATTTGGCTTCTTAGCAGCAGTAACATTAGACATCTGCCTTCTTTAAATTCCGGAGCAGTTGGACTTTTTCAAAAGTTCCTCCTACCTTTAACATAGATCATCAGATCAAGTTGGTCTTTAAACCACATAATCTCACTTTAGAGATTAATATGGCAGTGCTGTAAGAATTGTGGAGGCAGAGTAAAATCAGTGAATACTTTATAGCCAATGCAGTTGTAAGATAAACAAAAACACACAAGCTGAAACAAAAAAACATGGAGAACCTGTTGGAAGGCGCCATCCAGAACACTGTTGGTGGTCAGAATCAGATCAGGCTCTATATTACATTTGGTGGGTTTGGGTTTCTGAAGCCTGAGCTGCTAAAGAGATTTCATTTGGAATATTTTATGTTTTGTTTTGACACATTTGAAAGGAGATTTAGCCCTGATGAGCCTTGCAAAACAGCCTTTCCAAAAACACTAAGCATCAAGAATCATACCATGCGGATTCATCTCTGTCCCTGAAGAGGGGCCTCCAAGCTCAAACCAAATTGACGAATAATCGTAAAACCTATTCTGTCTCAGTCTAACTGGCTGTATGTGTGATTTGTATTGGGTAGATCAGAGTACAGTGAATGTTCAGGGGTAATGCAATGTGCCTAGAGCGATGTCAGCTAGGGTCAGTGATGGATTAACATCTACCTAGCATGTGTCAGGTTTGAGGGACGGGCCAATCAGAGGTGGGAAAGTCTGATTTTGCCCTCTAAATCAACTGTGTGGCACTTAATAGGAGCTCCACTGTCATTCTAACTCTAAAAAGCAGAGGTACTAAAAAGCGTTCTTTGTGCAGTACCAAAGAATGACCCAATTTGGGTCCGCAGGGAATGTCTTAATAGGGGATAGATGGTTCTATAAAGAACATTTTTGAAGATGAGATGCTTGGATGTGAAGATTTTTAGTTCAGAGAACCTCCATTTCATGTAAAGGTTTTTTTTCCCCACATTTTTTACATTTTAAATTATTAAGTCATGAAAAATTAATATGACAGTCTTGAAGATGCATGGCACAAGGACCTACAGGATCATACCAGAACCACTACAGGTCAAAAGCAGTTCACCATACAAAACTGAGTAAAACTGGGATTGGTATTTTGGGTAAGCAAATCATGTGAGCAGATCATTCCCAGTTCTTTTCCAGACAATATTAACATAAAAAGTTATTTGCATTCAATACAGATTCCTGAGTACCACTTCAGTCTTAGAGAAGGCAAACAGAAAGCAGCAAAATTGATTCTGAAGAACATAATGCCCTTTTTAACTCAGTGTCAGACCATACAAGAAGAAGCTGCATTGCCTACAACAATCAGATCCCAGGTGGCTCTTTTATGTCTAAGTGTTTTTCTTGATGCACACCAGGGGTGGGCAGCTTGGCCTGGATGACCATCTTTCAAGAGTCTTTGCATTTCTTTTATTCCCTGTAAATGTGAAATCAGTAAGAAATCGATTGAACTAAACTGCCATGCACTGATTATTTTCAATACAGCACTGTGCAAATCCGCTGCAGCTGTGTTTCATCCAGCGCCACGTTCTTTAAACAGGGCCCCGGCCGTGAGCCTTGCTTGATCTGTACTACATTAAATGCTTTTTTTTAATATCAACTTTTCTTTGAGAAAGAATGAGCAAGCAGGGCAGTTAAATGAGTGATGAAGTTTGCATGGCCTTCATTACGGAACAGGTCAAATTTTTATCTAGCACACACCCGCAGGCCTACACAACACCTTCATAATGCATAAACATGACTCAATAAATGAACCGCTTTCACCTCTACTCATGCACCAGGGATCTCATTGCTTGGCTAATTTTATTTTCATATCTTGTTTTAACTATAAATTATGCCAATCCCTGCTGTGATATTGTGCCTGTTTTTAATCATCACAAGCAAAAGCCTTGTGCGCTAATATCACTATTGCTCACACTTACTGCCTTTGAAATAGTATGGAAAGCCATTTTAGCTTTTAGTACACTGTTTACTTATATCAGAATTCTGAATGCATTCAAACAGAAGAAAGAAAGAAAGAAAGAAAGAAAGAAAGAAAGAAAGAAATTGATAATTGATAAAAAATCAAATTCTAGCACCACAAAATCATATTTTACTATAGAAACCAGTATGCAAGGGGTGTGCTTGGCAGACAGTTCTGGTCATTGCTCCTCTGGTCTCTAAAAATGCTCTTTGAGGTATATGACTTGACAAAACAATCAGAATGTATGTATTACTTTCAGTAAGCCAGTAACATTATGAACATCAAATTCATGAAAACCACATGAACACAGTTTCCAGTTTGGATCACTGATGTCCAGTGTGAGAAACAGTGGCTACATGTTCCAACCAAAGATTGTACATAACACAGCCTTTCTCAACCAGGGTGCAGCTGCACCCTTGGGTGCCCTGTGGCTTCTTCTGGGGTGCCGTCAAAAATATTCTGATGTTGCTGACCAAAAAATATAAACAATAGCTACAAAACCTGTCATGAAAATGCAGCTCATTAGCTGCTTCATCCATCATCAAAATTTGTCTCACATGCCCTTTTCCTCGTCGAGGCCAGAGTATGACTACATCAAGGTTGACGTATAGCCTGCAGTGTTTTTTTTTTCCATTACTGTGCAATTCCAAGCAAACTTCAAAGACACCTGACAACAAATCACCCATCACTAGCAAGCATGGGCGTAAAGTATTTTATCTGTATGAAACGTCCACACAGTAAGGGTATTCTCACACAGTTCCTGCAGATTTTGCGTTAAGGGTGGAGGTGGAGTGACACCAGGCCTTCTGGACGTGTGACGCATGACAACAAACCATTCATCTTGGCGCTGAGCACAGTGCCTCCCCACAGGGATTCGTTGGTCATGTCCACCAAGACAAAAGAAGGACTCGTCACTGAAGGTGACCATAGTGATACATAGCGAACATAGTGTTGTGGATGTTCTTAGTCATTCCATGACAGTCTGGCACGACACAGCTGCAGGCTTTGGCGACGTTGACGTGGTGTTAAGGGCAGTCGTCATAACAGTCTGCATGCATGTAGTCCTGCATCGTGCAGCTGTCTGCTAATGGTGCTGTCAGGATGACTCATGGAGGGCATCATTGCTTGCTGAATGTCTGCGATCGTGGTTCAGGCTGGTACAGTGATAAGGCCTGTCCTCGCTTATGTCACACGTGCAGCTGAGCGTGAAACTTGAATCATTTGCATGTCTCACGATGTCAAACCTACCCACCGAGTTTCATTCCTGTGGGTTGATTCCTTCTGGGTGCAACTATTTGTGCAACTTTTCTTTTGAAGATGGGTGTATGTCATATATAGAATCAATGGTTCTAGTTCCTCTCACTTTCATTCACACAGCCAATGGACTCTAGTTAAAGCGGAGACTTTTGAGAGGAACTGGACTCTTTGTACCTACTTTTGTTAGTTTGCTGCTTGCTTATTGATACCAACATATAATTACTAAGGTTACGGCCACTGCTGGCAACAGTACGTTTTGCTCATAAATGATACTTTGCAATGTACTTTGATAATAGACATAATCTCCAGAAGAAGCTGGAAGTGTTTCTTTTTTTGCATTAAGAAATCAGTAAAAGTCTACCAAAGTCCTTACATTATACATGAAGTGGCTCAACCTGGTACCTGTTTACAGTGAAAGTGTTATGCACATGCACAGTGGCCAGAACAACCTGAAGAAAAGTTTGGTGTATTATTTGAGGCAAACATTACAAACTATTTATGTGATTTATGTTCTTTAAACCTTAACATGTCAAGTTTTTAAGTGTCTCCCCAGTCAAAGATATAAGATTCATCTTTTACCACTGAAAATAACTGCCCTCCTTTATAATGTCTCTGGTTCCGCTCAGAAGGGAACCTTTGCTAGCTGGCACCTATAAAGAACGGCAAGGCAGCAGTAAGACATATTGAAACAGTTAATAAATTTCACACAGTGTGGTAAGATAAACTGTGACTCAGTGCATTAGTCTGTGTATTGCAGTAAAAGAGATTTTGAGCAGATTATTGGACTGCAGCTCTTCTCACACAAAATCACTTTTCGCCCAACCTGTATCTGAAATTTAGATTTTAATTGGTTCTACCGCAGAGTTTGACTCTCTGTATGCTGGTGCCTATAGGTCAGCAGTCTATCCAGTTTAGGGGGGAGTGGAGTTTTGTTCCCTGATAGCCTCGTCCTGAACTCAATCAACATTCTAACGTGGTGGGCCAAAAGTCCCATCATGGCATAGCCATGGATTTAGCCTGAAGCTGTGAATTATTCAAAGGGTCCAACTAGGAAAATGTGATTAAAGTGTTTAAAAAATAAGTGTAATGACAAATTATTGTATCGATGTGTTATTAACATGTTATTAACACGTTATTAACAAATTATTAATGAGTAAGCTTTCACAGCACTACTTTTTTTTTCCATTGCATTTTAATGAGAGAGAAAAAAATCTTACTATTGTGAATAAATTTGGAACATGTGGCAGTTCATATATTCATTTTTAGCACTGAGATTTCTACTTAAGACACAGTGAATTAAAAGCCGAAATGCCTTGCCCTAACGGCTAAGGCTAAAAAGACCTACTATAAAATAGCACTTATTCCCCATACTTTTCTTCTCAGTTCCCTTCATTAGCTCTCAATCAGACCAAACAAAATGAGCGATATTTGCCATTTACACCTTTACTACTTCAAACCGACCAACGCACTGCCATGTCCTATTCCTGCTCTGTATCTCCACTTTACCCCTCCTGTTCTATTAGTATAAAGAACAGTGTTGGCATGCCTCACCTCTAGTGCAGTGGTACTTCAAAGAATTACAACCGACTCTCTGAAGTACCTGTGAAATTCTTTTTCAACACTAGCAAAAGTGCTTTGATATAAATGGACCTACGAGGAAATCCTCCCTCTGGAGATGTGCAGTTCCAATGAGAGGCCACACTGGCTTTTTTAGGGTGCATGACCACACACATTCACACGTTCACAAGTTAACGTGTGAGATATAGAATTTATTCTGACTTTTTGTAGTATTAGTTACCTTTATTATTCAGAGAAAACTTGCTGAGTCTAGGTGTCTCTTTTCACAGACATAATAGAGCAATATATATAGGACTTACATAATAGGACTTACCTACAGGACTACTTACGGGACACTCATTAAAACCCTGTTGTAAAACAAATGTAGACTCCTATGTGACCTGTTTGTTCAAAATGAGTGATTTGTTCAAAAGTGGTTTAAAATGAGTTTAGAGCAGTAATTTTATGAATACCTGAAAGACATGCAGCATACACACAATGAAGTGAAATAAGCCCAGTGGCCAAAAAATGAGTCACCCTGCAAGTTAAAGGTGGAAGTAACTTTGGGCTCCTGCAGATGGCATTGTATGAAGATGATAATGTATAAAGATATAAATGCGGGGTGTGGGTGACAGACTTCATAGATTAAGAACAGGTGGTACAGTGCAGTGAATGTCTTGTTCCATGTGTGGTAAATGGATTGCAAATCAAATGTTAATTACTGGTAAAAAGTAGTGATTGCATTTGGGCGAGTCTGGTAAGCTTAGTTTACTAGTTTCCACTACAGTTACCCTACTTTAATTAATAGTAACCTCAACACTTACGACTTTACCCTACGACACAACACAACAATGGTTTGGTCAATATTTAATGCTCTGTGGTATGTATGCATCAGATAAACAGCATTCAATAGGTTAGCCAAACTAAACATGTTAGCCTAATGTAAAACATCATTAAAGCAGCCAACTCAAATGTAGCCTCACAGTGAATATGTTAATTCTGCCCCAGTGGGTATTAATATCATAGAATAACTAATAACCACCTCCCTCATAACACAGTAAGATATTTCTGTCATCATATGCAGAATGCAGTGATTTTACAACAATGTAAACATGGCTGTGCCCATTGTTGATTTTGTTTGTGATCGCAAACATGCAAAAATCAGCCATGTATATACATGATCTGGTATTGTTTGCATGTAGCCTGCTGACTCTCCCCATACAGTTCTGCAGATGCTGCATAACAAGCACATTCTGCACAGCTGAATCCGCACATGCTAAAATAACCCACTCTGGGCAGAGGGTTGGAGACCACCAGAACTTACTTACAAAAAGGCTAATTCATGTAAACCAAAGGTGTTTGTGTTCTAGATGAACAGAGACTATACACTTACTGAGCACTTTGAGGTACATACTGTGTATCTACACTTTTTTTATCAGCTCCACTGACCATACAGGAGCACTTTGTAGTTCTACACTTCAGACTGTAGTCCATCTGTTTCTCTACATACTTTTTTACCCAGCTTTACCCTGTTCTTCAGTGGTCAAAGCCCCCACAGGATCACCACAGAGCAGGCTTTATGTGGGTGGTGGATCATTCTCAGCACATTGTGTGCTGACTTCACATCTACAAGGTGGACCAACAAGATAGGAGTGTCTAATGGAGTGGACAGGGAGTGTTTAAACAATACAGCAGCACTGCTGTGTCTGATTCAACCATACCAGTGCAACACACACTACCACACCACCACCATGTCAGTGTCACAGCAGTGCTAAGAATGATCCACCCCCCGCATAATACCTGTGCTCTGTGATGGTCCTGTGGGGGTCCTGATCTTTGATGAACGGGTTAAAGGTCAGGTGATAAATTATGTAAAGGACCAGAGTCTGTAATTGTAGAGCTTTAAAGTGCTACACAGTATGTGCAGCTGATAAAATGGACAAAGAGCATGCCTAATCAAGTGCTCAGTTAGTGCACATTTTGTCATCCTTGAAATTTTGAAGACAATATATATGTGACAGACTATGCTATACATAAGGACAAGCTATACACAACAAATGCTTACCAATGGAAATAAGTAAATCTCACTCTATACCACAGTACCTAACACACAACATAGCAATTACCACACACGTAATCACCACCTGACACACCATAGTCATTACCAGCACTATGAAAGGAAACACATAAACCTCTGTATCACAGTAACGCCCATTCCCTTAGCCCCCCTTAATCTAAACAGCCTGCAGTTTCAAATAGGAGGATAGCTGTTTATTGTGCATACAGTAGAGGGGACAAAGCTTTCGCCAAAATGAGCCCTCTTGTTTGCAAATGTCCTACATCTACATCCACAAGGGACCAGGGTGAAGAACATAGTGTTGTGGATGTTCTAGGTCATAACAACATGCACTTTCCTTGTTTTGGCTGCCCAAATAAGATCCAGTAAATTTGGAACCGGGGGACTAATTATTTTAGTGGCTGTAAGTGAGATATTTTAGAGTTTATTATAGTCTGGGACAGAAAGCATGCACAGCAAGCAAATAATGCCATATAAAAAGACGGCATACTACTTCTACTACGGTACAGAAAGTGCGGAGGCGGGGGAGAGGAGGAGGTATCGGTCTACAGATAACTGAGAGCCTTTGCTGGCATTGTTTTGAATGTCCATGGTGTGGTGATTAACGCTGAGGTTATTGTCTAGTGTAAAGGTGTTTAGCACCCTCACCCACCTTTACTCTCTTTCCACTGATGATGGTTCGAGTGGATGAATAATTAGATACTGCAGGATGCCATATGAGCAGTTTGGCTTGAGAGCATTGAGTTGAAGGTAATTATTATAATACCATGCAATAAAAACAGGTATGTATTTTTGGTGGGCTGAGGGGGAGTTGTTATCACAGATGTTGCGACTGTATATTTCTGTTATGTGTTTGTTTTCTTGTTGATATTTGTGGCTTTGATGTCATGAGATGACGTCAGGCTCTGCTTATTGTATGTCTGTAAATGAGACCTAAGCTGAAATGTGTAGGTATGGACAAACTGTGAAAAATATGAATTCATTGAAACATGCAGGCTTCGGCATGTTATGTATTCAAGTTTATCAGTAGAGGACTTACCGTTCTATATACTGTGGAAAACAAACGGGCTAAGAACTGTGGTGCCTGGGTCCAGAGGTCCAGATAGCTATGAGGAAGTTATAATTTTCTGGACTGATATCTTGAGGTAATAGCATAAGTGTTTTGTCTCAATCTCAATTTCTCAAGAAAGCAACTTTTGTTATCTTGACATCACAAGACAATTAAGTCAAGACTGCCTCAGGAACACCTGTACTTGAGTGCTTGTGATAACTACAGGAGAGTCAGTAAGATGTGTTGACTCTGCAGGTGGTCTATTGCTAGAGAAGGAGAGGTGGTAGAACATTGACTTACTGAAGTTCCAAGATCATTAGCACTGAAAGGCTGTGCCAAATGCAAAACTGAAATCAATGAGGATTAATCTACCTCTACACCCACTATGGGCCCTTTGGAGTGATGCCACAGTGGAAACATTTTTTGTTCCCCAAGGAACTTTTCTATGAATGGCCCACAATTTAAACCATAAAAAATAATCCAAGTTAAATTAAAGAAGTTAAATATTTTATTGTTTCATGGTTCTCCAAGACATATATAATACCTTACATAACTATATATATATATATATATAGGACTCGTCACTGAAGATGACCTACTTCCATTCTGACAGTCTGCCACAACACCATTGCAGTCTTTGGTCACGTTGGTGTGGTGTTACGGGCAGTTGTTGTAACGGTCTGCGTGCATCTAGTTCTGTAGTAATGGTGCTGGCACTAACAGGATGACTCATGGAGGCATCACTGCTCACTGAATGTCCACCTTCCTGGCTGTTGGGTCAGTCCACACATGTCGGACAATTCATCGGTTCTCCTTCCTGGTGGTTCGTGTAGGTCTCCCAGATCCTTCATGTCACTGGTGCGTGCCTTCTGTTATTATATACAACAGTGTGCTATGGTAATAACCGCACAACCTCTATGGCAGGCAAACATTGAGCTCTATGAAACGACCTCTCTCAAACTCTTCCAACAGCTGAAATTGCTATCAAACTCTTCTCTGAGGAATACTTTGCTTGTCTCATGATGTCAAACCTACCCGCCACTTTTATTCCTGTTGGTTGATTCTTTTTGGGTACAACTGTTTTTGATGATGGGTGTATATCGCCACTCTCTAAAGAAAAACATTTTTCTCCATTTTTGTCAAATTTTACTTCTATTCATCATTTCTAATGCCATTTTGGAGATACATATTTTTATTTGGACAGGGACAATATATGTATATTACTAGTAGAGACTAGGTGCTGTAATTGTGGATGAAAAAAGGCAGGCCACAGATTCGACAGTGACTCTTTTTTATTTACATGCAAACTGAAAAGGATCCAAAAACGCTGTAACTAATGGGCAGATGATATTTCAAGCCAATGTCTCCCAGTGATTTTATGATAATTAAGGTGAAGAGTACAGCCAGAATGTGATTTGGTGATTCAGACGAGTGGTACTCACAGAGATGAGACTTTTTAGGCGTGAATTGCAGGATGTAGAGATTTTAGGAACAGGGACTGAAAGATTGGAGAAAGCTGACCAACGCAAAGGTTTTGAATATAGTTTTGAGACATTTAAGCATGTGCTTTTGCGAAATACAGTTTTTTTTAATAAAAGGAGACAAATTCAGCACCTCATATTCAGGATTCACACATGTAAGCTTGCATGCCCACTTTTTAAGGCCGCGAAGGATAAAATATATTTTGTCTTTCCCTCACTCAGGAGCAATTTGAGGTCCAGCAAAGATTTTTGAACAGTGTTAAAAGCATTTTGCAGGTCATACATGCCCTGGTTTACAAAGGAAGCGCAAATGACTGTGTCATTAGCATAAAAGTGCTATCTGCAGTGGGGATCCAATTTCATTAATGTACAAGGTGAACAATCCTGGACCTAGTATGGAGCTCTGTAGGACTCCATTAGTGACCCCTAAGAACTTCAGCTGTAAGCCACCAGGAGCTATTCATGTATTTCTATCAGAGATGCACTTCTGAAACCACTTATATGCCATTTGAAGGAAAACCAAGTGGTCAGTTAAGCCATAGGCACAGAAGATTTAGCTTCCTGCATTTAAAACATATAGAAGGGGATGTAAAGCTTGTTAGTTAAGAAAGCAAATAAGATCATTACATGGAAATGAGATGCAATTATAAAGCTTCCAGTTGACAGATAACCTTGTATGAGGTGAGCGTGAAAGTTTCAAAATTAGATGGACACCATCTGCTTATGCAAAACTATCTGGCTGCTGTCTAGACATTCACTGAAAAGTAGCAAATTGTGATATTAGCATTCAGGAGTGGGTTAATAAAAGCCACAAGGCTCAGCTTTCTGATTTGGTAATAGCTTCCCCACTATTATGTGAGCTGCTAGCACCTCTGGAAGCTCTGAGCGAGTGCTACAAAGGGTTGTCCAACCAAATTCAGCACCAAATCCAATTCTCTTACTGCACTGCTTCATGGTCCTGGCTCAGTGGTGCATGGATGGATTACAGTACTTGGAAGTGACACTCTCCCCGCTGAATCCAGGACAGCATTATCTCGCTGGGTGCCTTGGCCTCTCCCTTGCCTCCTGGCTCTCCTCTGGTCACTCCTAACTGCTCTGCTTTACTCTTCTCTTTCTCTCCTGCCTCCTCACTCTCACTGTCCCTCCTAACAACAGGAGTCATCTTCATTTTAAGCTATTAAAGTAGCTATACGTGAGAATGGGTAGTTTCTGCTCTTGAGGTCTCCCTATACAGTTGCAGCATGTAATTCACTTTTACACCACTGTGGTGAATGCAAATCATGCTTTAAGCCCCCCGCATGTACTGCTGTACACGTGCATTTGTCGGTGAGATGAAGGATACAGAATCCGACTGCCCTTGGTGTGCACTTGTGTTATGTGAGCATATGAATGCTAAAGAAGCAAAGCTCTGAGTGTAATATGTAGCATCCACATGCTAGCATAATGTATGTGAATACGAAAGGGAGTCAGATTTCAGAGTTGGAATTCAGCACAACACTGACAAAGACTATTCAGGAGAGAAAGAACCATGTGGACAGGACGTTGCACCTTTCAAGAGACTGACAAAGACCATCCAAATTTTTTGGCATGGGATATATGTATTTCATTGCAGACTAGCCTGAAATGGGAGGTTGAATGACTTTTGGCAGTATCTGATATGGATAAGGTTACAGCCTCAGATTCTCATTGTTTTCCTCATAGCTATGAGATTGTCTCGCATCTTTTTATCTCTTTTAGCTCTCCCCGAGTAAAAGCTACTCTCTCGTTGTTCCTCTTACAAAGTCTTCTTCAGTCTCTTTGCAGTCTGTGCCATGATGTCCATGCTGGCAATACTGAGCTAGCATCTTTGAATAGCTAACGGAAGACCCATAGTTGTTGTGGTGTGACATGCTGCTGTAAAGTGTTATGTACTTCTTGTGAGAGGTCTCATGCCCACTCCTCCAAAGTTATATAGTTCTATAGCAGGGGTTCTGGGCCCTGAGTGGCAATAAGATAGATGCTATTCTCACCATTAAAAGTCAGTCTACCAAATGATATAAAATGATTTTGAAGCAGTTATTTTAAAGGTGAAATTGTTACATAATGTTGCTGTGAATAACAAAAAACACAATGGATATATAAAAGATTATAAAGTGTTCATAAAAAGATTATACGTTTTGAGTAATACTAGTGTACAACAAGCTTTATTTGATTAGACCGGACATACAGGGCTGCAGGGAAACGAGGTGTTTCTACCATAAAAACGTGTGTGTAATACATCCGGCATGATGCACCAGGCTGAGGACCAAGTTAACATGACAGTCTTCAAGCAAATACCAAATGGAAATGCTAAACAAAAATACATTTTATATGCTTTTATCTGAGGAATCAGAAAGTCAAAGGAAAATAAAAGTCAAAACAGGAGTTTCCAAAACTGGAGATGATTTAAAAACTGTAGAAAAGATAGAAACATACAGATTCTTAACAAGACCTGGTAAACCACCATAACTGTCCCCATCAGATAAACAGCACTTAAAGCTTTCATCTTTGAGAGACAGGAGAAAATTAAGCTCCAAAAAGGAAGTTTCTGGTGTTCTCAGAATAATAGACTGACAACTCCAGAGTCCAGACCTCTGTCTTTGGAATTACTTGAAGTGTGGGAGGCTACGGTGGCCCGAGAAGTGCAAAAAAAAATTTACATTTCAGATAAAAAATTACAAAAATAAAAACAAATTTACAAATGAAAAAAATATATTACTTTTCAGAAAACTAAATGACAAAAGTAAAAAGAAATTTACAAGACGTGAAACACTTTTACCAGTACCGAAACAGTTTTACCAACTGTTCTCACTTCATTTACAGCCTGTAATTATCTGGCATTACACTCTATAACATTCATGTTTACAATTTTCTCACAAACCTCATTTAGGAGCTGAAACTTTATCAGCGCCATGATATGGATATCCACAGCCCACTTTGAGCTGCTTTTGGAGATGCTAGCAACATGCATGACAAAGGATAGGTGTTCACCCAATGTGGGTGCTCATGTGGTTTGTGCGAGAGAGAAACAGAATGCTGAGGTCGTGAAAAGGGTGTTGTAGTTGGTTAGCCAGCTGGTATCTATCAGGTTTAGCCTGTTTTGTTAGTGTTTTGAAGTGATTGGTTGGTTGACGGTTGACTTCCATACTCCATCATGATGACAATTAATTGTCACATTGATGGTTGATATTGATGTCACAACTTGACCAATTCAAGCAATTTGGAGCATTGCCATGTACTTGACTTCATCACCCAGTGGTGATAACGTGGTGCCTCCTGGTAGGAAACTCGGTTTTCCAATAAAACTAAAACCATTGAAAGCAGAATAGTCCCTTTGATGTTTGGCAAAAGGTTTGGGTTGCTGGGATACAAGCTTAGTTGTTCCTATGCCAACCATAGTGGCAGTGATTGGATGGATAGTAGTGATGTTGCCAGCAATAGATAGAAGGCGAATGAAAAAATGTGGCATTTTCTCCATCTGGAAAACTGTTTGATGGGCGAGATATTATCAGTTATTAAAAAAAAACATGTAATGTAAACAGTAACAATCAAATCAATTTACAAATAAATAGCACAAACAAAATGTAAAGCTCACTTATGGGGTCGCTATGGGGCCTTGAAATGAAAAAAAAAAAAATTAACCCTAACGAGTCAACTACATAATTGTAAAAAGAATAACTGCAACCAGAAGGAAGTGTCAGCTTGCAGTGCTATTGGGAAGGAAGATAAAGGTTACCAGGAACAATAAATGATGATAAATTTAGACTGATATGTTCAATATTTATTGAGCTACACATACAGAAGTAGTGTCTCTCAGTAACACAACATGTCAGATGTCTCAGCATGGAGTTGTAGAGGTTCCTAATGATGTCCTGTGATAATCCATCCCATGCAGCTTGAATATTCTCACACAGTTCCTGAAGATTTTGCGGTAGGGTTGGAGTTGGAGTAACATCAGGCTTTCTGGACGTGTACCTCCACACTGTACCTCCATATACGGATTCATTGGTCGCCTCCACCAATACAAAAGCGGGATTTGTCACTGAAGATGATGCGCTGACATTCTGAGTCACTCCATGACAGTATGGCACAACACCATTGCAGTCTTTGGTGATGTTGACGTGGTGTTAAAGGCAGTCTTCATAACTGTCTGCATGCATGTAGTCCTGCATCATGCAGCCATCTGCCAACTGTGCTGACACTAACAGGGTGACTCATGGAGGGCATCACTGCTCACTGAATGTCCGCAGTCGTGGCTGTTGGGTCAGTCAGGTACAGCGATAAGGGCCATCCTTGCTTACGTCACATGCACGGCTGAGCATGAAACTTTATTTGTTTGCATGTCTCACAAAGTCAAACCTACCCACCAAGTTTCAACCCTGTCACTTGATTCCTTCTGAGTACACCTATTTGTGCAGCTATTTTGTTGACGATGAGTGTATAAAGCTTGACAGGTTTGTATGAGATCTAAAGGTTTCAGAAGAGGATTGACAGCATCTGACTATGTGAGACCATCGGACTGCTATCAGGATCTAAATAGTGGCAAATTGTGATATTAGTATTCAGGGGGTGGTTAATCAACGCCACAAGACTCGGCCTTTTGAGTTGGTAATGGTTACAATAATAAGCACGGATGGATACGATAATCATCATCATTCATTTCGGATTGCAGCATATCTACATTCTTATTTTGGACTAACGAGAGGAGATTGCATTGGATATTCACATTGGGTCTGTGGGTTGCTAAAGGGAACTTCGCCCCTGTAAGAGGCTCATGAATCTTTGCTAATGTGAATATTATTGTTCCTCATATCTTATCATACATCTCATGTAGCCTGTGTTGAGTATGCGTCGCCGCTTCAGGGCTTCAGATCTGGCAATTACAAATAGCAATAATTAGATCGTTATCTACCTCTCGCAATGCAATTCATTGTATATATACAAATCAAGCTCCGTTTCCCAAGTTTCTATGTGCGAAAGCATTACTGCTTAGAGGAAAGAGCGCTATCTGATGGCAACAGAGTTAAGGGGCGAACTGCTGCCTCAAAAGGGATTTGTTTGTGGAGCATCTCTCTGTGATGGAACAGAACTAGGATTCTCGGAGAGACAGCAGAATTCTGCTCCTTGTGTACCCGCACCTGTCAACTGTACCTTCCTTTTTAAGCATGTCTCCTTTTCTCAGCTTCTTTGAGTGTGATGGGCTGACACCATTCAGTCAGTCGGAGCTGTAATTGATCTTAAAGGAAAAACCTCTCTCCTATCTTTTAGCAAACAGGAGAAGGAGCCCAAGCTACAGCAGGGGGACAGGTTGAAGTAATAGAGGAGCTCTCAATCTAGGAGAAGCACCATTGTAAGCACACTGAAGGTGACACGTTCCTTTGAATCCGCTCTGTACTTCAGGTGGAAAAGTAATTTGTCCTCGTTCATTCACCACAAATTCGCCTTCATCAATGCAGAGTGAGCGATTGGGCCGAGGTCGTACTTGTTTTTCAGTTTCTAAGCTTAACTACAAGCCAGGCAGCTCCCTGTTGAGTCTAGGAGGGTCCATTATTTATTTGCGCCACTCAAAAAGCCAATAAACAAAATAATGAAATAAACAGTAAATGCCGCATGAACGTTTTTAATTACCTTGCGAATATTAATATGAGGTTTTGGGAGAAACAAGAACAACATAAAGCATTGCTTCCATTATATATGTGCTTTTTGCGTTCTTTGGGATGTAGTGCACACACTTGAGAAAGCTGGAAATAGACTTGTATGGTAAATAAAACAACATGTCTAGGCCCTGACGCTCTCCGAGCTCAAGCAGGTCAAGAGGGACCGTGCCTCTAAAAAGATGAACAGACCATGACATTTCCTGAAATGGGGCTGACTTTTTTTCTTCCACCATCAAATAAGCCAGGCCTACCCAACAAGGTATCGACTTCGAATCTCTGCATACAACTGAAATTAGCTTTGGGAACGAGAGAGCATGTCAGACTATATTGTTAAAGTCCGTGTTCTTTGACGCTCCCTCGCCGATTGGGGTAAATATCGCACAATATGTTAGTGACCTAAACACGAAAATGTCAGCATAACAAACAGATGGCTGGTTTACTGAACTGTGTTTGGAGCCAAGTAAATCACATCTGGCTTCTTTTAAAGTGCAGTGCCTTTTTGCTTATTTGTATAACTATACACATACAGGTATATCGTCGCTGTCTGAACAAACCCTTCTTTCTCCATCTTTATATATAAGCACACCGGGCAAAACTGTAGTCACCTGTGGATGAAACATAGCTAATAGCATGTAATACCTCCATGAGCATAAATAACAGCTGCAATTGGATTTGGCATAGACTGGACAAGTTTCTGGATGTAGGCCACATCAATGTTCAGACACTCTTGCATCAAAGAATTGTGTAGTTGGGCCAGATTTGGTGGATGCCTTCCCTGGCACAGTTCTGAGCAGAATTTCCTGTAGACCTGTATGACAATACGCTTCCATACACCTGCAAACTCAGCTACTTCCTTCACACTATGGCCTTTGGCCACCCAAATGCAATCACTCCTTTTAGCCAATCATTAACATCTGCTTTGGAGCCATTTTCCACACATGGAACAAGACATTCACTGCACTGTTAGAACCTCTTCTCAATCTATGGATCCCGTCACTCACACCCCACAGGTATTTATAGTGCCATCATCCTCGTGCAGCACCATCTGCAGAAGCCTGAAGTTACTATCACCTTAAACACATAAGGTTCAGAATCAGTTCGTTGTCCAGGAAGCATGTTTTTTTAATTGTGCACATTTCTTGATGATTGGGCAATAGAAATCATAAAAAAATACTTCTTGAAGTTTTAACCAATAGCAATGGAGTTCACTTAGCTATATCCACCTAGTTACCACTGAGAGTAACAATTCCTGATTGACCATTTATCCACTCAGCATTTTAAGCATTTTAACCCTTTAAATTCTAACCAAAACATAAAATGAAAAAAGGGGCACCAATACTTACAGAGATTACAAGCATTATTTGATAACATTGCATATGAATCCTGAATTCATAATGCTTAATAAATGCATTTATACAGAATTATATGGCATATAAACCCCTGTCATAACCTTGTATAAGTGTTCATACGTGGGTATAGGACATACAAAACACTATAAAATAAGATAAGTGTGTCTTTATAATGTCAGGTTTCATACGCAATATAATATCTGTTTTTAAGATAATTGTAAATGTGAATGTTTATGAATGTAGCTAGCATTAGCAATGGCTTTACGCTACCAGCATGGTCACATCTTCTTGTATACCTTTGTATTAACAGTTAGATGCAATTATCTCACTTCATGTAAATACTCTATAACTTTAGTGCATGCAATGTATTTACAAACAGAAATATATAACATGTTATGGACCTTGACTTTATGAAGTCATATACTCAGAAGTCATATACCATATTGATTTATAAAGTGTAATGCAAGTAACTATAATCACTTAAAATTATTACTTAATGCCTTATAAACATATATAAATATATTTATAAATATATGTATATAAAGGCATTTATAGTGCATTATGAATGCAGGATTCATATGAAGTGAAGCCATTATTGTATATGAGTTTCTACAATTTTCTGAAGCCTAGAAGACCCCAAAGGTTCCCCACTTCCCACACAGCGTATGTATTTATTTTCACTTAGCAACAAAAACACATCTGGGGGACCAAAGGCTTCCCAAACTTTCAAATGTTAACGTAGGTTTGTGTAACATGATTTCACTTTTTTTGTCATGTTGGGCCATTTCTATACAACATGAAGATTTTTTTTGTTTCCGCAATGACATGTGACATTACAGCTGTGATGTATTTGATCCCATTTGAGTCCAGTTTACATCATTATTAGATGTTTGTTGTTGTTCATCAGAATCCATTTGCAAGGTTACACGGAGCAAGCAGGCAAAGCCATTAAAGCAAGGAGGAAAGTAATGAAAGCAATTGTGCTTAGAGGTTGTACAGCATAATGTGTTTTAAATAAATAATGAAATAAATACACACATACATGCATACCTAAACACGTTTAATAGAAAATGAACATTTCAATACAGCAGCTGACGCAAGAAAATGTTCAAACCTCTGGGTTTCTTGCGTGCTCAGGCCCAGTCATTTGAAATTGTAAGATGTTCTTTGCACCATTTCTTTCTTGCCACATAGGCAGTTATAAACACTCTTTAATGCATTTAGGGAGCGTTCGGCTTCATATTCAAAGGAAGAAAAGGAAAAGTGAAGTAAAAAATGGAGAGGCTTTGTCATGGCAGCAGTGATAGGCAATGGCTATTCAACACATGGCTAAGCACCGTGCTTCAAGCCTCTATCAGCTCTGATAAGGCCGCCTACCTCTTACAAGCTGCAAACTTGCGAAGGTGTTCAGAGGTTCACTCAGCAATTTAAATGGCGCCTGTTTACATGCATTCAAAGGCCTGAAATTGGCTTCAGTGTTTGATATTTTGATATCTGTTATGGTTTAATTCAGTCAGTAAAAACTGAATATTTTAGAGAGAGCTTGCAGAGCTTTACCGGCCAAAACACATCTGAAAGTGGACCTAGATGTGCATTCAGTATACAGGGGGGGGACGTACCTGTCAATCAAGGAAACAATCTGGAAAGCGTGTGCCTCATTCAGGCCGTGTATATCAGAGAGAAGATACTAGTTGCGTCCAGTCAGCTTGCCTGAAGGCACAGAAGTGTCTGAAGACTACTCAACCGCTGCCAATCCCCATCTTGTCTCTACTTTGTACTCTATGTAGTAAGTGTACCAGAAAGCAGTCTACCATCTACTAAACTGTGTCTAATGCAATTGATGTATACTGTTTACATCCTTGTCCTAGTTTATGTATTGCTGCTCTTCGGTGTCTTTCTTGCATATTTTACAGCAGGCCCTGTTTGTATTGATGGTGAATAACAGGGATTCAGATTCTAATATTAGAAGGCAGCTGCAAAATGGCACAATTGCTGTGAGACATCTGCTCATGCACAGATGAGCGGAGCAATCTTGTCACACCGGTTTGGGGTAGCCAGCGGCACTAATTAACAAATCCATAGAAAACAAACATCATACATGGTAACTGGGGGTGGGTGATATGACAATATGTTAGCATTTTCACTATAAATAACGTTGCACTCAGGCCTGTCGCAATCGTGGAATCTTTGCTGAAGATTAATTGGCAAAGAAATCATTACAATGAATGACTGAATTGTCCTTAGCTGTTTATTATACGCAGCTATTAAAGTGCAAACCTAAAGTGGCCAATTGGCTGATTTGCTATTTGGCATCCTAACAGAAACGCAGCTCAAGCTCAAATAATAGCATCTGTCAGCAGTCAGACCTTTTGTTGTTTTCATAAAGTCAATGACCATTCGCAATAAATGTGCATCGTATTTTCTTTTCTTTTTTACATGCATTTGCATCAACATATAATTGTAAAAGCTAAAAATAACTGAGATAAGTTGATTATATTGTATTTGCAACAGGCTTAGTCATGATATGCTTCTCTCAGTATATGGACACCATCATCAGTATTTCTACACTATTGCAACATATACTTTATAAAACTGTATACTTCTGAAACAATGTACAATATGCCATAGCATATTAATAAATCTGAAAATTCGCCCAATTTTCCAAGAGTTTGGTGGAAAGGGTGATCTGTTACTCCAAAGAGCTGTGAAATATTCCACTTAATGTGTTGAAAATTGCATTACTACACTAGAAAAGAGCTTTTCCAGATGAAGAACTGTTAAACTAGGCATTTAGTTGCCATTGACGCGCCACAGAATGAGTTAGCAGCCAGACAATGCTGGAGTAGCTGGCCAACATAGGACCACCAGGGGGTACTGCACACACTGTGTATATGGAACTGTCAAACAAATCTTTTCACCTCCCATCCCTTTTCTAAGATGTTTCATATTCACATAGAGACTAAAGGTATAGTACAATAGTGTATGTTGTATTATTGTAATAAGCTACATATAAAAACAACAAAAATAACATCAATATATTAAAACAGAGACTTGATGTATTTTTTTATTATAATTTTTTATTGTTTTCATTCATTTTTGACTGGAAATTAATGTTCACAAACTTGATATTAGCTCAGCTAAAGCTAAATATCATGACATGTATTGCATATCATATATAAATAAAATGTCATATTGTCCACCCTCGGCAATAACCCTGAAAGTCATGGGATGCAGGACGAAGAGGCGCTGAGGAGGCTGCAGCACATCCCAGATTTCAGTACTTTTTTAATGCAACTTTAAGTTAATGCTGTATTTTCATTAGAGCGAGCCGCATTGCTTCCCGTTCCAACCACTAGGAGCTTCAGGGGGCATCACTAAAAAACACACAAGTATAGATTCCAGAGTGAAAGTGCTTTTTACCTAAAGCAGCCAAAAATTATTTTGGAAAACTTAAATCTATATCTAACATAAGAATGCCCCAGGTTTTTAATTGGTTTTCTTTTTCAAGCCAATAAATCTCCCATTCAAGCGATGAATGTCAGCATGTTGCTCAGCCGTGGACATAACACAACCAGTTACAGTTCTACATTCAAACCATGTAATCTGATAGGTCACCACTCAGCTCATTTGCGTCTGGCTTGTCCAGAAGGAGAGTATGCATCAGTAGTTACCTGTAAACACTATTGTTACATGTTACGCTACACACAGTCTGTTTGATCTGTTTACTCTAAAACTTACGAGGTTCTGATCTCACTGTGTACCTCACATATAGTCTATGCAAAGGTTTGAGCCCAACAATACTACTTTAAATGAACACCCCAACTCAAAACGCTTTTCTGTGACCCTAGTTGTGGGGCAATAACAAATAGCACATCTTGAAGCCACATATAAACCTGAAGCTTGAAATAAGTATTTTCATAATTGCTGTCTGGACACAGGAAAAAATATCTATGTAATATCAGACTGCCATAATAACACTGTTTGAAATCTGCCACAAACTCATCATACATCGATTTATGAATCAGGTAAATGTCATTCCCTAACGTTACATAGGTTTGCTTGTCATTGTGCAACTGCAGTCATGTGATGCAGGGGCTCACTGGTCATTCTCATAAATGCCATCAACATTGCTCATTAGCATTATCGCAGGAGTTATTAGTTATTAGTTATTAGTTATCTCAGATCTGTAATTTCATTAGCTAAACGAATATTAAAACCGATAATCAATAGCAGCACAATCACTAACACGACTGTGCTGCAACTTGGCCTCTCTTTTTACCCTATCACATCCCTTGTTCAGTCATCAGGGCTTGAGCAATGGGAAAATCAATGTTACAAATTACACCATGTTCTAATACAGGCCAGTGTCGCAGTGTTATCAGTAAACAAGACGAAAAACAATGTCAGGTTGATTTCCATGAGATTGTTGTTCATTCTTCAGGAAGAGCAAGAGCTCGCTCATTTCCGTAAGACTTATCGGCTGCTGGATGCTGGCAATTAACTCTCCATTGGTGGAGATATTAGTGCCTTGAGTTACTATATTCGGTTAAATGCTGATATGGCAAGTTTGAGCCACCATGTCCAATGAAGCATGTGTGATTAGAGCAGAGGTGCCTAAATTACACCCCCTGCCCCCCACACCTCCCCTCACAACATGAACAGGGGGTTCTTTGAGGGATCTGTCAGCTTACAGAATTGTGTCTCTTTTTTTTCCTGCGCTGGGACACTATAATGCTGTTCGCCTAAACAGACCCTTCTTTGAGAAGACCCTTCGATGCTGGCCCACTTTCTGTAGCTCATTTTTCATCTTGGTGCAGTTATTATCAACAACGGGTTTTAAAGCCCCTTTATAGACTCCGCCAGTGGAGCAGTACGCAGAAATGCATCCAGTTGAATATCAAGGGAGGATAATTCCCTTTGTGAGAACAGCAAGCCATTGCTTTCATCATGCATTCACTGAACCAGTGTAAAACCACTGCACTGCGTTTTAAAACCGGTCTCGCAGCCTGTTTCTCCTTTAGTAATTTCTGAGGATGGTGACAGACCTCCCAAAGCTTACGCTACCAGCAAGTCTACTTAATCTTCAAAAGGGAGCGCCTCGATTCGCCGAACGCAGGTGCATCGTTTAGGGAAAAAGTAATAATGTGCGCGGACAATAGGCAACATCAAGTCAACGCTTCTCTTTGTCTCTCAGATTCTCTACTGCATGGGCGTTAGCCTGCATCTGCCCCCAGACGTGAGGGAGGAGTTCAGTAATATTCTCACTCGCACTCATGCAGAGACGCTCAGGGAAGAGCGTGGAGGCAGGCAAGCAGGATCGACCTCCAGCCTCGCCATCTTGAGCACTGCTCGAGCTGGATTAGGTTTGCCAGAGTAGGTTCTGTAATGTCGTTTGTAAGGAGTTTGACTGTCCCATTCGTACAGGATTAACAACCTATGCGATAACAAATTGCAGTAATAAATGGCTCCCCAAACACTATTCCATACATTGGAAAATCAAGAACACTACATTAAAAGCTACTATTGAGAACATAATTCATGAATCAGGGTCATATTTCATGCTCTAAAGTTGCACGGGTTTGCTTGTCATTCTGCAACTCTAGTCTTTATATTACATTGCATGTGATTCAGTGCATTATTGGTATTCAGAGTCTGCTTGGCTACATCATTTTTTACGCTAACTTTAAAAGTGGCATTGTAAGTGTGCACTGTATTTTCACCTCTACAAAATAGTGGGGCATATACTATTAAGAATCAGTGACCAACCCTGACTGCTGAAAATTGGCCTTCAATTTGGGCCAAAACAACAAATCAGAATCAGAATCAGGTGTATTGGCCAAATATGTTGACACTCACAAAGAATTTGGTTTCAGTAGTTTGTGTCTCTTTAGTACTGTACCAATATACACATGACAACTAATTGACATTGTACAAAAGTACACATTTCTGCTAGTGCCCTTATCAGGTTGCTCATTTTATATTAATAGCCTGAAGCAGACATGAACATATATATGTATATGTAGCTAGTCCAGGCTCTTGCCACCTCAAAGCTTGACTACAGCAACTCGCTCTCAGCTGGCCTTCCTATGCAGGCCATCAAGTCCTTGCAGCTGATCCCGAATGCAGCAGCACAGCTTGTCTTCAATCTTCTTAAGTTTGCTCACGTCACTCCACTGCTGCGTTCCGTTCCCTGGCTTCCTGTAGCTGCCCGCATCAGAATTTAAAACTTGCCCTGCCTACAAAGTCAAGGATGGAGCAGCTGCTCCTTTCCTTATGGCAGTGGTCAAAAGTCATTCTGTATCGTGAGCCCTTTAAGCTTCAAGTACAGTTTGGCTTGACCCGTCATCTTTCAAAACGCATGGAAGACAAGCATCAGGATTCTTCTCTGTTTTGTAACCCAGCCGGTAGGAACGAACTTAAACTAGCTGTCCAAAGAGCAGATTCTCTTGCATTGAAATGCAATCTGAAGATCTCTTTGTTAAGCACTTAAAAGAGCACTAATCAAGGTACTTTTTGAAAGGCAGTGTATTGCACTTCCGTTGTGTTTATCTCTTTCTAGGTATCACCTCTGGCATTTTGCGTTGACAGTGTTTGAGAGGCTTTAACATGTTTGAACTAACTAGAATACATACTCTGACTGGACAACAACGCACTATTGTAAGTCGCTCTGGATAAGGGCATGTGCTAAATGCTGTAAATGTAAATAACTAGGACTTCCTGAAGAGTTAAAGTGCCATTTTTAAGTAAATTAGTTCCATCCATTGGAAATCCACTGCCACTGTCACTTTCTAATTATGTCGGTGGTTAATCTCACTGAGTAAAAATGCAACAAGGAACATTCTATTAAATGAAAATGAACTTAAAATTAGGGGATACATCGTCTAGTTGACTTGTTGAGTGGGTTTCATATCTCTGCTTACCTAAAGGCTAGCCATGCAAACCAGAGCTGAAAGTCTGAAAGTACACATCATGCTCTATTGACTCATGGATGTCATGGATTTTGTTGGTTGTTGGTGGTTACAAAGCATCCGATAATCAGCTGTGATTAGTCAATGTCAACTCAACATTCAACATGCAGGCTACCTGTCAACATTAACATATTGTGCAACCCCTACTCAAAATTACATACATTATATTTAGTTCACAGAAATTTTTAGGTCTTTTCTGAAGGCCTAGATAATCAGAAGGGTCCTTGCTGTTAAAAAGGTGCAAAGCAATGGGAGAAACACGCTTGTTTGACCAATGGACCTTTAAAGGATGGTTTTCAACTGAAACATCAACTGAAAACCCAACTAACAAACGTCAACTGAAAACTCAACTAAAACTAATTTATGAAACTAGTGTTCTTTATGGAACCAAAAGTGGATCTGCTATGGCAAAGTGAAAAGGGAATGTGTAATGAATAGGATACTGTCTTGGCCAAAGCCCTAATAACAAAAGTAACAAGGATTCATGGTTGTGTCTATTACCATTTTTACATTACTGTTAGTTCAATTTGAGCAGGGCTATTATTACTAGGGAAGATCTGGGCCTGCTGAATTACGGAGGGTAATTCACTATGGAAATATTACTCGTCACACTTTCAAAACTATGGACACTGCAGATTTGTAGTAGATTAAAATCACAAGTCTCACTGGTAATAAGCTAAATTACAGTATCTCCCCAGGTAGGCTAAATCTAATTTAGCTCAAATAAGGCTTTATTTGCTCCACATCTTCCTCTTCATTTCACCGTGTACGGCAGCGTGTTCAGCAAGAACATCAATCATGTACACGCACCTGTTACATTGTTCACATGCCCACTCTCATGTTCCAGTGAGTAGCATTTGTCTGGATACCTCATGCTTTTTCCTTCCACCTTCGACTTATAAGTAGGTTTGCTGGGAACAATTGGAACCTCCAGGACCTACCTCAAATGCATCAGTCTGAAGGCTTTTGGCAGACTATATGCTAATTTAGATAACACCTTTCCCTCTGCAATTTATCTAAGGCTCATTTTAACACGGCAATGGAGCCAGAGCATGAGATGATAAATGTGCTCTGAAAACATATATGAGGCATGGAAAGGACCACTGGCCCTTCACTGGCCCTAAAGAAGTGGGATATTCTCTGTCATACTCTAATAATGAACGTCCTCAGAGAGAGAGAGAGAGAGAGAGAGAGAGAGAGAGAGAGAGAGAGAGAGTACAATAAACCCAGAACTGTCTGAACTGGCAGTGCACATCCTTGTAATCAGCAGCTATTCGATTTCTTCCGACCAGAAATATAGTATTTGTCTGCCAAGGTTGTCCTTGATGTCATCCTGAGGGTTTCTCTCTTTGTAAAGACATAATAAAGAACACGCTGTTCTTCTTCGCCTTTACTCAGCAAAGTCAAATGCACCGAACAAGACACAAGGTTTGCCAGGTTGTTTATGTAAATGCGCATGCTGGATTAAGCTCTGTCTGACCCCATGTATACAAAACAAAAACATTTCTGTACTTTAAGTGACTTAAAATGAATTCCTAATAGAGTACAAGGGTCCCACTCGAGTTCTCCTGGCGCTGCGGTAGTGAGCGGCTCTGTTTCCATGGCAGTGCAGTTCTTTTCTCAACAATTTGCAAATTGAGCGGAGGAATGGAAACCTTTGTTGGGTCAGTAAAATCCCCTCACTAATGTCTAGAAGAGACATAAGAAGCGTAACTTGATTGACTTGATTTGATGAAAAAAAAAACATGGTTTGATGTGATGATCAATGTGAATAGAAAAAAAGCAAAAAAAAAGGAAATGGCAAGGATTAGGTCTCTTCAGACGTGACGTTACCAAATATTTGGCACTGAGCTCAGAGGGATTTCTTTCCCAACATTTTGCTTTCAGAACAGTGCCATTTTTCCTCTAGGTGATAATACGGATAATATTGACTTCAGTTTTTGCGGCCAAAAAAAGATTGCTTCATTATTGCTGTCTACAGGCCACTGAGTATATTTTTCAAATGAGGCTTGTTTAGAAAAGCATTGTTTTCCTCACAATAGCCACATTTACATGCAGCCTTCTAAACCATTAATAATCTCACACATAGCTCAATAATCGGAAAAGAATATGTCCATGTATTCAGCTCATATAGAATACTAGTGCAATTGAGGTAATTCAGAAAACAATTTCTGTCCGATTGAACAAGGTGGGCAATCGTATAAATCAGGGGTTCCCAACCTTTTCTGTCCCAAGCCCCACCTGACAATAACTACAAAGCATGGCGGCCAACCAGAAAACTACTAATCAACTTTTATAAATACAATTTCCAAAAGACCAATTACGATATGTTCAAATTCAAACAAGGGAGCTCTGAAAGCCCCTGACGAAACCCCTCCATCAGTGGCTATCCAGTGACTATCCTGTCTCAAACTGAAGATGTGCAATTACTCTTCTACTGCAACGTTTTTATTTGTACATATGTACATTAATATACATATATTCAGATTAATAAACTGAGCATAATGCTAATGTTATTACAAATGACATTTTTTCGGTCCACTACAAACTACTGCCTGCACCTGAGTACAGGCCCACAGCCCAATAGAGGGTGCTTCATGGCCCACTGGTGGTTTAACGGTCCACAAGTTGACAAAGCCTGGTATAAATAATACTTAAATAGAAGAATGTACATATGTATGAAATATAGTTGAGATATAATAATCAACCTGGCGAGGGCCACAAACTGGTCTGCAGAGGAGGCAAAGTTTATACTTCAAAGGGCTTAAAAACAGTTGGGAGGATCGTAAAGCTCGCAATAACAAGCAGTTCAGACAAGTGGAAGTAAATCCACAATACGTTTACACCAGCTATAGAGCAATTTAACCCCTTTCATAAAGATCCAAGTTTAAGCTAATTTTCAATTCATGTATAACTCTATGTGAAACCTTTACAGAATAGCTTGAGAATATTACTTTCTGCGTACAATGGAAATAAATGCATGTTTTGTAAGATGTCAGCAAGCAAAAAAAGAACCTAGCTAACATTTCATAAACTGCTCAATAGCATCATGGAGCTGCTTTGATGGCAAGTGAATTTTCTAAGACAAAATCTGAAGTTATCTTACATCCTAGGCATGTTTTAAAAGGCTACGCTTTCAGGGAGGCGTACTCCACATGTAAATAACTAGGAAAGACAGGGGGTGGATCTGAAATCGCCTACTTAGACAGAACATACTAGATTCGACCCAGTGTACACTCTAGCAGGATCTATCAGTATGAGAGTGTGTAGTATCCACACAGCCTTGAACACTATGTCTGCCATCTTACCATCATCCTTTGACATAAGTCATCACAGCACCTCTGTAAAAGTCCCGCTATTCATTAAAAGCCTCATTTGTATATGATAAAGTTCTTTACTATCAGTGAGACAGGTAACTAGCTAGCTAATATAAAATGAACGTATATTACCTCAGCTTGTATTTACTGCTAGCCTTAGATTCTTGCAGAATGTTCAGAAAATGAAGAGGGAAACAAAAAGAGAAAATGAAGAAGTCCTCCATTCTTCTATTGCTCTCCGATATTTTATATATTTGCTTTAGTGGTTTGTAAAGCAAATATTAAGTGCAACCTAAAAATGACTAATTTGATTCAAGCAATAAAATTTAGTTTTAGTCAACTCAAAAAATGACTTTGATTGAAAGAACAGTCAAATTAGAGTGTTTTTTTTTATTTTTTTGTTCGGACCAATGGAACACTTTTTACAGTGTAGGCTGTGTGAATGTTTGTAAAGTCTTCTGTGATCCAATCCTCAAACTGCTCCTTTAGATGTTGAGCAAATTCTGACCTGAGTTTGGTTAACTGTTATTTGGGTCTCGTCCTGCCCCCAACACTACCAAAGTGGCTCTTTGGTAGTGTTCAACATGACACGTAGTTGATATTTTGGAGGTCTGCAATGATGCAATGATGTTGAGGTCTGGACTCTAGGGTGGTCAGGCCTTTGTTCTTCTTGACAGCTGCACATCCTTTCAAACCAACAGTGCTGAGTTGCCTTCACGCAGTGGAAGCATGGACAGAAACACCTGTTAATTATTTTCAGATCTGAAGGAAGAATGGTGCTTCATTTCCCCCAACACCCCCCCTCCCCATGTACTTTATGGCAGTTTTCACTGGAAGTTAAATAAATGAAGGGTGGGGACTTTTGCACAGTTCTGTAGATATCTGGAAGAGTGTACGTCCGCTTAAACAGACACTGGCTGTAATTAGAGGCAACATATGAATAAAGTTGATTATGCTCTCATTACAAAAGAGCAACTGTTGTTGCAAAGAAGAGACTATCAAAAGTAACAGGATGAACCTAATGGGAGCAAAAGAGCAGAGCAAGGTGACTATTTTGCCATAACAGTCTAATTAAGTGCCCACAAAATTATGCAGGAATACTAATTAGCTTTGTTAAATAACATCAATCAAGGGTATTTTTAATTAAGTGCTCTATACACTGCAATGCCCAATTAGAACATGGTCGGTACGTGACTGAGCTGCAGCCATATTGTACTGTCGGTCTCCAGTATTTACCTATGGCAGTCACATAATTGGCATGTCATTGTGCTTCTACGCTCTGTACATAAACAAATATTTGAAGGACCACAGAGAGATATGCTATTCCATCGCATGAGTCATTCGCTGAGCATCTCGGGGGGAAAGAACCATATGTTAAATTCTCTGCTTGGTTGCAACGTACAACAAGGAAGACTCTGGCGTTCAACTCTTTTAGCAATGTGGGTACAGCAGAAACCTCTCTCCGGTCTGGGCCAATATTGTTGTTTGGAGAAAAAGAGACATGATATTATCATGATATTATGCATCATCTGTCTCTTTGCGGTTGTTTGATTTCCCCTGGCTCAGAACACAGAGAAATAGTGCTGCAATTTGTTGGCTGAAAATACAACCTCAAGACATCGGCTCCAGAGAGCCCCTCCAGCTCTCGACGTAGCCTCTTCTCTCCCAGACACACTGGAAACATCAGCATCTGAAACGGCCCAAGAGCTCTGCGTAATGAATGCGAGCAAAATTAAAATAGAACGCTACATGGAGGAGGAAGGAGAAAAAAACAACGAAGCCAGGTTACTTCAGAGACCGCAAGCTTCTCAGTTCATACTTGAAAGCTCCCTAGACAAAACCGAGGATGGCAATGACAAATAGCCGAACTGAGGCCTTCTATGATAATCAGTTCCTCTCTGAAAGCGCACGCTGTCCGGAAGGCCGCCTCATTCAGTCTCTCAATGTAAAAAACCTGCCTATTGGAGGAATCAATTAAGAGTATGTGCACTGCGGAAAACATGAGAGAAAACAAGAGGAGAGCCCTGACCCACTTTCACATGCTCCTGAGCAGAGATGAGAATCCTCTGGCCTGAGGGGGATATAATAGTCTGCGGATTCGAGAGGAGTTATTGGTTGGTAGGTACAAAGGTGGGAGCTCTCCTGAGTCACTCCTTATTCATTACTGAATAACCACGCAGCTAAATAAGTAGCCAGCACCCCACCCCCCTCGCCTCTTTACCCTGACTCTGAGGTGCTCTCGCTTTGGCTCGCTTGCTTAACAGGGCTCGTTCCTGGCGTGTTATTTAATTCGCCTTCAGGCAAAGGTGATTGGTTCAGTAGGGGAAGTGCAACAGCTGACTCGTCATAATTATTCCTGCTACAGTTCAGCCGTGTCTGTTCACGAGGTGCGAACATTATTTTCTTCAGGAAACAAACGTACTTCCTTGTGGATTGAATTGTCTGGTGCCCCGTGCGTCTGGCGAGGGCACCACTTTCTCTGTGGGGCTTCATCACAGTTTCATTTCGTTTCAAGAGGATTTTTGATTTTCTCTCTCAGTAGTAGCCACTGCGATAGTCTATTGTTCAGAACGTTAGTTCCTGCTGGGCTTTCCTGCACAAAGCAGCTTTTGTTTCCAGGTCTTTGAATGAAATATCAAAATGTTCAGGTAGGTACAGTGTAGTCCCACATTACAGCCACCAAGGACAAGAGCATGCATGAACAAGACCTGAGAAGACCTCCTTCTTGTAAATAGATTAAACGTAAGAAATGGGTAATTTCAGGCATTTTCAGATGTTACGTTTGCAGACTTGTTCCTCATAAAGCTTCTTTATTTCATCTTTAGTATGTACTATTAACCCTTTATTGGCTTACTGTAACTATGTACCCATCTCCCATGTCTCTGGCGCATCCATTATATTATTGCTGCATTTTGTCCCTTTCCAATGGAAACTTGAACCCGTGGCGCATGAATAAATCAATATGTCAGTAAATATGTAATTATGCATGTACATTACATAATTCACAAGACAAAAGTAATAACAACTGGTTAATAAATAATTAATAAATACTGATTTAAATGTGATATGCAAGATGTGCAACTTCCACAGCCTTAACTATAAATGAGGATTGTAATGTCTGAGCATAGTTGAGCAGGCAAGCCCTGTCTGACACAGTGACATTTCTAAACTTTAGCTGGTAGTCCTCTGCTGAGCAGCTAACGGAGCAGACTTTCATTGCCATGATCAGACAACTATGCTAACATGTTTGGACACTGTGCCACCTGTGGCTGAACTTCTGAGATGAAAGTCAAAGACAAAATTCATTTCCTGCCTCAGCCTGTGTCACCCACTGGTCTGTTCACCCTTGGCATCTTGGCATGACTGCAAGACACGTTGAGATTAAAGAAGAGCAGGCCACTGCCCTTAGGGCAATTCTACCCAGAAAAAAACAGAGCCGCCAACCTGTGTGCTAGTTCCTGCCGATCGGTCAGTCTCTCTGTAATTCGCTCTCGCAGGCTGCACCCTGCCAGGTAAGAGATGTACCAGAAAGCCTGAGCGCACTGTGATGTCAGTGACTCTTCAGGCGCTACAGCTCTCTTCATACTGTATTATTCATTAGAACTTCATTCTGGAACAGTGGCTGAAAATATTTTTTTTCCTTTTTGATCCTTAAATGAATACTGGGTGTTGCTGACAACTTGTAACCTCATCCCCCGTTCTACTTTCTCCATTTTGCCAGATGAATGACAAACAAAATAAAAAATACAACAAAATATATTTTAGACACATGCTATTTCCATTAAACATTGCCTGCAGTTTTAAATGATCTTGGGGGGTTATATAGATTAAAGGCATATATCATTACCCAAATGTTCATTGCTTTCCTGAAACAAAGTTGGACGTAGTATATAAACGTTGCTGAAACAAATAGTCCAGTCACTGCTCGGCCCACTCTGTCCATATATAGAAAATGGGTGGTAAAACAGGTTTAAGCTGTCATGAAAACCTAACCTTTTATATATGTCCAACCGAAGAAGGTGTGTTTCAGCCTGGCACGATACAGGGCAGCCACTCAGAATAGGGGTAGCGGTTATTTACATATATGAGTCTTAAAGTCATCATTATCTTAGTTAATATTTTTTTTCAAATGTAAAGGCCCCATATCCAAAATATAACTATGGCTATGTATTTTGTATTTTGTATTTTGCCTACTCACTTTTAGCAGTGAGTGAAGTCAGAATTTCCATATTAAAACACTTTTGGATTTTTGGATTTTGGATCAAGCATCTGAAATTAGCAAGACTACATGTTCTGTTCCTTTTACAAATTTAGTGATGCATCACCATCACATGCATGAATGACTACCGTCCCATCGCTCTCACACCCATAGTGATGAAGTGCTTCGAGAGACTAATCCGGTCTCATATAAAAAGGAGCCTTCACAGCACCTTGGACCCACATCAGTTCACCTACCGTGCGAACAGATCTACTGATGATGCGGTCTCCCTGGCAATCCACACAGCACTCAACCACCTGGACAGCAGCAACTCATATGTAAGGATGCTGTTTATCGACTTCAGCTCCGCCTTCAACACAATCATCCCTTCCAGACTCATCCACAAGCTAAACACAATGGGAATAAGCAACACATTGTGCATCTGGATCATGGACTTCCTCACCTGCAGACCACAGTGTGTCAGGATGGGTGAACACACCTCACCCTCCCTCACACTCAGCACAGGATGTCCCCAAGGCATTGTTCTCTCCCCACTGTTGTACACTCTGTACACCCACGACTGCATCGCAACCGACTGCATTCCAACACCATCATCAAGTTTGCCGACGACACAACAATAATCGGCAACATCACCAAAGATGACAAGGGCCCATACAGAGAGGAGGTCAAGCTACTCACAGAGTGGTGTGCCGCCAACAACCTCTCCCTCAATGTCAGCAAAACCAAAAAGCTGATTATTGACTTCAGGAGAGGGGAAAGAACGCACAAACCACTGTACATCAGAGGCACGTTGGTGGAAAGAGTGAGCAGCTTCAAGTTCCTTGGTGTCCACTTAGCCGAGGATCTTACTTGGACGCTTAACACCTCTAACATTGTCAGGAAAGCCCAACAACGCCTCCACTTTCTACGAAGGCTGAGGAGCGTCAACCTGCCACAGCAGCTCCTCTGCAACTTCTACAGATCCACCGTGGAGAGCATCCTGACAAGCTGCATCACTGTGTGGTATGGCAGCGCCACCTCTGCCGAGCACAAGGCCCTGCAGAGGGTGGTAAAGACTGCACAGCACATCACCGCAACTGCCCTCCCACCCATACAGGACATCTACGACAAGAGATGTCTGAGGAAAGCAGTCAACATCTCCTCAGACCCCACACATCCCAGGCATCCCCTGTTCCAACCTCTGCCATCCGGAAAGAGGTACCGGAACATCCGAGCCAGAACCTCCAGGTTCAGGAACAGCTTTTACCCTAGAGCTGTCAAACTGGTCACACCGGCAGCGCCTCCCAGAACATGACCACACCACTAAAGACTGTACTGATTCTAGCCAGACCCCCCAGCACACACTAGGCTCTGATACCTCAGGACTGTTTGCACCGCACTTTACACTTTATACTTGAACATCTCAGCTGTGTACGTACTTATTTATCTATATTTATTATCGATACTGAACATCTGTACCAAGCAATTTAGCTGTCTGAACACTAAGCTGCTTCTCTGAACATTAAGCTGCTTCTCCTACCTGCACTGTACACTTTAAATATCTATACTGTTTACAACACTTTGCACATGTCTTGCACACATACTGTACTGTTTGCACACATTGTCTTTGTCTATTTGTCCTTATTTGTCTATTTGCACTACACTCTCTGGAGAAGGAGCCTGACCGTGTTTCGTTATACTGTGCAACCCTGTACTGGTATAATGACAATAAAGTTGAATTGAATTGAATTGAATTGAATTGAACTAGTGCTGGCCTCTAGATCAGTGGCAAGCAGTCAGGATTTGTTGAGTGCTGTAGAGATTGCCAGTGATTGTATGATGTATTTCCATTAAGCATGCTGGGTATTGTGGTGACAGAATGCTCAGGGACGACAACACTAAAACAACAAAAATGTCGCCTATATTTTGTTATAAAAAAAACAAAATATAGGCGACATCAGTGTTCAGCCACTCTTGCATCAAACCATTGTACAGGATTTGGTAGATGCCTTCCCTGGCGAAATTCTGAAGAGAATTTACTTGTAGACTGGGATTTTTGGCACTGCTGGTAGACCTGAATGCCTGTACTCTTTCATACACCTGCAAATTCACCTACTTCCATACTTCCACCTACTTCCATAGCCATACACTATAGCCTTTGGCACACCCAAATGCAATCACTCCTTTTTACCAATCATTAACATCTGCTTTGGGGCCATTTTCAACATATGGAACGAGACATTTTTTGTCTGGTGAGCTTATTAAATGCTTAATTCTAATATAAATGCTTAAAATCTAACCCTGAAATCTAGCACATATTATCTCTCTATATATGTGTGTGTTTTTTAAACATCCATGCATTTAAAGGTTAAGCTTTTAAGAATTTATTAGACTTTGCTGTGTAGTCTTTGTTGAATACATGCACTATTTTATTAATTATACAGGAAGTAAATTGTTAACAAAGGCCTATCTGTTCCTGTCGCTAACCTTACTATGCCTGGTTGGCGTAAACAGATGGCACAGGTAGTAGATGACAGCCAGCCTCTCCTCAATCACTGCGCCAGTCAAGGCAGTGCTGCAGCAAGCTCCATAAACATTCACTACAGTATGAATGCTCATTGCTCTCCCATGGACTAGCTGAATCTATCTCTCCCTTGTAGCCATCAAACAGCAAGGGTACTACAGATGGCAAAGTGACAAATGCTTTCTAAATATATTAATTACCAGACATTCAGCTATAAATAGGCCTGCAAAAGATTATTTACATGGTAACTAGCTATGATCTATTCTGGAGATGTTAACAGAGTCCCAGATCATTGGAATTTAACTTAAGGGTCACATCCTATATACAATCTTGCTGAAAACTTATTTATTCTAATAATATTCTAAATATTGATAGAATATTTATGAGCAGTAATTGGAAAATTACTTCATGAAAGATTTGTCATAAAGTAAATGACTTGTAGTGACATAAAGGGTCTCAAAATAAAGTGACAGACATCTAGTCCATTTGTAACAGCTATGATGCCATATATATATATATATATATAAAGAGAGAGAGAGAGAGAGAGAGAAAGAGAGAGAGAGGGGGGGAGATATGAAGTTCACCAATTTTGAATGAAAAACATATAAGGTATATATATATATAATAAAACATGGCTGTTTTGTGTGGGTGGGTCGAGAGACATCAGCCTTGTGATTGGTAAGAGGATTGTTTATGGAAACGTTGGTCAAGATTAGGACCACCCAGTTTACACTGAAAGTACAGAAATATGGACCGATATGTTTATCGGTCATTGGAACAGTATTCAAAGGTTATACATGGTGCATGTTTATTGTTTGCCTGCACAAACAAGCTTAAACTAATTAGAAAGCAAATACAGATATAGGTTCCCTGGGTCTTAAAGTGAATGTTGTACATAATAAGCCACGAAGTCATCTGTTATAATGTTATTTCATCTAAACAAGCATTTCATCTAAACAAGCATCATAACCAAAAAAAGGTGTTATAGGTCAACTTGACAAAAGCAGCCTTTATGATAGAAGGCACCTACTGAAATAAAGCACTTTAAAGGTTTGAGTAGGGTTATGTCAGTTGTCATGATGGGATTGTGTAGGTGTCATGTACCCTTATGAACACTGTCTTACAGTAAGGTCAAATTTTTCTATATGCCTCAAACACATACTTCCCACAAAATAACCCTCGACTCATGATGTTATTGTCCCTGAATTATTAGCCAGTTATTAGGAAAGCTGATCCTCCACCACTCTTCAATGCAATACCTTGACTGCAATATATCTCTCCTCACCACTGCTTATGGCAGATGGATGTCATTGTGAAGACTCACTGCATAAACAGCCCAATTTATAATACCAGTCTGGTGTTATTTATGGCTGTAAGTAGCACTATTATGTAAATAGAGTGCCATTTACAACTCTTCCACACCCCATAACCATACTGTAAATCCTTTATGGACACATCATTCAAAGTGTTCAGTACATGAAGGACAAAGCTGTCCACCACACCCATATCAACCATGTCCCTCCCTGCCCAATAAATATCTCTGTGATTCTCGGTACCCCACCCCATCCACTCTTAACGGCTTTCTCTTTGATTTTTTTCCCTAATCTGAGAGCTGTTAGCTAATGGCCCTACGAGGAGTTGGAGGACTGATCACAATAACACAGATCTGCTGTTGACTTCTCATCAATGGCACATTCACAGGGAGTTTAGTTAATGACCCAGAGCATGGTGAACGAGATAGACATGCCCAACATCGCTGAGTTGAGCTGAGTCACATACTGACTCAGATGTCATTAGTGGAGGTGGTGAAAACAAATGTTTCATTTCCCTTGCCACTAATATCACCTTGATACATCATCATGCGCTGCAGGCTTTGATATGACCCCTACGTGTCTGTCTGTAACAGATACATTTACAACCACTTAGCGTGTTAATGGAAATGAAGCCATATCACATTCTACTGTGGAAGTGAAAGTCATTTCATCTTAGCTGTCGCAGTTGCACGACTAACCAATCAGCACGTTGCGTGTCATGGTTCTTGGTATGGACATATGGTTCTAAGAAAAGTAATTGGTATACAGGCTTTACATTATGTGGAGATTCTTTAACCCCTTTTCAGTGTAGGCAAAACATGTAACTCCTGCTTGATTTGTGGCTCACTCACATCACATTTTCTCTTCAGCAGCATTGATGGAATATATAACACCGGAAATGTGTATTATTTAGGAGGAGCGCACGATTATGAGTGGTTTTATTGGGTTCAAATCCAAGCCAACAGTCAACTTTATTTTACACATCATTTTAAATGTATTTAATCTACTGTCTTATTTATGTATTATTATTTTTCCTGTTTAGTTATTTGCCATGATGGCTCTCATGATGGTTTCCTATTTCTTGGAGGCTTTTGTGGAAAAATTAACGTGAATAAAAGACTGAAGAAAGTCGAAAAACACTTTGAAACTTTGTGGCATGTACACACTTTTTAATATTAAGAAAGTCTGTAATGTTGCAATAGTATGAGATTTTCACGGTATAATAACCATCTCAGGAAATATCATGGTACATGGTTTACTGCTGTCATTGGTTGAGGTGGAGCTCTTTGCTGTATCCAAATAATGATTATTTTCATTATGGATTATGATGTTCTCTATTAATCATTTAACTGTTTGGTTTTTTTTTTAAATAAGAAAATAGTGAGAAATGCTGATGTAAGCGCTGTAAACAATTACTGTGGTTGTCAGAGGTTACCAAAAGGACAGACAACGCAGATTCTACCTATATAAACATGTATTTGACAATGGGAAATTCTTTATAATCATATACCTAAAACATTCATATGTTGAACTATTGCTCCTTCCACTGGATTCTGTATGCGCGCTTACATCACAGTGTGTTTAGATTCTTCTCTTGATCCATCAATGAAATGGCCTCACAAGTCAGGATCTGAATGATGCTTGCAAATGCTCCTCAGGTTTGCTTTCAAAGGACATGTGTACTCCTTCTGCTTTAGCTCGGGCGTTTTTAACTCCCCATACGTTCATAAAGAAGGCAGAGGCAGTCCTGAGTCCCTTCAAGGTGGCAGGGCTCAGAAACACCAATTACATAGATGACTGGCTGCTGCGAACAAACTCCCATCAGCAAGCGCAAAAGCATTTGCGGATCCTCCTCTCCCACAGCCCTGAAACTAGGCTCTGCCATCAATTATGAAAAGATCCCATTCAGCCCTGTGCAGTGGACTGTTTTTGCTGATTTTTGAGCAGGACAAGAGCTCAGAATAGGACACTGAGTAAACTTTCACCTGTGTCTTTCCCTTATCTACCTACCCGGCTCCTATGATAGCGTTTATTCTGTTGGGACTGTTCCAGTTGAAGGACTTTCAGAGATGGGTAGCATCCTTGCCGGTTGAATGCTTTAAACAGCAGATATCTGAGCAGACTCATGTGCCTCACTTCTGTCTTGTATTCCTGTCTTTTTCCCTCGAGATAGAATGGACTGTGCTGATGAGTGGTTTGATTCCAGACCAGTCCCAGACGCTTAAAAAGAAAGGTTCCTAAACAGTTTCCTGGCTTCACTGGTAAAAACAAGGGTTCCTAAACGGCTCCTAGCTTGGAAATATGGGTTTTGAAAAATGTTTAATTGGTTTAAAAGGTTCCTCTCACTCTTAGATTTAATTTTTTTTGAGAACAGGTTCTTGAAGCAACCAAAAGTAGCTTTTCAATAGGTCACTCTAAAGAACCCTTTTAACACCTTTATTTTAGTGTTAGCAATATCTTTTAATTGGTAAATTAAAACTCTGCTACCTTTAAACAAGCTTTTCAACCTTGCACATCTCACTTACAAAAACTGTTCTACAAGAAACAATCTATTGAATTTATTCTTTAGGGAGCCAAACACGGTTCATTTATGGCATCCCACCATAATTTTGAAAAGTGCAAAAGATCCCAAGGTATAGCAATGTCTCTAGTAGGATCAGAGCCCTCCTGCAGGTCCCTTATGAGGATTCCTCAGCACAAATCTATACAACCTTTTTAAAGAAGGATCTTCAAGTAGCCCAGATTTGTGTTCTGCTCCAGCTTCCTACCCAAAAATCAGCACTTTACAGGACCCGACTGCCGGTCTCTAGAGCTTTGGAAGCTGGAACAGAATAAAAATGTGGGGCTGCTCAGGGTATTTCGGAGCTGGCTTGATTATCTGGTCCATGGAGAACATGAGGGTACCTGGCCTTCTCCTTACAGTTGTCAAGTCTTACTTTTCTAGATGCCATGCACTGAGTTGCCAGTTTATGAGGTGCACCTTTCATTGACCATTTTATCAGGTGCACCTACTATGTGCACCCTCAAAAATATAGCTTTGTAAATGTCCATTAGTTTATTAGCCTGGATGTATGATTCTGTGAAAGCCCAGTAATAGATATATGATCTTTGCATCATGCTGAAGTTAAATGCTCCTTACACTTGCAAATTCACAGAAAAAAAAAAAAAAAATGTTCCTTAGAAAATGATAATTGAAATGTTCTTTAGGGATCTGAAAGTGGTTCTTCTATGGCATTGCTCCAGAAAAAAAATACTTTTGGGATCTTTATTTGTTTAAGTGTAGGTGCACTGTGAACCTGCACTGACTGTAACCCATCTGTTGCTGTGCAAACAGCTGCAATATGGACAAGCAGAGCTTGGAAATTGAATAAAAAGTTAATTTGAGTGTAATTTAATAAAATGGCAGGTTTGGAAGCCTATTGTGTTTATTTATAAGGACATGTTCACACACAGGCTATGGACTTGTACTGTTTGGGAATTAGTAAATTGCTCCAGCATATGAGGTCAACTGTGGAATTATTGGCACCCCTCAAGAAACGGGATAAAAATAATATAATAATAAAAAGATCTAAATCTTCCTCAAATGTGTTTGGAAAAATAGCTTACAATTTCTCTAACAAAATCATTCCAAAAGGACTAAGGTGATAGTTAAGACTAACATATTAATTGAAAAACATACGGCGCAAATTTATTAAAGAATATTTTCAATGAATCAGGTGTCTATAATTCATAAGTGTATTCATAAAGATCTATCTGTCTTTATAATGCTTTATAATACTAGACATAAGCCTATGTAACTGTGCATTAACATTCATAATCACACACATAAGCTGTTATAACAACAGTATAAGGCTTCACTGCACAAAGTGACATAATGCATTATAATGTATATATTTTTCCTGTTAATAACATTATTGATGAAACTGGTATCATAAAGCTTAATAAGTAATGTTGTGTTCATTTGCATAATGCTTTATAAGGATCCACAGTAAGGCCACTCTCTAATGTTTCTCAAAATGAAAATGATTTTGTAAGTGCACATAACATCTAATGAACACTTATAAGCCTTCTTTACAGTAAAGTGATGTTATTGATTAGCTCTATGAATGAATGCATTATGTGAATGAATGTATTAAATGTATTGATATGGGTCTCAACAATGTATAGGAAAAATCTAAACATACATTTTAACATACATACATTTTCTCTTTGTGCCACAAAACCTTATAAACCGATGTTATACCAGTTTATGTGTGTGATTTTGAACATTTATGCACAGTTACAAAAACTTATGTCGCATTATAAAACATTATAAATGCTTTATAGATCTTTATGAATATAAGCATTATGGATGCCTGATTCATAGAAAGTGTTACCAATATTTTAAATAAACCAAAGAAATTGGCATGTTTGGGTAAACAAATCCTAAACTCCTGAAATGCCACCGTTGTCTATGACACTTTCCTGTTTCCTTGGGTTATAGATATAAAATCCAATTGACGTCCATCAAAATGGGTGAAGCCAAAAAGCTAACTAGTGAAACTAGTTAAAAGGTAATGGACCTGCACATGGACTCTGAAATGGTTATAAGTGTGGACTTGAGTCATACGATGTGGACTAAAGTCAGATTTGAGTCACCAATTTGATGACTTGAGACTCGACAAAATCAGGAAACACTTGCAACTCACCGTATGACTCAGAAAGACGCGAGACCCGAGAAATGCAGAGAGGTGACTGACTGTGGAGACTACAGTCACTACTTTTCATGCGAATGGATTCCTTGATATACAGCAATGTGGTCAAATGCCTGCTACTGTGCTCATGTTATTTTATTTCGGAACACAAGTGAAGCGTCAGAATTGGAGTTCGACTCAATAAACTAAAAACAAGCAGAGCATGAATTGTATCAATAACCCATTGGCCAGTATTACTGAGGAAACTTACCAGGTAAAATGGCCATCAAACAAAAGAAACAGGGCTCTCTCTATCTGAGCACTTGCAGGTAAAACAAGCACAATATTCACTAGGGATGCACCGAAATTAATATTTTTGGCCTATCTATCTATCTATCTATCTATCTATCTATCGATCTATCGATCGATCGATCTAGCCGAAGGCCGAATACCAAACACAGTTTTTCTTTGTCTTTCATTAACAGGCTACATGTTTACAATATGACTTATATTATATATTACCAAAAAAAACCAAAAAAACATCCCAGCCGCCATGTCTGCTGCATTCACAGAGGGCGCCTCCCTCCACGCTGGTCGTGATTTTATCATGTTGTTGTAATATTGGGGTTTATGTCTCTTTAAGGAGGATGCAGGCATGTGCATGAGAGAGAGTGTGCGTGAGTGCATGCTTACGCACGTGTGCGCATGCGGAGAAGCTGCTGTTTGTCTGCCTCGCTGTAGCGGCTCGGTTCTGTTCTTTACTCTGTCTGGAGCTCCGTTTGGCTCGAATGCTTGAAACTGAATGAAAGCTGGGAGACCTCAGCGTGTTCCGCTCTAGTTCCCTTCTTTATTCTGGAACTAGAAAAAGGTAACAACGTCATTAAAAACGTCATTGTTCGGTATGAATTATTTGGTCTTTTCACTTATTCTGTGGAACACCGAAAGTGTTTTTTCAGCCAATGTCGGCCGAATAATTTCGGTTGCCGAACACTCTGTGCATCCCTAATGTTCACTGTGAGGTTTTTTTCAGTTGCTGTACGTGAATCTGTTGATCCGCCTGCAATGGTCCATCACTTAAGACAGAATGGTTTTAAATGGAATTTCAATAATTAAGGACTTATGGAAACAAGCAAAGCACAATGTACCATATCTTTTAAGTAGAAAAGTAAAAAAAAAAAAAACATTAACATACACTACTTAATATACCCTAACACACACTACTGTCATTCAGAGCTACCAAGGTACCACCACATTTGCCATTCATTGTTAAAATGACCTTCCGTTTGGATACAAAGGATACAAAGATTAGCACTAAACTTGCCTGCAATGACTTGACTTTGGACAATGTCAGGATATACCTCTGATGGTTATGTAAAAAGATAGTAGCTCATTGAAATTAGCAGTTATGAAGATCAGAGGACAGTAAACTGAATAACTGAACAGCATAAACAACTGGAGATTTACCAAAAAGTGGATGCGTGAGTATATTTAAACCATTTTAGAACCATTCGGTCATCTCTGTCTACTACCATCCCAGTAACTATCTGGACTGATAAAGCTACACAAAGAAGCAAGAAAATTGAATGGATCATCTCTTTCTGGCCAGGTAATGATATTCCTGCAATAATATTTTTGGATAGGCAATGCAAAAAAAAGTCAATCGCTGCAATATTGAGTCACTTTCTTTTACTACAGATATGGTCTACTACAGGTCTTATGACGGCCCCTTTCCATTGATGGATGGGGTGGAGGATGATAAATTGTACAAAGCAACAGATGGGCAACTTGGTGTAGTGTAGCACAGGCAAGTTCCAATTCCATTGCTTTGTAGTTTTAGATTAAAAATCCCACAATTACTTGTTTGAAGATACAGCGCTTTGTTAGTCTGCACATAATGGTGTGTTCGAATACTACAGGGTCTACTACTGCAGAGCCTGATTAAATGAATGGGAAAGAAGGAACAGTCTGTAATGGAGAAACGAAGCCCCTGAGAGTCTATCATGAGGGGTCATGCTAATACAAGCTGCAATTATGAGTTCACATTGTTATGCACCTCAGACTGACTGCAGGGCCAGACAGAACTAAAGGAGTTTCAAGATAAAGTCAGAATTTCCTCTACTAGGCAGAGTTGAGTTTTTCCTTTGTCCTTTAGCTAATCTCCATTTGATGAATCTCACCCATCTCTAATCTGTGTGGTCTTTCTAAATATATGAACAACAGTCAATAATGATGACAGCCCTTGCAATCTTTCTCATTGATTTATCTATAGATGAGCTTCCACTGTCAGTCAGGATTACAGAATTTATGGCTTATCAAAGATGCCCACAGAGAGCATGTCTTTGTTGAACTGAGGCACATCAAACAAGAAAATGAGGAGAACATCTGGCCATCAGACATTGACCCCAGGGGGTCTGCAGCCTCTGTCTCTTTGCCCCCAGACTGCACAAGTGCCCTCTCGGTCGATCTGAATAATAACTGTTTTATATGGCCTCTGCTATTGTTCTTGATCCGAGAAGTAGAGATTGGACAGCTGTATGGGGAAGAGATTCTGTCCACACTCCAACCACCCCTGAAATCTCTAAATTCATTTCCACCCTGCTTCAACTCCCAATCCTCTCATTACCCAACACCAAACGTACCCCATTGCCTAATATCCAACCACTGTCTCTACACCAGAGGTGGATGAAGTAGAGAAACCATGTGCTTGAGTAGAGATTGAGTAGAGAAGTAGAGATACCCAAGGTAAATTATTCCTCCAGTAAAAGTAGAAGTTCTTCCCTTTAGACCTCCACTGCAGTAAAAGTACTACACTATTTACCTTCAAATGTACTCAAGTATGGAGAGTAACAGTAACATGATTTATTATGGCTCTAATGTCCTATTATCATTTCTGGAACAAGACTCTTAATCAACTCATTTTAGGTGAAGAGACTTCAATAGAAGGTGATTAATTAGTCTGACACTGATGTCTATTCAAATGATCATAAGCACAAAACACTGAAGGAGAACAGATTCCATTAGCTAGAACCAAGCTCTGTCCAACAGGTTAAAACAAGCTCAAAACAAAGTGACCGCTGTACCCTGATTGGTGGGTTTGCTTCACGCTTCTTTCATTTTGACGTTACGTTTTTATGCACACATAGGCCTAAAGGAACGACAGATTTGGCCATAATGTAGTGAAGTAAAAAGTAATATACTTGAGTTTGAAATGTGGGCGAGTTAACGTAAAAAGTCCCCCGGACTGGAAATACTGCAGTACAGATACACCAAACAAGTACAGTAACCAATTACTAATTATTAGAGGCATACCAGTACATTCACTCTCATGACCAGGGTTGAGAGGGTTACTTTATTATTGACTGTTTAAAGCAACATAATTGGATTACTTTCCATTAGTTTGGATTACTTGCCTTTAAAATCGTATATTTAAATACATAACAGAAAAAAATCAATCTTCGGACAGCATCCACAAGACAACAATCGGATATGCACAGAAACAATCTAGGTTGTGTATCTGTTATCGTTAAATATATCCAAGTTAATCAAGAAAGGCGTTCATAGTTTAGAGTATAAAAGTGAAAAAGAGCCTCCTCAGCTGTGCATTCCTATTTTGTTGTATGAGGTGATGTACCATTAAAACTGCACTCACAGGAATGAGGTGGATTGCTCAATGAGCTGAGCAAAGCATTTCTACTTATATCAGAAATGGCTGCATGCAAATGTCCTCAGTCTAGTACATTTTCTTTGCTATGTGAGAAGCTTGATTTTAAATGTCTAACTTATGCCATTCCAACAAGAATACAGACCTACACTCCCGGGCAAAGAAAACGGTGCCATCCCCAAAGAACAGTCATTTTAACTGATCATCTTGGACTGGTCAGAGTCCAGATTTAAACCCCAATATTTTGTCTCACATTAAATACAAACTGACTTTTCAGCTGGTTGAAGCTGCCAGTGCTGAGTGGAGCAATACTGACTCTTCTTTCTGTAAAAGACTGTCTGCAAGTTTACCCACAAAACTTCACTGCTTAAATAAACTAAAAGGAAAAGCTTTCCATGCTGAGTCATGTTATCTGTTTGCTTAATGATTTGTTGTAAAGGCCATTAAAAGTGTAAAGGGGTCATAGAATAGAACACTGTGATTATATCCTCATACTTGAATAATGAGAGTTCAGTAAGTTTCATTATACCAGCTCACATTCCAGCTCAGCAGAAACAACAACAATGGATAAACAGCATTGGTGGATTATACACCGATCAGCCATAACATTCAAACCACCCTCTTGTTTCTACACTCATTCTCCATCAGTTCCACACTATATATGTGCACTTTGTAGTTCTACAATTACAGACTGCAGTCCATCTGTTTCACTGCATACTTTGTTAACACCCCTTCACTCTGTTTTTAGTGGTCAGGACCCCCAGAGGACCACCACAGAGCAGGTATCATTCTCAGTGCTGCAGTGACACTGACGTGGTGGTGGTGTGTTAATATGTGTTATGCAGGTGTGAGTGGATTAGACACAGCAGTGCTGCTAGAGTGTTTAAACACCTCAGTGTCACTGCTGGACTGAGAATAGTCCACCAAACAAAACTATCCAGCCTACAGTGTCCTGTGGGTAGAGTCCTGAGACCACTAATGAAGGACTGGGGGATGACCAACACAAACTCTGCAGCAGCAAATGAGCTATTGTCTCTGAGAGTACATCTACAAGGTGGAGCAGCAAAGTAGGAGTGTCTAATAGAATGGACAGTGAGTGGACACCGTGTTTAAACACTCCAGCAGTACTGCTGTGTCTGATCCACTCACACCAACACATCACACACAAACACACCACCACCACGTCAGTGTCACTGCAGTGCTGAATGAACCACCACCCACATAATACCTGCTCTGTGGTTGTCCTGTGGGGGTCCTGAGCACTGGAGAACAGGGTGAAAGGAGGCTAAATTCTTAGCAAAGAAACAGATGGACTACAGTCTGTAACTGTAGAACAATAAAGTGCACCTATATGGTAAATGGATAATGAGTGTAGAAATAAGGAGATGGTTTTAATGTTATGGCTGATCAGTATATGTGTAGAAATCGACCTTTCCAGGCTGCGGTTGATTCTCTTTAAAATACAAAGAAAATTAAAATGCACCTTTAATGTTTTGCCATTTTGGGTTTGTCCAGTATTTTATGGTTGGGAGTGCAAATCACTCCCAGTGCACAGTAGCAAAAAAGTTGTGGAAGGAAAGTGAAATTTTCCACATTAAAACAGCACTGTTAACAAAAAAATAACACGCATCTCCTCATGTTGGAGATGAGGGTGAAATCCGCATTTAGCAGAAAAATTTAGTGAGATTTTTGTAGAGACAAACACTGACGAGAAATTAGCTACAATGAGTGTGGCTTTAATGTAATCATGCTAGTAATCACCCAGTTTTCATAATGTACCTGCCTTTCTTGTGTAACTGTAATCATCTGTAATTTTTTAGCATTGAGAACAGGGTCTTCAATAACTTTGAAGTAATGTATTTTGATGGATATATGATGTACAAAGTTTCATTTACATGGGTGAGTATCCAGATCAACATTTTAGGAGCACTAAATTACTTGACATGAAGAAAGCTCCAGTTGTGCTGTTCATTTTATCATCTTATTATCTGCTGATTACAGAACACTATTACATGTATTCTGCTACTACCCAACCTTTTATATTACATAGCAGCATAGGAATATAACCGGATATCTCAAATGTGCATATTTGTCCTTATAAAGTTCAAACACTTTTTCACCTGCCAGACCTTTTCCTTCCTTAACTATTCTCACTACATTAATATTTCTGAAAGATGTCACCATGTGGGTCTTGCATCAAGTTCCTGTACTGTATAAAAGGGATCTCATTAATGCCCATTGTACATCAAAATAGATTTAATTCTCACTTTGCAGTTTATTCAGACAAATGATCTCATATAATCAACTACAGAGCAATGAAATGACTCACCTTTGAGCAAACATAGGTTTTGTTCATTCAGCCGCCTGCACTCAGCTTATGGTGAGGTTTAACACAGAGACAAATCCAAACCTGATGTTATCTGAAGTTAGTTTTGACCATCTGACCATATGTGGAGTTTTACCTTCAAAATACAGTCAAAAGTTTACATATGGCTGCTCATAGAAGGTTTCCTTGATTTTGGTTTAATGCTTTACTTAAGGATTAAAGTGAAGACATCAAACTATAAAATAGCACTCATGGAATTATGCAGTCCACCTTAAAAACCTCTAAAATGGAACTTTACAGGAGGATGAAACAGTTTTCTTAACCCGCAGTGGAGGCTGATATAACAAGACTTTTTTTCTAAGCAATTTTGGACCAATTCCATCAGGACTATTCACTAAACTAGAGCTTCTATACTGTGCAAAAAAGTTTTTTGTGCAACTAAATATATATTAGAGGTGGAGATATGGCACAAATATAATATTGTGATACATCAAGAGTGTATGTGGTATATGAGGATATGTATTGTTTCAGACATATATTTGTTTCAGACAGTCAGTTGGACTGTTAAGTGTAAGCCTGTAGAGTCTTTGAGATAACCAAAAACATCCATTTAGTTGAATGTGTGTAAACTTTTGACTGGTAGTGTATTTGCACACAAAGAACACTGGCTAAGAGCTAAAGCTTCTAGGTAATAGCAGATTGCTAAGCCTTCTGATAACAAGAACTACTAAGCAGTGATTGGATGTGCTCGATATGGGAGTGAGATCATTGTTTCAAAAGAAACTAGACCTTTCATTACTATTTCCGCAGCGTTAACATGCATTTCATTACTGTTATCCATGGGAATACCTTACAGTTTATCCTCAATACTGTTGTCACAGCAGGAAATCTGCGGTGTTCATGCTATTCCCATTCCTGTGCAATTCTGCAGTATAATTGACTCAACCTCACCCTGAGAATAGAGCTAGAGGGTAGGCTCAGATTCACTGCTCTTGGGCACCCCCTCAGGTGCAGTACAGCCTGCCTAGATATTTAATCTCCATCATCTCTAACCTCACACATGCACGCATTCCCAGCTAATGATAAAGCACCAGCAACGCCTCCCGACAATTTCCGGAAAGCAATGCTGTATTGTAGTGTCAGAGTGAAGAAGAACATCCAGGAAACACAGAGCTCTAGATGAACCCACAGTCCAACTCCCGTACATGGTAGACACTAACGCTGCTCCAGCTACCTCACAGCCCAGTACAGAATGCACACATAATGTCCACACAGCCACAACTATTTACAAGATTCAAGTCTCTCTTACTGTTAGTCCAACGTTTCCCAAAAGCCCTCACAAATCTATGGACATGTTAGCTAGTAGCATGACAGCACAGTGTTAAACAACAGTGGGAAGGGGTGTGTACAAAAATGTAAGTTAAAAAAGTATAGTGAGGTAATTTGATTAAATGGCACTTAATTAAATAATCTTAACAAATTTAGCAAATTTTAACAATTTAAAAACAATATATTGACTAGATTTATGGTCTTAGGAGATTATTTAACTTGCCAAAATATATTTTTTGCAGTGTTCAATCGTCAAACATGCTATGCTTCAAGCTATGCTTAGGATTAGGATTAGATTTTCAAAATAGTACAAAATAGATTTCAAAAGAGAATTCAAAAAGAAAAAAAAAATTCAAATATAATTATTGTTATTTCCACTGAAACTGCTCAGCATTATCAGTTGCTTGGATGTTGGAACACCTATTAGCTATCTCTACTTTGGTGAACTCACCTTGTCTTAACTTCACTGGGTTATAAAAACACTGTCTATTACAATACCTGTTAATGAAATGCTTTCCAGCTGCACTAAATAAAATTTTCACTCTACTGCATATGCTAACTGCTGTTTCTAGTATTCTAACATACTGACGCACAGTTACTGTTCTTGCACATTTTGCATGTGTTCATGCACATATTGTAATGTGTCCTTGCCTATTTGTCTTTGCATTGTACTTACTATTAATCTATCACTGCACTGGAGAAGTAGCCTGACTGTGTTTCGTTATACTGTACAACCCTGTATTGATATAATGACAATAAAGTTGCATTCAATTGAATTGAAATCCAGCTTCTTAATTAGCTTGTGCTTGCTAAAGGTCTTACTGCTTACTAGCTAATAACTTTCTTTACTACAACGTATTTTAGCACTTTAAGCTCACCTGCTTTCTGAAAGTAACTTGTCAGCAGTGACCTGTGATACAAGGTCAAACCACTTTTCCAACAACATGCAAATAAGCAGAACTTGTCATGGAAGCTATTATTTACTTCTATAATAACAGAAAGTGTCAGAATTAGCAAACTTAGAAACCAGAATCATTTATTTGCAAGGCTTATGAAGGGTCCCCCATTCAGGCCCGGGTTAGTCAGGTCTACCATTACATGCTGTCCAAAGCCCCTGCACACAGGGAGCCAACAGTGTCTTATTTAATCTGATAACGGAGTTATGAGGAAAATATTTTATTTGGCTATATTAATTTAAAAATGCTTAATCGATTTCCATGCTGCTGGTGGCCATTAGGGGGCCTGCAGAATGAGGCTAAATTGAATTTGGTTCGCATTCAGAGTGACCTTTTTTTCCCCTCTGTCCCCAAATATGTTTGTGCATAGGCCTGTTGTCTATTGTTGTCTGCTTGTTTTGCATCCAAGTTTGTGACATCTAGCAAAATTATGAGAGGCATCAAACCAGTCATAAAACAAAAGAGATGTGTCAGAATTGTGTTTGGATTCAGTACAAAACTCAAAAATAACAGAACAAAAAGCTTATGCTGTTTCTACAAGGTTTGATTGTGTTAATCAGTCCTCTGCACCTTCCCAATCAAATTCCCTCTCAAGATGTTCCTTCAAGTCTTTGCTTTTATCCTGTTAAGGAGAATTACAACCTTTCGGAGCCAACCTTGATTTCGTCCCTGTTTTCTCATGCAGACGTGGTTCGTACCTTTGATTTAAAACCACTAACGTGTCCATTTTATCCACAACATATGGATGTTAGCGTCTTTTGTGGGTTAGAAGTATGGAGACCCACCTCTCTCTCTCTCTCTCTCTCTCTCTCTCTCGCTGCCTACCTAACTGTGTCCCATTAACCTTTACCTTTTGCGTTCTCATTTTTTTTTCTCTGCTAGATGCCACAGTTTTTCACTTAATCAGTTTCTAATTAAAAGGTAACCCCTTCTGGGATTTACGTCTGCAGGAAACTCACATGGATTCCTGTATTATGCCTAATGAAGGCCTGATCAGTGAGATCCAATAGCTAGATAAATGCATTTGGTTCAATTTAACATCTGGACTGAAACATCCCCATGTGGAAATTAATCTGCAGCTCCACCATTTCCACGCGTTATGGGGTCTATCTGAGAAACAAAGTATGACATGATGCAAAACATTCTCTCCATACTGCTAAGAGGATAAAGAAAGAAACAGCAGAAAGCTTCCCTGAGCCCAGGTTCCCATGAGAGCCCACAAGGGATGTATTGAAGAGAGATATTTCATGTAGTAAAATTAATATTGCTGGAAACTTTGGTAATATTGTTAAATGGCAGTCTCACAATACAATCCTGGTAGAATTTAATTAGCTCTCTTTTTTCCCTCCCCCACATCTGCGGGTTGTGAAATAAGCTGTGAGATGTTTGCGTCCTTCAGAACGCGTTATGAGACACAGTTATTGGTAAGTGAAACTGTCTGCAATTTTAATGTGGATCAGCGAAACTAATAAGTACAAAGGCTCCACTAAACGGCCTACGCCAGGAAAAGACACACCTCTCCCAATGCAGAAGATGAAGTGTTCATGGCCATAGAACACTGCTGTATACATGATATAGCCATCAATTCAGACACTATGAACCTCCAGACAATGGTATGTGAGAGTGCTTACTGTTCCCTAGCTACTAAAAGAGGCTATTCCCAAAAATCTATATCTATTCTAAACGTGGACTCCAGAAATCTAACTTTCGTAACAAAATCTAATCAGAGGTTGGGGAGCGAGTTAGATGTGAAGGTGATTTGACATACTGCTGGAAATAAGACAGACACTGCATATAATCAGGGGAAGGTGTGTGAGTGTGTCTGCGGCAGGAAGTTTGCAGGAGACCCAAGCTAACGATATGTCTGTAAAGCACTTTGAGCTGCCAAGGGTATGAAAGGTGCTCTATAAATAAACATTATTATTTTTTAATCATTTTTAATTAAATATAGTTACAATTAAATATTCCTACATTATACATTATGTGCTGCAAAGTGGAATTTTGTTCAAAATAATCTTGAATCTTTATAGATCACCACTTTCTGCTCAGGAACGATAATAATTACCATTATTATTACTAGTGCTGAGCTGAGGCTATTAGATCTATTAGATCTAAACCCTCATAAATATCAAAACTCTTCTACAAAAATGAAAACCCACCTCCACAATAATTCCATAATTCCTGCTAGCTCCCAATATAATTCTAACATTATGTAAAGATTTTCCATCCATTTGGCTTTGTGTAGATCACTACCATGGCTTTATCTTTGGCTTCTTGGATCACCACCTTCTGATCAGGAATCTAATTATTATTATTATCTGTGGTGAATCATGACTAACCATGAGTTAGGCCTTCGTACATGTCCAACTCTTTTACAACAATCCAACTATAAGCCTTCATGACACCTACATAAGCCTGTTATGGCAACTGACACAACCCCATATAAATATTTATTAATGCCTATTCCAATAGATATGATCTGTCATAAGGCTACTTTAACTTGGACCAAAATTGGCAAATATAACCTTTCTAGCAAATGATGGCTAATGGAATAAACATTTGTACACATTTACATAGGGTAATGTCAGTTGTCATGACAAGCTTATGTGGGTGTTATGTAGCCTTATGAGTAGAACTCATTTCTGCTTACGCCCCTAAAATCATTTTTTTGCCTGTTTTAATTAAATGCAAACATTTAAAACTTCGAAAAGACCTTTCATGTCTTCTGGTTATGCCACTGCTCGTGTTCAGTAATGTATCTAGGACTTCCACAAGACTTTAGAGTAAGTTTTTTTTCTCACAAAATTGGTGTTAACCATTGGAATTCCCACTGTAAGTTCCTTATTATGGTAATAGTTAATCTAATATGTTAGTCCTTTGGCTCCTGAGGGCCTTACCAATGGGAGAGATTGCTTGGCTCTAATAAAAATTAATTCTGAATAAAATACAAACACTTAGACACTTGGAGAGTTTAAATATATCATGCATGCTGATATATTTATTTACACATTACATTGAAATGATGTAGAAAGAAAGAGATGGAGTTATGTGGTTTTGAAATGACTGAGATGATAAACAAGCTCACTCAACTGCAGCAATACTGAGTGTGGAAATTTGATTCTCAAAGTCATTATTGATCATAAGATTATAGAGCATCATATTACACCAGCATAGCTCACTTTTATTTTAGCTGTCGGAGTTGACACATCTTAATTATTTGTCAGTTGGAGATGGCGGTATTGGGCTCACCCTCGGTTGTCATGGAGATGGTAGGCATGGTATTGCCATGTCAGCGTTAGGTGGAGCATCATCGAATACTGACATTCACTCTTCATCAAAGGTCACTATTTGATGACCCATGCATGTATAAAACCATGCATTGAAATATTTTGGTGCTGATGTATGCAGTCTCATTGGCACCATGTTCGATTTTGATACTGAGTAGCAATAGCACCTAATATACATCAGAGTTACATGAATAGCTAATTCCTGTCAAACATACACTATCTGTGGCGATTTCATTTGATGGTAGTGTAAGTAATACTGGTTTCAGAGGAAAGAACGGCACTTTGAAATACGTGGAGTATCTCTATTTCTTTAATGTCTCAGCAGGAGTCCACAAAAATGTATTGATTTTTCTCACATATGTGTCAAGCATCTTTCCTCTTCATGTACGAGTCTACTGGTCCCAGGAGTGTCCAAAGAGAGAATGAAGCTTTACTGAATCACATTTACAGCTGGTTTTAGAGGCTATTTGGAACAAGTACCAATGGATCAATTTCCAAAGAGTTGTGAATACTATAGTGAATTAATTTGCCAGCCTAAACTCATCTGAGAGGGAAATGCGCCCAAAACATGTGAGATAACCCTTCATTTTCATAATCATGCTGCTTTCCATCCACATTACAAATACTACTGATACCTTCTGGATAACAGAGAATTTCCCCAATTCTCCACAGCTGCTGCATGATCAAATGATAAAGATGTAATAAAGTCACTCAGAGTAGTTTGATTTGAAACACGCCTTTCTAAAGAAACTTACTGAGTCAGAATTGTTCACAGTGGTGGTAATGGGATCCAGATGTCTGAAGTTTTTAACACAACTAAAAGCTCTATCACAGAAAACTCCAATATATGAAATGTTGAAAATTTGCTGCTTGATGTTTGTAGGTTTTGGCCTAAAATATATGTCTTATATAGTAGTGGACATTAACTAATTATACATTTACTGTACTGTACTTAAGTAGTTTTTCCATTTTGGGGGACTTTCCACTTTAACTCCACTTATAACTTTTAATAGACACCAGTGTCAGAGTAATTAATGACCTTCTATTAAAGACTGGTGGACTGAGAGTGACACTGGAGTCTTTCCACCTAAACTGAGTTGATTAAGAGTCTTGTTCCAGAAATGATAATAGGACATTAGAGCCATAATAAATCATGCTACTGTTACTCTCTGTACTTAAGTACATTTGAAGGTAAATACTTTAGTACTTTTACTGCAGTGGAGGTCTAAAGGAAGGAACTTCTACTTTTACTGGAGGAATAATTTACCTTGGGTATCTCTACTTTAACTCAAGTACATGGTTTGTGTACTTCATCCACCTTTGGTGTTTTATCTAGTCATGGTGGAGGAATATATGGTTGTAACATACACTTGTACCCAGACAAAGCCTTTTTCACATTGACTGCTGTTTTACAATCATTAGTACTGCATTTCAAAACTCAGAAGACACTAATAAGTTCACTGGTCATTTTGGTAATAAAGTTGGATTTGTAGAAATCATGACTCCTCTTTCCTATCAGTAAAGAAACGTATAATTAAACACTCAAAATAATTCATTTTCATCTGAATCATTGAATCATGTAGACATTTTTGAAAAATCATTTAAGAAATGCCCTTTTTCCAACAGCCTAGGCCTACGCTTATCTGCAACACGGTTGCCTGCTTTCCTTACCAGCAAAGACTATTTATATATGGATTGAAACTAAACTCACGTAAAAATGAGTCATATATAAAACTCATTTTGCTAGAGCCCACAAAACAGCGCAGCTCAGCCGCTGGTTGCCATTTTCTGAGGGAAGCCATGGGTATCTAAGAGCTTTACCCTTATTGTAGGAGGTGTTTACTCAGTGGCAGTTTGAAAGTACAATTTAAAACCATTCTTAAGCTTAATCTGTATGGAGTTTGCATAATTCTGAAGTGTATTAACTTGGAATTACTGGGTAATTCAATTGTTCAATCATTTGTTTCAGCAGCCTTGGCAGCTGCATTGAGGAATGGTTCCCAAACAATTGTTTTGCGGGATCACTGACATCCAAGTCAGGGAAATAAAATAATTCCCAGCCTTTTACTTATGATTGGAACATTACACTTTCTACACTTAATGAGTAAAATGATGTTTTTAATATGAAAAACAATAAAGGGGCCGTAGCCTACATAGCGGTTTCTTTTATTTCTTTCCCTGAGGCTCACTTATTACATTTGTGTGGGGTTGTGTGCATAAGACGTAATTAACCATGGTCTTAATTCATTTTTACATGACCTCTTTTTACTCCTTAGGACTGATCAGTATGTTTTGGTACTGTGTCTTTAAAACTGTACAATCATGTGAAGAAAGGAGGACACCCCAGATAAACAGATAAAATCAGAATTTAAACACATAGATAAAGTATTTAAACATATAGATAAATAAACACCAACAAAAAGTTGACTTTGCAATTTGCAGTTATTTAAAGAAATGAACCAAGATGTCATTTTTTACCTGTTTCTGACCTCCACTGACTCCTCTATGCAGAATTCTTTCAACTGTGCAATGTTTGAGGGGTTTCTTGTATGTGCAGCCCCCGTCAAATCCCCCACAGTATTTCAATGAGATTCAGATCTTTAATTAGGCCATTCCACAACCCTCTATTTCTTCCTTATAAGCTATTCCTGGGAGGATTTACTTGTATGTTTGGCATCATTATCATTATCATTAAAGATCACTCCTTCAGCCCTCAAGCACTCTCTAGTATAATAGAGAATTCATAGATGATTGTATGATTGCAAGTTGGCCTGGCCCCTGAGGCAGTGAAACAGTCCCCAAACCATACCGTTTTCACCATAATGCTTTACAGTTAACATGAAGTTCTTTTGATCAAATGCTGTCTCTGGTTTGCACCAAACATGGCTTCTGGTACTGTGGCCAAACAACTCTTTGCTTGTCTTTGCATAGTATTCTGTTCGGGAAGTTCTAGTCCTTGTCTAGATATTGATTAGCAAACTTCAGTCTCATCTCAGTGTTAGACAGCAAAGACTTCCTCCTTCCTTCCTCCTCTTTCCATGAAGGTCAAATTTGTGCAGTCTCATTCTAATGATAGATGCATGAATTTTGACATTACCAGTGGCAAGCGCTACCGGCAGATCATATGTTGAAATTTTAGGGTTCATAGAGCCTTTCGTTTAGTATCTTACAGTCTGCATTCGGGTTGAATTTGCTGGAGTGGCCTGTCCTGGACATGTTGGCAGTGGTTTTAAATCTTCTATACTTGTAGGCGATCCTCTGGACAGTGGAACGATTGATTATCAATATCTTGGATAACTTCTTAAACCCCTTCCCAGACTCTTAGGCTTCTACAACTACAAAAATCTGGAGGCCCCAGAGAGCTCTTTTGATCTAGGCATGATGATACCACACACTCCAATAACAAACATCAAACCCGACCAGATATCTGAGGTTTAAATAAGACAGGTTCCTCCAGGATCTCTAATGGTGTTCTAATGAGTAAACCTGATTTCAATTTGACACATTTAAAGTAGTGATATATTTTAGGGGTGTATACACCACTTTCACAAAAGAAAACCACATTTCCTTCTTTCAATTATAGAAAGGATGTCAAAAATATCAGTCACTTGTTAAATTATATCACCCTTATCTATCATCACTGTTTAAATTAGGATTTGATATCTGTATCTCCAAACAGGTTGAAAAAGTCTACATTTTCCATGGAGTGTACTTACTTCTTCACATAATTGTAAATGACTTCTGTTCTTTATGCCAACCCTATGGGCTGAAACACACCAACGTGAGCAGATGGAGCTAACCTGTTTTGAACTGGCTAAATATATACACTATATGACCAAAGGTATGTAGACACCTGGCCATCATATCTATTAGAACTTACTGGACATCAATTATAAAACCAAGGACATTACAATGAAGGAGACCGCTCCATATAACAGCTTCCACTCTTCTGAGAAGGCTTTCTGTGCACATTCAGTCAAAGGCATTCCAATTTATCCCATAGGTGTTATGTGGGGTCGAGGTCATGGCTTTGTGCAGGCCACTGGAGTTTCTCCACACCAAATTCATCAAATTATGAGATTATACACATCTCAGCAATGGGTGTCTACAGAAAGGGGAGTCCACATACTTTTGACCATATAGTGTATTTAAATGCATTGGTTTTTGTGCGTTGGTAATGAATGACCTGGGGAGTGAATTGTAGGTTATGATATTTTCTGAAGTCTTTGTTTACTATTTTAAATGAACTGTTTATTAAAAAAACAACCAGTTCTTGTTTATTTGCATGAAAAAGTGACTTGTTTTCAATTCAGAAACATTTTGAAATGTCTAATGATCTGAAGAGATCAATACAAACTTCACAGACTATACAGATACAGCCTGTATTTCATATACAATCACTCTTTCAGAAGGACAGGTCAAGTTTAAGGACACCCAGTCTTACATAACCTGTGCTTCATGTATAAAAGATTTATACCTAGTGTATTTTGTTTACTCACAAGAAAAATAGGTATTGTGTTCCCATGAGTTTGTTTGTTTTTTGCATGAGTGAAATTTTGGTGCTGTTCTGTGTACCATGCTCACAGTGAGTGCTATTAGAAAGGACAGTGAAAGTCTGCCCTGAAGACCCCAGTATGTAAGCACACTGGTGCTGTCACAAGAATACACAGAGACTGTTTATTTACACAAACAACATCTTATGAGGGGACAAACAAAACAAGGCTGCGTTCTTAGATTTGCTGGGCAAGGTATAAAGGTCTGAGGCCCTGTAAATGCAATTCTCAAGCTGGACTGAACAAATGATCTACTTGTATATTGTTACTTTAATTTGGCAAAAATTTTATCACTGGCAAACTGTTTATTATGCAGCATTAACCAACTGCTGAAATTAATGGAACATTCAATCAAGAGTTCAATTTCCTAACTTTTACCATCAACATGGTGATATAATAAACCACATGGTGATTTTTTAAGGAGGCAGGGACAACAAAGCTCTCATTGTTGAAGTCCAGGTACACCCAGAATTATATAAAAATGGGGAATACACAAAATCCACCTTAAATAAAAGATTAGCAATTCAGCTTCAGTTGTCCTCCCATAGTCATCTGTGCCTGCCAGTGATGCTGTCACAATGGCAACATTTTAATGGCTGCATGCCATCATCTGTCACATACCACTATCCCAGCAAGTAAACACGGCATTAGAGCAAGGCTTTCAGTTCAAGTCATACATGTCAAAAATACACCTCTCTCAAACGGTAATATTCTGCCAGAGCCCCTTATGGGATTTCTAATAATATGTTAGCACTAAGCTAATAGTAGTGCACATGATTCATATTGTTTTTTTATTAAATAGATTTTAAACGTGTAAATCAATATGGATCAATGACAAATAAGGTTTTCGAATCAACAAATTAAAAAGGCGTTAATTTTTTTTGTTTCATATGTATTTGCATTTATATCTACGGGCATTTTAAATGTTAAATATAGTAAGAGTTATCAAAGCTTTAATTCACCATGTAATTGATCACCTGACATAGCAAAGAGTTGAGCCCTTGAATAATTGACTAATTTTCCAACATAGGTTAGAACACCTGACATTTTTAAACATTTAAAAACAAAAGGAAACGAAAATTAATTTTGTTGATGGATGCACTGCAAATTGTTTCATATAAAAGAGGGATTGTTGAATCATTTGATATATATACATAAAATATTTATTAAATCATCTTTGGTGTTAGGGGCAGTTGTTGTAACCATCTCTGTGCATGTAGTCCTGCATCGTGCAGCCGTCTGCCAATGGTGCTGGCACTAACAGGATGACTGATGGAGGAAATCACTGCTCGCTGAATGTCCACAGTCGTGGCTGTTGAGTCAGTCAGGTACAGAGATAAGCCCCGTCCTTGCTTACATCACATGTGCGGCAGAGCATGAAACTTGAATCATTAGCATGTCTCACAATGTCAAACTTAACCAAGTTTTATTCCTGTCAGTTGATTCCTTCTGGGTGCAACTATTTGTGCCACTATTATGCAATGACGTCTTCAGTAAAGGGTCTTGACAGAGAGTTCCTGTCTTCCATTTCTGCTAACTGAAATTTCATCAGACTATTGCTCATATTCATAATCAGTGACAAATCTAGAACTTCCAGAAATCATGAGGCTGAAATAGACCTAAAATGTCCTCCAACCAATAAAGCTTGGTAACACTTTACTTGAAGAGTGTCTACATAACACATTCATAACATCTTACATAAACACTTCATAACATATTCATGAGTATTTAAATTCACAAAGTATGCATGTTTTTATTATTTATTATTTGGAGATACAAGTTATGATATTTGAGAAAGCATGTGTACTATAATAACTTAATAAACTTGATAAGATTTTTTTCAACANGGTTATGATATTTTCTGAAGTCTTTGTTTACTATTTTAAATGAACTGTTTATTAAAAAAACAACCAGTTCTTGTTTATTTGCATGAACAAGTGACTTGTTTTCAATTCAGAAACATTTTGAAATGTCTAATGATCTGAAGAGATCAATACAAACTTCACAGACTATACAGATACAGCCTGTATTTCATATACAATCACTCTTTCAGAAGGACAGGTCAAGTTTAAGGACACCCAGTCTTACATAACCTGTGCTTCATGTATAAAAGATTTATACCTAGTGTATTTTGTTTACTCACAAGAAAAATAGGTATTGTGTTCCCATGAGTTTGTTTGTTTTTTGCATGAGTGAAATTTTGGTGCTGTTCTGTGTACCATGCTCACAGTGAGTGCTATTAGAAAGGACAGTGAAAGTCTGCCCTGAAGACCCCAGTATGTAAGCACACTGGTGCTGTCATAAGAATACACAGAGACTGTTTATTTACACAAACAACATCTTATGAGGGGACAAACAAAACAAGGCTGCGTTCTTAGATTTGCTGGGCAAGGTATAAAGGTCTGAGGCCCTGTAAATGCAATTCTCAAGCTGGACTGAACAAATGATCTACTTGTATATTGTTACTTTAATTTGGCAAAGTCTTATCACTGGCAAACTGTTTATTATGCAGCATTAACCAACTGCTGAAATTAATGGAACATTCAATCAAGAGTTCAATTTCCTAACTTTTACCATCAACATGGTGATATAATAAACCACATGGTGATTTTTTAAGGAGGCAGGGACAACAAAGCTCTCATTGTTGAAGTCCAGGTACACCCAGAATTATATAAAAATGGGGAATACACAAAATCCACCTTAAATAAAAGATTAGCAATTCAGCTTCAGTTGTCCTCCCATAGTCATCTGTGCCTGCCAGTGATGCTGTCACAATGGCAACATTTTAATGGCTGCATGCCATCATCTGTCACATACCACTATCCCAGCAAGTAAACACGGCATTAGAGCAAGGCTTTCAGTTCAAGTCATACATGTCAAAAATACACCTCTCTCAAACGGTAATATTCTGCCAGAGCCCCTTATGGGATTTCTAATAATATGTTAGCACTAAGCTAATAGTAGTGCACATGATTCATATTGTTTTTTTATTAAATAGATTTTAAACGTGTAAATCAATATGGATCAATGACAAATAAGGTTTTCGAATCAACAAATTAAAAAGGCGTTAATTTTTTTTGTTTCATATGTATTTGCATTTATATCTACGGGCATTTTAAATGTTAAATATAGTAAGAGTTATCAAAGCTTTAATTCACCATGTAATTGATCACCTGACATAGCAAAGAGTTGAGCCCTTGAATAATTGACTAATTTTCCAACATAGGTTAGAACACCTGACATTTTTAAACATTTAAAAACAAAAGGAAACGAAAATTAATTTTGTTGATGGATGCACTGCAAATTGTTTCATATAAAAGAGGGATTGTTGAATCATTTGATATATATACATAAAATATTTATTAAATCATCTTTGGTGTTAGGGGCAGTTGTTGTAACCATCTCTGTGCATGTAGTCCTGCATCGTGCAGCGGTCTGCCAATGGTGCTGGCACTAACAGGATGACTGATGGAGGAAATCACTGCTCGCTGAATGTCCACAGTCGTGGCTGTTGAGTCAGTCAGGTACAGAGATAAGCCCCGTCCTTGCTTACATCACATGTGCGGCAGAGCATGAAACTTGAATCATTAGCATGTCTCACAATGTCAAACTTAACCAAGTTTTATTCCTGTCAGTTGATTCTTTCTGGGTGCAACTATTTGTGCCACTATTATGCAATGACGTCTTCAGTAAAGGGTCTTGACAGAGAGTTCCTGTCTTCCATTTCTGCTAACTGAAATTTCATCAGACTATTGCTCATATTCATAATCAGTGACAAATCTAGAACTTCCAGAAATCATGAGGCTGAAATAGACCTAAAATGTCCTCCAACCAATAAAGCTTGGTAACACTTTACTTGAAGAGTGTCTACATAACACATTCATAACATCTTACATAAACACTTCATAACATATTCATGAGTATTTAAATTCACAAAGTATGCATGTTTTTATTATTTATTATTTGGAGATACAAGTTATGATATTTGAGAAAGCATGTGTACTATAATAACTTAATAAACTTGATAAGATTTTTTTCAACAGTGCATAGACTGTTAACCTTTTTTTATTCTTTTTTTTTACAGAAGACAAAGTAAAAAAAAAAGAAAAATAAATAGCAAAATGCTGTAAAAAAACCCCACAAATAATTAAAAATAGGTTGAAAGTCTAGACAAAAAATGTCAAAGTGGTTTCTGTCCAAAGAAGTAAAGCCAGGGTGTTTTTATTTTGTCTGTCCAGCAATGAAGATATGACAGAAAATAATAAAGCTCTTCCAAAGAATAAACTAGGACTTTTATTTTGAAAAATGTCTCTCACTAAAACGACACAGTACTCCATAATAATATCATGTAAAGCATGTATGTTTTATGAATGTTGATTTAAACATTCACAAATCTGTTATAAAGCGTGTATCTAAGGTGTTATGAATGTGTTATGTACACCCCTTTAAGTAAAGTGTTACCTAAAGCTTTGACTGGGAATACTATATTTTAAGTGATTCAATCAAACTGACCTCATGATTATGTAATAACAAAACCTGCTAATACACCCAATTGTGTTGTGTTGTTATTGTCATTGACTGTTACATAAGACTGACATATACATCTAGCTATGTTTTTTCAGTCACAGCCGTCTGTGGTATTTCATGCTGTACCAATCAGCCAGTAACTGCCCTTACCAATTTCATCATGGTACCTCCTAGGGTAAAACTAACCCAGTTCAAATGGTGCTCACTCTTAAAATGTTATCTTTCAGGAGCTTATTTAGAAAGTGAAATACCAACAATCTTCAGTTAAAATAACACATTAACTTAAGTAACTTAAATGACTTAGCTTATTGAGGAACTACTGCCAGACAAACAACATGCTAATTTTTTTGCTGACCTGTCCTTAACAAATGCCGTTTTTACCTGCGAACCCGGAAAGCAACCACATTTAATTATTGCAATCTTGGAAAATCAAATGTTTAAACTGCCTAAATGATTCCTTTGGCAAGTAGACCCAGTCAATAGGGCTAAGTCCATTTAGCTCCAGTCTCTGTAGGTCCCTCCCCATGAGTGCTCTATGAATTGAGCTGGGCTCGCTCCATTTAAATAGAGCTACAGGCCACAAGATAAAGCTCCCATGGGAAGTCTCTGTGTGTCAAAGCCTCCTCCACACGGCTGCCCAGGCCTGCCAGCCTTTTCAATCCCTGTTTTAATCTCCTCAACTCCCTGGCGCTTAGTACAGAGCATAGCCCCAGAGGAAGCCCACAGTCGAGCTGCATGGCGAGAGGTGTAACCCGGAACATCATCACCTTGTCTAGGGCAATGGCACTAAAATGAGAGAGGCCTTGAGAGAGGCCTTGAGCCCTCTGAGGATGTTTGGACTGACCAGTGCACCTAACTGAGCTGTCCAGATTAGGGTTCCTTTAAAGGACTATTATATCGTGAGACAACCTGACATTTTAGCAGTGTTAAAGAATTAAAAAAAGAAAAAAGAAGAAGAAAATTACATAGCCTTCCTCCCAACAGGAGACAGCTTGAGCTGTTTTAAATGCATTTTCAATTTCATAGGCTAATATGATAAATGAGCTGAAAAGTTCAGCCGGAGCTATTGATCTGGAGTGCTGCAATATAATGTCCCTTCACTAAAAATACCCAGCCAGTTAAAATGGTTTTAGAAATCATGACCATCTCTGGCACCCCTGCACATGCCCTCAGGCCTTGGCAGTGCCCTGTCTTCTTACGATGCAGGAAGGCAGCACATGACTGGAGCCTTCGCCTCACGTCAGTGCATGGCATGCAGATCATTTATGACAGAGAATCTCCTGTACTACACCACGGCGCCCACGCAGGGCCTGTTCTTCGAACCCTCCGAGGCCGCAGAAGGTCAGACGACTGCTCCCTCCCCAGCCCTGTCGGTGATGGCCCCTGTTCCGCTCCAGTTCCCCAGTCATGCTGGGCCTTGCTCACTTGTACAAGGGTTTTTACTGTAATGTTGGCTGACATACTGACAAGTAGGTGATTGCTGGAAGGTTGCAGAGGGGAGTGGGGAGAGCACTCACTCACCAAACACTGGAGAAAGCCTCAGAAAAGGCATGGCGCTAGAAGCGGTCCAAACGGCCGATGAGGGATCGGAGGGATGAGAGTACAATCGGATTCCTGGAATGCCACTGATTTCCCAGGCCACTGCATATGAGTCACAAAGCCCGGAGTGAGCTCCCTGTGTTAAAGTGGCAGGGGAGATATTAAAAACTACAACCGATGAAACTGGAAGTGAACGCTATGAACCATCAACTAATTTCACAAATAATATGACGCATTCAAAATCAAAGCTGCTTACACAATTCAGAGGTGAGTCCTGAATCTGGGACCTTATTTTGTGTTTACCATTAATAGACTGAAGTCTATAAGAGTGCAACTGGCTGTACTTCAGTCAATACAAATGATGTACGAGTCAATCTTTCCCTCAGCTACTCAAACACTATCAGCGGGGTAAGATGAACTCCTGAGCAGCTTGTTTTGGCTCACTGGTGCTACAAAAAAAGTAGTTCTTGAAATTCAGAAAACTTTGAATGGAACTAAAGCCTTTACATTACAAGGTTTCTCTAAACTTTAACAAATACACACAGTGTCACTGATGCAAAGCACTGTTCTTATGAATCAACAAAAGCTATTTAAATGCTAAAAGCTGGTTCCTTAAGGTTCTTCGCAACTAAAAAGATTCTTTACATGCACTTACTCACTTTGGGTGTCTTATTCACTTTGGGGTCTCAATTGTGCACTTAGTGTTAATTCTAACCAGGTTTTGACTATGTAGTATATGGTACTGTTGAGCACGCTCAAAAATCCACAATGCACACTTAAAACCAGTTGATTTTTGAGTACGGTAATGATGGACACTACCGTCCCACAGAGCAACGGGAAACAGAAAGGGAAAGAATTTTCTCACGTATGGAAAATTCTGAAAAAATGGTGGACAGTGATGCAGATATGACCAGATATGGTGTAAAAATGTGAGTTACCCCAAATCTGTCACAACAGCCTGTAAAAATATATGTGTTCCAATAAATAATGTGTTTGTTTGTGTTTTCTACAAAAAGCCTCCACTGAAGCAGCCATCAGAGTCCAGCGTGGTATAACATAAGCCTCATCACTTCCTGTTAGTAAGAAAGGATGTAGTATGCGGATATTGTGTGTACTAGCCTGCTGAACTCACACTGCTAACACTAGTACACAGCATATACTGTGTAGTATTAGTGTGCAGTACACAACTGTGACTCGGCCAGAGTTCCCTGTACAAAATGGCACTTTGTCACAGGAGTACATGCTTAGAATTTTGGAGTGACACCACTGAAGGAACCATGCATCAACATAAAGGGGCCAAAAAATGGGAAAAGCCATGGAAGAACCACTTTTGGTGTCCTAAAGATTCCCCACATGGGAAAAAACCCATAATACTGAAAGGAGGTTACCTCCAACAAACCCTTTTTTAAGGGTAGCATTGCCATAATTGGCTTCTTCAGGAGGTCATTAGAAGGTCTACACCTGGCTCCTATATCTTGAAGCCCCTGATGATAATTATTAACTGGATCTGATGTGGTCTGGTAGATTTCCTGTAGCTGTTTTTTTCACCCATGCTGCAGATGGATGCCCAACCCTGTAAGCCATGTAGAGCAATGAGTGTTCTACTAGAAACAGCAGAGCTGATTGATATTGGTCAGTATGTTTTAAAAATGTTTCGGCATCCATCACATACTTTGGAGGCTGCTATGTGCATGTCCATAGAAAAAGGGGAAAGAAAAGAATGAACAATATCAATAAACCATAGTATAGTGTACATAGAGTGTTGACAAGCTGACTTATCTAAATGTGTAAATGATTACATGCAGGCCTTTCCATCTGCTGACTGAATATCCTCTGCTGGAGGGCTCATTTTGGCTCCTCTGATTGGAGCTATTATGACTTGGATCCTTCCAGAGTGGGTGGATCTTATTTGAGTGCTGTGCAGCTCAGTATGGCTCTATCACTGGAAGCCCACAACAGAACTAATGGTTATGGCAATGGCTAAATGGGCAGGTGCACTACATACAATGCGTTCTAGACACATTTTCTAACTGCTCATCACAAATCAAAGTTATACATGTACACAGTCATTCAGTTTTTCAATATAGAGCAAGTTCTTGGAAATATGTTGGAGGGAAATATGTTGCCTTACAAATGACATCCACAACACCTGGAGATAAATAATAATGGATTTCTGTTGTTTTCTTCTTCCATAATTCATTGTATTCTGACTTTGCTGAGGTAGCGCTTACAATGTCAAGTTCTGCAGATCTGCACAGAAAACGCACAGGGCTCTTCACAGGAGCACTGCAGCATGCCTATTACAGACTTTCTCTGGGCTTTATTCCCTGGGCCCAGAAATAAATAACAGCAAGACCAAGAGCAAACCTGATGTTTCACTGAATACCTTGACGGCTGCAATGTTTTTAGTTGTTTTATGAAACCCAGTAGGGTTCTCCTGGCACCTCATAAATATGATGAAGACTGAACTCTCATACTGACAGTATGACCTTGAGTTAACATAGCAAAGTCTAGATAGCAGTTTCATATTATCTCTAAACATTTTCTATCAGGTGGTAGCCTGTTGCTGAGCATCTAGGATACCTTTTCCCTCTGTCATACTTTCTGGTGATTTTTTTGGATAATATTTTTCAGTAGATTTCTTTTTTTTTTTCGCTTAGTGCAACAAGTAGCTGCTGCTGAATGTGGATGCCAATGATAAATGTGGCAAGTTGGGTCCAAACACTGGGAGGCAAAGAGCCTGAGGACATTTGGGGGGCATTCGAAGAGGAAATCACAGCACTGGCCCGGAACACATGGGCGCACGAACCCAAGTCACCAGCGAGCTACTGGAACGCGTGACGTTAAGTAGATTGAGAGAATATGTTTTTTTGTACAGACGAAGATGGTGCTTTTCATTAATCTCAGAGCTCAACCTTCCCCCGCAACACAACAAGAGCATCCCCCGCGGGAAAGACAATGAGAGAACACCCACATAGCACAGCCGAGTGCCGAGAGAGCTTTCAGAGCCCTTATTTCCCACCATATGTTTTGTATGCCTGTGTGTGTGTGCTTCCGTATGTGCATGTGTGTCTAATATCCTTAGGAAATTTTGCCATTTTGCCATTGTCACTAGATGCTGCACGGGCCTGCAGGGCTGCCTACCCAAAATAAATAAGGACAGGGCTCATAGCGAAACAGAATGAACCCAAGTTAATCGCAGAGATGCTCTTGCCTGTAATAAAATGGATTTGCTTAGCATTAGGTTCTTCATTTTCTATGCAGATAGTGCTTTAAATGTGCTTTATGCATGTAAGGCCAGCCTCATAGAGTAGATTATCAACTGGCAGTTGCACCATAACATCAAAGAACATTGCAATGCTAAGGAAATGCGCATGCGGTTAGCTGCAACCACGCTTCCTCCGTTCTGCAAAATTCAAACAGGCCTCGTGCTCTGCTGTAGCGGAACACCTGCGGAGTGTGCTCAGGTGTGACAACAGCTGTGCTTTCAGCCCAGGCTCACCTCCAGAGCAGGCGGCTCCCACGGCGCGCGACTGACGCGCTTCTGGAAAAGATCAGAGGGAGAGCCTGTGAGCTGCGCTTTCTGCACAGCCGCAGATAAACAGGGACAGAGCTCTGGCTGGTCTGGAACAATGAGACCATGCCTTCTGGACACACCACAAATCCTGAAACGGCAGCAAGTAGATGCACTGACAATAAGGGGGTCTTCTGAGCTGTCGAGTTTGCTCCGAGGGTGGGGATGGACCACGACTCAATCCAATCGGATCTACAGCGGGGTCACTCGATCGCACAACGACATCAGATAAATCAAACCTTGTGGGGTCTCCCATCAGCGCACGCACAAGCAAACTCATCCACAGAGACACATTCACAACAGCCAAGAGAAGATGCAGGCCTTCATTAAATCCCTGCAGTTTCTCCCTTCCTCACAGAACCATGACAATTAACATGCTTCGCCATGCTGCTTGCAGAGCATTGTGCACCCCTCTCCCTGGGTTGCGGCCCATGCATTATTAATTGGGGCCTCTCATGGTAAATAATTACATCTCATTATCAAATCCTGAGACTCCACTGTGGAGCCACGTCCTCTGTCTCTCTGTAATGAGCCCGAGAGCTGGCCCGCTTTGCATTGTTAGAGCCGCTTGAATGAGGCACAGCTCCTCCCTGACTTTCAGAAGCTTAAATGGTGCGACAAAGCGCACCTATCAGTACAGAACTCCTCTCCATGTAATGAGGCCTGTGCAGGCTCCCGTTTAAGGACTGAAAAGTTTACCCATACTAAGCTCACAAACATGTGCGTGCACAGCTACTGTTATAAAGTTTACTGTTCTAAAGCTTTACAGAATGTTGGTAAGGATGCGCAGTCAGCCTAAGGCTGGTACATGCAACATAGTATGATGCTTATAATCAAAGTTGCACATAACACATTGCATTACACAACTAGCAGATCATATTGTTTGCTCCATCATCACAATATAATCATGATATTGCTATTTACACTTGCATGTTAACCCTTTGTAAATGAATGTACTATAAGCAGCCATTGCAACAGCACTAATGCTTCTCTCATTCTGCCACAGAAGCACTGTAAGTTCATTGAGGATAGCATTTCAGATTCTGTAATAATTTTAATCTCAAAGGAATCACTGCTCAGTAAAATTAAGGGATGCCAAGAGAGGAACAATAGGAATTATCTAGGTATGTAATTTACATTGACCATGATAACAGCAGGCTAGCAATGAAGAATATACAGTGGCACAATCAGCCATTTATGTACTGTTATCGACAGCTGGCTAGTTAAGTCAACTGAGTACATTGACATGCACTTAATAATCCGATAACAGCAAAAAATCTGATTGTGTTATTAATCCATACACCATTCACTTTGGTAATCAGATCATGGAAAACTCTGGGTCTGCATGAGTCAGACAATAATTGAATTTCGGCTTTGCAACCAGCCAATAAACTGATAGCAGAAAAAGTGCCATAAACTTGACAGAAAAAACACATGCCGCAGTCTTTTATATTAAACCGGTCTGTCTACCTGAAAATATGAACATATTTCATCTAGAAGCTGAAGAAGATTGTGGCGTTTGCATAGAGTAATAGGTTAAGGCAGCATAGCGCTCCAGACAAAAGCTCTTTTATTGAACATGACATCACCACCACTCAGCCCTACTGAACAGCTGGGATAGCAGGGAGGTCACCAATAGCCTCATGTTTCAAAAGGACAGTAGGCACAAGCACTGCACCACTACCCCACTAAACAGCCCCAAGACCAAGCACTAAATGACACAAGCAACACCTGTGCATATCTGTAAGCTATCAGTCTCAACTATTCAACCAGACACAAATAATGTTACCTGCTTCATTGATCCGGTGGAATCAACCTTTTTGATGTCCTTTATTGTCATTATCACATAATGTATTATAAAGGTTTTGACTTTGGCTGTTTCACAAAGTTGAGCTGCTCGCAACTGTCATGGCTGTGTTTCAAATGAGTTGCAGGGTGCTTAATATTCACAATGCCTAATGTCAAAATTGTATGGAAGTTTCACCATGGAAAGCCAGCCTAATGAGAAATTGCAGCACTCAGAAACACCATATGCCCAAAAGTATGTGGACACATCTCCTAATCACTGACTTTCAGCCACATCCTATGCTAATAGCACATAGGCATAAAATCTCCAAGAGCCAAAATCATATCATTTTTAAAATCGTATCCTTTTCATCTTGCTTTGCCTTGGTACCCAGTGTCAACCACAGGAGGATGTGTTCCCGTCTTGAGTCTTGGTGTCTTCCTCTTGCTCTTAGGAAGTTTTTGCCACTGTCGGCCCTGGCTTGCTGATTTTCTATAAAGTTGCTTTGTCACAACGTCTTCTGGAAAAGGTGTTATATAAATAAACTTTGAATTGACCTGACTCAGACAAACAGTGGCAGTAGAATGAGTTGTACTGAGACTAAGAACTCAGTAACTATAAACATGGCAATGCCACTGGATATCAGTGCCATAGGAAACTACTAGAAGTCAGTTGGTAAAATATCGGTCTGCAAGATCTGCACCGCTCAACTAGTGCTATTACTATGAAACGGAAGTGTCTAAAAGAAACAGCTCAGTTATGAAGCAGTAGACCATGCATGTGTAGTGCATACAAATAGCCTATACCCATCACTGCATCACTCACTAAAGCCTCTGGAAGCAACATCGGCTACATGAACTTCCTTAAAAGGGTTTATATGGACAAGCAGCTGCATACAAGTCTGAGATAAGTATGTAAACTCACCGGACAAAAAAAATGTTACCCTGTTTAAGGTTGTAGTAACTTCAGTCTCCTGCAGATGGCAATGCACAAGGATGATGGGGCTATAAATACCTGAGGGGTGTGAGTGACAGGATCCATAGATTGAGAAGAGGTGGTACAGTGCAGTGAATGTCTCGTTCCATGTGTGGAAAATGTTTCCAAAGCAGATGTTAATGATTGGCTAAAAGGAGTGATTGTATTTGGGTGTGCCAAAGACCATAGCGTGAAGGAAGTAGTTGTATTTGCAGGTGTATGGAAGCGTACAGTCATACTGGTCTACCAGCAGTGGCTAAAACCCCAACCTACAAGGAACTCTCCTCAGAATTGTGCCAGGGAAGGCATCCACCAAATATGGCTGAACTGCGCAATTTTTAAAGGCAGGAGTGACTGAATATTGATGTAGTCTACATCTAAAAACTTGTCCAGTTAATGCCAAATCGAATCACAGCTGTTATTTGTGCTGGTGGCGGAGTGACAAATCATGCTATACAGCAGTTTGATGACAAATCTGGGTTTTTGTAGATGTCAGTACATTGCTACATACTGGAATTCATAATGCCAACAGTATTGGTGGAGGTTTGGTGGAGGAAGAATAATAGCCAGGGGCATTTTTTAGGGTTATAGGCCAACCTCATAACATGGGTGAAATGTCCCCAAACTTTCCTGATACTTTGTATGATTAATTTTCTTTTCTATTGTGAACTAAAGATTTCTTTCTCTGCTTTTCTCTCTTTCACCATCGATGAGTAATTTGACTCAAAGCAATAGAGGCCATAATGTCTATATAGTAAGTATGATATCTTTGGTAAATATCTTTACATTAAATCAATCATGCAACAGTAACAAGTGGTGTAAGATATAATGTTAAGTTAGCTTGCAGGATTAAAGTAACTGAAACTTAACTTTCTGTCATATAGCTGTATGTACTGTATTAGGCGGGCGGGCGACATGTCCTCATTAGGTTGAATGAGATTGCTGTCAACATTCTGTAAGGCTTGTCCTCCCTCACGGTCTGTAGCTGCCAAAGAATGCATAAGTGGGTGGGGCATGAATAGATAGGACAATGACACGTTCCTTTTGCTGGCTTGTTTAGTTCCGTAGCTTCGGGTTTCCCAGACCTGCCTACTGCCTCGTCTATAAGACTTTGCCTCCCCCTCACTGTTTTTCATAAGAACAAATGGAAGGCACAGAAACTGCGTCATGTTTAAGTTATCACCTGCTTCATGTATAAGTCATGGTCAGTCCGTCTCTTTTGGTCACATAGGCTTTTCAGTTAGAAAAACGCGTAGAGTGGAGCAAGGTAAAATCACTCACAAAGCAGCTCTATATAAAAGAGCCTTGGAAATGTGCTTGTAGGGCTTCAAATGAAAGAGTTATACCATGTAAAGCAGCAAAATCGAAATGATAAATCTCAACACTTGAAATAAAACCGTGATTTGTGAGATACAGCATAACCTCAGTTTACGCAGAACTAACGCACTAACTCTCACAGCATATAAAACCACTCAAATTGACTGGTACTTAGCCACTTGCATTTCAACATGCAGCATATTCATACAGATGAAATATATAATATGAGGCGAGTAGTGGAGATGCCAGCTCTGGTGTGCTTGGCAGGGGTGCTGGGACACTGTGAGTTTGGCTACAAGTGGGAAAGAGCCCATGTCATGAGCATGATGCTAGTGGGCTGACTAAATGTGCTCATTTCACACTCCATTTAACAGGAGGCACTCTTTAGGGGGGGACACGCTGACTGCTGTGACGTAGGGAATCTCTCAGCATGCATGAGAATCTGCCTTGGAGGAACTCAGAAAGGACGGGCTCCCCACTGGCAAAGCTGGCTCATTTCAGATTTGATAATTACTGTAGAAAGTTGCCTGACAACTTTGAAACCTTTCAGTTTTTCATTCCCTTATCAGCCAGTTCCTCTTGAATAATGATGATACATAAGTCTGCCTTGCAAAAAAAGATCATATCAGCACCCACTGTATTGTCCAGTTACAGATGCATGTGATCTAGCACTCACTCGACACGCTGGCAGACAATGACCTTGCTATGCAGAAGTACTGGAAAAGAAGAATCTGGGTTCAGGTCTGGCATGACTGCACTCGTTTAACATGTTCTTCACTCTTCTTTATTAAGTTGGCTTCTAATGATGGTTCTGTCGTGACTTAGTGACTCCAACTGACCAAGCCAGACATAAAACACCTGTGTCTCTAACTAACTCTTAAACAAAACCACCAGAAGCTGGGTTCTGGATTAAAGAGAAAAGGCTCCAAGCTTTATTGTCAGGTGTATGCTGAAGAGCTTATACTTATACAGTGTTCAGGAGGTGATGTAATGGCCCCCCTGCTTTTCTATACATTTCCAAACTAGGTATTGTTACCGTTATCTCAAGGCACACTCCACAAATGCATACACTGAATGTATTTTTAACCCCATGTCTTCAACCAGAAAGTCACAAAGAAACATGACCCCTAACTGTAGTCCATTTACATATATACACCTATTCAGCCGCTGCACATCTGTATTCACCCTGCCTGAAATGCTCTGTTAGAGCAGGCATTAACAACTGTGTTATGAGATGACATCACCGTGTAACAGAGAAAAGGGCTGGAATTGGCTGTAGGATAGAGTTTCACCCTCTGGTGTGGTGTTTATTATTTTGCAGACTGTGATCATGCACAAACAGCTACATAACACACTAGTGGAGCGGAAATAGCATGATAGAACCACTTTTAAATAAAAACACATTCAGCCCCTACCCCGTATACATTCTACATGTAGAATGATTTTGGAAGTGAATGCACAATTGCTAATTATATGCTGAATTTAACAATCTGGAAATAAAATATTGTATGACATGTGGCCAGTGCAAAATGTATGATATGGTCTGATATATATGCATGCAGCAGGAGAAATTGCACTAGAAATTTTGCAAGAAAAATGGCATATGGTATGTTCTCTGTAGAGCATGTGTGCTTATTTTCACATAGGAAATAACAAAGCGTGTTATTTGACCAGGGGCTTAGCTAATACCTCATATCTATACCCCCAAAAATCTTATATCTTATACTATATATAAAAGGCGCAGTAACAAAACCATGAACTCTGACTTCTCTACACCTGTTTAACCCTGGTCCTGGAGGCCCACTGCCTTGTAATTTTTGCCGTTTTCCTGTTACCAAGAACCTTTCAGTTGTCGTTTTAAGTGTTTCTTTCAGGCAGGAACCAGTGGTGGGACTTTTTGAGAATCATTGCTGAATGAAGCCCAGTGTTTCTAAGACACAACACCTACATAAGCCGTTGGTGACAACTGAAGTGATAAGCATGAATTCTGACTTCTCTACACCTTAAACCAGGGTTTCTCAACCCTGGTCCTGGAGGCCCACTGCCCTGCACTGTTTAGCGTTTTCAGGTTCCCAACACATCTGATCCAAATGCTTATTAACAACCCATTATATGGTGAAAGTGAAAAACACTCAAATGTGAGGGCAGTGTGCCTCCAGGACCAGGGTTGAGAAGCACTGCCTTAAACCACACAAATATGGACCTCAGGAAAAAAAATACAATGCAAGAAAAATGTAGCAGTATGTTCTGGACCTTCCACCTAATATAAAGGTTCTATAAGAATTATAGATTGTTACAGAACTATGCGTCCACACAAAGAACCATATAGGACCTTCTTTTTTTGTTCCCATGAGTGCCGCACTGCCGCTGTTAGGCAATTTGAAAGATCTGTTCTCAAACGTTGTGTTTGTAATTTCCATCTGCTTCTTTTCAGCGTCAATGAAGACGTGATCACGACTAGACAATCACAAGCGTTTGAAGTGCAATGAATGGTACATTCTTCCTCTTTCACGCCCTCGTCGCTTCTCCGCCAAGTCACTGTAAGACCATCTGACTAATGGCTGTATTCTCATCATTCACGGCTGAGGGTTTCCAAATATGCCTTTTCTTTTTTTCTTCAAGCACGTTCCCGAATCAAACACGCCACTGCGGTCCTACAAACAAAAATCAGTGGCTAGAGGAGAGTTCGGGCCGGGCCCGCAAACAAAGCACCTGTTTTACATTCCGGAGCCAGCACAGATCCGGCCCTAATGAGTTGGCTCAGGCTGGAGAAACGGACAATACCCTGCAACTATCCCACCGCGAGCGCTGACTCTGAAATGAGCCAAGGCAGGGCGAACGCCAAAAGCCAGCCCATCAAGTCCTCCATTTCATTCAGCCCTTTCAGCTCCACCATGTAAGAGTGGTCTACGGAAACAGACCTGCTAATAAAAAAACAGTCCAGTGACTACTTAAAGTGACTGAGCTCTTAGTAACGCCGGCCACGGATTTTGCTCTGGGTTGAGAGAGAGAGAGAGAGAGAGAGAGAGAGACACCGGTGGTGGCTGGGACAGTGGTGGGTCTGCTCTCTCACCCAGCGTCTGAGCTGTTTGGCTGGACCCTCCGCTGAGCAGATGGTGTTTGCTGGGGGGAAACTGAGAAAGATGGGATAGAGTGGAGGCACTCTGAGTAAAAAAGTCCCATTACGCACATGCACACATATACACACACACACACACACCAAGTAATGGTGTAAGACTAATGTACAGAAATGTGACGTAAAGGGCTTTTGCAGGGTTTACACAAAACCGCAACATCAGCACCTCAGCAGCTTTTGGGTTTGTATGCCTGTGTATGTGAGGGGCGAGAGAGCATGTAAGAAAGAAGATATAGACTTCATAAATCTATGTCCAGCCTTGCCCTATGCCTCTCTATAGGGGTCCGATGTGAAAAATGCATTAGTGCTATATCTATGCCCCTTGCGCACGCTTCCATTCTGTACATGCCAAAGGGAGTCATCTGACAAAGTGTACAGAAAATCCATATGTGGGAGCCCGAAACACGAGGCTAAATGAAATCTAAATGTGGCTTTATGCTTAGTCAGTCACTTCAGATAATTAAGCTGTGATAGGAGAGGAGCTTCCCCCCTGTGGCGAAGGTTTTTGATCTTTTAAAAAAGTCCTCATTTGCCGACAACAAACTCTCCAGTGAGCTTGGAGGCAGAATCAAAGCAGGACTAGTGCCAGTTCACGATGGCAGTCTGACCTATCAATATCTGGCAAAGTGTCTCAATTACACTGAACTGTGGCTTTGTTTGAAAAACATACTGAAAGAGCTTTCCTGTTCTACACTTTAGAGTGGTGCACCACCTTACTAAGGGCTCCCTAAAGAACCTTTCAACTGATGGTTCTGCACAACAGTTTTGGAAATCAGATGTGTGAGCGAGAGGAAGCTGTTTAATGTTTAATGTGGTGGGTTCTGTATTAATTAAAGGGGGTTTTTAAAGCACTAAAATGTGAAGTGCCTCCAGAACCAGGGTGGAGAAATACTGCGCCAAACCAGCCAAATATGGACCTCAGGAAAAAAAAATGCAAGACAAAAAAATGTAGCAGCATGTTCCTGAACCTCCACCTAATATGAAGGTTCTAAAAGAATTACAGATTTTTATAACTGCATGTCCAAACAACCATACCGCGCTGCACCGCTGCTTGTTGAAAGATCTGTTCTCAAATGTAGTGCCACTTTCTACCATGGAAAGAGCTGTTTAAAGAACCTTTCAGCTGTTGGTTCTTCAAGACTTTTATGGAAATCAGGTGGGTCAGTGTAAGGAACCTATTTAATGTTTAATGTAGTGGGCTCTGTACTAATTAAAGGGTTTTTTGGGACATTTCATCCAAGAACAGCTTTTATTTTCTGGAGCAATGACACAAAAAAAGCACTTGTGATGTCTAAAGAACCTTTTGTTGTTGTTTTATTTGAGGTTTTTTAAGTAAAATTAAGGAACCAGTGGTGGGACTTTACAAGCCTGTAACATTAAATATAGTCAAAGAACAATGTTATAAGTAACATTATACTGATGGGCAGCTGGCCACAGTGTTCTCTTTAATTTGTTCTTGAGAAAGCTCATAAAAAATAAATCTACATCAGATTAATGACATGTTCTTAAACCACAGAATTATTCACACCTTTGTGTTCTTCTTTAAGAAGAAATTTATTCTTGAGAACCGTTGCTGAATGAAGCCTGGTATTTCTAAGACACAACACCTACATAAGCCATTGGTGCCATACGACATAAGTCTGCATATACACTCATCATCAAAAGAAGAGTTGCACAAATAGTTGTACCCACAAGGAATCAACCAACAGGAATGGTCCTGCATGTGCTAACACCACTGGCAAACGGCTTCACGACACAGGACGACATACACACAGACTGTTATGATGACTGCTCTTAACATCACCAAAGACTGCAATGGTGTCGTACCAGTCTCTCAGTGACTCAGAATGGCAGCGGGTCATCTTCAGTGACAAGTCCTGCTTTTGTCTTGGTGGAGACGACCAACAAATCCATGTGTGGAGGCACTGTGGTCAGCACCAAGATGAACGGTTTGTTGTCACACGTCACACGTCCAGAAGGCCCGGTGTATCTCCATCCCTACCGCAAAATCTGCAGGAACTGTGTGAAAATATTTCAGCTGCATATGATGGAATTTCACAGGACAACAATAGGAACCTCTACAACTCTGGCCCGATGCCAAACTATGAGACACTACTTCTGTATGTGTAGCTCAATAAATATTGCCCATATCAGTCTAAATTTGGTAACCTTTATCTTCCTTCCCAATTGCATTGCAATCCAACACTTCCTTCTCAGTGCAACTATTCTTTTCATGATGAGTGTTTATTATTATGGCTTATTTTAACAAGCACTTCTTGCTGAACTGGCATCAAAATTGATGAAAGCAGCCTTTGACATTTGTCAAGTAGGTGTCTTGTAGCCTTACGAATGCTGCCCTTCAGTTAATCTAATATTCTCTCCTATATCCATGTCATGGCCGTATTACCCTCCTCATACTAGACAGCCAACTCAAGTACATAATACTCATTCCGAATCTAACATTCCATCTTTTCAGAGAAGGCAGAGGAGCTCAATAGCTTCCATCAAATGAGAACAAACTACAGCAGTAGTGACGCCAGCCAATCCATCATATTGCAGACCTCCTTACATTCTATACTTTTGATTGAGTGGTAAATAGAAAGCCTTTTAGCATCTGGTCTCTGTTGAGTTGATGGAATACTGTTACCGTACTCGGTAATCAATAATAAATGCCAAACGTGTAGACGGTGTATGCATTAAGCATACAGAGCAAGCCAATACTCCATCCATGCAGCTAGCATGCTGCTGGAGGAACGTCTGAATTATACATAGTGATCCAGAGCAAAAATCGGTCGCTTAAATAAGACCGAAATATGAAATATGTATTTCTATATACGGTGAGTGCATAAAGGGGATACAATATGACTAATCTAATTTGCTGCCACCATCTGTTTGTTCTCACCTCTCAAAGTCAGCAGACACTGTGATCTGAGGGAAAAAACAGCAAATCCCAAGCAAAACAAACAGTGTTTATAAAGAGCAGGTGCTGCGAGAAAACAACCATTACAGCTAAATGTTAACGGTTCCTTTTTCCTGGCCGGCCCCCCACACAATACGGTGTGATTAACCTCGAGCATAAACCTTGTTCAAAAAAACAGCTGATCTGAATTTAAAGAGCATGGAGCTGCAGGCCGTAACAACACCATGGTGAAACAAGGCACAGCTGCAGGCTATCAGCACCAGCAATTGCCCAAAAGTCCTTCAGACCGACACCCACAATCACTACTGGAAGCAGAAGAAATTTAAACCGTAGCTTCATACAATTATCAGCCGTCATTCCTAGTGGATAATTGTCTGACATTTACGCTACCACATACTGTAAGTGTCAGTGTGGCATTATGGAAAGGTCACAAAGAACATGCTTCACTGTCCAGTGTGGGTCCAACTAAGTCCATATGCATTGCTCCAAGCTCTGATGACATCTGCAAAAACTATAAGACATCTTTGTAGCCTCGGAATTCCTCTTAGCCTCTTTCTTGTTGACCCAGCTTGCTGGGGGAGGCCATATGTCGTGCAGAATGAGAGTTTTTTCTTCACCATTGAAAATGTACTAAAACCAACTTAATTTGCATGATCTTCTTCATTAATTTCTTCATTTCCCAAATTTGGTGCTTACCCATGTGTATGGTAATGGAACTGTTACCAAGATGAGGACGAAAACATCCCAACTAAGGCTGTAGCCCAGACTTAGGCCGCCAAGATCTCATCCTATAGTTCAATGTCAAGCAGCACCAGCATCAGCAATATGTTATTTCCTGACATAAAAACCTAAGACCCAGATCACCTGTGCCAACAGTTTCATCTCATGGCCAAGTTCATGGAATCATTATGGAAAGGCCACAAAGAGCATGCTTTATTGTCCATTATGGGCCCAACCAAGTCCATTTGCATTGCTCCAAGCTCTGATGACATCTGCAAAACTGTAAGGCATCTTTGTAGCCTTGGAATTCCTCTTAGTCTCTTTCTTGTTGACCCAGCTTGCTGGGGGAGGCCATATGCCATGCAGAATGAGAGATTTTCTTTCTTTACCATTGACAATGTACTAAAAGCAACATAATTTACATGATCTTCATCATTAATTCATCATTTCCCAAATTTGGTGCTTACCCATGTGTATGGTAATGGAGCTGTTATCAAGATGAGACCAAAAACATCTCAACTAAGGGTGTAGCCCAGACTTAGGCCACCAAGATCTCATCCTGGGGTCCAACATCAAGCAACACCAACATCAGCAGTACTTTACTTCCTGACGTAAAAACTTAAAACCCCGATCACCTGTGCCAGCAGTTTCATCTCATGGCCAAGTTCATGGGATCAAGACTGTGGATGGTATTATGGCATTATGGAAAGGTCACAAGAACATGCTTTATTGTCAACTGTGGGTCCAACCAAGTCCATTTGCATTGCTCCAGCTTGCTGGGGGAGGCCATATGCCATGCATATAAATATATATATATATATATTTGTGTTTGCTTTTTTCTAGTCCTTTCTTTTTTCTTTGAAAATGAAATGAAAAAAATGAATTGAAAATGAAGTAAAAACCCAAGACCAAGACCACCTGCGCCAACAGTTGCACCTCATGGCCAAGTTCATGGAATCAAGACTGCAGCTGATGCATACACTACTGCAGTCACAATGACTCACAGAGGGAGACCTGTTGTTAGACATGTTTGCATAAACCAAAAAAACTTTCAGTGAAATCATGGCCATTATAAATAAATAAATTAAACTTCAGTTTTGATTCTTATATCAGCTGCTGGGCTGTGCACAGATCTCTGTTAATACAGCCCCAAATCCTCCTATTATCCCTCCTAATTACTCACCAGTTTAACAATGTTCTCATTCAATACTATGCAGTGATCCTCTCAATGAATCGTGCCTCTTTTCTGCACGGTGTCTAACAGGCATAGGCGTCCTGTCATTATTCATTATTACACCAGAGGAAATTCCACATCATTCACAAGAATACAAGACTGGGTCCTGTTCAGTCACACTACAAAGTCAGTGGCCCACCTGACATTTTTCCTTATATCAAATCACCATGTGAATTTCAAAGTTGACCCATTTCCCACTCACCGTATCCGGTCCAGCTGCTTTCTTCACTGCGCATCGACAGAGAGCTCCTGCATTATCAGCTAGACCCGAGCGAAAGCTGATTATTTGGTGTCTGGCTGATCAGATGAGGTACCCTGGCTTCCAGTGAGGCGAGCTCCATCACCCTGGTAGTACAAACAATTCAGAAAGGAATCCCCCGCATCAGGATCCGAGCGGAAAAGGCTGTTGCGCTGTCCACCCGGAGTGGTGCTGAAACGCTCTCGGCGCGCAAGAAGTGCTGCCCGTTTGCTAACACTCCGACTCCATTCACTCACTCATTACCAGCGCGTTTCATCGACAGGCTACACCACAGCGACTGTACCAGCCAGTGAGGATGGCCGATGTACCAGCGCAGCGCGCGCGCCCGTGTAGAAATGGGGGCTGCGCTAGTCAGTCGATGGATGCAGTGCTTTCAACGCCCACATGCTCCGCTTGATCATTAACGCAACGCAGCTATCGCAAAAAAAAGTACTCTGGTTCACATTATGGTTTCTCTTCTAGAGATCATCAAAAAGGATCGAACACAGACGCACATCCAGTGTTTTGTGTGCACTACTGCGAAAATGTGGAATAACTGGAATGAATCCCTGCTTTCCAACATAACGCATGGGTTTCCGGAGGTTCTAAATCAGCCAAGAGTAAACTGATAGAAAGGACTAGCTCACAGACACCTCTGGATAATTTGACTAGAATTCTTAATTAGGACAAGCTGACCAGTTCCTAAGTTTATGTCTCTTGGCAGTATACTGAACGGGTCTAATAAGCCACTGCAGTTTTCAGAACACTTTCTATGTGCCAGTCTGAGCGTAAAGACTTCTGTAATATAGGCTATGGGGAATCAGGTTTAATCAGCTTCCTGTTCCCATCATTGTAAGCCTGCACGCCGAAGTGAAACGGGCTGAGGTGTAGGCGTGTTCCAGCACTCACGAGTTTTATGGTCCTCTGAGTCTTCTGCGCACTCCACCAGAGCGAACAGAGGCGGAATGCAGCGCCATGCTGACACCTAGCGGTGCAATGCCTGCATGTGCATGGTTTTCAGTCAGAGCGAACCCGTCCTGTTCACTCGTGAGCAGCTCCCGGTCTAGTTTGAGTCCAGTTTGTTCCAAAAGGCTGTTTATTTAGAAGATTCCATGGCGATTCAAATGTATTCCAAAGTGGCGTAAAATGATAGATGTGAAGGTCTATGGTTCTCAGAGCACATGCAACACAGAATGATTGACATGTCTCTCAGCCAAACACAGCGGCCTCTAAGCGCTACTTCCTTCAACGGGCGAAGAGATACCTCCCACAAACTCCTCCGAGCAAACCTGCAGTGAGAGCTGAAAGGTTTAGGGTTACTCTATGAGGAGGAGCTATTAAGCTATTAAAGCTCCATAAAACACAGATGGTTGTATGGTAATAAACTCGAGTGTTATATTAATCTTTCAGCAAAGCATGAATGTATAAATTATGAGTATGATTAAACATAACTTAAAAACCACTGATCAGGCCTATCTGAGAACGGTGTGGGCGTGGCTAATGAGCAGTACTCCTGGCTCTGCTCTGCCCCTCATATAGAACCAACATCATTATCCAGCTTTTATGTGAGGCTAATTAAACAAACAAGGTTATGGACAAACAGATGTGCAGACGGACAAATGGATGGACAAAGAAACGTGAATGAAGGAACAAACAATAAAGAAGGTTCATGTATAAATGAATGCAGCTACAGTCAGGTGGTGTATCTTGGTAGCTTTTGGTTATGCTAGAGCTGGGTCTCAGTTCGGATATACTAGGGCTGTGTTTCAGTATATGGTGTGTGCTAATCTTAATAATGTGAGCTTTGCCGGCTAGTACACACAATATTAGCATGCTACATCCTTTTTCTTTTTTTACTAACAGGAAGTGATTAACGTACATACCAGGCTGGACTCTGAAGCCTGCTTCAGTGGAGGCAAACAAATAAACCCATTATTTACTAGAATACATTTATTTTACAGGCTGATGGGACAGACATGAGTTCCATTTCTGTTCCTGAAACCACCGCAACCGCTGCTGCATCAATGTTCAACATTTTTTCAAAATTTTCCAGGCGTGAGAAGCGCCTCCTTTCCATTTCCCATTGTGGATTTTTGAGTATACTTTGATCTCTGTACTATATACTGCATACTCAAAAACTAGTTAGCATTAGTGTTAAGTGTGCAGTTGGGACACACCCTAGGTTAGCCTTAGCTTGCTTTTCTCTGTTCAGTTTCTCTGACACTGAAACTGTTTTGTATGGGTGGGGCAAGAGACATCAGATTGGTTAGGAAACGCTCACAGAAGCATTACCCAAGATTTGTACATGGAGAGGAGAGAAATATGGTGGAAATATAGAGATAAATATATCAGTCATTTATTAGACTTTGGGAAGGAATTCATAAGACATTCTTTGTACATGTATATTGTGGCTTAGAGGAACAGGATTAGCTTTATTTTTATTTTTCTGTTTTGGTTGCTTGCTCCTCCCTTGCTCCACCCCCTCACCTGTGTCTCATCTGTTGATCACCCTGTAATTGTACAGAAAATCAGTTTATGGAAAAATTAAAAGAATGAAATGAAAAGAAAAAAAGATGTTCCCCTCTAGGTGCTGCAGAATTTTCTGCTACTGAACGTTTTAGCCTGTTATCACAAGTGTTGCTGAAAGTGGATAAACCTGCTGGCTTTTTTGAGGCCATCCTTTTATACACTTTTTTGATAACTCATTTTACTACAAAATCTGTTAGTGTCAGTGAAATCCTCACTTACTGCATCCATTATACAGGCTTCAGATAGGTACTCTTAACATCTCTGACCTTCTTTAGCTTCACAGAGTAGTAGCTGCAGTGCTGTGCAGTCAAATAGCTTTATGTAAATTCACAAATCCCTACCAATTCTGTTGCACTACACTACTTCACACCGCTCCTTGCTGTTACCTCCATACTGCATATTGAAATCAACACATAATCTTTAGGTTCTGGATGTTTCCACCATTATTTCCACACCAAATGTGTTTCTGTATGGCATATTTCTTTAAACATGAGACTGATTTCTTATGGGGTTGCAGCATCACTGCTTAAGATTATAGGTTTAATTGATTTTCAGAGAAACCTGAAATGATAGCCTCGGGTGTTGCCCTTCAGGGAAACTAGCTCTCTTGTCAATTTAAATGTGTTTTAATTCACCTTTGTATTTTAATGGTGTAAGTGTAATGTTTACACTTATCCCATTAAGAAACTATATAGTGAGTATATTCTGATATTTGTAGTCTTTATTTTTGACAGACTGTATGTATCCTCTCAGATTGTATGTCATCTTTTCCATCAGGGTTAAACTGATTTCCTTTTCCCAAAGACACTTTTCACATGACCTCGGATCTGAGATCCTTATGTGAAGCTTCAGAGTGCCTTGTTAATATTGATCAAATGTGAAACCTATCAGGAAGCCAGTGTAACCTAAATAAGACTGGTGTAATATGCTCAGATCTATTCCTGGTGAACACAGGAGCTGCTGCGTTCTGAATCCTGCTATTTGAGGCCACTGGGTGGGATTAAATAAGCACAAAGTAACAGGCCCGAATACCACACATTCTAAAAATTTAAACTATCATGTTGCTCTCTTAGTTTTACAAAGCTCTGAATAAAACTAAAGTTGCATAAAGGAAACCATTTGAAAGCATTGAGTGCTTCTGTTTAGAATGATAGTTAGAATATGTTATACAAAAGCTGGAAATGTTGAGTATTAAGAGAAACAAACTATACATTTGACAACTGAAACTTGATCATCAGTTATTAGTGTTAAGAATTATGTTGGTGGTTCAGACCATGTCTTCAGCAAATTTCTATAGTACAATTTAAGACTGCATGACCTTAAAACTGGAGGGAACTCTGGGAATTTAAGACTGTATGACTGTAAGAAGGGAAGGAGCTCTATGAGTTCAAGACTGTATGGCTGTAAGAAGGGAGGGAGCTCTATGAATTCAAGACAGTATGACTGTAAGAAGGGAGGGAGCTCTATGAATTTAAGAGGGAAGGGAGCTCTATGAATTTAAGACTGTATGACTGTAAGAAGGGAGGGAGCTCTATGAGTTCAAGACTGTATGACTGAAGAACGGAGAACCAGGGCCAGAGCAGCTTCTACTTTCTTACTGTATGACTGTAAGAGGGGAGGGAACTCTGAGAACCAGGGCCAGAGCAGCTTCTACTTTCTTAATGTATGACTGTAAGAGGGGAGGGAACTCGGGCCGGAGCAGCTTCCACTTTGAACTAAACATGTAGACCACTACATAATTCCAAATAACGCATGTATGTAAGACCAGCGTGAACAATAAATTTGCAGTTTGTGTGAAAAGGTGATCATGGGAAATGAAAGGCATACATCCAGGTGATTTGCAGGTATGAAGCTTCAGGTGTGGTCCTCCTCTGATGCTTTAGTTATTACATAACCCCATTAAGTTTTATAGGAATGCAAGTGGGAATTGAAATGTGGGCCCACATGCATTCTTAAAGGTACCAAAAGGTTGTATTTTTGGAGTAATGCCATGGATGTTGTTTTACAAATGAGTTGTGTGAAAGAACCTTGTAAAAGGTTAAACAACCTCCTTATATGTAACGACTGTAGAGCAATAAAAAGTGTGTCCTACAACCATACATCCAAGCTAAGAACCTATTTGGGAACATTTTTATCCTAAATTGTACAGGCCCTTTGGGTTTAAGGGGTTAAGATTTGCGAGGGGTTGAAACTCACAGAAAATTGCTAGAAACATTAAATCCCTGTTCATGGTCTTTAAGTAAGCACAAAGCCCATCACACTAGGCCATCACTTCTGACACATCAATATTTTGAGCATTTTGAGACACAGTGGAAGCAAGCAATTTCCAGGAACCTGCGGTGCTCTTGGACAGCAAAACCCTTTTTTTTCCTTCCACTGAAAATGCTATAAACAGCATCTAACCACACTCGTCTAACAATATGCAAAGCACGCAACCTTATATTCACTCCATGGTGACATGATTATAATAAACCTGCTTCAAGGTTCACGGTAATCAGCTGAGTAAATGTGCTGAAGAGGCTGCATATTTGTGAATTTATGAGAATGTGCAACCTGGCATTTTTGCCGTGCTGTCTGACGACAGCCATGAAAAATAGACTTCATTCCTGTTTTTGTGCACGTTCGTGTGACTCGTGTGAATTAAGAAGAGGCTTCTGTTTTCTACTTTTATCACTCTAAAACAAAGTGCTGTGCACGTCATGCTGTTGTGTGCTCAGGGCTTAAGGTGGTTTTAAGACGAAAAATGAGATAACCTTTAAAATCCCCTTCCCTTGAAGCTGCCTAATCACATTTTGTAGCTACTAAACATAGGAACCTCAAATCTTCCTATGCATTTTTAACTACGTGGCATAGCTGCCACCACAGCAGCAACCTGCACTCCGTGTGTGCTGAATAAGTAATGGATTGTGGATCTAAAGCAAGATTAAATTTGCAAATTGTCTGCTAAAAATGTCAGTTCGGGGAAAGAGAGAGAGAGAGAGAGAGAGAGAGAGAGCGAGAGAGAGAGAGAGAGAGAGAGAGAATATGGCTCATCTAAAATCAGGTCACTAACAGGAAGTAAGATTTCCATACAAAAATGACACTAATATTAGCACAAACAGCCAGTCTGTGTAAGGAAGCTTCACTGTGCTGCAGCACACCAGCTCACACAGTCCAGATGCTCCAGGCTAATGGTGCTGCTCCATTACTTACATATCTTACATAAAGACATAAAGGGCCCTCTTGTGGACATTTCGCAGAACCCAGTAGAGATTTCCAGAAACAGATAAAAAACAAAGAACCTACTGCTATTCTGGTGCTGTTCTGAAGGAAAAATCCCCTGAAGAAGGAAAACTGAGACATAGCTTCTTCAGTAGAAGTGAAGTTACTCTGCTAATATAGTTCAAATATGAGCCACTGACTGTGTGACCGGTTTGTGTGTGTGTGTGTGTGTGTGTATATATGTCTATATTTTATTTATTCCGCTCTGATACAGAGTATAAACAAAGCTTTGTTACTCTGTTAAATTATGAAATATATATCTATATCCATATATATATCCAGAAGGAAATGTCGGATTGCAATGCTGCTCGGAAAGAAGATAAAGGCTACCAGGAACAATAAATGATGATAAATTTAGACATGATATGGGCAATATTTATTGAGTTACACATACAGAAGTAGTGTCTCTCAGTATGGCATCAGGCTGCCACATTTGCTAAGGCATGGAGTTGTAGAGGTTATTCTCACACAGTTCCTGCAGATTGTGTGGTACGGGTGGAGGTAGAGTAACACCAGGCCTTCAGGACATGTGACGTGAGACAACAAACCGTTCATCTTGGAGTTGACTATGGAGTCTCCACCAAGACAAAAGTGGGACTAGTCACTGAAGATGACCCACTGCCATTCTGAGTCACTCCATGGCAGTCTGGCACGACACCATCGCAGTCTTTGGCGATGTTTATGTGGTGTTAAGAGCAGTAAAATCATAAACTGGACGTCTGCAACTGTCGCCTGTCCTTGCTTACGTCACATGTGCGGCAGAGCGTGAAATTTGAATCATTTGCATGTCTCACAATGTCAAACCTACCCACCAAGTTTCATTCCCGTCAGTTGATCCCTTCTGGGTGCAGCTATTTGTGCAACTATTCTTCTATTCTATATATAACTTCAACGTTTAGAATATTTTTGCCTATAGATTTATTCAATGTCTATATGTCTATGTTTTATTTATTCCACACTGACTCACAAAGTGTGTAAACAAAGTTTTATTACTTCATTTTATTAAATGAATTAAATGTGCACTCATAGATTTAATATTTTCATATTTGCTTCCTTCATTTCCTCCACTACTGCAGAAAAAAAGCTTTCATATAGAAATATATTTTATTTTGAGGTTTAACAATAAAAAACAGAAGCCTTTGAGCACTGCAGTCTTTCACTGTCTTTATCTCAGTTAAAGTTTAAGCACTGCACTCAGCACATCAAGCCCCTCATCACACTTCTGGAGGGCAATTCAGAGCTCTCTGATTCAATTCCCCTGTTCATACTTGTCATTTTATTTGTACTGGATCAAAAACAGTGTATTCCAGGGTGCAGGTATGAAACCGATAATAATAAAGCTCATCGCATCTATAAGACTGCTCAGTGCTGATGAGGGATCTCAGTGATGCCAGTCATTTACTCACTGACCATCCTGAACTCTCCATCTTTGCCAAAGCTGCACTTTTACCCAACCACAGGAGGCAGACATGAGTTGAAAGGTACCACTCATCCATCCATCTATCCATCCATTATTTAATTCATCTATCAATCCATTCATCCATTTGTCCCTCCACTCATCCGTCTGTTCATTAATCTGTCTAATCATTTAATTACTCACTCATTCATTCATCTGAGAGAAGGAGGTCTACACAGTGAAATACCTTACATATAATATCTTACATACAGGAATGGAAGAAGAAAGAAAAGGAAGGAAGAAAATAAGACATAGGGATGTGTGAGGGTGTATATATGCATACGTTTTATTGTTTGTTTGTTTGTTTATTTAGCTAAAAGAGAGATACAGCTACAGTTTCAGTGCTTCCTTTATACATTATCATACTTGATGTGAAGAAAGAAAGAAAGAAAAAAAGCATTATAAAACAGATGATCCTTTTAGCTATACATGTGAGGGCTCATTTATTTGTTTGTTTGTTTGTTGTTTATTTGTTTGTTTAGGAGTAGGAGGTGCGTGTGCTGCCTCAGCTCGCTCTACACTCACTACAGTCCTTTTTTTGCTCATTTTTCATACTAGCTGCCAGCACTTCTAGATGCCACGCGCACAAACATCAACCCAGCCAGCAAACAGTAAAGCTTAAACAGCACTCGGAAGTTTCTCATTTCTCCACCAAAGACAAGACTATGAGGAGAGGAGTGTTTGGCTGTGATCAGCGTTTTCGCCTTTCTTCAGTCAGAGTGGATGAATGTGCTCCCTTTAAGTGAGGTCTAGAGTTGGAAAGCATGGGGGACAATAGGTCAGGGCCCGATTTGTTGGGCCTGGCTCTGCAGCAGAAGAGTTAATAGCCACTCTGGCATCCAGCAGCTGCATTGCTCTGTTAGCCAAGCTGCATTAGCATAACACAGAACATCGCCTGACACCACTGTGACAACAGACCCTTCACACCAGGGACTCGCTGCTGGGCAGCTGGCTGCAACCCCATTGTTATTCTGCAAACTCTCATCCCTTCTCAGCTTTAAATAAGCCCGAGACAGTCCATTAAGCCAGATGATCTGCTCTGTTTTTGAAGCGAATGCTGTTACTGAGGATGGATCCATCACAAGCGTTTGCAGACTTTAACTGTGCAGGGTATAGGAATGTTGGAGAATCAGTCTGATCTTTTCCTGTACTGCTTAGAATATATCATGTGCTGGCAATTCACAATACAATGGATTTTTTTACTTCTATTAAAGGGCCTATATCCTACACTATTCTAGCATTTTTATTTCAATTCCATTTATGATACATATGTGAGATGTACCAGAACATGCTTGATCATTTTCCAACCTCCTTTTATTCCCTTACATTTAAACAGGCTGTAACCCTTAAGACTGATATATGGAATTGTCCACTGTTCTGTTTGGGCCTAATTCAAATATCACATATAACTTCAGTATGAATAGGCGGGGTTAAAGTGACAAAACCAAATCAACTGAAAATGGACTGTGCTTTCAGCTGAGTTTCTAGACTGACATGGGCAATATTTATTGAGCTACACATACAGAAGTAGTGTCTCTCAGTATGGCGTCGGGACGCCATGTTTGCTAAGGAAGCATGCCAGACATCTTGACATGGAGTTGTAGAGGTTCCTAATGGTGTCCTGTGATAATCCATCCCATGCAGCTTGAATATTCTCATACGGTTCCTGCAGATTTTGTGGTAGGGATGGAGGTGGAATGACACCAGGCCTTCAGGACGTGTGACGTGTGACAACAAAATGTTCATCTTGGACCTCCACACACAGATTTGTTGGTTGTCTCCACCAAAACAAAAGTGGGTCTTGTCACTGAAGATGACCCGCTGCCATTCTGAGTCACTCCATGAGAGTCTGGTATAACAGCACTGCAGTCTTTGGCGACGTTGACGTGGTGTTAAGGGCAGTTGCCTTAACGATCTGCATGCATGTAGTCCTGCGTTGTGCAGCTGCCTGCTAATGGTTCTGGCACTAACAGGATGACTCATGGAGGGCATCGCTGCTCACTGAATGTCTGCAATCGTGGCTGTTTGGTCAGTCAGGTACAGCAAATAGGCCCATCCTTGCTTACGACACATGTGCGACTGAGTGTGAAACTTGAATCATTCGCATGCCTCACAATGTCAAACATACCAACCAAGTTTCATTCCTGTCGCTTGATTCCTTCTGGATGCAATTATTTGTGCAACTATTCCTTTGATGATGAGTGTATACAGGCCTTATATACAGGCCGTATTGTAAAAAAGGTCAGAGGGAGAGAGAGTGAGAAAGAGGGGGTGAGAGAGAGGCGGAGAGAGTGCAAGAGAGAGAGCATGAGAGACAGAGAGAGGGGGGAGAGAGGGGGAGTAAGAGTGAGAGAGTCAGCGAGAGAGAAGGCAGAGAGAGAGAAAGAAAGAGAAAGAGGGAGAGAGAAAGGGAGAGAGACACACACAAAGAGAGAAGATGTGTTAGACAGCATTAGTAAAATAGCATCAGGTGGCCGAACAGAAGCTTTTCACTTGGCTGGAACAAAACTGAACAAAAAGACAGACCTCTGCTGACCTCATTTTTTATGACTCACAGTCATAAATCTATGCATAAATAATAGCAGGTTATTTTAGATGTGTTTAGCCTTAAACTGACATGATGATTAATTAAGCTGAGTAGCTTAAAGATGAATGTGGACCTTTTCATTGGAAGCTTCTGAATAAAGAAGCATGTAATATAAGACAAGATAAAAATGAAAGATTCTATCACTCCAGAAACCACAGTTCCACAGCCAAAAGCTGGGGGGGTTCTATACCCCTCTAGTAAACACTGGGCATGGTGACCTCTAGACCAGTGTTTCTCCGTGCTGGTTCTGGGGCCCTACTGCCCTGCAGGTTTTAGTGTTTTACCCCCTAAAGCATCTAATCAGCTCATTAACAGCCCAATGCTGAGTTAAAGTCACAGTTAAAGCCAGGATAGTGATAAAATATGCAGGACAGTGGGAATCAAGGACCAGGGTTGAGGAAAACTGCTCTAGAGCATCTTGTTTTATTGGTCAGCGGGCTTCTATGCAGAGCACAAAACTTGCATGCGTGCAACAAAACATTTTTGTCAGTGATGGATGCACCTTAAAGTAGCTAAAAGAACAGGTATCTCAATACTTTTGCGCAAACCTATTTGCAGACTTTTAACTGCAAAAGGTACAGAAATGTACGGGAATCAATGTGATGTTTTCTTTTATTATTTTCTTTTTTATGTGATGTTAATTTACCATGCAACAGCACTTTTATTTTTACTTCTGTTTAAGAGTCCACATCCTACACTCATGTGGGACGTACACAAACATGAAACACCATTTTCTCTTTACTACTTACAATTAATCAAGCTGTAATTATAACTTTTATTTATTCTTCTTTTATCTATTCTGCTATTATTACACTTTAAGACTGATATATGAGAATGGGCTGTTCTGATTGGCTGTCTTGTATTGTGCCTAATTGAAAAAGCACTCAAAGCTAAACACCCCTTATAGTGTCAGTACGAAGGGGCAGGGCTACGTCAGACCATTTCTGTGATTTTACCAAAACAATTAAGTGAAACTGGGCTGTTTTTGCAGCTTAGTTTCTATATTTGGCCTGTGAACAGTGAATGGTGCATATACAAACTCTTTGACAGTGTTTACATACTACATCTAAATGAGCCCTTTAAAGTGTGCACCCTTTAATTTATTTTAAAACAGATCACAGAAAGAGAGCAAGAACAAGAGAGAGCTACATCTTAAGTTGTAAACTTATATATATATATTAATAATAACAATAATAAATTATAATAACAAATTAGTAACTTGCACTTAATGACCGTTTTTAACCGGAAATTCAATAAATTCTATGAGTTACACAGTACTGTATGTGCACTGTATTTATATGTAAGCCCACTGCAAAGTCCAATGCTTAAAATCAGGAGCAAAAACAAAGTATAAAATCAGTCATGTTATTTTACACAGTCATTGTCAAAAGAATATTTGTACAAATAGTTGGACCCAGTACAACTCAACCTACAGGAATGAAACTTGGTGGGTAAGTTTGACGTTGTGAAGCATGCAAATGATTCAAGTTTCACGGTTTCAAGGATGGGCCTATTTGTTGTACCTGACTGACCCAACAGCTACGATTGCAGACAGTCAGCAAGCAGTGATACCCTCCATGAGTCATCCTGTTAGTCCCAGTACCATTGCCGCAGGACTACATGCATGCAGACTGTTACGGCAACCGCCCTTAACACCAAGTCACTGTCACCAAAAACTGTAAAGGTGATGTGCCAGACTGTCATGGAGTGACTCAGAATGGCAGCAGGTCATCTTCAGTGACGAAAACTGGGACAAAACTGGGTCCCACTTTTGTCTTGGGGGAGACAACCAGTGAATCCATGTGTAGAGGCACTGTGGTCAGCAGCAAGATGAACGATTTGTTGTTATGCGTCACGCGTCCTGAAGCCCTGGTGTCACTCCATCTCCATCCCTACCGCAAAATCTGCAGGAACTGTGTGAGAATATTCAAGCTGCATGGGATGGATTATCACAGGACACCATTAGGAACCACTTCAACTCCATGCCAAGACGTCTGGCATGTGTTAGCAAACATGGAGGCCCTACACCATACTGAAAGACACTACTTCTGTATGTGTAGCTCAGTAAATATTGCCCATATCAGTCAAAATTTATCATCATTTATTGTACCTGGTAACCTTTATCTTCCTTCCCAATAGCACTGCAATCCAACACTTCCATCTGGGTGCATCTATTCTCTTGACAGTATTTTTTTTCTTATAAAAAAGGCACCATACAGTTTTTAGACAGTTGTAGATTTTCATTGTTTTTCTTTGGATATATTTATTCTGAAAACATTCAAATACACACACACACACACACACACACACACACACACTCTCTCTCTTACTCACTACTCTCTGACTGGCTATCAGTGGGGAGGGGGCACAGAGGGGAAGGGTTAAAGTAAGCAGTGAGAGAAGGAGGTGTGCACGGAGTGGGGCATTTGGGGGGTGGGGGTGTATAAAGCAGCCGGAGCACACAAGCATTGCTTTATTCTCCCAGTGCTCTGAGAGAACCTAAACCTCACCCACACCCACCCGCACGCCACCACTGCACGAGCTTCATCACATAGACTTAGGATGGAAACCTCATTAAAAACAAGAAACTACTGCAGCATTATGGCTCTGGCTTCAGTCGTCTGTCTCGTCTTTCTCCAAGGTGAGGAGCTTTTGTTTGCTCTAGATGTGGCTTGTGTTGTCCAGTTGTGGTACTGCGCTGGGAGAGAAGAGGGTGGGGGAGGTGGGGTCATTTAGGTGAACTGAGGCTGCATTCAAAAGTTTTTTTTCTCACACAAAACCGTTACATGTTTTGGAGCGCTCTTTGTTGTGTCTACAGTGCTCCAGACAGCTTCATAAACTACAGTGGTTGCTGGATTGTGTTCTTGCACAAGTGTCCTCTTGGGACTCCCCCAAAAAGTCCCTAAAAGGGTTCTTTGGAGCAATGCAACAGAAGAACCACCTTTTGTTCCTAAAAGAAGCTTCCAGTGGAGGGTTCGTCAAAGATCCATTGTTTTAAGCATTGTGTTACCAAATTCATGTTTAGTTTTTTCTCTTCTAGAACCTAGAACATTAAAAACCAATAATTATTAAGGAACCCTCACATTTAAAAATGCATGTCTGTTTACATACACACATGCTTAGGTGGATGCATTTGAGGGTGTGGATGTGGTTGTGCACACTTGTTGCAAGCGATCATGAAGCAATAGCAACATGTGTTCTAGTTCTGAAAGCTGCAAAGTGCCCATAACTCTGTCTCCTCTCGGGAATAACTGTGGCAAAAACTTTATCCCAAAACTTCCAGAGCCTGCATTCGGTATTTACGGAAGAATGTGTTCTCTTAAATATGCTCACTGCTGATTTGTTAAAACTAAACAAAAAAGTACTTTTCCATTGAATCGTGTGATCGTGCTTTACCCTTCTAATTTTCAGAGGAATGTTTTTCATCTGAAAGGCTGATTTCCCTCCCTCTGGCTGGACCACATCATGATGTAATCTGAGAGCAGATGCTCTGTAAATGAGAGAGCGTCAATTCCCCAGTCACTCGCAGCGTAAACAGGATATTGAACTCTAGTGCCGCATGTTAACGTGCAGTCCTAAGTGCCATAACGGGTTGGAGCATTAAATGATCTCAGCAGCTTCAGTAGAGACATTCCAAAAACACCAGTGGTTGGAGCAAACTGTAAACAAGAAGAGTGCAGGGTTAGAAATGCTTGGGAATTGGCAATCGATATCCTCTCTTACAAACCAACCAGGGGCAAAAGGGGGCCAAGCACCAGGTGGCCACTACATACAGTATATCGTCTAAAACAGAGGTTTCAGGGCCGTCTGAAAGATCCCTTAGAAAGAGCACAGATTTGTTCTTCTCCCGCTCTCAACACCTTCCAGTTATACACTTGAGACTCCAAAGTAGCCCTATCATCAACCCACTACTGTCCTGGATCACTTAGTTACAGTTTACTGAGGTAGAACAGACCAGAACTATGGGCTAGACAGTCTTTCTTAAAGGCTATATTGGGAACCTAATGTATGTCTATTGCAAACAGAAGGGCATGGCACTTTATTATTGTCTGTTGGAATGGGTGGTACGCTGACAGTTACTGTCTCACTTTGGAGTGTGCTTCAGCATCTAAATCTGTTCTGTAAACTTAACTTATCCTCTTCACAATGAGTGAGGTGAGGAAAAGTATGTGTGGCTAACAAAGCAGCCACACCCTTGATTTTTTTCACACCCCTCATTCTCTGTTGCTCGCTCTCTCTCTCTCTCTCTCTCTCTCTCTCTCCTTATCTGTCTAAGACTTCCAAAAAGGCTATACTGATGGTTCTTTTTTGTCCATTCAAAACGTGATTGGTTCCTGTCATTAAGTGTTTTCATGTATTTAATAATTCGATCAAAACTGGAATTTTTGATCAAATTTGATCGAATTTTGGTTGGCGTAGCTCAGCGGATAACACCACTACCCGCCAGGGAGACACCACCACATGTGGGAGACTGGGGTTCGAATCCTGGTCTGGGTGACTATGCTGTGCTACACCAATAAGAGTCCTTGGGCAAGACTCCTAACACTACATTGGCCTACCTGTAATATGATTTACCTTGTAAGTCGCTCTGGACAAGAGCGTCAGCTAAATGCCGTAAATGTAAATGTAAATTTTGCAGTAACAGCATACTCTGATTTCTTAGACTGGATTAATTCCCAAAATTCTGATTATAAAATTTAGTAAACAAAGCTGCATTTTAGCTCAGTAGTCAGTTTTTTCAGTGCATGTGTACTCTTTCTCTAATTTCTTTGCTGATAGACAAACTACAAAATTGGTTCCCAGAAATCATTAGGCTGTCTCTGAAAGCCTTAAGTGGTCTGAGAGTTTCATGACAGCATTTGGCATATTTGCATAGCCCTGCAAAGCCTACAGTTCTGCAAAGAGTTAAATACAACATCAAGTGTAAAAGTTTAATCCATCTGTGGCATCAGAGACCTATATAAAGACTATATAAGTGGTTTACAGGCACATCGTACGACAAAGCCACAAGCATTACTTCAGTCAGCTTCCCTGAATTTTTAAAGACACTGACTAGTCAATAATTTAATTACTCTTTAATTGCAAAGCCATTGGCAAATTTCCAATGTTACTATTAACACTGCCATGTAATTGCTTCTATGCTCATAATGCACAGCACATGTACAGCAAAATATACATCCAATTTCCCCCCACAACAGTGAAACAAAGACTGAAGTGTTTGGCTGAGGTAATGCAATGGGGGAGGCAAATTCTTCTGATAATGGTGGTTTGACAGGGAGTTGTTCAAAAAGAGCCTGATTAGAAACATAAGCAAACGCAAGCTTCTCTCCATATGTCTGCTGCCCCCTCTATTGGGGTGGGGATGACATGGGTCCACACTCATTTACCAAAACTGGACGGATGGGTCAGAGGTCACCACAGCATTGGTGGCCACATCCTACCCTTTCCTTTAACATTGGAATTCCTTTACTCTTCAGGGAACTCTTAACTGTACAGACGAGCCACAAGACACTCTATAAAAGAGAACGGAGAAGAATAACAGGTATAAGGTTTCTATACCATGCATCAGTGTGCTTTATCTCAGAGGATGCAGCATAAGGGAATCAATCTGTGGCTTGTGTTTTCCATTGCATCCAAGATAGATAAAACCAGGTTCTACCTGGTTTGTGCATGAGAGAAAGAGAGGAATGTGGACTTCTGTCAGTTTTTAACATGCAACATTGCCCTCCCTGCAGTCTTTCACACCCTGCTCTCTTTGAATGAGCACCAATCTAGTAGAACCTTGGAGGAAGCAACGGTCTGGTCTGTAACATATACAGCACTGACGTCAAAGACACATAAGTCAGGTTCTGTTTATATTCTCTGCTCTGTCCTCTCTGTCTGCTTTTGGTTGCAACATAATTTACACTGACATTTCTGGGAAAGCTGGATCACACGCTCGCACAGGATTTAAAATGCTACTAAGATTATGATTTTGATCAAGAGCCCATATACTACATTTTCCTTGTATTGTAGACTGGCAGTCAAATGTAAATATATACATTTGGGGTGACCTCAGAAATAAATCATGCACACAGGCTCAAAAAGAAGGTTTGGCTCGATGTTTAGGTCTCAAATCCAAAATCAACATGATAGTGATGAAGATCTGATCATAACAGTATACAATTCAATTGCATTATCATAAGACATATCCTTCACCAAGTTTTGACTGAGTTCTCATTGAATACGCTCTTAGGTGTCCAAACTACATCAGACGTAAAATGTTCTCCTGCACACGTGCAATAACATATTTCCACCAGACGTTCCCAAAATCCCCAAAACTTACAGAATAGTAGTAGCTTAAAATATCTCTAAATAGCCCAACCTTAAACTCATAAGGAAGTACAGGTTAGATCTGAGTCCCAGGAAACACAGACCTATATGAGTCTGGATGTATCTGGACATGATCCCAATATTCTGATGATGCACTGCTTGTCTTTAATCCTCTAGCATATAGGCCTGATTACCTCTTTCACATACTGCACTGTCTATGAGCTCACGAGTCCATGACTCATGCCCAATATTGGCTGAAATTTTAATTTATAATGTTATATGTTGAGTTTTATGGCAAACCTCAATGAAAGCAATGCAAGTGTGAACTCTAATACAGTCCTGCTTAATCAAACTAATTTGCTAACCAAGTTAGGAAAAGCTAATTTATTCAGTTAACAAACCGCCTATTAAACTCCATGTACACCTGTGTATATAGGCCACAATCATTACAGGGCTTCACTGCACAGTCAGTGGTAACAGTCAGTGCTGAACAGGGAAAGGAGTAACTCACGCTGAGTGTTTTATTTATTTATTCCTTTATATATTTTTGTCCCTCTTCCTCTACTTTCATCATGATGAAAGGGCCTCTCCCCTGAACAAAGCGTGGGCGTAATCAGAGGGAGAGCAATTTGGATGAGATGAAGGAGACTCATTTCTACAGGCTGTCTGTGAAGCACAAGCTTTAGATTCACTGCGCCCTAATAACACAGATGAATTCACCCAGGACGTAACAAGTGTTCTTTTAGCCTCAGCAGTTCCTGTCACTGTGCTGTTTAACTGGACCTGGAAGTTTGGTGCAAGCTCAAATATAGCCCAACTATACTGTATACCTGACCTAAGCAAAAGGGCCAGGTTTAATCTGAAGCCAATCTGACCCTGACAAGATTCTGCCCTAAGGCACCCATCATCAACCAGAGGCTGGTAGTGACTTCTGTATTAGCTTGTAGCATACCCACAATGACAGCGGTCATCAGATCATCAGTAAACAAAATAAGAAATTAGTAGTCTAGGACTCTCACATTCATAAGATTTTAGCTAAAGACTGATTGCCATAGAGCTAATTGCGTTAAACAATTTATTTTTTGTTCACTGTATGTGGCTATTAATGTCCATGCCTAAAGTGGCTAGACTGGATACTTAGTAGCTCCCAAGTAATGACAGATGCAACTCAAGCCTAAATGAAACATCTTACTCACTGCTGCCCTCTATGGTTGTTATAGTACCAATTCAGAAGTTAGAATGATTGCTGTTTTTGCCTTCCCTGGAGCGGATGAGATCTTCCAGCAAGGCAATGCAACATGCCACATGGTTAGAAATGTCCAACATTGGTTGGAAGAGCATTCAAGTACGACCCTGGCCCCCTAATTCCCCAGACTTGGGTTCCCCAGATCCCAACTGAGCATCTGTGGGACCATCTTGATCGTCATATTCTCTCCTCGCACACCCTCCAGCAGCTATGGGATGCACTGCAGTCAGTATGGCTCCAGATACCTGTGACAACCTACCAGGACCTTACTAAGTCACTCCCAGCCAGTCTGGCTGCTGTCTGTGCTTCACACGGTGGTTACTCTGGATATTAACTGGTGGTCATAATAATGTGACTTGACCGTCCCAATTCACTTGGCTTAAAAAGCTTAAAGGTAGCAATTTGTAAAATGACGCAACCTGTTTAATTACTCCAAACAAATAAGAGCCAACATATCACCAGACAGTTGTGGTGTCCACCCCTATCTTAAGAAACAAGGAAACACACAGTCTTCCCTCCTTAATGTTAGCATTAACAGCTGTTTACTTACCAGCCTAAAAGAAGTGTGTCAAGTTCAGCATCAAACTTCATCCGTTTATTTGCCAAGAGCATCTCCAGCAGTAACTTGTTTTGTTTCCATTTATATCACTTCTTTTGTTTGCTGTCGATCTTGAATTCTTGCCGAGAGCACATGGTGACAGTCGCTTGCCAAGAGCTTCAGCCATTGTTGTGTTTAATGATCCTGTCATTGGCTACCTGTCCTTAAACCATCTGGGAGCCGGACCTTTAACATGAATAATAAGAGGTTAGAAAATGCAGATGGGGCAGCAGCGCTACTTCTACACCCTCTCATGTTGAGCTGGTGGCAGACTCAATGCTACTATGACTCACTATCACCTCTTGAGGTACAAAGTGGTATTACGAAACAGGACGGGAGATGGCTAGCTGGTTAGCATGCTAAGTTCAGTAGCTATTTCAGAAACAGTACAAACATGCCTTTGATATACAGTCAAAAAACTGTATTTCTTTACATTCTGTTGGTAATTTTATTTCTTTCTGGATTGTTTTTAACTATCTTGTGAATTTAATTTGCAGTCAGATGATCATATAAACATTTTGACAGGCATATAATTTCAGAAGTAAAAATGTCCTAAATTTTGTTTAAACTTTGCGTTATAAAACATGAAGTCATCTGGGATAGCATAGCAATGGCCTAGCAACAACACCCTGAGGACCTTAGTGGGCCTCACTACCAACAGCAGGAGTGACCCCAGCATGTCAGATTAAAATGGTCTAGCATATAAAACATAGCTACATAAGATACAGTTGTATCACAAATGCAGACTAAAATGCAAACTGAGAGATGACTGAAAGGGAAATGTGAACACAGTAGTGATTTCTGGGCCTGACCAAAAAAAACGTAAAGAGTTGGACCCTGACAGATTTGGCCTAAACATTTGATGCTTTGGAGCTGAGTTGTGGAATGCTGCCTGGTGGCATGAGAGTTGTTAAAGCCACATCCCTCAGCCTAGCATCTCTAGGATTAACAGTTCAGCCCCTCCTTCACTTCCTCTTTTCCTCCCTTTTCCTTTCACCAATTCCCTCCTGGCTCAGGGCCAAAGGGAATCCAACCGATCCTATTTCCTTAGGCATTCCTTTGCTGGCCCCTCGAAGCATTCCACAACAGGGAATTCTTCTGGGACTTAATGCAAGTGAAGGAATGATGGCAGAGATTTCAGAGTAATCTGGTTGGGTTGAAGAAAAAGAGAAGAAATTACTCAGAGAAATTGGAGCTGAACGACTATAACACATGTAGGGGGAGGGCTTAAGGGGTCCCTGTGGAGGTGCAGAGTTTAACTGTAAGGGGTGGGTTGGGTTTTGGGGTTTTTGTGGGTTGGGTTTTGTGCTGCCCCTTTTTCATACACAGCATGGACCATGCTTTTGCAGAATCACTAGTGGCTCCAGTCTTTCACATAACAGTGTCCACATTGTGTGTTTAGACTAAGTGCGTATACAGTTGACTCACATAAGGAGAGTCTTTGATATTGATATTGTTGAACTAATTACATTTTAAGCTTAGGCTCCTTATACCACACTTTGCATTTTTCTTGCATTTTTTCCCACATTCCCACAAGTCCACGTCCACATTTGCTTGGTCTGCTGTATATACCAAGAACAGCAATTCATTTTTATATGACCATTTTCCAACATTTCACAAGACCATTTTCCATGGTGTCTTTAAGACCATATTTGTACATGACCACTGATTGGCCACTCCGAATCCTGTTTGTTTAAAATGCTTTTGAGGAACATACTGTTAAGTCTAAACTGAAATCCTCAAGAATGTCAGAAAAAAATAAACTTTGGTTATCCTTTTTCGGCTGTCTGGACCTTTTGAAAGGCTGCAGAGATTAGTTTGCATGCATGTGTTCTGAGGGAGACTGCAGTGACTCAGTTTATCCGCTGAATAGACAGACTCCAATAATTCATACGGTGAGCTGATAAGAGAAGGCCAGTAAAGTTCGCTTACCTTTGCTTCCATCCCTGCTGTTTTGCTTCTTTTTCCATGTTCCATTTGCTTCCAGTAATGGTGTTTGTTTTTCTTTCTCCGGTCTCTGGACACTAGCATCAGGAAAGGAAGAATAATAGAGCATAAAGTGTGGAGAGATGGAGCGAGTGAAAGATAAAGAGGCCATGTGAGGGACAAGAGAAGAAAGGGGGTCCTTGAGAAACGTCAAACAGAAAAAAAAGGGCGTAAATCATAGATGGTTAAGTAAGAACAGCTTCATGCTTTAAGGCAGAATGGGGATAGTTGTGGTGTCTATGTGTGGGGGAGAGGGGTGGGTGGGTGTGCTAGGGGTCATAGTGATCTCTGGCCTTTTGGTTAGTGGACAGGCATTAGCTGACCCAAAATATTTAAACACAAGCTATTCTCACTCCCTGGACATTCCTACATAGATACTGCCCTGCACACAGCAAGGTCAACTGCACATAGTCGTAACCCTGGGGTCAAAGTCATATAAGAGAAAATACAGCTTATGAGAAATATGGAAGTCACAGGTGGTGCTCGGCAGTAGCATTGATTAAGTAATTAAACCTTAGTTTAAATCGTTTTCCAAGCAGCACAGTAGGTGTGTTACTGCTTTCCAAAAGGCAGTAGCTATAAGTAGTACTGGTCAAGTAGCAAGATGTCATTGATATTTCCCCAGACTATATATATTTTGCATATTCATATTCATATTTATTCAAAGTTATGTGCTCTGCATCGTTGACTGGAATAGCCATGAATTATCGGTATGCTAACATTAGCAGGTGGCAAGTCTCAAGTTTGCCTCTTGCTTCTGTGTGTTCAAGGCCACTCTTGTCATCATGTGTGGTTGCATACACCATCCAGCTTCTGACAAGAACAATATGTACTGTGAATTCATCATTTAGTTTAAAATATCACCTGTGGTAGTGCGTTTACAAATGTATAACTTTCTCTTCTGTTTTTGGTGAAGTGCTTTTGGGAATAGGAACAAAAATGGCCAGTATGAACAATATACTGTGCTGCATAGGTCATAAAAATAGGTCATGAAACTATGGCTCCTACACCAAATAAGTGTCCAAATAAGTTGTGAAGCTAATGGCTGAATGTAAATGGCTTCTCATTTGACAATTAAAGAACTGGTTCTGTGTAGAAGTCATTATTTCATGATCTACATGCTGCACTAAATAGGGATCGGGGAGCTGTTTGAGATTCAGCCTATGATTGGTCCGAGAAGTTTGTTTGAGCCGGTAGATTGGTGATTCACTGCATAATCTCAACTCAATTTCCAGCTTGTAGGCCTATTGCCGTATCGCACCTACAAATCACCTACTGCTATAAGAAATGACTGGTTGCCTGTCACTTGCCTTATCATAATAAAATCATAATGCGCTTTCCTATCACATTGTAGTGTCAGCTTTAGATGCTCAGCCAACATTTAAACAGAATGCCTGATATCCAGTCAAACAATCCTTTCCTCTCAAAGACGGTGGGTCTTAAGTTAAAGGACAAAATGCACCAAACTTTAGTGTTTGACCAGCAGGACTGTCCATACCATGGTGCATGAAGCAGCTTCAGTGTAGTAGGTTAGTTTTCTCATATACCTAGTAGCGTAGCTAGTAGCGTAGCTATATGCAGCAGTTGAAATAGCTGCATTTCTCTGGATAGTAGATTTTTTTTTAATAGTAATGTGTAGTTTGCTACATTTTACCTGTAGCACCTTACAGATGTCCAGTGTAACATTTACCAGCTATAGAATAGAATAGAATAGAATAGAATGGCATTTCCAGCAGCTCTTTAAGGGTACCTCAATTCAGCTTTACACAGACAAAAGTGCCACAGATATTGATGAGTCTGAGAATGTGTGTGATATATAAAATGAGGAGATGGAGGAATGGGTGTAGCAGTCAGAGATATTTGAGGATGGGTGTGTCTGTGTTGGTACACATACTTCAACGGCTGCAGAACCCTCCAGCCTGAAAGTGAAACCTCCAAGAACCACTGGCAGCAGTTCAAACATTGCTCACCGCTAAAGGACATGTGAGTTCATACATTAGTCAAATCGCTCTCATCTGCAGACTGGATTTCAATAGCACACTGACACAGCTGGCAATTCAATACATAGTATTCCAAAGTCAGTGGACACGTTACCTTCTTTTAAAGTCTTCTGAGTAAGGAAAATTACATGCAAAGCTTAACATACAACATAAAACTATTTATACATCTTATATTACATTCATCAACATGTCCTTTAACCAAAGCCGTTTGAGTGATCCGATTGCAGTTTCAATGGGTCCAGGGTGCATTAAGGCACTTCATGCAATACAGTGAAGTCCGAAAGTCATCCAGTTGCCTGGTGAAATGGTGTAAACAGTCTTTTTGAAGCTTTTTTTAGCCCAAAAGTGATTTAAACATTTGAAAGGTTTAAGTGCTGGGGAAAGCATGGGGTATATTTATTCTCAAGGTAGTACTTCTGCAAGTTTTGTCAGATCTGCAGTTTCTAAAAACCAAAGCAGAAATGGAAAACACGCTCATTAAAGCATTTTGAAAATCTATGTGACGCCAACTGCATGAAGGTTTGTATGTTTCCAGCAAAGCAAGGCAACACAGCAGAGAAACATTTCTAGCAGACCTAATTTCAGCAACCTCTTAAGACAATGCTTTGTTGGGATAGAGGCCAATTTACATAGATGTGCATTTATATAGTAATGTTATATAGTAATATTAGCAAAACTAACAAACAACAAAACTAAGAGCAGCCATAAAACTCAATCTGCACCTGTTTTGCAGGTCCTTCAACTGCATGTCGCATTTTTTTTTCAGTAACTTTGAGGAAATATATTTTGGTGGGATTGTGTATAATTTACAAAACCAGAAACAACCAGGAGTTTCATCTTTGTAGGTGAGCAAGCAACTGCTGGCTGTTTTATCTCAGGACATCTGCCTCTGTGGACAGGTCTCTTTTCACAGCAAGAGGTTCTCACCCTTCCACTTTTACCCATCATTGTTCACTAGCAGCTCAACACAAAGTCATAACAGTTCACAGCATTTGATTATATTAACTTAAAATATCCAAGTCTATTTACTAGCGGGCCTGCAAAAAGAGCTTAAGGTCTGAAGTACCAAAAGCTTTCTAAATCCTGTATGTCATAATATCTAAATACTGAGGGGTCCCTGAAAATAAACTTATCATGATATTATTTTGTTCTGCGATGGAAAATAAACACTTTAATACAAATTCAGGAAAGGTTATTGCTTAGCTGCTTCGCACAGTTAATCCTTCCTAGCCTAGCAACTGTAACTATGCCCGGGATAGCTCTGGAAAACTTTACAATATGTGTTTGTAAATCTGAAAACCTTTCCCAAGAGAGGGTGGAAAGAATGAATTGTTACTCATTTCTTGAAAAATTGTTACTCATTTCTCAAACTGAAGACAAAAGAAGAGACGCGTAAGATCTCAGCTAATCTGTGGGAGACCACAGTACCAAACTAGAGAGACTTTTCCAGAAGAAGAATTGGAAAACCAAAGGTGTTGTTGGTTTTAAAGCTAGCATCAGCACCGCTGCGGCGAGTGATTCATCAGCCAGCCAATGCTGGAATATCCAACCAACATGGGACCATCTGAGTATTTTGCACACTGCCTACATCAACGCCATAGTTGTGAACAATAAAATCTTTAAGATGATCAAATTCTAAATCTATATTTAGCTACTTTATTTAGGGATATGCATTGTGATATCAAAAACACCTTCATGTAAACCAAGTTAAAGATTAGCCTACATTGCTTTGACCAAAATGATCTACCATTGTTGGATCATATCAGTACTTATCTCCATCAAAACATCATCTGGATCATCTGAGCTTGTTCAGCTTTTTCATGCTTTGTGATTTATAACAGGGCTCATCTGCATACAGCCTTTTGCCAGATTGATACTACAAAAGCCAATATATTATTTAGTTATAATGATTAACAAACAGCCCTAATCAGAATCTAAACTAACAAGCATCGAATATGCACACTCTGCCTGCTGAGTTGTGCATGAAACCATCAGACTTCGTTACTGAAATGCAGCAGGCTGGCTGTCTTTGTTTGTCTGGCATGTAATAATGCCACTAAGGACAGCACTGTAGAAAATAATACTGACACCTTCGCCTGTAGCACTGTCCACATTCACCATCGACTATAAACAAAGAGACCACCCACGCAAAAGGAGAGAAAGCAAGAGGGAAAGAGAGAGTGAGGGGCTTTAGCACAACAGTGAAGCACTGGCATGATAAAACATTAATGGCATGTGAAAAAAGGCAGTGACATAACAGTCCTTATGATTCATATAACTGGCAACACAGGTTAATTTGCAACACCCACATTTTGAAATACATAATGGAATATGCACTGTGGAGAACTGTAAAACGCTCACGAGAGCAGAGAGTAAAGCAGCACCTAGGCTGAATTTTTCTGCAGCGCTCTCTACAGACCCACATCCTGCAGAAGAAGAGAAAAATAAATACTCTATAAGCTCCTGAAATTCCAAAGATGTGAAAAAAAGCTCCCACTACAGCCACACCTCAGTAATCCTAATTGAGTGTGCAAACACAGCATTTCCACACACAGACCTGCATACCATGCACATTTGTTCCCGATTTAGCCAGTTAAGGAGCAAGAAAATAAACAAGCTCATATCAGCTAGCCCAGGAAGACCACCAGAGACCACTTCTACAGTCTCTGTGCGCAAATGCCTATAATGTGAAGTCACATTAAGAGAATGGGGGCTCAGGAAGCAGGGGAGTGGTCAGGAGTGTGGCATGCAGAAAAATGTGTTTTGATAATTGATAGCTGAGAGTTAAGGCAAATAATGGCATGGAATATTGGAACATGGGAATATCTGGTCAAATTGTATTGAATTGATTCTTGCAGGAAAATGGGACAGTGCTTGAAAGCACTGATAAAAGCATAGTGTCAAAGTGTTTGACTATATTTAAGCAAGTATAAATAAAGCTAATGCATCCTGGGTGATGCTTCTCTGTGCTAATGTAGTCCAGTACAAAATAGACAATGCATGTATTGATTGAACTATTGCGTCTGTTTTCTACTCTTACACCAATGAGGACCTTAAGGAAATAAAAAATAATAACTTACACACTTTTCTATTCCAGATGTAGCCGATCAGCCAAGACATGTTTAGTATTCTGATTTTTATTGCTGTCAAACCAAAATCTTCCTATATTCATTTAAATATTATAATTGACGAACATTTTCCCCTTTTTCTTAGAATGCACAATTTTAGAAAAAACAGATTTAGTTTTGACAGTGATGTTTAGTTCTGGAACTGTGAGGCTAACATTGCTAACAAATACTTGAAGTCAGTACTTGACAGTACTAGTGAAAATGCCTGCATTCATTTTTTATACAGTTTTTATACAGTTATTCTAATTAATTAGCATAACTGTAATGAAACATATAATCTTGGAAATTTCATGCTTCCATGGAAAAGACAAGGCCTCTACATGGTCAATGTTACAAATTCACAGCTACAGCTGGCTGCCTGCAGCGCTCGGTTAAACAAGATTTGTTTGTTTTTATAGTGCACAGGAAGTCATACCGCCTTCTAAATCAGATCATAAACAGCGATATTATTATTAATTATTATTAAGACCTGACTGAGTATTAAGAAGGTTGGCAGAAGGCTTAGAGATTTATTTACAGATAAGATTTGGGTGACTATTGACATGTAGTGTTTGTTAGCCACATTCATTCACTTCACAGATGCAAGTAAAGAGGTTAGGACATAAAAAAGGTCATCTACATCTGGGTTAAGGAGAAATGTGTGTTAACTTGATTCAAGCCATTTCTTGATTTCAAACCATTTCTGTAATATGCCACCATAGATATGATATTCATTATTTATCAGTGCCAGTTATGTGACAGCAATATCAGTATATAGCCCAACATCAAAATGAAGTCAGATATTTATCTAGATTTACATTAGTCACTGAATTAAACAGTCACTCAGTTTAAGTTTTAGCGCTGAAGGTAAACAGTCCTTGAATTTGTCAGTAAATTAAAGTTAAATAGATTTTACTTCAGTATTAGCACACTTGCTTTTATCAGAATTGATAAGACGCTCTCCAGGCATGTATATAGTGTTTCTGTTCCTCATGCAACACATCTCCCCACAGCAGAATTAATGGAATGATAGAACTATATGAAGCTCCTGGAGCGCTTGACTTAATAGAACAATGTTTGTTCATTCAAACTGCACAGAGCCTGTGGGCTACACAGAAACATGTATAGCTTTAAATGGTAATAGTCTGTAAAACTAGTTTTAAAGCAGCACTGCTGCATTCTGTCTTTCCTCCAGTCTTCGAAGATCTCCTTCTGAATTATAACAACTAATAACTGCTAATCAGATTCATATCAACTCATCTGGATCCTGCTTGCACAACACAACTGAGTCTGGAATAAACTCAATTAGATTGTCAGAATCAGAATGTTAACTTAATGCTGCATACAATGTTACAGCACTAACACTGCTTGGCTGTGGTGTTAGGTTCATCCATTTTTATGTAAAACATATGAGACTTGTGTAGCTGGACGCCAGTGTTAGTGTAATGAATCATTAAGTGTTGTAGCTTATAGCTCTCTGCAGATACGGATCTTTTAAAAAGGGGTTTCAGGGCTCTGCAGTGGTGCCAACGCTGAAGCCTTATCTGATTCCCAGTGATGCTGTAGCCATCTGTGTCTGTGACACTACACTGCTCACACACACTGCTTTAAATCTAGTGATGCTTTTTTATTCAGTAGATCATTAGGTAGATAGATATGGATAAAAGGATGGATGAATGGGTGGATGGATGGATGGATGGATGAATAGATAGATAGATAGATAGATAGATAGATAGATAGATAGATAGATAGATAGATAGATAGATAGATGGAAAGTCGGATGGATTTTATGATTTTGTGGCTCATGATTTGAGTGAGATATAAATGCATTTCAATCAGTGAATTTCTAATACAGGTAAACTATTAGATTTTGTCATCACATAAAATGTTTCAAACCATTTCTAAAGTGGAATCACTTACAGTATGCACTTAATATTTTGACACCAGGAACGACTGGCGAGGAAGAAGCCACTACACTTGCTTCCTTCGTTGTGAGATCGGGAACTGCTCCCAGCATTCAGGCTGCACCTGTTCGTGGAGATGACATTCACCCAAGCCCAGGTACTATTAGTTACTTCTTCAGTATAGTTTCATAGTGTGAGTGATTTAATAGTAATGTCTTAGGCTAGGAGGCTGGCTAATATAACTGCCACTACTATACTATATTTAAACGGCAAACACAATGGCATTTTTCACTAACCTGTCATAAATCATATGCTCTATTGTGTCCATAAGTATCTATATATTTCAGTCCACACTGAGTTATCCATGCTGCTCCCATAAATGATTTTCTTCATAGCTGTTCTTGCAAATTTTATAGAGGGCTGGCAAAATACTTACACTCATCATCAGAACATAGTTTTACAAATAGCTGCAAACAGCATCCATGATTGCGGACATTCAGCGAGCAGTGATGTCCTCCTGTTAGTGCCAGCACCATTGGCAGACGGCTGCACGACGCAGGACTACATGCACACAGACCCTTAACGCCACGTCAACGTCACCAAAGACTGCAATGGTGTCGTGCCAGACTGTCATGGAGTGACTCTGGCAGCGGGTCACACGTCCAGAAGGCCTGGTGTCACTCCATCTCCACCCGTACTGCGAAATCTGCCAGGAACTGTTAGTGAGAATATTCAAGTTGCATGGGATTGATTATCACAGGACACCATTAGGAACCTCTGAACTCCATGCCAAGATGTCTGAGATGTTGCATTAGCAAACATGGTGGCCCAACACCATACTGAGAGACACTAATACAAAACTACAAAACTGAGCCCAGAACTGTCCAAACACTGGTTGAGGACCTGTGTCTATTGTGTCTAAAGTAGGGGAAATGCTCTTCAGCTCAACCAGTCACATAATTTCTCACAATAATCTAGCATTAACCATAAACACAAACAGCAGCAACAAACAAGGACATTTAAACTCAGTGATTTACATTTTACTCTGGGTTTGGTTTCATGTGGACAGTGATTTTGGCCAGGCTATTTTTTAAAGGCAATCATCAGACTCCAGTGACACTTTGTGAAGATTATGTGATTGTTGCTTTGACTAATCAGTGGTTTGCACCATTATAATAGTTTCACCCATAAGTTACAGCTCCTCATGCTCGGTACTGCTACGTCCCCAGCTTCCGAAATGTGTCACTGGAAGTGAGCTGTTTTGACACACAAAGACCATTAGGGAAAAGCTCTCCCTTTACTTCCAATTATTTCAAGCTGTCTTTAATCCGAAAATGAAAGCACACCTGAGTCGTTTTAGACCCTCATAGTCCTGTGCTTTTCTCCAGAGACTGGACAGTCTGTCATTTAATCCACAGGCCTGACAGTGACTTTCTAACTTCAGCACGTTTATACACAACAGTAGACAAAATGGTGTGATAAAGCTGCAACGTGAAAGACTGCCCTGTAATATCTGAAGTAGAGGCTCTGCAATAAAACAAAGCAAGAAGCATATTCAGGGGAAAAACTACTACTACTACTACTAATAATAATAATAAAAATAATAATAATACAAGTAGTGATATTAATATTACTATTCTTAATATCATTACTACTGCTGCTGCTACTACTATAGTAATTTCAATAGTTTACATGTACTTTATTAGGTTTATCTCATAATGATTAATATTACAATATGTTTCGTTGAGGCCATTTGGTTTGTCTGTGTTGTTGTTCTCTTTGTTCTCATCTCATCTCTGTTTTTACACAAACACAACAACAAAGGAAAGTCATAACTACAGTTCATTATGGGTTTGAAAGTGTGCTGTCGTGCTGCTGGTTGTGGTGATTTATGTTCCCTTCGCCACATTCACAAAAACTTTTCTGGGCAGCTCCTACAAGCAGGATGGTAATTTGCGCACCACATTTGAGATGTGCGTCATTAAGGTACCTACTTAATCCCATGTATTCCCGCTATCCATTGCATAAGAAGCTGATTAGGAAGTGACACGAATGATCTCAGTCCTCATTGGTACACTGTCAATGAGCAACACACCAACAAGGGTAGCCAAATTCACCACGGGTACAGTACAGTTCACTTGGCAGTGGAAATGACAACAAAGTACAGGATTACAGATTTGGGTAATCATACCGCACTGCCTGGTGAGCACTGCCCAGTGGAAAAAAGGAATAAAAAGTGCAGTTTTTGTGTTATGTTATTGAGGTTTTAGGGCTAAAAATCTGAGCAGGCTAATCAGGAAGTAACTTGCAATGGCTATTGCTAGCCTTTGTTGTTCTATGTAGCTGTTATCAAGCTTGACTCTACTAATATAGCTCAAGGCAGCATGTACCCACACTTTCTGTTTTTTGTCAAGTTGCTAAATATAGCAAATACAATGTTGGAAATATTAGCCAATAAATAAAATATACACCTATCCTATCTAATTCTGATTTACATTCCAATTACCAGTATGGTTTTCAAAGCAAATAAATACAATTAGATTTTAATGAGGTGTTCTAAGATTACATATTTTAATATTTTGCCTTTTGTGTTGTCACTGAAACATTAGACTAAAGGAGATTCTATAAAAGTTGTGCATTCTAGCAATCGTGTGTGTGAAAGAATGCATTTTTAGGTGGAGCATGCATTCTAAGTTGAGGTATGAATAATAACAATTAGCAAATGGAACTACTGATAACATCTGGACCAAGCTAAAAGAAGAACTTCAACCCTTTTTTCTTTCAGCAACAACTAAACCTCAAGTCCAGGTTGAGGTTTATCCCACCCTGCCACCCTCAGAAAGCACAGCAAGCCCTGAGGCTGAGCAGGGTACCACCCAGAGCAGCAAATCTACTACAGTTGCAGAGCCTGAAGGCCAGCAGGACACCCAAGCTCCTCAGCACATCACCACCAACCAGCCTGAAGCTGAGGCTAGCATTAAAGACATGGTAAGAAGCTAGTCACAGATTTCCATAGGAAACTTGTAAACAGTTAAGAAAGAAAAACTTTGATTCAGATCTGAAAGATCATGCTTTTTTGCATTACTAGTGCACTTTACTGTGGTACAAATGAAATATATAAACATATGAGATAATTATCTGAAAGGATATTATAATAACCCTTTTATTTCTCCTACTACATTCATTATTTTGACCCCTTATATATATATATATAGAATATATACAGAAATATAATATAGTAGTATATAATGAATACATATATATATATAACGCCCTATGCCTAAAGTGTAGTTAGTTTATAAGCATATTAAGTAAGAGTAAGAGAACTGGTTCCTAACCTCAGGTTTACACTACACTTAAACCTGAAAGCTACAGTAAAGTTTGGTTGTCTGCAGGGTCTGGTGGTGTGTGTGGATGAGGCTGCAGTGAGAGGAAAAGAGGCTGTGAGACTGAAGCTGAAGACCTCCTCCACCTGTGTAAGTAAAGCTCAGATCCTCAGCAAACCCACAGAGATATCCACCAGTAGGAGGAACATTAGCAACATCATGATTCAGAGGTTTTGCTAAAAGGAATTTAAAGAGAATGTTGTAATGTTGCTAATGATGGATGGCAAATATGATGGACCAATTAGTGAGTGCTTTGCAAAGTGATCTTCACTAGCTTACATTTACTCATAGTCACCTTGATTTGAGGGTAAGTAGTCCTTTAAAGTCAGCTGCACTTTGGTGAAACACATACACGTCATTCCAGAACTGTTTTTTAGGAGGCATCTCCAAGTACACTCTGTCCACCTCCTCCAGAAACGTGGCCTTTGGAAAATCACTGTCACAGGGATAACATATGAAGAAACAAAGAAAGGAGGAAAAAAGTCTATATAAGGCAATATTTATAGGGATATTCACTTCAACATTGTCCGTATCTCTCTACAGACAATTTTCTGCAAAAGTTTCAATTAAATAAAATATTGAATATTTTTTACATGTGCAAAAGTTGGGACATTAATCCAGGTGAAAAGTCTCAGAATTTAGTTGACTCTTATGGACTGGTTTGGCAGGTCCAGAACTGAGGATTAGTTCTAAAGATTAGTAACTACCAGCTAGCAGACAGTCGTTTATCCATTTTGTCTGCAGGTTTCTTACTTAACTATCACTAACTCACTTAATTATCAACAAAGCTGAAGCAGATTTCTGAGTACCACTTAACCAGCAGCTTAGCAGCAGGCTTCTCAGTGAAGGTCTGAGTGAAAGGGACAAACCTGCTGTACACATGAGCGTGGAGCAGTGGACTGGAGCAGCCTGGCCCACTGTAATGTACAAATGAGGCTCTCCACCTTTTAAGGATAAAACCATCATGGATGAGGAGGAATAGAAACACACTGCAGTGTTTTTTGCAGATTTGAAGGTTAAAATAAAAATTAATTCAAGTGAAACTGCTTATTGGTTTCACTGAGCCCAAGAATGGGTTTTAAGAAATGTGCAGTCAGGGGTGTAGAAAGTACATAGAAATTACTGTATACTTAAGAAAGTGTGTGGACACTGTGTCAAAACTCTGCTCCATGAAAAGTAAAGGTATGGAGTCTTGAAATAAGTGAAAAAGTATCCACATTTAAACATACTCAAGTATATACAGGGGTGTGTTTTCCTGTGGGAAACATTAGTATCGTTTTGGACAGCTTCATTTAACACTGATATGAATGTCATTGGATGTTTTAATAAAAAATGAACACAGGTTAAAAAAAGATACAGAGTACTTTGTAACGAGTACTTTGAGGGATCTAAATGAAAGTGTAATCAGTACAATGTATGTTTCTTTTTCTTCCAAACTGAAGAATTTATCTATTGTAACATCTGTTGTAAACATGTCTATACTACAGCAGGGTGCTACAGTAGTCCCTAGAGTAAGATATTCTGTATGTTGAAGGTGGAAGTGGATTTTGAAAAGACTGTTTTAGGGTCAATATTTGAGGCAGGCAGTTCTTTTCTGCTTACTGTCTGAATAATTCCTTTAACAAAGAAAATAAAGTCAACGGAAGTGCTTTATCACTAATGCTGGCTATCGCCACAGATCATATGCCAACATTTTTAGCACCCCTACATGGGCAACTGACATGTTTGTTGAATTTCTAAGAAATAAATTAACATACTGTCTACAGAAACCAAATTACATTTGGCATTCTGTCTGCAGATTGCATTGCAGAATATGCAGTTACTTGCTGAGTAAATAAAAAAAATGAGGAAAAAATAAAAACGGAAAATATTAAATGTGCCATGATGTTTGCGCAAACCCCCTTTTTATTTTCCCTAATAACTGTGTGTATTTGTGTAATTTATGCTGCTAGTGAGACAGCACTGACAGACAAAACCACAAACTAATAAAACAAAAGGTTCATTCTGAGTAACTGATAAGGAAGAGGTTTGCAGTGCTCCACTACAGAATATTACATAGTATAAAGAAATAACATATTCTTAAATATCATAACAAATAGTATATTAAATGCTAGTTTTAGGCCAGAGTGCTTTTAATTAGAGTAATAAGGTACAATTCCTTAAATGTGTTCCATCCCTGTGTGCGGTAGTGATAGGGGATGAAACTATAAAAAGTGGGACAAAGAAGCAGCAACACTGTTCTGGCAAATGACATCAAAAACAGGAACTGTGCCAAGTTCTGCGAATAGGTCTCTTCACAAAGACAGCTGTGTACTTGTGGATGTTTGCGAGTGCATGCTGTTTTGAAAAAAGCTGAGGGGGAAGTAAGTACCACATGCCATTGGACTTGTGACCCTGGCTCTGGGACAGCACTTTGGCTAAGCTAATACTGCACAGATTAGATTACAAACTGGGAAGAGGTGAAGACAATGAAGACAGTGGCTGTGAGGCTAGCACACACAAATCCTGACCCAAATAAAAGCAAGACCTAATAGCCTGCTTTCGACAAGAGGCTTCAATTATGGCTTCATTTTTCATAGCTCTGCTTATGCAGTACAGGCCTTCTTGCCTCATTTCCACATCAAGGAAAGCACTTACGCTTCAGATAAGATGCAGTTCAGTGTGCAGAGTCAAAACTTTAATATTTGAAATCACTCATCAGTGTTTAATGTAAAACTGTGTGTGCTTTCTAATCTTGACCTTTGTGAAGGAGACACCTGTTATCAAGGGGCCAGACATTTGGGGTTAAGGCGGATCATTCTGTGAGAGAGGCAGCGCAAATGCACAGGCTTCACATTACACCACATTCCTACAGAGAGAGAGTGAATGAGAACCCTTCAGGGCATCACTGTAATGTCAGGCTTTAAATGGCTTGAATAACTGTGTGTGACTGTGTGTGTGACGATGCGCATGTGTGTGTGTGTGTGACTATGTGTGTGTGTGTGTGTGTGTGTGCACGACTGTCATTTTAACTTTCCATTTTTATTCTTTTTTTATAGAATTTAAATCAATAACATTTGCTTATTTCATGGAAAAGGCACTAATGGAAATGATTCTAGATTACTTGAAATAAAATCTTGTCATGTTAAATAAGCTCATTGGACAAAAAATTAGTCACCTGAGACTGAAATGTACCTAATAGGGTGTAATACCTCCATGAGCACAAATAACAGCTGCAATTCAATTTGGCATGTACTGGACAAGTTTCTGGATGTAGGCCACATCAGTGTTCAGACACTCTTGCATCAAAGAATTGCACAGTTGGTCCAGATTTGGTGGATGCTTTCCCTGGCACAATTCCGAGGAGAATTTCCTGTAGACTGGGATTTTAGCCACTGCTGGTAGACCCGTATGACCGTACGCTTCCATACACCTGCAGATTCAACTACTTCCTTCACGCTATAGTCTTTGGCACGCCCAAATGCAATCACTTATTTTTACCAATAATCAATAACTGCTTTGGAGACATTGTCCACACATGGAACGAGACATTCACTCTCAGTCTATGAATCCTGTCACTCACACCAGATAGATAGATCTGCAGGAGCCTGAAGCTACTACCTCCTTAAACACGCAAGGTGACTAATTTTGTCCAGTGAGTTTAGATTAGAAATAAAAGAGGAAGATGGAAACCTGGGGGCACAATTTCACACATTTTATTTACTGCCCAAAACCGCCAGTCAAACTAGATGCGTCTCTTGAGTTATATATTTAATGCTGATCATGATGTTAAATAAGAGTAAAGTAAAAGGTTTTTGGGTCCTGTTTTGCCTTACAATGCCTATCATAGATCTCTCCACCAAATTTAGTTTAAAGAAATACTTTTATGCCAAAGCCTTCTATTACTATCGTACAACAAAGTGTTGGGCAGAAGGCCACATATCTGTAACTATTTCATGTAATAACTTTCTGTAATATTGGTTTTAGGGACATGAAATGCTTCAGACATCTGGTCCCTATAACTACCATTCTGATGTAATTGTTCCAATATGTTTTTTAAATAGTGAAATTCCCCTTAAAAACATTCTGCCATCTTCTATGGAGTTACCATTTTGGAGGTTTTGTTATAAGGATAATGTTTTTCTACTATATACTCTATACGGACAGCTAGAACGTTTTTCTGCTTGTCGTCTAACAGGAGGAGAACAAAGCAAAGATTCAGAGTGTTCTGGAACACCTTTGTGACAAGCTCGAGATCTACCAGCGAGACCACACGGATGAGATGATCGTATCAGGACAGTGCATCCAAGGTCTGTCTGCTCACTATCCATTTATCTAAATTACCAGGATGGAAACATGTAACTCTTGAGTGCAATGTAATTCTTATTTTACATATTTCTGCTTATACGTCACATGCTTTTTGAAATGTGTTGTTTAATATTAGTTATGAAACTTCTGTGGAGAAGACATACCTATACCGAGGTGATATTCACTGATGGGTTATGAGGAATTAATCCTCCTTTCTTTCTTAAACAGCTGATTCCAAAGGAATGACAGAAAAGTTCAACAACGACAATATCAAAGATAAGGTAAGGTAATCACTTGAGCCACTGTCATGTGCAGCATGCCAAGAGAAAAATAAAACATAGCAGGAAAATGGAGTTCATAGAACACCACGTTGTGCATTGGGCATTGTACGTATGTGTCACAAACCCTAAAAAGTCTCGAAAAAAGTTCCTTATACAGCTTTGTCATTCGCTTAAACTCATGGAGTACTTCATTTACAAAAACACAATGTGCTTGGTTAGTGCATGAGACAAAACCGAATTATAAACAAATAGTTTTTTGTATCTAAAAGGTCTGTTATAAACCCATTTAACAACTCAATGCTTTGCTAACATGTTCTATATTACACAGAACCCATTCTGACCCCATTTCTAGAACGAAATGATTAAATACAGTTATGAAATGGTTGATGAGACATGTGTTATGTTGGTATTTTCACCTTAAAATAGTTATAGAAGATGTCATGTGACCTCTTTGTCATAATAAGATTGATGATTTATAATCTTATAACTGAAACTTAACAAATTGGAATTAGTAATTTGAAAACAATTTAGTTCTCTGAAACACAAACAGAACAAAAACAGAATTAGCTTAATCTGGCAAATATTGAAAAAGATGATCTGAACATGAGATTTATGGTTCTATCCATGCAGTTAAAGGCTACTACGTTTTTGTGGTGGATAGAACAGCCAACATACAGAGGTTGTAGAGGTTCCTAATGGTGTCCTGTGATAATCTATCCCATGCAGCTTGAATAGTCTCACGTAGTTCCTGCAGATTTTGCAGTAGGGGTGGAGGTGGAGTGATAGCAGGCCTTCTGGATGTGTGATGCGTTACAACAAACCTGTTATCTTGGTGCTGACCACGGTGCCTCCACACACAGATTTGTTGGTCATCTCCACCAAGACAAAAGCAGGACTAATCAGTGAAGATGACCCACTGGCATTCTGAGTCACTTCATGACAGTCTGGCACGACACCATTGCAGTCTTTGGTGACGTTGACGTGGTGTTAAGGACAGTTGTCATAACGTTCTATGTGCATGTACTCCTTCGTTGTGCAGTCATCTGCCAGTGGTGCTGGCACTAACAGGATGACTGATGGAGGGCATCACTGCTCACTGAATGTCAGCAATCTTGGCTGTTGGGTCAGTCAGGTAGAGTGATAAGACCCGTCCCATCTTAAGTCCAATGCACGGCCATCATCATTTGTTTGTCTCATGATGTCAAACCGACCCACCAAGTGTAATTCCTGTCGGTTGATTCTTTCTGGGTTCAGTTATCTGTTCAGCTATTTATTTGACATTGTTTGTATAAGAACTTTTCATTTAAAAAAAGTTTGCAACTTCTCCTTCACCTTTTTTCTTTGTTTTGTTGCGTTGCATAAAAGCAGTAGAACACTTGACGTCATGTATTGTAACAAATACCATCATGTTCAATAACATTCCGACTTTTTTTCAACAACAACTCTCTGTCATACTGTTATTCAGTGGTTATCAGTTATATAGTGGTTTTCAAACTGGGGGTCACTAAAAGGTAACAGGGTGGGGATGAGTGGGTCGTGACCCAAAGTTTGAAAAGTTACATTCCACAGTATTCTCCGGTTCATATACTGTCACACAGAGATGGGTAGGAAATTGATATATGATATATGGGTATACTTAAAAAGCTATGATGGATTGTTTATAAAGCTGTATGTGAATAAGGCAACAGACATGACTAATCCCACAACTGTCAAGTACTTTAACATATCGTCACTGTCCAATGAAAACCATGTATCTCCATTTTTGTTGATTTTCACTTTTATGCATCATTTGAACACAACAGCTGCTGTTGACACTGTGTGAAAATCTCATGATGAATGGACCAAAAGAAATGGCCCAAAATTGCATGGAAAGACGTCTGGTTCCATTGACTTACATTAATGTTCAGTTTGGATTTTGGCCTCTCCTGTAAAGTTGCCATTTTGGAGATACTTGTTTTTCTTTGGACAGCGACAATATGACTAATTATGTAATTGATCATGAGCATACTCAAGCTAATGGTACGATATAGAGTTCTTGCACTGTTGCACAGTGTGAACAGGCTTGTGGTACAATACAGAGTTCTTGCACTGTTGCACAGTGTGAACAGGTTTGTCTCTGCACTGACAACAGTCTTACACATCACAACCACCCATAGCAAAAAGCACAGTCAGTACAATCCTCTCCCACAAACCCAGCATAGTCAGTGTGAAATATTGTAGATTAGATTATCTTTATTATTTATACTTCCTAATTTATAAAGTATAAAAGTGAAAATTCCAATGTGCAAAGTCGCTAACAACATTTCACAGGATTACAAATAATAACACTTCCACATCAGAAAAACACACTGAATGAGAATAAGCAACAAAATATAATCTTCTCCATGGACATGGTCAGAGGTAGAGGGCCTATCACTATCTACAGTCCTCTTTCAGGCAGGAAAGAAAACTTGTTAAGAGTATTCAATGCTGTTTTCATTTGTATGTGTATTTGTGTGCACAGATTGGAGTTGTGGAGGCTGTACCCAGTTTGGTGAAGCACTCTCGCACTGTCCTGGTCAGCATCCTGCTCTCCGGTCTGCTACTGGCCGCTCTGCTCATTGCTGCATACATCCTGAAAACCCACCGCACACAGGCCAAAGGAGTGCGCCTGGTAGGCTCTAAACACAACACTCACATTGTCACTGTTGTATACTGTCACTGTCATAACAAAGCCTTACAGCTCCAAAACTACCCTTTACAGTGCAGGAAAATGTCATAATAAATGGGCCAGCAGAAGAAAATCCAAAATAAAGCTTTTACATTAACATTCATTAACACTCTTCTGTAAACATTTTGTAGATACAAGGTTTTGCATAAACAGTGATGATGCGCATGCTTTAAAAGCTTTAGAGAGCAGTATAAATGGTGAGGTTTATTTATTATTATACAAGGAAGGATATTGTTTATTAAACAAGGGTGCAATCATATCTCTGGCAATCGTTTGGGAGATTTCAGATTCCACTATTATAATTGATTATTTTGGAACAGTCTAATGCAAATTTGAGTAGATAAACTGTTTACATGGTGGATAATACACAAAGGTTTTTTACATTTAAAAATAGCTGGAGAATTTGATGTTGGCCAAAAATGAGCATTGCGTATTTAATATTTGCAATTTTACAACCCCAGTGTCACAGTTTAGCAGATTACTATAAACTATGATATAATGTTGCCTATGAGTAAAACAGTAGCTGATACACATTTTACGAACAGTGTATGTAACTCTACTTTTTAATTTGAAGGGTTATAAATCTCATTCAGTAACTGCTATGAATTATTCTATGGCTACAAACATCTACTATGTATGGATTCTTGCAGTTTAAGGGGTTAAAGGGGAATTCCACCCATTCTTCACAGTTTCTGCATGAAGTGTTGGCTTGGGGGTAAATTGAGTCACTGTGGGTCCACAGTGTCTGCACAAAGAGTCATTTTCATTACTGCCCAAACGTGTTCTTAGTTTCATATGTAATGTTGAAAATGGTAAAATGGTGGAAAATAAGGTGTTGGGGGTGGGGGTTACTTTAAGGACTCCTGAAAGGCAGAGTTTGAATACTGGGTTATGGCCTGGCAATTTAAGAAGCCTTGATATATTTCATTTACAGCTACTAATTTTTACAGACATCCATTATGAGGGATGGGTGCCAGATGAGCATGTGTGTGTGTTTGATGAAAAGCAGTTACATAAACAATAGGAAAGGGTTCACATGATTTAGCTGAATGAAATACTGCAGCACTCTGAGACACACTGGTACTTCCCGTCTTTGTTGTTGATAACAATGTTGATGTTCTTCAGCAAGTGTTGTAGGCAATCTCCGCACAATCTGTCTCTTCTTCTTTGGACAGGTTGTTCCTCTTATTTGTAACAAAAACACAACCAAACGGATCAAGCTTAACAAGAACCTTTCTGTGATTTAGAAACATGATGTGCGAGGCTGACACAATGAGATATATTCTACAGTCATAACTGGTTATAAGGATCATATATGCAAAAACTAACTGCTCCATCCAAACATGTGAAACAGAGTTCATGTTGTTTTGTTTATCGTATAAAAGATGACAGATGATTCTGAAACTGGTCCAACCCGGCCCCTCCTGGGTGGAGGTTTGAATCAGGCTAACTGACAAAAGGACATGAGGGTTGATTCTATCCGTGGTGCAGCGGTGGAACTCAGTCTGTAGCAGGAGTGGGGGCACACCCATGCCACTTCCCCTGTGATTTGCCATTTTTATGGGCCTCTTGGTTAGAAGAGTAATCTAACAAACAGAGAACTTGTGGCTGAGTCACTAACCACAGAGCCCTTTGACTTATTTCAAATGTACACAAATCTGTCTGGTTTATGAGGCAGGGCTCGCAAAACACCTACTCAGCCTGAGAAGGTGATTCACTCGTTTAGCTCACAGCCTCTGCACAGCGGTTAGAACATTAAATAAGATCACAGCCTCCTTCTACTTACTCAGAGTGTGACGCTATCTTAGCTTCTATTTAACGCTCGCTCTCGAGGGATTACTGATCACCTCAATTTAAACCTCATTAAACCACATATATAAAACTGATCGTGACAGTTTTAAGAATGATCGGCTGAGACAGATCTTAAGCTTCTTCTGCAAAATACTCATTATATAATAGTGTATGTCATTAAAGTGCCAAATTAAAGTAAAATCAAAGAATCGTTAGGTAGACACATAAAGAATAATCTTGGCAATGACAGGCCACTGTTAACAAATTATATTGTTTGTCCAGTTAAAATTAATAGCAAGTTATATATTTAACAGTTGTGTTCCACATCACTGATTTATTTTTCTGTTTTATAAAGCCCCTCCCTGAAAACCTGAGAAATGCCAGGGAACATGAACATATGACACTGGTTTGGGAGAGAATACAAAAACAAAATTTTTACATATTCAAACTATTTACACACGCACATATATGTTCACAGTATATATTTTGTTTTTGACGGTCTCAGTGCTACTGACTTTTGTAGTTTAAATAGTTTTACTGCCTGCTAGTTTAATTAATGTTAGCGATGTTAGTGAACAGGTGAACCCTGTTACTGTTTAGAGTCATTTAACCACCATGAGCAATACAGAAGTCACTGTGAGCAAGACCGTCATTATTTTCCCTCTGTCAAACAGGGATATGCGTTAGTGTAGTCTGGGGTTTAATGTGTTTTATTCTTAATAATTACTCTTTGTTTTTTTGTTTTGTTTTGTTTTTAATACTCTGCCGTAGTGCGCACTGCCTGACACTAAAATTAACCAATGAACAGTAAAGGAGAGTAGAGGTAGACTGTAAAGCCACGCCCTGGAAGAGAAACCTCATTGGTTTACTAAGCACAAAGAGAAACCAATCAGGATGCCTTTTTATCACTCTCTCGTGTGTCGTACTCTCTTACATTCTTACTTATGCTCTTGATTTCCGGCATATTGTCTATCATTTGCGGGCGCCAGGGAGGCCCTATTAAATGTGGGAGACTCCTGGAACTTCCGGAAGATGGTGGGACGTCTGGTACTGCTTTCTGCCTCTGCTCTTGGCTTGTAAAGAAATTAAGTAGGATGCTGAACTTGCAGAGTTAGTTCTAAAACTGGTATAAAGTGAAAGGGAAGGAGGAGGAACTGTGCATTTTCTGGTAATAATGAGAGGTTGTGTCATTTCACAAAGGTTGCTCATTTAAGGCCAGTGCAGGGCATTGTAAGCCATTATTGTACCCAAATAACACCTTCAGTAGATTTTACCTTTATTATTCACTGAATATAATAATCAGAAGACACGTGTAGGTGCACTGGTCATTTTGGATAGTAAATAAATGGCTATATCTGCATTGTCGGCACCCTGGTTCCTATCATTACCACTGTTTCTGTTTCACTGCAATGCACCATTTGATATCAAACCACTGCACAACTTTATTTACATCTTAGCCATTGAATTACACCATAATTCTGCCAAATTGCCAAAACACAATGGAATTCTCCCTTAAACAGTAGCGACATCACAGCTTCTGTAAGCTTATTGCCTTATGAATGCATGTTTGCTTCGGCTGTTGAACGCTGATTACAGCCTAATCACTGTTTCTTTTGTCCATCCAGGCTGAAGAATCATTTCAGGTGGATGAACAGAACCAGGGGAACACTCTACTGTCTGTAGCCCCACTCCCACCTCAAGAACCTCTAGACAAGCCCACCAGTAATGGCGAGTCTCCAGAGTCACCGCCCACCAACGGCCACTCCGCTACCCAAACACCAGTGGCTGACACTCAGATGTAAAACCTGGGTCCTTTAGCCTGGGTCAATCTGATAGTCAGTGTGAAGAATCATGGAGGGATATCAGTCACCTCAACTCTCACAACTTAATCACCCATCAAGGACGATCATGATAAAGATATGACTAATGAAGATCCCAGTCATGTGATGGTGACAATATGGAAAGTGTAGACCTAACAGTGGACAATAAGTAAACAACGGTAATGAAGACTCAATTTATACTGTGAAGACACGACACTGGTCAAACCAGCCTTTGCTTGAGCCAAAGAAGAAAGGCTTAGCCTGAAATGCTGCCAATGTTAGCACAGCTGAAATATTTTACAACTCCACTGGGGAAATGTTTAGAATTGTTCATAATGGAAGACTCCATAATATTACCACTCACGAAAAAGATGTTTCTAATTACTGCATTTGTAAATTGATGAGGCCACCTGAATTAAATCCCAGTGCCTTATCACTCTATCAAAACTTGTGTCATGGAGGAAATGCTAGCAGATGGATCAATGCAGGACGGTCAGCCAGGCTGTCGCATATATTGATAAGGAAAGCTGCCTTAGAGGCATTCTGTCCTGCAGGTCAAGCTAATCAAATCATATTATGGACTGGCTTAATGAGGTATAATAAAGTTGACATATTTTTGAGAAGCATGTTGAAAGTATTAGTTGTAGTCTTTAAGATGTAAAGGTCTGAACATAAGTTGGAATTCACCATGACTTGCCAGAGTAAAATCAGTATAAGCTCACAAGAACAACCAACACTTCCTTTCTTAGTCCTGTTTTGTCTTCGGTCACCAGGCCTCACTGGCATTATGCTGTACTGAAAAAGTGGAATATCACTGATGAATCCCATTTTTGGAAGTCTTTAATTTCTCACTATGTGCTTCTGCCAGATGGTATAAGTGAGATATAGTGGAGAAAGGGATCAGCCAAGTCACTGTTGATGCTAATGACCCACTGCTTTTAATTACATATGCTAGATCTTTGTCCTATCTGTTAGCATTAGGGGGATATTTATAGTGGTAGAAGCTTAGGCTTACATAAGTTCCATTTCTTCCGAATGTAATTTTACAATGTTTTACTTGCTTTGGTAACACGTTTAGTGTTGACTAACTAACATGAAAAAATGCACTGGTTAAAAACATGAGGCAATACATTAACAATGGTTACAATGTTCAGTAATGTTCAGTAAACATGTAACAACTACATGTTTACATGTTAACATAAGTTAACCATTGTTAATGTATTCCCTATGTTAAGTAATGCATTACTTCATGTTACTTAGTCAACACTTAGTCAATGTAAAAGTGTTACCCTAGCTTTTAGAGTATGCTGGTAACTAAAACAGCGCTTTGTGTTAACCAAACAGGGCTATTGTGAAAGCCAGACAGCAAACTATTAAGTTTGGTAATTATCTTCTTTTTTACATAATCTATTTTTGTATTTTACCTCTTTGTATTGCATATGTGTAATTGTTTTGGTCTGTGCATTGTGCATCATCTAAACCTCATTCCCGTGTTAAGAAATAAGAGGTTTTATAAGATTTTGGAGAAATTGTGTGTTGTATGCGTGCCTGCATTCTTCTGCCATTAGTACGTCAGCTCTGTGTAAAGCAGGAACCCCATTCACAAGACTCTGATTATTTCAGCCAGTATCATGGGAACAGATCTATGATGTGAAGTACTCAGAAGAATTAGTGAATAACTCAACTGTCAGTGAGGCAGAGGCCTTCAAGAGGCAGTTGTTCATGGGAGCTGTGAACAATGCATTTGGTGTGTAATGGCAATTCAGCTATGCATGTTTCATAGCTACTGTTACGACCTTCACAATGACTTTGGTCAAAATCCTATTCAGCTTGACATGGTAAATGGTAGATTTAGAGAACATAGTTCATTTCAAATTGTTTAAGTTCAAATGATTGTATTATTTCTTATTAAGTTAATTGAATCAATTTATTATTTTTTCATGTCACTGAGAAACCATCTTAGTTTCCTAAGATATGGGAGTGCAAAGAACCTTGTGTGAAACTTTAAAAAGTTTTTTTCACACTCACACATCTCAGAAAACTAAAATGGTTCTTCAATGGCATGACTTCAAGAACCTAGAACCAAAATGTTTCTTCAGTGGCATGATTTAAAGAACCTAGAACCAGAAGGATTCTTTAGTGGCATGACTTAAAGAATCCTCTGTAATATCTTTGTATTGCGTATAAAACTGTGAACACAGCACATGTGAATGTGTGCATGGTTCTCTGCATGTTTAAAAGGTTCTTCTTTGTTGTATGCACTGTAAAAATGGTTCTATATAACTCCGAACAGTTACAGAATCTTTTTTGGTACTATACAGAACCCGTTTTGCTAAGAGTATTCACTGTAAAACTGTTAAGCCTAAAAAAGTTTCTTGTTGTAGCTAGTCATTACAGTCATTAATCCAAACCACAGAACCAATTTAAATGAACATTACCAACTCTAAACCAAATGGGTTACAGTTTCTTATTAGACTGAATAGGATTTTTGCCAGTTTTCTGCAAAGCTTGTCCAACCTGGCACATTACTGAGTGCAGGATGTATAGGACATCTGTACCACTGTCGCCACTAGTATTATTTCCTGCTCTGCATCAAACAAGACTATAGAAAAAAACAGATTTATACGATACAGCACAGCAGCATTTAGGTTCAAAGGAACCAGAAGTACATGTATTTGCTTGGCCAAAATGAAACAAATTGAATACGCCTCTTGAAGATGCCTGCTTTGTAGACAGTCTGACTCCTTAATGCATGTGTGTCTGTGTTTGATTTATTTTGCAGTGATTGTTTTGAAAATGTTTTAATCATTTACTTCAGATCTTATGATTCTTTCATTTATGGAATAAAAATGAAACCTGTTTTCATACTGTCTGAATAGAATGTGAGCATTTCGTAACCGTATGTTTGTATTACAAATTTGTATTACAACCTGATACAGCAGCTCTCACATCACTCTCTATTTCTCTCTCTCCCACACACAAACACTGTATTCTGGCTTGCTTTCCAGTATACTATCTACAAGCCTGTAGTAGTGCGACACTGATAAGTAAAGGGATCAACTCCCACAGATAAAACAGGCTACGCTGTTGGGTTAAACAGCAGGGCAAACATGCTCTGGGCAGTCTCTGAATCAGAGACAACACAGATGCTCTAAGATAGCTGCTGAAAGATTTCACTCAGCCATGGAGTGGAGCCAGTTCACTGTGAATTTCATCAAAACAGTAAAACGTTCCAACCTTTTCTTTCCTTTTTCCAGCATCTAAATAACACGATTAGGCTTAAATGATTAGTTTATGACAGGATAATGAAAGAGTCTTGTTAATATTCATTTTGAGCCATATAACAAGATCAAATTGAGATCAAATTAAAAAGCAAAATATGACAATACCTAAAAGAACCAAATATACACTAGCGGACAGATGGCACAGAGCTTGACAAGACACATAAACCTAATGCATGATATAAACAAGGCTTAATGTCAGGAAGAGCAGGGTTCAACCAAACACACTGTAGCGTGTTGATGAAGAAGGCACGACTTGCTGTTCATGCTACACTCAACTCAAGATCCATGGCTGCCATCAATTCTGCCACCTGACTCCCATTTTCCCACTGGCTCAAGCTCCCTCCATGTATGAAGCTCCCTGAGCTTCACCACACTGTATTGCTCGCTTCTCTGCTCTGCCCGCTCTCTGCTCTCAAACTTCGCCTTTTGCCAGGCTCTGCCTTCTTTGACGTTATCCTTTAAGTTCTTCAAAGAGTCATTCCACTCCCTGCCACTGGGGGCGCTGTCCGACTTCTGACACCAAATGTAGCATCTTGGAGAAGAAAGAGATATGGGAGATGCCATGATTTCTGTTATGAGAAGTGCTCTTGTATTGACACTATATAACATATACACAGTCGTGCCTAGTCATTCATGTGGAAGGCACTCTTAACCGATTTGGGTATGAATCCATCCTTGCAGATTACGTATACCCATATATGCTTGCAAGTACTATCCTGGCCAGCTAATTCCTCAGACTTGCACCAACTGAGCATCATCTTCACAACCTACCAGGACCTTTGAGTCCCTTCCAGCCTGTCTAGCTGCTGTCTGTGCTGCGCATGGCGGTTAATCTGGATATTAGCTGGTGGTCACACTAATGTGACTCAACTGTGTATAACAGCAGGCACAGTCACCTCAAGCCATGAAACTCCAGCTGACAGTGACCACCACAACACGCTCATCAGCCCACAACAGAGCACAGTCAATACACATGCAGTGCACGACACATCTTTAAATTAGCAAGCATAAAAACACATACAACAACAAATGCTCTGTCCAGGAGGGGGAAGGAAGGCAGACCGCACAGTTTTGGTTTTTGACAAATAATTGTGAGAGATTTTTATTTAATTCAAGAAACCTACAAATCTCTTGAAATCTTAGGTTTCCAAGCATGTATCATTTCACAGTTCAGGCTAAAGTGGCATAAGTGCAAAGTTTCCAACCTAATTGTAACAGACTGAGGGGATGTTTGTAACAATTGCTAAAAAGCTGAGAAACACAATTATGCTTCAAAACAGTGATATTTACAGCCACCAAGTGGGCGAATAAAACAATATAGAAGTGAATTATGTGACTTACAGACCCAAATCAGTAACCAAAACATTACTGAAGATAATCATTAAGAAGAAAAAGTACCCCTATGGTCTTTAGCAGCCACAGTACAGGACCGGAACAGACTACAAAGGACCATAAAGACAGCTGCCAAGATCATTGGTGCTCCACTGCCCACCCTCCAGGACTTGTACTGTTCAAGAACCAGGAAACGGGCTGGGAACATCATCACAGATCTGTCTCACCCTGGACACAACATATTTCAACTCCTCCATAGTTTCTTGCCAGATTATACAACACAGTCTCTTCCTCATACATGTATGCTAATACTGCTGCACTACCTTAACACTACTACCTCTACCTCAACACTACTGCCTTATACTGTTTGTAAATAATGGGTAAACTGTATATTATTTGTAGTTTGTTTATTGCTTGTATATTGTGTATATTGTGAAGATTGTATATTGTAATTGTCTGTATTTATTGTGTATATGGTGTATAGGTGGAGTCATTGTGTATATTGTGGACTGTCAGTACTAAAGAGACACAAACAGCTGAAACCAAATTCCTTGTGTGTGTCAACATACTTGGCCAATAAACCTGATTCTGATTCTGATTTAGGATGAAATATCTGTCAGATTGTTGTCCAAATTTGCAGATGATGTTGCAACAGCCATATAAAAAGATGGCTAAAAAGATATTCTACTTTCTAACTATATTCCACATCCATGTTATACTTGTTACACTCACATAAGGTTGTTCCCTGCTCTCCATTAAACTTACTAGCCTACACGTGAGCCTAATGTAATTTTAAATGGATCCATATGGACTCGGGACCCTGAAGCTGTGTCGAGTTCAGTCCTGCACAAAGCTAAACATAAGAGACTCAGACCTGAACACGTAGTACTACTGTATTTATCACATGGACAGAAGAAGGAGGAAGCCAGACTGCAGTCTCATTGAGACACAAGATGAGCTCAACCAAAGCTGAGGCCTGTCTAGGAAAAGATCCAGAGAGAAAGAAGCAGGCAGAGAGAAGAACAGTCACCAGTCAACAGGTGCCGAGAAAAGCACAAACCATCAAGACTGTGACGTTTCCAAGGGAATGATCTATACTCACAAAACCTGTAATTTTAGCACACACCCTCCACTGGACGTTTCACCATTTGACATCATTTCTGATAGTAGCTATTACACCATGAGGAAAATATCTGTACCAAAAACATATCCTGAATGAACTGAAAACACTGACGACTTTACTATTAGCAACGTTGTGAGTCATTTTCCAAGTGATTCAGACAAATAGGACACCATGTAAAGACATAATTGCTGTCCTAATGAGGCAGACTTATGAGATATTACTTTACTGTGGAAATGGTTATGTAATGGTTTCCTGAGCCTGGGAATACTTCAGAAGACAAGCGCTAGTTCCTCGGAAATGGCGAAAGGGTGCTCACTTGCCGCTGGTCCAAATGAAACATTCAGAACTGAGCAAACAGAAGAAAGCACTAAGTTAAAGAGTGCAGCAAATCAAAACCTAACCATAAGTTACAGCATGTCAAAACCTAAGCAGCAGTTTGCACACTGCCTACAGACATTAAACTTGATACATATAATCATTTCTGCCTGCTGTAAGAGTCAATATACATGTGTATGAGTGTTAAGTAGAGAGTATGCAGGTCTAGAGATGAGTCATATCAGCCATACGGCCTGACAAATTCAGGGGAACAAAATGCATAGTTACCAGCAGGAGTTATATAAAGATGTTATAGCGGCCGCATGGTCCACAGGCTCACGTTATGTAATTGGATAGCACAAGCTCTCCAAGTCATGCCACTCTGTGCCATATCTTTATTCCTAGAGGCCTAACCAGAGGGCTGCCCGGTGTTCAGCTCACACAGCATCCAACAACCATAACAACACTGGCCCGTTCCCATGCCCCCGGCAGCCATGTTCCTCAGGGGGAACACATTAGTTCCCCACAACAGGAAACTCAGAAAGTCTTTCTGTGTACTTTAAGAGGCTGATGCCTATTAACATGGACATAAAGTGCATAGGAAGCACAGGACATCCAGTCAAACTAGTGCGCGAGATGCAAATGGAGTATGACAATGAGAAACCAGGGCAACAACTGCCTTCAGGGCAACAAATACCAATGCAAGGCTGCCAATGGATTTCACATTAAATGTCATGAGAGATGCAGACAAGGTCTGAAATGATGTAAAGTAACATGGTTAAAAGAAAGAAAGACGTGGGGAAGAAATGCACTTCTAAAACCTGAAACAATAAGAAAATCAGAGCTGCTGGGTCAGATTTTCGCAGGAGTTTTTAGACCATGTCATACGTCGTTATGCATTAACGTCATACACACAGGTTCTGAAAGATGGTCCGGCACGATGTTTAGGCCTCAAATGCATAATTAGCACCATCCTGACGAAGACAGGATGACAACACCAGGTCGTTAACTTACAAAACACATCTTTCACAGCGTTCCAACTGAGTTCTCTTTGAATAGGTTATTACGCCCTCACAATCATCAGGTTTCTGCACTCAGGAAAGGGCTCTAAAGCCCAGCCAACATTGCAAAATTGCATGCAATTACACATTTCCACCAGAGAGTTCTCCAAATCCCCAAACCTTACATATATGCTTTCAGTGCATGTCTTAAAGACGGCTGCTTAGCATTCTACAATGGCTTAATATTTTTTGGACCCAAACCTTATTCACATGTCGAAAACGTTTAAGAAACTCCAGAGCTCCTGTTCCTATCTGCTAAAACCACATGAGCTCACCACACGCACACACGACAATCTGCAGGCTATATGAGTTCCTGTGTTCCTGTGAATGCGATAGGGATAGCTTGATTCAAACCAGATGCTGCTCCTTCATTTTTACAGCTATACATCACATGTGTACTCTGCATGCTGCTCTCAACATGCCCTCCACATTTTCAGCTTCATAACGCTTTTTCACAGCTGTGTGAATTATGGCCATGGATGGACAGAAAATAGAACGATTCTATAAGTTATGTTGATTTTTACAGCACCCACATTATGGAAAACTGAGTTATGTAACCATTGTTAAAGTTTCATAATTTACTGTTCACTCCCCAGTCCAAAAAGTGGATATATAGAAACTAAGCTGCTAGAACAGCCTGTTTTGAATTCGTTGTTTTTGTGAAGCATGTCTTTCTAATGTCAGTGTGAATTAGCAGAGTTAAACTCCTATTGGCTGAAAAGGTTTCATAGGATAGGACACGGATCAACGCATTACGCAATGATTAGCAATGCAGTACAATTTTAAAACTTCTTGTATCTTAGTTTCCATATATGGACCATATGGGCTAGAACGGAGCTGATATGTTACGAAGGTTTATTAACATTTACATACTAGCAAAAGGAAATTTTGTTTTCCAATATATGAGTCCATTCATTTTAAGGGATAAAAAGAGGTTTATGACAGCATATTAAAGTCTTTATCCAAATTCAAATGCAAATTTAATTGTGTTTTTACAGTTGCATTTCCAGTGTAAGTACGCATTATTTTTTATATAAGACATAATTTAGGTTCAGATGTAAAACGTTTATATGCATTTACATTTCTGTGTAGGCTGGTTGTTAAAAATGAATGCAAAGTCTCTTGACATTTCATTTTTATTGTGTTTATGACTCATTTTGAATGTCCTTATTGTAGTGCTTCAGCTGTACCATAACAGGTATTATACACAGAAATGCAAACGCATATACACATTCTGCATTTAAACTAGGTTTATGTCTTAAATAATGCACACTCATATTGCAATTAGGAATAAAGATCATTTGTATGATAAATCTTTTCTGGACTATTAGAACTTACTGGAACTTACTGGAATTTACTATATATATATATTATTTTGTTTGTTTTTGTAATTATTCTGCTGTAGCCCACATTTTTCCTAAGTATATACTGTATATATAACCATGGTGGAGCAGGGTGATGGTAATGACGGTATTCCTTTGATAAACAGCGCCCCCTCGTGTGCACAAAGACACATTGCAGAGATAGGACAGATGATGCGCCACTGTTCACGAACAATGGCTGGGACTCCGGAAAATCTGAAGTGCGCAGCAGCGAAATCAGACCAGTAAATAATGATCAATACACAGCAGACTAATGCAAATGATGAGTTCATGGAGCTTTCACTGAAGAAATCATAAAGAGTTCTTCCAGCCTTATATTCACACATCTTCTTCTCTCACTCGGCGCTTTTTTTCTACGTACTAAACTGTAATCCGTCTTCAGCAGTCAACAGCAGAAAGGCCCTTTGCCTACCACGTGACCCCAGCCAATGTTTGTAAACATGCGTCAGTCACGTGTGAGACTGAGTCGCCGGTCTGGCCAATCAGACGCCGGGGGAGTGTTCTGTGGGCGGGGCCGGCGCGTTGCGCCGTGGAAAAATCGATTGGGATCCTGTAATGATGCAAAGAGGCTCTGCTTTAAGAATGGCTCAGATACCAAACAAGTGGCAGACAGGGAAACGGGGAAGGAGCCTGAATTCATCTCGACCAAGTAAGTAGACTATCTTGCGCTTCTTCGTGTTTAAGTCTGTTTAATATGTCACTGACCTAACACATAAAACTGACTACCGTTAACGCATCTGCCACTTTAAAGGCTTTTAGAGCGCATAGGTAGGTTAGCGTGACCCGCCTGTTGAAGAAAACTAAGGCGGCTGGCTTTGCGGATGGAGACTGAGCACTTTAAAACGGCATTGCGAAATGTTGCGAGTACACTCCAGCAGGCCCAGAGCCCATGTTCGGATATAGGACTGCGTCAGAGGGGGGGATGGAGCCGTAGCGACTCGTTGAGAATTTCACCTGCGTAAGAGACTCCACACGCAGGAGTGCGTCGGGCGAGCCTGTGGGAAGGATGCTGCGCGAGAAGAGCACGCGCGCCTAAATCATAACGCGCACCTTAAGTTTACTTATTATAGTATTGTAGCATCATTTTTATTCAGGATTTTTGGCCAACTTGGTCTGCATGTATAAATGTTCGCATCAGTCACCTAATAAAATATGACGCAGTTGCAGGCTGAAGTTACTCGAACTTTCCGTTCCACCTTAAATGTTGCAGCAGTTAAATACTGGCCCCTAAGGCACTATTTAAGGTGGAACGTAAAGTTTTTTTGCATTTGTTAGTGATGCCAGATTGTAACTGCTACACCATTTAAGGCGGAGCGGAAAGTTCGTAATATAAGCCCATTGCAGCGCAGTGGCTCATTCATAACGTTACTGGCCGCTATCGAAGCCTCATTTCTGTGCCTAAAATTGACTTTATTTTTTGGCGTTCTTTGTCAAAGAGCCCGTATTAAGCAATGCTCCAGTGCCTCTGTCCAGCCAACACGTTGTACCGCTGGCGTGCTAGTGCGCACTACCACTGGAGAAGTAAACAAACCCGAGGCGCGCTGTTCCGTGTGCCCGCCAGAGGCCGCTGTTGTCACCGCTCACAAACAAGGCTGCGTGATGTTTTTCACTGCTGGAGCCAGTCTATTATGCAATGTTGTGTTTGCGCTGGACACATCAGTTAATTTTGTAATATTATTCAGTGTCCACCGATCTCTGTGTACCATTGGTAGGAAGGGTAAACAGTAGGGGGTGAAAGCTCTGCCGGCGGGGGAAGCTGGCTGGGACTGGCTCCCCTGGTCAAACTGAAGCGAACGCAAGTAATATTTATTTATAGGCCAGGCCCTGCAGATTCATTTCAAAGAAGCAGGCAGGGTTTGTCATCGCTCAGCATCATCTTCAATCAGCCTAACTAGCTAATTAGTCAGTGAGTCAAACCATGTCATGCTTGCACAATATTGCAGTACCATTTCAGTGCAAGCCTGGTGATCAGTCACAAGCTTCTAGGATTCTCTCACATACCCTGACAATTGGACTGGATCTTCAATTCTCAGATGTTTACTTTAAACTTTAAAATCTAGGTACCGTTGAGAAGCTGACATGCAATCCTAATGCTTGGAATATATCGACAGGTGGCAAAAACAAGATTGCATTTTATTTGAGTTCAGGTTACATAATATGGTTCTCTTGTTTACAGACTCTGTTTGTCGTTTTCTAGACCTTCTGTTTTCCCCAAGGGCCTCTCATTTACATTTATCGTCTTTCATGGAAACCACGATCAACTGATCAAAATTGCGAAACTGGGGGCACAGAGGGGGACATCATGTATTCCTCTGTGCTTAAGCATCTGAGTATGTTAATAAATCAGTTATACATTCTAGGGGTTGTGATTTGGGGAGGTTTTATTTTTTTGGGGGGGGGGGGGGTTATTTGTTAATAAGCATGACATTAAAAATACTTTGTTATTGGGTCATAAGACAAATATATTAACAAGGGCCTCATGGGATGCAACAAAAAAATATTTTTGATTATTTTTGAGGCAAACTAATCTGTGTGGTTACATAATTACAGCTTTCAATAATCACTTTTTAACACTTTCAACAAATTATAAGTATAAGGAGAGAAAAAGTCAAAGGAAAATGAGTGAGCTTATAAAAAATGTTGTTTTAAATATTAAAAGATAGAGAGCAAATGGGGCAGTGGAAGACCTGGTAGCCAAAGGGCTGACTGACCAGAACTCAGCATCACTGAATGTGTTTACATTTATGGCATTTGGCAGATGCTCTTATCCAGACAACTCACAGTCTGATCATATTACACAGGTGGGCAGACGTAGTTTTAGGAGTCTTGCCCAAGGACTTTCTGACAAATGAATAACAGACTTTATGACTAGAAATTAAATGTATTAAAGGTGGTCTCTGACTTTTACACAGTACTGTATATGTAATGCTTTTTTCAGGGAGCTTGTTACACAGTTTTGTTTAGGCCTGTCATTTAACTAGCTGCCTGTCATGTATAAAGCAAGAGCCCTAATCTATAAGAGGATTAACCATGTATTCGTCCATGTGACTGTCACCTGTTCTTCTTACACACACACACACTGATTGTAATTACAAGCGTCCTCTAATATTTTAGGCCCATGGAACAGTTTGGAGGGACAGATGAGATAAATAATTATAATTCATAAATAAATATTACTATTATAACTTAACTCACTACATAATGAGTTTATATCTACAAAGCATGATAATGATGATAATGATGATGATGAAGATGCAACAAAGCTCAGAAATAAAAACACTGTGGGTGGTCAACAGCGCAGAAGTGCTTGTGAATTGGAGCATATTCAGCAGGTCTGCATTACTGGCAAAGCCTAAACAAGGAGTCTGTACCTTTAAGATTCGGACAGGCATTACACAAGAGGTCCGCAGCACTAAGGCAACAAACCAAACACCAAAATGATCTGCTGGACAAGAAGAAAGTGTAAACAAATGCCCTCATCTGCAGCACTAGCTCTCCATCCTTTCTCTTCCCTTCCCCTTTCCATCCACCCCATCTCACCACCCACAGCCAGACAAAGGCTTGTACGCACACACGCACACAACCTTTCTCCCCATGACCTGATTTTTCCTCTCACGATGCTTCTGGAACAATCTCCGTGAGACAGCAGTGCCAGCCCGTTAAAGCAGCTATTCAGTGTAAACAGAGAAAAAGGTCAGATTACATGGAAGCAATTCATTAACAAGACCTGTCACACAAAGAAAGCGTTTACAGATAATTCATTATCATGCAGCGTTAAACGCCACACTCATGTTCAGTTATTGATAAGAATACCAACCAGGCTTAGGCTGAATAAGAGATGCTTAGGCTTGTTTTGCTTCGAGCCTTGTGGTACAGCAGGCAGTTAAAAAGGACATTATTGTGTAGAATTTATCTTCACCTGATCTATTTGACTTGCATCGGTCTCATTAATCCTAACCGAAGAGGCCTTCGCATATTTCAAAGGATTACTGCAAAACAAGCTAATGCTAAGAAGAATCCTAACTTCTTATCTTCATCTCTTCGAAAAAGACCAGAGTCATCCAGCAGTGCCCTTGTTTTTTTAATGAGAAATGATTTTATCAGGCTTAAATGATCCCCCATTAGATTCCTCACTCTTATAGCCTGTTGTGTTTCTTCGCAGTGCTGGCTGCTGTTGGACGTGGATAAGACGACATGAAGAGTTCCTGCTGAACTGAGCTGCTTTAAGAAGCTGAATTCAGATGGTGCCATAGAGTGATTGGTAATATCTAGCACCATTTGAAATCAGTGTTCTTCAAGCTGTGTGGACTTCTGCCGAAACCAGTACATATATGGTTTCCTTGTTTATTTACTTCACTGTGAGCAATGTGTGATTTCTTTGTTTGCTTTTCTTTTACGTGTGGATGGCTAAAATGCAACTGTTTGTGTTTCAAGAACTGAAAATAAAACGGACTTAAACTAGACTTGCGTCAAATTAGACTCCAGTGGTGCATGACCAGATGTACTGTTTTAATAGCTACTTCGGTGCCTTAATTCAACACTTGCAAAATGAAATAAGCAGTGTTTAATGTGAATAGGCCAAACATCTATGCAAATAAATTCCCAGGTAACATAAATTTCATGAACCATCAAAGCGTGAATGGATGTCTTATTGCTTGCATAAGCTTGAGTATGGAGTGATCCGATTGTCCTTCAGGAACTTGGACAACTGGACTGATTATTAATTGAATAATTAACAGAAATAGTTACTTTGAATTTAGTCATTTTTGTTATCAGGTTTATGGTGCAATACTGTTCTGAAAACAATAAATTTGTCTTATGAGCCAATAACAAAATATTTTTATTGCCATGCTTGAGAGATTCTGTTAATGGGAACACAGCAGTTAGAGCTTAACAACATGTTTCTTCTCTCAGTTGCTGCCTGCATATAGCTCTGTGATTTGATAGGCAAATATCTCCAGCAGCAGGCTTTTTTTTTGGCCATCATGACTAGGCACAGTCCTATTGAATTGTTGTTGTCCTTTATCGCCACTAGGTGGCAGTGCTGGACAACTCTTGCAGGGTGGACTAATTTCAAAAGCAGCCATAGCAACCGGCAGGCCTGTAATAAATAAAGCCTCAACACACACAGTCCTACTTCACTTTAGTACTAGGGATTGGGTTAAGGCTACTTCCCCAAAGGTCATATGTCTGTCTCTCACAAACCAAGGCAAAGTCTATATTTATGTATTTATTTATTTATTTTAAATCAAATGCTCATTTTGGTCCAGGATTATAAGGATATGAAAATCAGTTTTGTGGTGCATGTTTCTGATCTCTGATTACATTAGGGGAAACATGAAGAGGGTGGTGTGCTCACAGATATCCTGTTCTACACTGATTTTCCCAAATCAGCAATGCTTGCAGAACATCTGTACCATCTGCTGTTTAACACCAGAGAAAAGGAAAGATATACTGCTTTATTGCCATGTTCACAAGCATGATGGGTCACCAAGCTCTTGATACAGCTTAGCTGTTGCATGTTCTGTGGCTATCTTTAGCAGACAACAGGACATCTGACCCAGGATGAGCAGGGCCAACTGGAAAGGAAATGTCCCCTCATTTCTGCTTTCCCAGAGATGTCTGGATGTACACTGAAGCATAGCCTGTTGGTTGGGTAATATAACAGCACCATTATCACAATAAAATAATTGAATGCAATGACATTACTGTTATTACACATGAATAATAGTCATAAAATTATACACAAAAATGGCTATTCTTAATAGCCTGACCAATCGCAGGCTTAACATTTACAGGCAAACTCATCACATGTTAACCAATCACAGGCTAAGCATTCGCAGACTGACCAATAACAGGGTAACCAATCATATAGGCTGACCGATCTTAGGCCATATTTACGCTAACTAAACACAGGCTATAACAAAACACAAGCTAACCAAACATAGGCTAAGCAATCACATGCTAACCAATAACAGGATAATCAATCATAGATCAACCAATCACAGGCTAACCACATGCTAATAAGGTAACTAATTAAATCATAAGATGACTAATCATATGCATCCATAGTTTAGCTAATCAAGAGCTTACTAATCAGAGGCAAAAAAGTCCATTCATAATGCTAACCCATCACAGACTAACCAATAATAGGGTAACCATTCATGTAAGCTAACCAATCATACAATAACCAATCACAGGCTAAGAAACCACAGACTATATCCAATCTCATCAATTATGGGTGTATCATTCACATGTTATGCCATAGACTAATCAATCACTTGCTAGTCAGGTTAAACAATCACAGGTTAACCAAACATGGGCTAATCACAGACTACAATCAAACTAACACAAGGCTAACACAGATCAATGGTACGCTAACCAATAATTTTTCAATCATAGGCTAGCCTATCATGGGCGAAATAATCACAGGTTAACTTGTCTAATCCAATCCCAAGCTAATCAATCAATCTCAGGTTAAGAAATTTGCGGCTAATCAATTACATGCTAACAAGGTTAACCAGTAACAGACTAACCAATCAGAGGCTAACAAAGTAGGGTATTATATGTGAGAGTTTTTTTCCTGTTTACCACAGTGTTTTATCCAGATTTTAATTTAATTTCAACTACCCACTAAAAATTATATCCACTAAAAATATATATTTTCATTCCAGAAGGTCAGGGCTCTTGTGCCAACACAACTGCCAAGATGTTAAGTTGTAACTACTTGATACTACCCGTGAGCTTACCACTCAAATATCAGAAATATGAACTGCCAGTTCCTTCAGACCCTGGCCAACCACTAAGACAGAACACATACTTTTACATGTGTTACCCTCTCAAACGTTTTCTGAAAGGTTTGGCTACATTTGTTACAGTGCAGAGTATCACAGCCACTCTTTTGTCATATTTAAAAGACTGAGTCACCAATCAAGTGGTGTCCAAGGGTCAACTCTCAGAGGCGACAGTTGAGCTATAAATTAGTATTTATAGCTGACGAATGACAGTACTGACCTAAATGAGTTCAAGATTACCATCAACCCGCACATATCATTATTGTGGCACATCCGCTTGGGTGTCAACAAGGCTTTATCTGCTGACACGTTTGCAGAGGAAAGCAGAAAGGTCACTTCCTAACACGCTTTGCTGTCACAGCCCAAATGAACTACACTGTACAAGCACTCTCATGATGTGATTTACTGTAAGCAGTTCTACAGGGACTTTGGTTTTCTCTTCCTTACTGCCAGATACAACCCAGAAATATTAAAGGCGATTTCCTAGACTGAAAGTACTGGCAATAACTGGTCAAACAGAGCTTTTAAATTAAGGGTTTACAAAGCGTAAGATTTAACCGATTCTGTAAAACCAGATATGAACAGTACTATTACCATATATTTGGTGTATTTGGCCTGTATAAATTGGCCCTCAAATGGGACGGCTAACTGTTAAGTGGATCAATGAATAACAGGTTAGTTAAATATGTCGTTCCTCTCTGATCGTTGGTTTGCATAAGGCAGCTGGTCCTTGGAATGTAAAAATTTATTTTAGCACTATTCAGCTTGATTGAAGCTTTCACAGTTGTCACATTTTATATGGTAGCTCATGGAACAGGACCAAATCTGTGCTGGCAGTTGCCTCTTTTTGAAATCTCAGGGAGTATACCATTTTGGTAACAATGAAGCCTGAACCAGTGACAAAGCAGTAGAAACCCAGGTAGTGTATTTAAATGTACATTAAAGGAACAAGCTGAGTTTAGTTTAGTTTTACTTCAGTTTTATGCTGGAGATACACAGCTTTATACCTTACTGATTAGCATTATGTGACCTCATGTCTAAATCATGGCACACTAGACTAAAACCATGGTAAGCAGTTAGGGAATCTGGACTAGACTGGTGTATATGGTTATTGACACTGTATGCCACACTGTTACCTATAAAATTGGACATTACACAGATTAAAAGAGGAGCAGCATCCATGCTACAGCCTGAATTTTAAATACATTATTCTTTTATTATTACTTAGCTAGTCTCATAACCCCAATGTTAAACTAAAGAATACTTGGCATGCCAAACATGCCTTTCCTCACTACATTTGGGCTAAGGAGAAAACATTCCTTCAAAAGCAGGAAAATTGGCAGGAGTCAGCTATGCAATACAATGAGTTAGTAAAAGGAGGAGCAGACCTCTGCTTAGAAAATTTAAAAACTCTCAACTGTGGGTCAGACAGAGTTCATTGTGGCCTCTGCTCCCTTTTATCCATTCGCATTTCCTTTTTTTCCCCCCCTTCTCTTGGATGTTACACGCAGATGACCATGAGACCTGTGAGTGCAACGACACCCAAAAGGTCAAGAACATAGTGGCAATGCACAAGCGTGATGTACAAGAGCCACAAAGAAGAAAACAATACCTCTTTCAACACTGCTGCAAGTAACACGGGCAAGGCCACAGCAAATTTCATGAAGCATGTCACAGTCTGTTCTTTTTCACTCACTGCTACAATGAGCAGAAGTCTTCATCAGGATCCTCTCATTATTAAAGCTCAACTGACAGACACTGAGACAAGCAACAGGGGAATAATAGACTACTGTGAGTTACAACAACATTTTAGCCCAGATAATAGATCCTTTCTACTCAAAAACCAAGGCTGTAAAATGTAACTGAGAATAATTGGTTACTATATCACTGTCCTTTTATTCCTGTTAAAGATGATACATGACAAAATTTACATGATAAATAATACTCTCTAATACACTCATCGTCAAAAATAGTTGCACAAATAGCTGCACCCAGAAGAAATCAACTGACAGGATATTGGTGGGTATCGTGAGATATGCAAATGATTCAAGTTTCACACTCTGATGCTCATGTGACGTGAGCAAGGACAGGCCTTATCACTTTATCTAACTGACCCAACAGCCACGATTGTGGACATAGAGCGAGCAGTGGTGCCCTCCATGAGTCATCCTGTTAGTGCCAGCACCATTGGCAGACGGCTGCACGATGCAGGACTACATGCATGCAGACCATTACAACGGCTGTCCTTAACGTCGCCAAAGACTGCAATGGTCAACTACCAGACTGTCATTGAGTGACTCAGAATGGCAGCGGGTCATCTTTAGTGACGAGTCCCGTTTTTGTCTTGGTGGAGACGACCAACAAATCCATGTGTGGAGGCATCGTGGTCAGCGCCAAGATAACAGGTTTGTTGTCACATGTCACTGGTGTCTCTCCACCTCCACCCCTACCGCAACATCTGCAGGAACTGTGTGAGAATATACAAACTGTATGGGACGGATTATCACAGGACACCATTTGGAACCTCTACAACTCAATGCCGAGACTTCTGGCATGTTGGCAGCCCGACGCCATACTGAGAGACACTACTTTTATATGTGTAGCTCAATAAAGAGTGGCCATATTAGTCTTATTGGTTTATCATTTATTGTTCCTGGTAACCGTCATCTTCCTTCGCAATAGCGTTGCAGTCCAACACTTCCTTCTGGGTGCAACTATTGTTTTGACAATGTGTGTGTCATATTTCATTTGCCATGGTTTGTGAACAAGTTAGAATAGTTACACCAGCCAAAAAATAGTGCCACAAAAAACAAAGAGCTGCAGCAATACATAAAAAACTAGGATAATGGCATAACTAGCCTAGACTAGACATCCAAATACCTTTTTGTAACTATGCAGTTTATCTGCTTATTATAGACTATTGTTTACATATAGTTTTTTATAGTTATGTTGTTTACAGACTCTCTAGAATCGTTATAAATCTGTCTTTTCTGTGATATATGCAGTTTATCAATGTTACAGAAGTACTAATGATACATATACTCAGAAAAGAATACTGCTCACCCATAAACTGAACAGCATAAAGACATTACAATTATACAAAAGAAAAACAGGACTAAAATTAACCCAATGGAACATTATATGTTGTACTGATATTTTTATTAATAAAGCTTTTATTTACAATATTACTAACTGAATGCCTTATTAGCCAGACTGATTCTGCAAAGTGTTTGTAAGGCAGTGCATTCAAATATTTGTGACAAAGCAGCTTGACTCCTACAGGTTCAGTCTGTTGGGTTGACTCAACAGTGCAGCGTCTGAATGAGCTTCGCTATTGATTTTCTCTCACCAGTTGATGCATTTGGCAGCTGAGCTGGGTTTGCTGCATCAGTCACAGCCATTGTCCTGACCAATGCAGTCAGTGGCCGACTCACAAAGCGGACTTCTTCAGCCCACCATGCTCCACGTTTAGCGGCAGAAGAAAAAGGTATCCTGTGTCCATCTTTCAGCACTTTGCTCACAACCATGGTCACAGGGTAACAATGGTTCTGTATTCAAAAATGTGTCCAGTACTGAGACCGTATACAGGCCTGATCCAGAAGCGTTCCTCTTGGAGACCTCCATATAAAAATAACCACCTGATTTCATTATCCTGGCCTGTGAGTCTACACCAGTCCTTACAAAGCATTACGGGGAGAAATGTGCCTCAGCACATTGGTGGAACGGCCGATGGAAGGGGGATTTCCACAGGTAAGGAATAGCTGACAACTTCTTTCACTCAAACTGAGCATATAAAACTATATTGCCAAAATATAAATGTATGTATAAAAACACAGGAATGACGGAAAATAAATTAATATCAAAGTGCAAATCAAACTTCATAGACAATCAATCACTTTAAGGAGGTAATACCATGCATATACATCAGTGCTCTGTCAGATTGTGTGTTCTTGAGGAAACAGAAGAAGATTAGCAGGCAGGGGCAGTCCGATTGCGCATCCTGAAGTTGGAATAAGAAAACAGACTTAGGTACTAACCTTATCACACTGATTGCACAGTCATTTCAATATTCTATTAGAAAAAAAGTAAAATATTAGTACTTTTACCTCTACTGAATTAGGATTTACAACTAAATCTATGGCAAAATTATACACTAAGGAAAGAGCTGGAAAAAGACAGAAAAAAGTTTCATAAGATTGTTTTTTTTTAACCCTAAATAGTACCTTAGACGGGATTTTGAGAACTTGTTTGTAATAACTCTTCTTTCATCTTCAGGGCTTCTCCGGTGTTGTACGATCTATGCAACATGGCCATATACAGTCAGATACAATTATCCATTATCCAACTCAATAATGTAGCTTCCATGTCAGATGCCTTAAAATTAGTACTATAGTTGCACCAAGCAGTGTTAGGTTGGAATACTGATAGCATTCCACAACATTCCAACATTCCTTGCAAAATCAAAGTTATTTATGTTCATCTGCTATCTGAAAGAGTGTGATTTTTCAAACTGTAAGAGCTGCAAGCTTAATTATACCCTACATGGTAAACAAAACTGTCTTGTGTTTTAAGTGGGGAAGTGATCTGAATGAAGTACTCTAGCACCAACACTTGTTTTCATGCCACTAAGTCTAACTGGGCCCGCTGATCTATAGTAGTTAATCTGTTATAGAGATTAGTTGCTATTTTTAATGAGACCATGCTTAGCTGGTGCTTCCTGTTTTTTTTTTTTTTATTATTAGTGGCTTTCTTAAAAACCAAAGCGAAGTACAATGGATATGTTAGGCTGAATTTATAATACATCAATGATCGTATCATATATAATGAGTAACGATCAGTAACGTTTTAAGGCTGGCATGTCTAGCCTGTCATGTGACTCATCGAGCAGGAAACATCTCTATGCCCACAGACTATACAACAGAACAGAAAGAAATGTGTTATTTGTTAGAGACACAAGAAGAAGCAAGTCAGTCAGTAGCTGTATTTCAGCCATGCAAAATTTTAGCAGGCTAAAGCATCATCACACTAGTCATTTAAGGTGCAAGAAATATTGATGGATATGCTTACCCTTTCCGTTTAGAAAAGCAATATAAACAAACAGCTGTGAAAGGTAGAAAGAGATTACTGAACTGGCATAAAAACAGCATACCCTAAATATGCATAGTAAATGTTATATATGGTTTTATAACATTATAGCATTATCATATAACATAATAAAAATAGCATGTCATGTTTTAAATACAGAGTAATTTGTGAATTTAGCAGGTTTTAAAAATGTAAAAAAGATCAGAGAATCACATGACTGAATTACACCTGCACAGAATAGCTTTAATGTTAATTGGTATTGCAATACTGGCCTAAACTGACACTGCCAAAAGGACATTTGTAAATCATGTTTTGTATGAGCAAACTATTGCAAAGCCTATTGATGTCCCAGTATGCAGCAGAATAATTGTGGCTATGTTTACATTACAAGCCTTATTAATCAATTCTAAGACTGGGTTGGAGTATCTTGACAGTTGACATACATAAATGTAAGTGACCTGTATCTGTTTGTAATGTGAATGAATTTGCCCCTGAAATGCCACGCATGTGTACACTGATACGTTTATGCACGCTGCATCCGTCAACAACCATGGGTCATAACACAGCCATGGTAAGCGTCCGTGACCGCTATGTTAATTTGAGTTTTTATTTTTCTTTGGCATTGCAGTCACTTTTGTTTGTGGCCATGTTTTGCCATTTCTTTGGTAAGTATTCGGTAGGTTCCTTCCCTGAAAACCTGCAAGCAGTGATGAAACGTACGATTTTTCAACTTTATCATTGTCTGCACAAATGCTGTAAAAATAGACTTACCAATACAAACAATACAACCAAACACCAATAGCAAAATCCCAATGACTGCTCCAAGAACTGAAAAACAAAGCAGTGATCAGAGTAAATGAACTGTATCAGATTTCACATGAAAATTATGAACTGTAGCTTCAGTAATGCAAGCAGAATTAATTTAATCAGAACTGACTTGCATAGTCAACCAATTAGCTATAGTAGTAAGTGTATAAGCTGTCCCTGAGGACCACTTCAGCAGAGATGTAATTTAATACAGCAGATTTAATATTCACAGAAACTATGTCTCACATAAAAGTCCATCAAACTCCATTCCTGAGGGTAAAAAAAAAAGAAACAAGAAATTGGTATTTGACGTTCCTATAGCAACTGATCTGAACACATGGGAAAAAAAATCTTATCTGGTAAATCAATTTTCTGTATTTCTTATGAAAGTCAGAGACTACTGAGACTGTACACTAGCTAGACAGAGGAAAAACAGGTCCATTATTCACCTCTTGAAATAGGTGCAGTGGGGCTGGTGCTGGTGCTGGTGCTAATTGTGGTGGTGGTTGTGGTGGTGGTGGTGGTAGTAGTAGTGGTGGTGGTGGTGGTTTCTGATGTTTTCAGGTAATTTCATCAATGCAAACAAACAAACACAACAAAACAAGCAAACATGAAAATGTTGTACACTGCATGATTATTAAAGCTTCTCTTGCTTTGATCCAAAGCTCAGCTGTCAGAAGACAGAACTTAATTTGTGGGGAATTGCTTAGTGTTTCTTTAGTGTTTCATTTATTTATGTCTCGAGCTGGATTTTAGCTTAATAATCGGATTTCTCAGGGTGTGTAAACCTTTACTCTGATTTCTTTCTACCAGGCCATGGAACTATAAATGTTAAACCAAATTCATGCATCACAAAATGCAGAATAAAAAAAATATTCTTCATCTTCAAGATGTGGAATTTATATCTTACGCTAACATGACTCAATGCTTTAAAAGATTTTTAGATTGCACTTACAGCACAACTTCTGCAAGTTTATTGGCTGGTTGCAAAGCAAAAATCCGATTACTGCCTGACTTACTGTGTAGACCTGGAGTTTTCCCCATTATCTAATAACCCAAGTGCATGTAAAGATGTTCAGTGGTTTATTGATAAAATCTGATTTTCTGCAGTTATCAGATTAATAAGCACATGTAAAAACACTCATGGTCAAGTTTACACAGTGCAAGGGGAAAAAAAATCCAGCAAGTGGCAGCTCGGCGGCTTAAAGGAGAATGGATAGACTAGCCAGTAAGGCCACAGAAACTCAAATAATCACTTTTTTAAAAGTGGAGATTAATAAAGCACCTCTGAATACACCACAACAGATCTTTAGGTGATGGACTACAACAGCAGAAGACAACACTGGGTTCCACTCCTTTCAACTACGATTAGAAATCTGAGACTACAGTGGACACAGGCTCACTGAAACTGAATAACTGAAGACTAAAAAAACATTTATGAATCTTTATTTTTGCTGCAGCAGATCGATGTTATGTTTAGAAGTTGGTGTAAACAGCATGAATCTATGGATCTGCCATTCGTAGACAGTTCAAGCAGCTGCTGGTGATGCAATGCTGTGGGGAACGTTTTTTGGCACACGTTTCTCCCCTCCCGCCAATAAGTCCACAATGCCACAGAACTGTGTGGTAACTGTTGATGATCCTGCACATTCCTTTATGACCAAAATCTTCAAATGGCTATCTAAAAGATTCAATAGGACACCTTTGAAATGTTGCATAATGAGAGATTCACAGTATGAACTGCAACCTATAGGCTGTTCTAAGCGCAAAGGGGACCCCACCCAATATTAGAATGGTATTCCTAATAAGTTGGCCAAAGGAGCGTAGTGCACAGTGTGCAATGTTCATCAGACATCTGGCCAAAACTCAAACAATTAACTGGCCAACATCCTGCTAAGAAGAGCAAACACAGGCACACAAGATAATATTGTGCACTATATAAAGTCAAAGCTTACCTTTAATGCAGGCCGGAAGTTCAGACCAGCCATGCTCTTCACACACAATGCTGGGAGATCCTTTCATTCTGTACCCGGACTGGCACTGAAATACGGCCTCGCTTTTATATGTGTAGCTAGATTCCCCTTTAATCAGAACACCAAACGGGATTTGTGGAGCTTGGCACTCTATAGCTGAAATGGGAATATAACAGTATAACAGTATTGAGAATTAAGGTTTTATATAGCTAGGAAGTTTTTGAAACACAAGAGTTTGATGTAGTATTGAAGCGTTGTTTCATAACAAACCACTCATTCTCCAGTCCATACAGTCCATATATAGTAGTGTATGTGAGCTTCTATTTGTGATGTCACGTAAACAAAGGTATTCACATATGTCCTCCTATTCAGCCTATAGCAGTTTACTCTTTCCATTAATGATCAGTTAACAAGTGTTTTAGTCCCAATTGTTCTTTGAATGAGGTACAATAGAGGGCATCTAATCAGGAATGTAATAATTTACCAAAGGTGTGGTCTCAAACCAGTCTTTACCAAAAAAAAAAAATAAAAAAAAAATAAAATAAAATATATATCAACCGCATTTTTACTGATAAAAGTAGCTATTATGTACATATCAAAAATAATATGGAATCCCTAAATATGAATATGTCACGACTCACCTTTGCACACAGGTGGCGGTAAATTGTATTCACCATCGTCCTGACAAACAATGGATCTGTTGCCGATGAGAGTGTAGCTGGGATCACAAGAGTACTCAATTACGTCTTCAATTTCAGGCTCATCCTTATTCGGGCGTCTGGTTATCATGCCATTACTAATCTCAGCAGGTTTCTCGCATGTTATCACTACAAAACAAACAAACACACACAACCAACACAGATAAGCCAAAACATCATGCCCACCTGTAACATGCTGTTGATTCTCTGTGTGCCACCAAAGCAGCTCTGATCCACCAATACCTCTGAAGATGCCCTATGGTATCAGGCATAAAGATGTTAGCAGCAGCAGGGCCAGATCTGACTTGTTCCAGCACATCCCACAGAAGCTTGATCAGATTTAGATCTGGAGGTCAGGGCAACACCTGGAATTCTTTGTCATGCCCCAAACAATTCCCACACAATGTGTGCAGTGTGGCAGGGTACATTTTTTCCTGCTGAATTAAACCACTGCCATTGGGAAAAACCAAGGTCATGGAGGGGTGCATGAGGCCCACACTGATATTTAGGTAGGAGCCAAACTAACGTCTACATGTATGCGCAAACCCAGGATTTCCCAGCAAAACATGGCCCAGGGTATCACACTCCCTCCGCCGGCTTGTCTTCTTCCCAAAGTGCTTTGGTACCATCACTTCTCCAGATGAACAGTACACACAAGATGTAACAGAAAACAGGACTCATGAAACCAAGCAATCTTCTTCTATTGCTCCAAGGCCTAATGTCCAGTTCCAATGTTCATGAGCCCACTGTAGAAGCCACAGTAACCCTTCCAACCAGTAGTGGTTCAGACAAGATGGGACAGTCTTCACTGAAATTGTGCACTGATGAGTCTAGGGCGCTCTAAAAGCATTGTTTCAGTTAATCATATTGTTGTGGCCCTTGCCAAAGTCGCTCAGGCCCTCACATCCACCCCAACGTTTTAAAATGTTGAATATGAGAACCAACTACTCAGTTACCATCTAATACGTCCAGACAGCCAAAGTGTATATACACATGCAGTATATACACACACATATACATCTGAATACACATACAAATTCTCGCAATTGTGTGCCAAATGTGTGACTCGCACTTTGAGCTTTTACCATGGATATCATCGGTACTATCATACAAGAACATTTAGACCAGTTAATGACATGACAAAAATAACCACCAGTTTTACACCAACTACTTTACTGTAGCAACAATGCACTAAATAATGAATAATTAAATCATTTAAAATAACAATTGTAAAAGTATACTGGTGTGTTTTGTCTGTACCATCTCAAATGTCAAAAGTATATATTTTTCATATATTACACTTTCAGTTTGGGGCAACTTACATAAACAGCTTGGTGTCCCGACCCATCCAAACGAAAGACACTGCCTACGGCTTGAGCCCTGAAGAAAATACCTGTAAAGTCCATAAAGATGGAAATCAGGACATTGACCATGTTGTTCTGCTAACTGTGAACTGAGATTTTTTTTGCTTAAAAACAAGCTCAGAAAACTTTTACCCTCTGTTACATATCGGTGTGATGAATGCGCCGAACAATGTTCCATCAGGTATCTCAAATTTTCCATTTGGCAAAGGCTTGGGAGGACCACAATCTTTCTCTGAAAGAAACATGAAAGAAACATGACGTGGGTTTTGTGCTTACCATGGGTACCATCAGTGTTTCTCTAACACTGCAAGTATTATAAACATTACAATCGTACCTATTAGATCAATTATACAGAGGATCTAAACAACCAATGTAACTGTTAACAAATATCAACAAAGTGAACACACCAATCCTAGTTTTCACAGACTTTCACAAAGGGAAATTCCATGGATTTTAAAGGTTAAATGGTTACGATACAAACAAAGTCATTAGGAGTGGTTTGATGTGAAATGGTCTGTTCTAGAGAAACTTAGACATGTTTTACTATAGCTTTGAGGTAAAGGGTTTTGGGTTACTACATATGCCAGAGAGGTATATGCAGGTTGTTGCAAGGCAGACCCTCAGATTTGCCAGTATTTTATCATTATCAACATTGCAAATAAGAACTTGAGATGAGTAGGTTCATGCGTCATTTAGAATAGTAAATAAACGGCTACACTTGCATTTCTTGATTTGGCCAGGGAAAGAATTCCACTGTCATCCAGCACAGTTGGCTTCCATTTTTCTCCTGGGCCTTTGTGTGCTTTCGTTTTGAAGAATGTTCCAAATAACTGGTTGGGGGCACCTAATGTCTCTTTGATGGGGTTTTGAAATTTTAGCTTGATAATGGCTTTGAACTTTGGACTTACAGGGAGAACTAGGGGTGCAGCGATTAATTGACTTAGTCGACTAAAACTGACTCACAAATTAGCTGGCAACTAATTTAGTAGTCAATAATTCAGTTGCAACAAAGTGTAGACAGACAGCAGAATGCACATAGCACAGAATGTTAAACTGTTCACAATATGTATTTAGATTTACTTTGCACATCCTTAGTAATAGGAAAAAATATTGGAATTCTATGTATGTTTTGTATTTTGTATGAAAATTCATTAAAACGGTGAATAGTAGAATAAGTCATTAATCTTCATTGTTAGTTATCAAATGCATAAAACAACCTTAAGCTAAATTTAAAAGCTGATAGCTACATATTAGTTATTTGGTAATCGATTGTTGCATAATCTGAATAACCGATTATTTGTTCTAAAAATCTATAGATTAATCGACTATCAAATTATTCGCTTATAGTTAGAATGAAAATCAACTGATTCCAAATGCTAATACAACAGTTGAAATCAACTCTAGACCTTTCATCTGTTTACTGGCAAGTGACACAATGAAATAACGCACCTCTAGCCATGCAACATTTGAACAGTCAACTATTCAATTATTAGCTGTCTTGCACAGCACATTCTGACTCCAATATGCTGTGCAAGACAGCTAACACAGGAACATCACTGTCAATGTCCAAATATTTATGGAACTAACTGTGGATTTAACCAATTACTTTCTGTGGTTCTTCATTGCTACAGACATGCTGCCATGTTGACATCATGACCTGAGCTCGGAGCTGAAAACACCCCAACCTTCTGAACAGGAACTCCCATTTGAGTGTTTTTTTTTTTTCATTTTTCCTAGTCAGATGTGGAAAATTCCAGTCTAATGCAGCCTTCGTTTACTGTGGTTAACTGGATATTCGTTCATGAACTGACACTTGAATATCAAAAATAGATGAGGTGGTAAATTCTGGTCCAGAAAGTAGAAATCCTTGCCAACCTTTTGGTGCAAATGAAGTCAGAACAAAGTGCTTGGAATTATTTTATTTTCTGGACCTGAGTTTACCATCAGTTGCAATGCAGCTGTCCACATAATATCATTTCAAATGTCTTCAAACCTACTGAGACAGAGGCAAAACAAACTGTTTCACATTCTGAACCAGTTAACACAGTGTGATCAACATTAACTACTATAGTGAATTAGAGGGGCTGTTACTTTTGCATATCAAATCCGGTTCGGTCCACAC
>CM067476.1:32231524-32283070 GCA_034552555.1 Semaprochilodus insignis | reverse complement strand
ATAGATAGATAGATAGATAGATAGATAGATAGATGTATATGTGTGTGATTCACCATTTTACTATCATTAACTTTAGATAACTCAGAAAGCATATGTAAGTTCACTGGTTGTTCGCTGGGTAGTAAATATGTTGATGCCTGGTTCCCATCACCACCACTATAAAGAAATCTTAGGCGGCAAGTTTCTCAATAAATGAACCACTTCACCACAAACCGGTCTGAAACACTTTGGCTATATCGCCACCAATAAACAATGTACAGATTCTGAATATTCGGTGGGACTCCTCTTTAAGCTGGCTGTATGATGTCGTTATTTGCACAGCTTGGTAACTACAACACACGGTTAACTGACACTAACACTAAAGTGAACGGAGAGCGCTAATCTGCCTTGTTGGCTATGTGTGGTGTATGAACAGAGTTTACACAGCAGGACTAGTTAGCAGAAAGAGCTGAAAAGACGGTGGACTGACCGCTCGCGCTGACTGACTGACTGAGGATAATACTTACCGGCTTTTCCCGGGGAAGCCAAAGCCAACAACAGTGGAAACAAGCTCCACAGATTCATCTTTGACCGGACCGTTTTCAAATCGAAGAAAATGAAGTGTAGAAACAGAAAACACCTGAACTGAACCGGCCGGCCACCGAGAAGAAGAAAGAAAGTTCAGGGTGACGGTAAATTCTGCCACAGGTAGCTAACGGGCTAGTTAGCAGTGTAAACGTCCAGACCAGACATGTTCAGCTCACTTCAGGAGGTCAGTCATGTATAAAACTGTGATGGTACCCACGTTTTCCTCTCGTTTAAACTCATGAAGCTGAATATTCGTCGCCTCCCACAGACAGACACTTGCTCCTACTCCCGTGGCGAACTTCCAGCCCGACTGCGGTTCTGCTCCGTACCAGGCACACCCACTCAGGCGTCACCAAGGGGGTGGGGTCTGGGTGGGGTCCCTTTATCCTTGAGAAATCTCACCACTTGTTCCACTCGCTCACTGCTCGTCTGGTTTTGTCCGTCTTACTGGAACCGTAAACCGCAGGACGTTCTGTTTGTCGACGGACCAGTGGATAAGGTCCAAAACCGCCACAGTCCCGTCATTGTGGTGTTACTTTATTCTTTTTGTTTGGTTACCTGCGTTCATTCATTTAAGTCTATCCTGGCTGCACTAGTAGGCGTGTTTTTCCAGTCTGTCCGGCTGGTATTGCATCCATCCTTTATTTTGCCTTCAGCTGTTCCATACACAAAGTCTTTCCTAAGTAACCTCTTCTCACAATATGTTCAAAACAAGATAACTAGTGAGACACAATGACCAAACCAGACATGATGATTTTTGTGTTATTTTTAAGGTTTATTCGTTTTTTCCAACCAGCATTTGTGTATATCTGTATATATCATAGCTTTGACTGTTATAAAACTGTATATTTGTAAAATTGTCCCAGTATTGGCATATATTAATGTGCACAAAGTTTGTGTTTAATGTGTATATAGTTTTTGTACTGTGTAAATGTGATGTAAGAAAATATGTGATTTGATTTGCTTTGAGATCAAAACAGAAAATTATTTTTTAAAGTAAGAATGAAAGTAGGCTGAACTCTGTGTTAAAGGAGCAATATGTGTAATGATGCAATTATATTTTTAGTCTAAAATATTCCAAATTTAACTAAAATTATCGTCAGAATATGAAGAAATAAGAGTTGTTGTCAAAGACATTTGCTGAGATATGTAGTCACTTCTGTACCACTCTGTAAAACCTGGTGACAAGAATGAGTCAATGTATTGGTGAGTCTGCACTTATCCTGCCTTCAAGTCGTGCCAGTAACATCATATTCACAAGATGAGCGTACATGATCCTCTCCATGATGCCCTATTTATTAGTAGGACATGTGAGTTTCTTAGTTGGGACGTGTCAACAAAAAAGCAGCAGTAGCCGCTGATACTTGTGTTGTAAACTGTATTTCAGATACTCAGCGTCCTCACAATAACACTGCAGACTAAAATCACCCACACACTGAAATAGTTTCTAACTGGACAAAAACGTTAATCAGCTCATAAGGTAACCTCTGCTTATCATTCTGTTGCAGCAATGCAGATACAGACTATTCTACGGGAGAAAAACTTAAACAAAAAGAAAATATTTCCAGAGCGTCTATCTTCCTTCTGATCAAATGTACTTGAAAACAGTGCAATCAAATAGTGCTCATACAAGTAGAAACTTGACCCCACGTGAGTGGATAAAGAAAAAGCACACCTGCACTCAGCAAGAAAACCATGTTTGAAAACAAATAAAACAAGTGACAAAAATAGCAGCAAAACAAGAGTTGACATTAGTGCTGTTTTCCACAGATGAAGACACTCTTTCAGCAAGGGATGAAGTTTGATGCTGAGCTCGCAACCAGGGGGAGGAGTGAAGATGGAGGAGGAGAGACTGTGTAAAGTATGAATTTGACAGATTGCTGTGATCTTACATATTGCTCCTTTAATGGGCCCCATACAATCCTGTTGTATGTTGTTTTCCACTTCATTTTGCCACTTCATTTTTGTTACTTTAGGCGGGGCTAAACTGCTGTAGGTTGAATAACAAATACAGATGTGCTAGTTTTTGTGACATCGCCAGGTGCAGCCTGTTGCCTGTATTTAAACGGTGTGCATGAAAGTGCTATGCTTTTAACAATGTCTACACATCAGTGAGGAAAGTTTGGGTAAATATTTTGGTGTGTTATTGCTTTTCTTGCTGTCTGATAGTTCTGACTAACAGCAAGAAATAATATAGTTTTCTTCAGGCTATACTGACTGTGCCTGACCCAGTGAAGGCAGCTATACTGCTGCAGCCATAGCAGTTAGGCTCCATCACAGGACTGAGAACTGGAAGTCAGCAGAAAGGCCCAGCATTAAGCAAATTTAGAGACATCTGTTTCTATGGGTGATCTAAAAAACAGTGTTGGTTTTAACTTGCAAATATTATCCGTATCTGTTTGGTTTGGATTTCCATTCCGGCCTGACAGCAGGCCATACATTAAATCATAGTCAAACCTATCCAGAGCACTGTTGCTATAGCAAGACTGCAGCGAGAGTAAAGCTTGGAGGGATCCAGAGACGGATCACCAGGGTGGTATGAGTCATTATAGGGAGTTCCCTCACTGTTTAGTGGTTTTGCTGACTGTTTTGAATTCATTTCTTCCAATCGCTGATGAAAACTGATGGAAACAGGAAACATACTCCTCGACCTCAACTCACACATTAATCTGTGTTGCTGTCTGCATCTTCTTTGTCACTGTCATGCAAAGTATGGGACATGCTGTAAAATGATCTGGGGTGAAAAGAGAGACGCGGCCTTAAAAGACTTTTTACATATGCTCACATACTGTACATATACAGTGGTACAGTAGATGTAAGCATGTAAGCATGTTGTAAGCATGAGTCATCACATGCTTCTGATTATGTTTCTTCTATCACCATAGTAATACTTCCTTGGTGTTTGCACAGCCACTTTAAATACTAGGGAAATGAAAAGGGCGTTACTCAGAATTCTATACCCATAACCGCATCCCCAGTGATGAATCTGACAACATTGTCCATGCCATATGTCTGTTTGGGCTAGGTACTCTGTTTCTACAGCAATGTGATGTCATAACTCAAGAATGCCAACGGACTTTTTCTTTGAGCCCTACCTAAAGACAGCAGTCACCTCTTCACATCAGAGTCCTTCCAAGTCAAGTCAACATGTCTCATCCCAAGGTAATAATATCTGACAGCAAGACAAGCAAAACGGTTTCAGACCTCTTTTCTTCCCCACTTCCTCCTAATCTCCTGTCCAAAGTAACCAAACAGCTCGGCCATATCAAAGCAAGTCTGCCATGCGTACTGTGGCCTTATCTCTAGAAAGAAATGTGCCCCACCCAAGTCTTAAGTTTTCATGAGACAGAGATAGAGGGGCCAAGTTCACAGTTCCTTACAAGGCCTTAGAGTTGTCTGTGAGTAGAGAATGCAGTCTTGCCACAAGCAGGCTAAAAGTTTTAAGATTAGGCCCACTTCAGTTAATGCAGTCCGACATTCCTTCGTGAGCTGGAGCTGGGATTCCTCAGCCTGGCCATATGTTTCCTCTACCTGTACATTTCAAGTTGCATAGACAGAGCGAGGCCTGTGCGTGCTCTCTTTGGCGACATCTGGTGGTATGAATCTGTATTTCACTCAATTCATAAAACGGACTTTACAGCTCAGTGTTTATCAGAATCTGAATCTTTATGTCAGACATACAAGGAATTTGTCTGAGGTGAGTCACACCTATGACATGTTACAAGAACGCAGACTTTTAACAAGGGTTAGAGTAAGGGAAGAGTACAATAAGATAGAATAGATAAATAGAATAAAGTACAAGAGCCAGGAAAGGAGCTACAGAGATACTGTATATGCATATCTGTACTTATATGTATATGAAGTTTCTATGCATAAGTAAGTCTCTCTATCTCTATCTCTATCTCTATCTCTATCTATCTATCTATCTATCTATCTATCTATCTATCTATCTACATATATATATATGGCTGTGGCTGTGAATGTAATGACAGAGGAATATATGCGAAACCATCCTGGTAAATTTTGTGATGTCTTCTTGTATGACCATTGTTCTATTACCAGTCAAAAGTTTGGGCACAACTGGTTGAATGCATGGTTTTCACAATTCATTGTGAACCAATAAAATTTTATACTGAGATGTATAGTATATAAAATTAATGATGCCTAATTGATGCATAATTTAAACATGCTAGTTGCCTTTTACATCATGTGTACATTTCATAATGCTAATAATAAGTTAATAATTTAGATTTATATAGCACCTTTCACTAACCCAAGGATGCTTTACACTGAGGGGGAAAATAAACACACAGAGAACAAAGAGTGGTGTGAAGTAAAAAAGTTGAGTTTTAAAGGAAGAGAGGGTAGAGCAGTCAGGGAGAGATTGTGGGAGTGGGGTTCAGCTGAGTCTCGTGGAGGGAGCGAGAGGGACAGTAAGGGTGAAGGAACTCAGGGAAGTGTGTACTTGATATGAGAGGAAACTGGCAACCATTGAAACTGAAAGAGGATGGGGGTGATGCGTGAAGTGCGCTTGGTAAAAGTGAGCTGGGCAGTTTGACAGGGAGACCAGTAAAAAAGAGAGCTGTAATAATCAATGCGGGGAATATAAAGGCGTTTACCAGCATTTTGGCATCAGTGTCACTGAGCAGAGGGTGAGTTAGTGAGTGACTTCATAAGGGGCTTGAATGTAAGTGAAGAATTAAAACTGAATCCAAGTTTTTTTTATGACTTGCACTGATTTACAGGTTTTCTCAGTCACTTTAGTGCATTTCTTGGATCATCCTGAACATATGCACAACATTAAGTAATTATGGCAAATTAAGTTATGGCAAGCCCAGAACTTGATCCAAATCCTTAGGTCACATTCCAAAAGCAAGTATTTATGTCACTGAACACGTCAATATCATCAGAATCACAAGTCCATCTGTCATTAATTATAATGAAGACAGTCAAAATGCTTAGCCATGTTTATCCGTACACTCAGTAAGCTTTTTTTGACGTTCCTGTCTGCCGGGCCACAGATTCTCATCCACATCACAATGGATACCTTCCCTTGCAATAGGGCATGGAAAGAATCCTTTGGAAAGTCTTATCCAGCTTCTGCTTCCAGCTTCTATGCTGCATCCATACCAGCCAGCAGGCCATCTGAGGACACAATTGTTTCCCCAACATTCTGTACTCACCCTTCACCAAGCCTCAGCCATTGCAAGGTCATGATTGATAACACAGTCCACTGTTGTGGCCCTTATTTTATCTGGAATGCGCCCGTATCCTTGGCCTCTTCTTCCTCTTCCTCTGTTTTGCCTCCTTACTTCTCTTCTTCTGTGTTGAACTCTGTCTGTATATGCTTTCCAATTAAAGGTTCATGAGATGTACCTCTGGGCAGTTTAAGAGAGCTGCCTGATCACTGCTTCACACACATCTCTTCATGAGTGAAGGTCATGATTCACCTAAAAGCTAGTCATCGGTTCAGGAGACATAAATCAAAAAAGACTAACAGAAATGTATAAAACATGCTTCACAGCTTATGACAACTGGTTCAGCACTTTATATATAATGTCATTATATTTAAATATATATATATTATATAACATGGGCAATGAACTAATGCCTGGATGTTTTGGGGGTTTGGACTGTTCAACAGAGAACAAGTATAATGCATTTTAAACAACATGACAAAAGTAACTGATAATGTGAGAAACAGCAGACAGTTGTACAAAACCATTGCATGATTATGCAAAAGCATTTGCTATTTGTACAAAATGAATGAGACATGGCTGTTATAACTAGATGATGTGGAGCTTAGACAAGTAAATGAGAAATTCAATTTTATTCTGACTGAGGCACCAAAGCGACTGAGAAAAACTGTAATAGGAACACCATCGACATTTACAGAGGGATTGGACTAGTTTGAATCAAATGTTTTAGGGCCAACTAACACCATTAAGTTTTGTCTGCATGCTATTTCAAGAAATTATCATCCAGCCGGTGTTTCATGTCTGTAATGGATGCACTCAGTGACTGAGAGGAGACTGTGGGGGGTTTGGTGCTAATGTAAGTCTGAATGTCTTTGGTGTAATAATTAATCTGAACACCATGATGTTAAATGAGCTGACCAGGGGGTTAAATCAAAAAAATAAAAAGAATGGGAGCCAGTGGATGACTTGTGTACACAAACAGTGATAAACTATTGCTGGTTAGTAAGAATTACATTGGAAAAGTGTGGGGTTTGCCTTCTTTCTTGCTTTGGCATATATATCGGACAAAAATGAGTCACCTGTGACTGGAACGTAATTAATAGTGTGTAATACCTCCATGAGCACAAATAACAGCTGGGATTGGATATGGCATGAACTGGACAAGTTTCTAGATGTAGGCTACAGCAATGTTCAGCCACTCTAGTTGGGCAAGATTTGGTGGATGCCTCTCCTGGCACAATTCTGAGGAGAATTTCCTGTAGATTGGGATTTTTAGCCACTGCTGGTAGACCCATATGACCATACGCTTCCATACACTTGCAAATTCAGCTACTTCCTTCACACTATGGCCTTTGGCATGCCCAAATGCAATCACTATTTCTTCACAATCTATGAATCGCGTTGCATATCAGTATTTATAGCCTGATCATCCATCCTTATTACCCCCTTAAATCTTTTTGTCCGGGGAGCTAATTTTATAAACACCACACCTCTAGACCATTACAGGGCTCTTAATGTTTAGAATACAAACCGATTTTGGACAATTTCATGCTCCCAACTTTGTGAGAACAGTTTGGGGATGGTCCCTTCCTGTTCCAACATGACTGCGCACCAGTACACAAAGCAAGGTCCATAAAGACATGGATGAGCGCGTTTGGTGTGGAAGAACTTCACTGGCCTCAACCCGATAGAACACCTTTGGGATGAATTAGAGTGGAGACTGCGAGCCAGGCCTTTTCGTCCAACATCAGTGTGTGATCTCACAAATGCGCTTCTGGAAGAATTGTCAAAATTCCCATGAACACATTCCTAAACCTTGTGGAAAGCGCTTCCCAGAAGAGCTGAAGCTGTTATAGCTGCAAAGGGTGGGCTGACAAATTAAACCCTATGGATTAAGAATGGGATGTCACTCAAGTTCATATGCATGTGAAGGCAGACGAGTGAATACTTTTGGGAATATTGTGTATATGCTTAATACGATAATTCATATACAACTGCATATATATGCATTTAAACTCACACCCTCTGACAAAAGGATTTGCTCCAGCATATTGTCAGTTTCAGAACAAAGCCTTGCATCTCCATTTTTGTCTTTTTGTTCTAGCGTAATTTTGAAAATGCCACCTGCCCTGCATCAATATTTCACGAGGAATGGACCAAGAGAAATGATCTGCTGACAAACAGAATTGTATTACACTCACTGCAGTTAAGAAAGTTAAGACTGGTTTAAAATGAATGTTAGAATGAATGCTTCATGTTTGAAAAAATGCTAAATACTGTGATTTGTTAAATTAAATTAAATTAAATTTATTTATTATTATTATTATTTTTTTAACAAGAAGCATTTTAGAGAAATACAGGTCCAAACCTGCAAAGAGCATGACAACTAAATGAGAGCATAAGGTCAAAAAAAGCAGAATCCATCTACTTCTGTTCGACACCGGAAAATTTCTTTACAATAAATTAGCGTTATGAGAATTTGATTAAAGAAATGAGATACATATGTGGCTCTTCTTCAAACCGGATACCTTCCTGAAGCTTGAGAGGATGCCAGAAATTCACAAAGCTGTTATCATGGTGAAGGTCAAGGTGAAGGACCTATAATCTAAACCTGTGAGAATGTTTTGAAGGGTCTCTGCATAGTTTAGTGTTGATGTCTTCATTGTTAGGCTGAAATGTGGAAAATACTGTAGGGAAGAGTCTTTGAACTTTTCACTGGTACTGTAAATCCTGAACTCCATCTTCTGTTTAAGGAATGTCTCCCCTGAAACAATCACGTCTATCTTATGTAATGCGATGGTATCGAGTAAACAAGAGCATTAACCACTCTGCAGGACTCCACATAAATCGGCACAGTTGGACACAGAAGTGCTGCTCCATGGATTATCTTTAATCAAGCACAATATGTTCTTTTTAATGCAAAGCCATATGTTTCATCTGGTATTTAACCGACACTGTATGCTTGGGGCGAGATGTCTAGCTGAGCAATTACAGTTAGAGCTCGGCTTGATATCGTCACTCTCATGGTTACTGTTCGTGACCATCCTGCCCTCCTCTGAATGAACTGAATTAGTTACACATTATTTTAATGTCTTGGCTTTGTAGTTTTTCCGGGTAGAAAGGGAGTACATGGGTGTGCAGACCGAATGATGTTTTTTAATTAAGATATTCTAAAATTAAGATAATACAAAACCGAGATGCACTTAGAAGGATGGAAATGCAAAGACTCTGATAAAATCATTGTTCTAATTGCGTTCATGGTTCAAGTGAGTCCACAGGGCTTGAACTAAATGTTAACAAAGCTGAGGCTGTGCACTAAAGTGTAGAAGTGCAGGGAGGAGAGGGGCTCCGGGCCAAAAATTCCTTTGCCTCGCGTCCATTGTTGGCAATGGAGACCGTGGTGCCGATGTGTCCTTCCACTTGTACCATGAATCACTGGTAGAGAATTCACAACATCTCGCTCCGTGAAGACCTTACTGAGGGAGATCGGTATGCTTTACACCACATCAGCAGTTGGGTGTTGTGAAACATTAAAGCTAAGCTCGCCAGCTCCTTGATCAAAATTTCCCTTTCCACCTTAAATGGTGCTGTGGTTACATTCCTACAGTTGGACATTTCAACAAGATGCAACAACACTGCAGCTCAACATGGCAGTCTCCATTTGAAGACATCGCCGCTCCTGTGTACATTTGAAGGGCTCATTCTAAGCTAATGCAAGTGCATTTTGAAGATACAGGTAACTAATACAACTGTATACAATATTCCCCCTAAATAATACCAACTGCTACTTTTAAAGCTCATTACCTTGTGGATTTCCATCTCCAAATGATTCATATTTTAGAAAACATATTTCATACATTCTTAGGATAAAAGACAAAACATGCTTTATATCTTCTATTTTCAGTTACCACACTCATTTAAAACTGATAACAGACAAACGTCTCAGCTAACAAACCATGCGGCTCAACAGCTGTTTTATTCAAACATTTTTTAAGAAAACTGAGATTTATTCACTTCATTACTAGATTTGTGTCCATCAAACACACTAAAAGCATGCTAAAACTAATTACTACATTTTAATAAATATATTTACATGTTTCATTGGAATTGGTTTATATGTAGGTTCCTTCCAGTTGTCCATCCTTATTCCAACGGCTCGCTTAAAGAAGGAAGTGTCGGATTGCAATGCTATTGGGAAGGAAGATAAAGGTTACCAGGAACAATAAATGATGATAAATTTTGACTGATATGAGGAATATTTATTGAGCTACACATACAGAAGTAGTGTCTCTCAGTATGGTGTTGGGTCACCATGTTTGCTAGACATCTTGGCATGGAATTGTAGAGGTTCCTAATAGTGTCCTGCAGTAGGGGTGGAGATGGAGTGACACCAGTCACTGAGCATTGAGCGTGTGACAACAAACAATTCATCTTGGTGCTGACCACGGTGCCTCCACACACGGATTCATTGGTCGTCTCCACCAAGACAAAAGCGGGACTCGTGACTGAACATGACCTGCTTGGTTTTGACACGAGGACTTTGCCAAGGCATTGCTATTTAATCACTAATCAGACATTTCTTCCTCTGCCTCACAAAACACTGAACACTTCTCTTAGATTATCATCGTAGTCTTCTAGCAGCAGTTGATGTTCATGGTTTTTACTGTGATGAACTACTTACAGCGGTCACTGGTTTCACTGGTAACAGTGAGTGAGTTTCATTCAGACTTTCAACTCTGTTTCTCACTGTCACTGTCACCCCAATAGTTATCAGTTATTCTATTCAATATTGTATATAATTGTAAACTCTGGTTCTTTTTTGTGCTTGACTTGCTACCCAGTGTGGACCCAAGGAGGATAGGCTCCCTCTTCGAGTCTTGGTTCCTCTTGAGGTTTCCTCCTCTTGATCTGAGGGAGTTTTTCTTGCCACTGTTGGGCTTGGACCCGGACTCTCTGTAAAGCTGCTTTGACTTTATTGTAGGACATGTTTTGTTCCTCATCTCAGGAGTCAGTGTTTTCTTTCACAAGGTTTATTCAGTAAGAAAATATGCTTTGGCACATATTTGGTGCACTGAATTCTTCAAGAATGACATTAGAAGCTGATCTATGCGGATGGTATTAATACTAGGGCTGTTACAATCACCTGATTAATAAAAAAACATCAAAAATGTGTTAAACGTGTGCCTTTAATTATTAGTTGTCCATTTGTAAACTGAGGAACTGAGTACACATTTTGAATTTGCCTCAGAGAGAAACAGAACCGGACAGTTAACACCCATTCAGCAACATTTTTGCCCGTTTCCAGAATATGGATTAAGCCTAATCTTGGACAAACTTCTAGTGCTAATAGAAAATTATTATTAGAAATTCTTTCCAGTCTAAGCTTAGGTTTAGTCTGGGTCCACAGTGTTTTTTAAAATTGCTTTTTGATGCCTTTCTCCAATAAAGTATGGGAATTTTTGAAAGGTCATACATGATTTATACAAGTCCATTTAATTGTTACCATGTGACTACTAAATTAATCTCAAGATAATCAGCAGATCCCAATAAAAAAACCCATCAAAAATAAATGAATAAATAGCCAAAAGGCAGTCACTTTTTTTCCCCATAAACCTTTATTTTACAGTGCATGAATAGAACACCAGGACAGGGTAATCCTCGCTTTCAATCCACTTCAAACCTCTTCTTAATTCTTTAAATACTTGAATAGAAAAATAATGGAGCGAATTTACAAATCTCTATTCATTCTTCTGAGAGAGCACGCAACAACATATTTATAAAGGTGCTGTACAATATTTAAACATTTACATCTTGGACCACATGATACAGACCATACAGACCATTACGATTTCACCACCTGGGACGAAATGATTCCACACCATTTCATTCCGCAACATTACTGACAGTGGTGGCTCGAACATTGCTGATTACTTGGTACTTAAGAACGTATTTAACTAACTTCAGTTGGATGTCCCTGACATAAAGTGGTGCCAAACCTGACCTGCTGGAATTTCGCTATAACTGGGTGTTGTTTATAACTGGCAGATGAATTCAGGAACTGGGTGCTATCTAGGTGAACCAGATGATTCACTGTTTGCTCCAGGAGAGAGCAAAAATGCCATGGCACTGAATGACTTGTATATGTTGAAGCTATCACACATCGTACATCAGTTCATACCCTGAGGTGAATTACAAGACACAAACAGTAAAACACGCGCTAGATGGCCGCCAATCCTTTGGTATTGTCAGCTACCTTACCGGATAATCTATCAAACATTACAACAATGACTGAACCACCATTTTAATCAGCCCTTGATGGTGCTACACACAACATTTCCCATGAGCAAGAATTTATGGAACAATTAAAACGATAGATTGATGGACACAGCACCTGCATTATTCCTATTTTGAAGAGAACTAAACGTTCTTTCTCACCATGGACTGGCATTATGTTCTACTGAAACATTTATAATATACAAAGATCTCTGAGATGTCTGAATGCGAAACAATGATCTGAACAGAATATTATATTCTCCCATCCACCGAAGTCTTGGATTGCTTACATCGCCGGAATATTTTGCATTCGGTTTGAAGACGGACCTCTGGGAAACATGAAAAAAACGAAACGTCCAAGATCACATAACATTTACAGATGCTCCTGCATGTCCCATTAATTCTTGTGATGAGTCAAAAGTAGCTGCTACAAGGTAAAACTACCACGGTGCTTTACTACGTACTTTGGACTTCTACACGTCATATTCGATGATTCGTTATGGCTACATGTCTCTATGCTCATATACACTTTCAATAAGTTACACGGGTTTCATACAAATGGCAAAGAAGATATTAAAGCACAAGTTTCTGGTCTTTTGCAATAAATATGATTTGAAGATCAAGGATACGGGCGTGTTAAAATCAGAGAACAGTCTAGAAAAGTCCTTGGTAAAGCTAGTTGCTGCAGATGCCAGTTTGCCGCGTACAGTTCTTTGTTGGCTATCAGAGTCTAGTTGAAAGACATCCTTGACTGGCGTCTAAAAAGGCATGCGACGAAGCAACTGGAGGAATGAGGGTCATTTTTTTGCATGCAGTAATAGGACACTCTTTGGGGTTGGGGCAACATGACTATAGGACGTAGAAAAACTCAAACTCCTGTCCGTTCTTTTGGCGACTGGTTGGGAGTGATCGTCCTTTTCATTGCATATGGATGAAGTGCATTGTGATGTTCAGAGTCTGCACTTGGAAGAAAAAAAAAAACTGCTGGCGATTGGCACAAAATGAAGAGATGTTTGTGAGTTCCTTTTTTTTCTTTTGGTCCTTTGAGTTTTGCAAAGGTGTCCCACTCCACGCCTCTCCACAATGAATGTTGCACTCCGTAGGGATCAGGTAAGAGCAAAAATAGCAGCAAGTCCATTTTTGTCCATTTTGTGATGGCCATTTTTGGCCATCGCATACTATGCCATGTGCATGTTAGAATGTAGGGGTCAGTTCTGTAAACAGGGAGGGGGTGTGAAACTGGCCAATTGTGTCCGTCTCCTGGCAAATGCAAAGCAAAGAGGGGAGCAGCTCCGAAGAGGCCACAGTCAAATGCACAATGGCCAGCAGGTGAAGTGCACACTTTAGCTACCCGTAAAAATCACGCATCACCTCTTCGCGAGTGAGAATACGTGCGGAGCTTGGAACCTTCCAGAGGCCAGTGCTAGCTTGCCTGTGTATGCTTAGTATTGAGCTGCTGAGTCCTGAGCACATTGTCGGGCTCTCTGGTGAGTCCTCCTCACTTTCACTCTCTTCCTCTCTTTGCTTGACTTCTGTACTATATGCCTGAATATCCCTCTTTTCCGGCCCATTTTTTCTCTTTGAATCACTCTTACTCTTTAGTTCCTTACTCCTTCTGGGTTGAATTATCTTCTCTTCTTCATGTTTATGACGACTGCTGCTCTTCTTTTCTCTGCGTGTGTTGGTGTCTCCATCTTGCTCCTCCACCTCTGGCTGCTTCTTTCTTCTCAAGGTGCTTTTCAGCTCTGCCTCCTCTTCTGATTCTACCATCTCTCCCTGCCCTTTTCGTTCTGCTCTCTCCCGGCCCATGCCCTCTCTCTTGCTGTTTCTCTGTCTTCCTCTTGCTTGGTCCTTCTTCACCCTTTCACTGCTGCCCTTCTTTTCATCCCTTCGAGACTTTCTCTTTGATCGACTTTCCTCAGTTTCCTTTTGTCTCTCTTTGACATCCAATTCCTGTACCTCCTGGTTTGACTTTCCGGGGCTCTTTGCGTGGCTCAGTTGGTGCTTGCTGGAAGTCCTGTGCCTGCTGGGCTCTTTGGAGTTGTCGGAACTGCGAGATTCGTCTTTGGTCTTAGATGGACTATTAAGTTTCTTTTCACTAGATTTTCTTGTACTTTTAGCGTCAACGTTGTTTTCTCTAGACTGACTTCTCTTGGTGTGTCTTGGCTCAGAGACTGTAGGAGATGCAGAGTCTCGAGGTTTGGAGCCCCTCTCTTTGTTGATTTCTTTGGGGCGAGGCGACAGGCTAGTTCTGGACTCAGAAAGGTTTGGAGAGGGGGCAAAGGGTGAGGGAGGTGAACAGAATGAAAAGGCTGAAGCATCAGATGGCAGCGGGTCTGAGAGGAATATGTCATCAGGAGAGCTTAGAGGTGAAGAGACTTTTGGATCTGCTGCTGCAGAGTCTAAAGTAAGAAAACAGTAAGACATTATTGCACACTCGTTCCAGAAAACACAGAATGTCAAATTTATTTCTAAGGGATAATGCTAAAGACGTTTTGACAACTTAAAAGAGGAGCAGACGTCAAAGTTATATTTCATCAAAACTTATTTTTGTATTTTCCACCTTTTCAACAAGGACCATTCCCAACACTGTGATACTCAGAGAGTATCAGCACAGTACAGTACTGTGCAAAGTCACTCTTCATTTATTTACTGTCTTTATGAGTAGTTAAATGAGTAGAAGATGAACCCATTCTTTCTAACATTTTATTCAAGATTAGTGTATCATTTTTGTTTCATAAACTTTAAGAAGGAAAAAAAATAAATAAAAATGTGTGCAAACATCTGGGCACCCAAGAGATATGAGCTCTCAGACCACTTTTATTAATTAGCTTGCTAGGGCTATGGCATGTTCACAATTATTGTTATCAAAGGCCAGGTGATGCAAATATCAAAGCACTCAGACTCCTTACACCTTGTCTCAAGTAGCTCTAAGCAGTTGCCTAGCAATTTAGGAATTTAAATAATTGATGTCCATACATAAGACAGGAAAGCATTTTCATGTAGCCATTTTCTCAGTTCATACTGTAATTAAGAAATGGCCGTTAAGAGTCATCGCCACAAAGTTCACAAGGAACATGATGCTTTTGGAAACAAACCCTGTGGACTGAAGAAGTTGAAAAATAACTCTTTGGCTGCAATGAGCAGAGCTATGTTTGGAGAAAACAGGGTGTAAGTTCATCAAGAGACCACCTCTTCATCTGTTAAGCTTGGGGGAGGTTTTTATGGTGCTTGTGTTGCAGTCATTAAGATGAGGAACATTTCACTGGTAGAGGGAATAATGGTCCTAAATACACCTCAAAATGCACAATAAAGTGCCTCAAGAAGCACATGCTGGAGGTCTTGCCATGGCCCTCACAGTCCCACCACAAACTAAACAACACTGAAACACTGAAAATCTGTGGATGGACCTCAAGAAGAGGAGTGCATGTAAGACATTCCAAGAATCTCACATAACTAGAACTTTTACACAAGGAAAAATGGATCTAAATCCCCCAGGCAAGAACTGAAAGACTCTCAACTGGGTGTAAAAAGTTACAAGCTGTGATGCATGCTACTTGGGCTGTTCCTTTAAAACTGTAAATGATGGGGATAAATAAGTAATCTTCTATAAAACAGTAACACAAAGTTTCATCTTTAACTTTAAGTCATTTGGAGATCAGTTCCTCATTTCCTCGATAAGAAATTCACAGTAACAGAAATGCTGACCACGGGTGCCCAAACTTTTGCAGATTATTTCTAGAAATATGTAAATATCCAATGTATTTTAGAAACTACTGTATTTTCACTAATTGCCCTGCTAGTAAATTGTATCTAATCTCTTCAGACGTATCTCCTGAAAAACGAACAACTTGCACGTAAAGGCTGGAAATTAAATAAATGAGGAGTGGTTTGCACAGTATTATAGTAGCAGCAGTGTATGTGGTGCTGGTATGTATCTGATACAGCAGTGCTGATGGGGTTTTCATTTTCATACTACTAGGTTGAGAGTGGTCCACCACCCAAAACCATCCAGCCGAGAGCAGTTTTGTGGTCATAAACTGACCATTAATGAACAGCTAGAAGAACTGATGAATGGAAATACTGGAAAAATACTGATACTTGGGTGGGATACCTCTTTATAACCTTCTGTAAGTTTCAGGTATGAGTGAGGCCAAGGGAGGAGAAAAGGAACAGAATTACCAAAGTGAGAAAAGATGACCCAGAGGAAAAGAAACTGTTAGTGATGGTGCTCCTGGGGGTAGTAGCACACAGCAGAGGAACTTACACTACCTAACAAGAATGAATAAAAGAAAGACAGAATGAAGGAAAGAAAGAAAGTTAGACACCAGAATACAGTAAGTTTACATAGTTAACTTAGTAGGGACAAAAAGAGAATGGATAGATAGATAGATAGATAGATAGATAGATAGATAGATAGATAGATATACAGACAGACAGATAGACAGGCTGTCTGACTGACTGACTGACTGACTGGCAAACAGACAGACTCACTGTTGTCAGACACTCCCTGTCCAGGTCTCAGCAGCAGCAGTACTTTGTTGCCTCCAGCCTGAATCAGTTCAATGGCTCTAGTGTGACTGATCCCCTGTGTGGGCTCCCCATTGATCTCCACTATCTGATCTCCAACCTGCATGTAGAATATCACACTGTAGAGAGCATCTGGAAAGCGGGGTGTTTCAAGGCAAGGGTGCAGTGAACAAAAAAGGAGTGACACTTGAGTTGTTTTTTTTTCAGTTGGGAGCTCATTATTGTGATACTTTGATGTATGTGGTAACAGCCTATGTTCTAAGTTCTAGCTGTGGCTAGTTCCATAATGATGTCTGGGAATGGTGAAATGAGTTTGGCAACAGAACCAATTTCTGTTGCTTGACTGACATTCTGAATAGCATGGCATGCTAGTGGCAGCACTTAAAGTCAAGCTGATATTAAAATGGATCTTTTTAAAGCTTGTTTGTTCATGTCGCTAGTGTTATTAAGCATGATTCATCACATCATGCCATTTAAGACATGCTTTCCCTTAATCTTTGCTCAATGTGTAGTGACTTTTTACTGCTTTAAAAAGGTCTTCTGATTTTTAATTGCCACCATGCACCAGCAAGAAGCAAAAATAATAATCAATAATATCATATTGCATTTTATACCAACGAGCAAAAACAACCACCGAAGCTCAAAGACCATCCCTGGTTCTGTTTCAGTTAGAAACACGTCATGATACAGAAGAAAAGTGCCTTATTATTGCCAAGTCACTTTGATTTTAAATCCCCACCAAAAAATGTACTCAAACAAATGTTGTCTGTAATCTCGCAGTTTGGGTAATAGAGTCGTATCACTGAGTTTATCATTTCTAAGATGTGTACTTTGCACTTTTTTGCCCAAAAGAGACTGCTTTGTAATTGTGGTGGTGTGACAGTTCTAAGTGATAGTCACCTAAAGTGCATCTCAGGGCTGTGATCAGTCTTAGTCTTAATCTTGGGTCGAAAATGCTGAACAGGTTCTTAACGAAACTAGTAAAACCATGATGTATTACATAGCAGATCCATTTCCAGAGTGTTTTGTAAGGCATGTGAGCACCTTCCAGCAAGTTTGTGACAAGACACTTCTAACCTTTAGCTAGTGTGCAGCTTTGCTGAGGTGACTGAGCATGATAAGCTGCCCTACTGACCTGAATTCTGCCATCCAGAAGGGCGGGGCCATCCTCAGCCAATCGCAGGATGTAGAGCCCCATATTATACTCTGTCCCACCTCTCAGACTGAAGCCAAAGCCACGAGAGCCGCGCTCTAACTCCACCAGAATACATCCCTGTGAAACACAGACAGAGCTCATGCAAGCTACTCTACGTATTACATATTTTGTAAGTTTGAAAAGAATGGCAGCTTTGATAGATACCTGTTTGGAGCCTGTAACACAGAGTGTCCCCTTCTCACTCATGGGAAGGGTTTTATATTCTGCCCAAGCCAGTTCATCTCTGCTCTCCTCCATGTCCAGATTATACCTGCATGTAATGTACATAACGGAACCTTAATAGAATGTTAACATCCAACACACTGAGGGAAATTTCAATAAGAGTCACTTTGAAACTATGCTAATATTTGATTTGTTTAAGACTAATTCCACACATTTCCAATATTTCTACATAATTCAATAATTCAGTCATTGTTTGGTATGAAATGCGCAGTCAGAATTGTTCACATTAGTGGTAATAGGAACCAGAGATCTGAAGGGCAGAAAAGGGCAGAAAATTTCTACAGTCATATGAAGAATTTATGTGAAATATTAAGTACACCCCATGAAAAGTTTACTTTTTTAGTCTGTTTAAAGATAACGATCCTTCATTTAAACAGTATTGATCAATAAAGCTGATTTATTATGTTTAACATATTTGACATTCTTTATGTAACTAAAATGAACAGTAGAAAAAGTACATGCCTACAGAAGTTTAAGAAGACATAAAAAATATGGAAAATCAATCGTTGCACTGTCCGGAAGGTCATGTACAAATAGGGAAGATTTAGAACCGCTGCCAACCTGCGAAGGCCAAGCTGCCTCTGTAAATTTAACCTGAGAGCAGACCGTAAGAGGCTAAAAGAAGTGTCTAAAAATTCATCCTACATGGGAGACGTGCCAGGAAGAAGCCTTTGCTGTCTATAAAGGACATTGGGCCAAGACCAAAGTTTGCTAAATGAATATCAAGGCAAGGACCAAGACTTCTAGAACAGTGTGCTATGGACAGACAGAGTTAAACAGTTGTTTGAGTCACATTGCCATAAGCCATGTTTGTTGCAAACCAAAGGTCACGCAGAAGAACTTCATACTAACTGTAAAGCGTGGCGGTGGAAATGGATTGTTTTGTGGGCCGCTTTGCTGCCTCAGGGGCTGGTCATCTTGCAAACACAGAATCGACTATGCCTTCTCTTTCACACCAGAGTGCTTGAAAAGAACGTGAGACAAAGCTAAAGAAGTGAACCATCCAACAGGATAATGATCCTAAACATGCAAGTGAATTGACCGAGGAATGGCTCAAGAGGTAAAATGGAGGTTTACGTAAAGGTTTAGTCAAAGCCCTGATCTGAATCTATCTGCAACATTGTGAGGCGACTGAAAATTGCAAGAAACCCCTCGAACATTGCACAGTTGAAAGAATTCTGCGTGGAGGAATGGGCAAAAAAATTCTCTCAGTAGAGGTCAGAAACTGGTGGACAGTTATAAGAAATGCCTAGATATCCTCACTATACATACAGTTTGAGTAAAGATCAAATATACAGCTCCGGAAATAAATAAGAGACCACTCCAGTTTCTTCTTAAATCATCATCTCCACATGTACAGCAGGCTCTTAGTGAGGAACAGAAGGTTTGGTTCTAGCTTTACCGGCAGATACAGTGAGCATCTGGTTCATAAGAACAAGGTCAAGCAGCAAACACACAGGACAACACAGCTACAGACTGGCAGAGGGCGAAAAACACTCTCTACTGACCGTGGTGAGCGCCACCTCATTCAAATGTCACTTAACCCTCATAAGATGACCTCAAGTGACCTACAGAAAGACTGGTGAGCGGTGGCTGGGGTGAAATGCACAGCGAGCATGGTTCAAACATCAGGCTTCTGGAGGCGTCATTAGTCATTTTCTAAACAAACAGATCTAAAATACAATATTTGATCTGGAATTTGGTAGACATGTTTCCAGTAGTGTATAGACTAAAACAGAACTGCTCATTTTGGTCAAACACAAACCCATAAACTGTAAAACTAGAGAAACTGATCATTTTGAGGTGGTCTCAAATTTTTCCAGAGCTGTAGATATGTTTACACGTCAAAAGGGAGAAATACTTCATAGGGTGTATTTACTTCTTCACATTGTACATGTGTGTTATAGATATCCCTGTTTCCTGTTACCACCATTAAAATGAAAGTGTAACATTTCACATTGGACTACCCTGAATGACTTTGATCTCTACCACTGAAGAACTTATGAACAACTGGTGCAATTCCTTTCAGTGCGTGGTACCTCTCCTCCTGCGTTGTGGATTTCAGTGTCCTGTGCTGCGGTGCTGGACTCTGTTTGGCTGAGCTGGCTCCTGAAGGCGGGCCTTTGTATTCTGCCAGTCAAAACAGATGTATGTGAATGGAAAGGTCAAAATGAGTTGTTATTATAACTCTGCAACAGCCCGTAAACTCATGTTAAATTACTAATAAAGTTGAGAGGAGGATGGTGATTTTTCAAACCAAAATAATTCTGAAATGGAACAGCTGTGTTGTGCTGATTACAACACATAATTACTATGTGAGATTTATTAGTTCATTAGAAGCTGTGTGGGATTAGTTTTCTGCTGAACTAACCTCAGTTGTTATTGCCTTTACTAAGAGCTAGAAGAGAGAGTAATTGAAGTAAATGATTATCGGGTAAGATGTTTGTCTTTCAGGGATACAGACTATAACTCACCATCCTCAGGAACCACAGTGAGTGTGACAGTACTGCCGGCGTCTTTTATAAGCTGCACGATGTCGTTGTGACAGAGCTCTATGATGGACTGGCCATTAACAGCAGAGATACGGTCGCCCACGCTCAGTAGACCACACCGGTCAGTCGGACTGCCCTCGATGATGCGACCAATCTTATGAGGGATCACTGGAAACACACACACACACAGACACACTGCTCATTACTGATGACTTCATCTGGGAAATGTTATAGAATGTATGTGCTGCGTACAGGAGAGATAATGAGAAAGTGAGTTAGGGCTTAGTCTTTGTCTAATGAAAAAACATAATAATAGCTCTATAAAATATGTGGTTGTTGTGTGATGTAATCTTCAACTTAGTGGTGAAACTGTTCTTAGAGTACGGAAGAACAAATTCGAAACAGCCTGTAAACTGTGTTTTTCAGTTTGAAACCTGACAGTGTGGACAAAAGGCACCCTAAAACGTACACCATATTCTGCTTTTTTGTACACGAAATCTGCCAGCAGCACCGAATATGTTTGACTGCATTTCTAGAACAATCTTATCTATGCTAGGTACAGCTGCAAGAAAAAGCAAGTGAGCCCTTTGGAATGACCTGCATTTCCACATTGACTACTAATTAAATGTGGCCTAATTGTTATCTAACTAAACATGCACACAGCACACTGAGTAACATCCACAGTGAAGTCTAGAAAAACCTTTAAAAAGAATAGCCTGTAGATCCAGCAATCACCTCCACCAAATGCTTCCAGTAGCTGCAAATGAGATTTGCACACCATGGAGGGAGAATTTGTTTCAGTTGATCAATATTTCTGAGATGGCTTACATGCACGGCCCTCTTCAGGTTATACTCATAGCATCTCAGAAGCTAAATTCAGCACAAAACCCAAATCTTCTTTTTCAACCATTCTGTGGTTGATTTACTTGTGTGGTTTGGGTCATTGTCTCGGATCAAGTCTCTTTACACACTGGCATTCTATGCTCCTGTAAAATGTTTGACACACCTTTGAATGTGTTGTTCTCTCAATGAGTACAAGACAAAGGGAACAAAGCAGCCCTAAACCATGATCCTCCCTGCACCATGCTTCACTGTTAGGATGATGTTTTGGTGTTGGTGTGCAGTGTCCATTTTCCACACAGTGTTGTGCAATTGTGCTAAAAAGTCCCACTTTTGCCTCATCTGTCCACAGAACATTGACTGTCCACATTCCTAGAACATCCAGGTAGTCTTGGGAAAACTTGACATGGACCAAAGGAATGTGGCTTACTTGCTGACAACATTCTCGTTCATTGTTTATCTAACTGTGGACGCATTAACAAAGTTTATTGTAGTTTGTAGAATCTCCTATAGATCTTTTGCTGTTAACCCTGGGCTCCTTCTCATCTCTTTCAGGATTCCTAGTTGTGCTATTGGAGTGATCTTAACAGAACATCCACCTCTATAACACATCTTCTGACAGTTATTTGCATCGAGGCATGGTCCAAAGAAACTAACCTAACCTTGAGAAGAACAGATTTATCAGTAAACAGGATGTTTTGTTCTGCCTTTATTCAACGTGCAAACCAACTGTGAAACCCACACTTCCAATCTCCTTAAGCGAACGCTGTTTGTCATTATGCCAATTTGCTCTTGAAGAGGACATTAACCCAGAGGTTCACTTACTTATTCTAGCCTGCACTGTGGATGCTACTCAATGTGCTCAACAAAAGGGATGAAAAGTACAACTGTTTGTGTGTTATAAGGTTAGCCAGATTGTGTCATTATTATTAATCAATGCAGAAATCCAGCTAATTCTAAAGGGTTCACTTATTTTTTCTTGCAACTGTAAAATAAATGTGGTATTAACGTGGGACATCGTATCACCCAAAGTTTATTATTAATGTTAGGGAATACTGGTATCCTGCTTTGACTTCCATGAAATAAATAAATAGATAATCTACTGGTTTTTAAACCTAAGGTACAGGAGAGTTTTACCTAACTAGGGATTGATGCTTGGTTAACCATCACCAGGCATGGGTCTTTTCTGAATATCCACTCAGAGGCTCCAACTGGAGCGTTAGTGAGCAGCAGCCTCTGTGAAGATTCACAACTTTGTTCTGAAATGATTCTATCACTGTGCTTTTGTTCTTGTTTCGCATATCTCACTCCTTGTGAGTTTTCTCTTACTGATCATAGCTGTTCCTACCACCGAACCACTGAACCGTTCACATTCCACAAGCGGATGCCACAGGTGAGTGCAGTGATCCATCACTGAGTGGGGTACTTTGCTGTAGATTCCAAAAATTTGCGACAGCAAAATTGAGGCTAAGTGTGTTTGTGTGCATGCGACAGTAAGTGTTACTGAGAACGTTGTGTTATGTTGTGGGAGGCACTTTAATGTTTACTTGCCTCCTGGTGGCGGCTTGCTTTTTGAAGTGAGGATGACGAAGCCAAAGCCTTCATTATCTTTACGATGGAGTGTAATATCGAACGATTCATGGTCCAGGACGCTTGGCACTTGAATTCGTGGAGGTCTGGGGGAACCGTTGACCAGCACTGGAGCCATGTTCTGTGCTCCGTCATCATCATCGACCACATCTGTGCAAGACACCCACTTAGTCATTTGCAAACTAAGGAGGATTCTTTAACATAAAAAACGGTGGTGGCTGGCGGCTATAAAAACACTTGTTTATAAGTGTAAGTGTTTTATGGATTATATTTAAAAACGGATCTGTGTTAAACTCTTGAAAAAAGATTTGTAAGGTCTTTTATCTGGCAGTAAGCATTTATAATATATATGAAAACCAAAAAAACTATTGGTGTTATCATGAACAGCAAACAAATCTTGACTTAAAATTATTTCTAAGTCTTAAAATTATTTGTCTTAAAATTCTTAAAATATGCAAAGCAACCTCACAAGCTGAATGCTCTTGGACCCCATTTAGACATGTTTAGACTGAAATCTCGCTGCTGTATGGCGTGTGATATGACCACTCACTTGTGCATTTCCTATTCTAAAGTAGAGATGCGCAGATTCCAGTTTTCTTTTTCGCTGCCGTTTCCGACATATGAACTTTGGGTATTGGCCAATACTCAGCACTAGTCCAATACTAGTGTTTGTTTTTTAATATTTTATTCAATTTCTGTATATCTATACATTGCACTGCGTCTAACACGAGTCTGTTACTAGAACAAAAAAGTAATAAATATGAAAACATAATAATTAGAATAATTAGTCTCTCATAATAATACTGCGTTGGTGCATGGTCACAAACCACATGAGATACAACATAATGGTTTAAAGTAAGACGGTGAATAACTATGAGGTGAAGTAAAGATTAAGCAAACTGGCACTTTAACTAGCTCTTGCGACTAAATTAAACCCAGAGGACAAAAGCTCATTAAGAAGCAGCAATGCTTGTGTTTAGTGGTGGCAGTAAATTGGGCATTTTTCCACCCCATATTCAGAACAGGGAAGTCCCATCACAGTATTTACACGACAGCGCTAAGGGGGTGCTAGGGCATGCTTGAAAATCCTCCAGCACCTGCATTAGCAACCTAAGAAAAATCTTCTATTTGACCCATCAAACAGCCTATTTTTGTTTTAAATTTCTATAGCTCTTCATAATATAAAACCCAGATCTATTCCTTACTTTGATGAAATGCATTACCACACCCATTGTGCTGTTAGGTTTTATTCATCAGTTTGAATCTACCAATCTGGTGGACTAGTCAAGAAAAGTACTGCAAGAGCAGTACAAGCCTCTGCAAAAAGTCAAATGTTAAACAGGCTGATTATGTAGACAGTTCAGTGCTGATGTGTGCTGAAAAAGTGTGTCCTGATATTTAATTCTCTCGTTTGGAGCAGATGAAGAAAAATGAATACCAAACAACTCCCACTTCCTATAGCATGCTGTGGCAGTCAGCCAACCCACAGGCACCAGTGACAGCCATAAGAGTCAGAGAGAATAAGAGGCATAAGCACAGCAACCGAGTCCCAAACCCTGCCCTCTATTTAACAGCAAGGCCACTAGACTATGCCAGACGTTCAATCCTGGTGGCCGAGCTGCGGAGCATGGGTGGTGACGGAAAGTAGAACAGCCAACTCTTTCCGTCTAAGCTTAAGTGCTCACGCTGCTCTAAATGAAAGCCAGCTGAACCTGATTTGGCTTTGTGCACCTAAAAATCGAACTGAAGAAGGAACAGAGGGAGAAACGGGCAGAGCAACAAACGTGAAAGTTGAAAAAGTGTGTGTGTGAAGAAAGGACTGACAAGCCAAGCCTTGAAGCCACTGAAAAGTAGCCAACTTTTGGTTTGTGGTTTTGTCTTTTGTTGAAAATGAAAGTGCAAATCTATGCCGCAGCCCTCACTCCTCCCTCAAGCACCCTTCTTTCTCACAGGAGAGCACAGGGTATGCTCCACACCACCTTCAAATGTTTCAGCACCTCAGTAAAAAAACTTCTGGCATCACGCCTGAGTATTTGGAAGGAGTTTGGGTTGCTGAATGTGCCTTGGAGAGATTGATTTTACAGTTGACTGAAATCTGACTAGACTGCTTCATAAAGTGGTTTGAACAATGCGTCTCAGTCCTGCAATCTGTATGTGGATAATCAATATCTGGATATAACCCTGATCCTCAGGACCAGGTGTAAATGGGGTGGTATGGGCACACAGGTATTTGCTCCTAAGTACAAGGCTCACCCCTGTAGATGACCTTTCTGCGGACAGACAGCAAGACCTGTCCATTGCGGGCGGCATTGGTCATTAAATCCAGCACTTGCTTGTGGGATTTCCCCTTCACAGTTATGCCGTCGATGCCCATCAGCTCATCTCCTGCCCACAGACGGCCGTCTTTCTCCGCTGCTCCATGTGGTATTATGGCGCCTATGTATACCTGGAGGAACAGGGAGCATGCACTGAGAGCCATGGAACTCAGAAAGACAGCTGCTTTATGGAGTTGCATTTAAATGCAATCCAGCATGTGGGACAGACTATATTCAAGGTCTATGAATTAGCAAAAGGACATCAAGTCTTTGTGTAAGGTCAAAGGCAAGTGACCAGAGATTAGCACTCACTGGCTGTTCAGGTCCTTCTCCACCGAGCACACGGAAGCCAAATCCTGTCTCCTGATCTCTCTTTATAAACACATCCAGCTCTTTGTATTGAGGCACTGTGGAGAAACAGAACCGCTGCTGTGACTTTGATGTGATCTGCTCTGTTTACTTGTTAAGATGTTTACTTAGCTACAGTCATGTGCAAAAGTTTAGGCACCCCTGGTCAGATTACATGCTTTATTGATTCCCTTACAAATCAAGTAGTTCATTTTATTTAGTAAACTTAAGTATATTAAGTTGAAGTATATTTTCCAAGTATACTTTATGTATTAAGTATACTAATATCAATGTATTTGTAGTATATTTATGCTAGTAGTATAAATAACTAGAAGTGTACTATTTCAGGACTTTTTGGGACTATTTTATACTGCTAGTATACTTTTATCTTTTCTTTAGGTGGACTTACATATATAGTACTTACAGTTTACTACTTACATATTATTTATGCAGTTTTGAATTAGGCATTATTTTTATACTTAAAATATACCTTTAACTGTACTTTAAGTAGACTTACCAGTGGACTACACACATACAAATAAACAAGGTATACTCAAGATTAGGAACATATTTGTATTCTTTACAAATCAAAAATTCCAAACAAATATTGTACTGGATGCCTTAATGTACAAGGCAAGACTACTTGATTGTACTTTTCCTTAGTATATCTCTATCAAAAGTGTAGGCTAAATATACTTAGACCTTTCTGTATCATTGGCAATATATAGCCAGGATACTAAAGCATAACCGTGTTTAATATATCACTGATAGGTTTATAACAAGTAAACTGTAAGTAGACTCACTTATTTTTAGCTTAAAAGAAGCATACTAATAGTACTAATTGTACACTTGAATAAACTTTTTTGAAGGGGTTTACCAAGTATAATAAAAAGTAATAATATACATACATAAGAATAATAAGTACATCACATTATCTATAGCAGGTCTCCAACTCTAGTCCTGGAGAGCTCTATTCCTGCAGAGTTTAGTTCCAACCTGCATCCAGTAAGATGCCCCGCCCCTTACTTAACTTAACATCTAATCCAGTCAACCAGAGACATGGGAAGATCCTGACCAGTTTGAACAGGTATGGCAAATCTTATTTGGACCTTGTCTCTGCAGGAAAGTAGTTCTCTAGAACTAGGGCTTGAGACCAATGCTCCACAGAGAACATATTTCTGCATTTTATGATGCACAATTAATGTTTATTTTCTGAAGTTCACGTAATAAGGACAAAAACAACCCAAAACATAAAATTTGGCCTGTGCAAATGTGGTTTATGTCTTTCCCAATGTGTTAAACTTGTGTTTCCTGTAGAGGACGTGTTAACCTATTTTTGCTTAGAAAATCAACACAAACGTAATTTTACTGGAGGTGTTCAAACTCTCGCAAATTGTGCACTGCTAAAATTGTTTCCTGTGATTGCAACACTCTGGTGCCCAGAGCTACTGGATTCCTTTCACATATAGGCAAAAATAAGATTTGTGTATCTGCTGCTGACCTTTAGATACTGAAATAATATTCTACTTTAATGAGATACTTGCTTTTATACATGAACCTAAAATAAGCTCTTCTTCAGAAGCTACTTCTAGATAATTTTCACATAATAAGACACATATTGCTAATAATGTACAATAAGAAAACTCTTGCAGCTATGACGTCTTGGGTGAGTGTGCAGCTCTCTGCCTGACTCTGTTACCATCTCTCCCTAGTTTAGAAGCTTTTTTGGGTTCTTTCGGTACTTAGGTCATGCTGTGAAGTGAACTGTTCAAATCATGGAGGAGAAGGGTGGTGATTTATGTTGTATCCCTCTGACAAATGATTAATGGATCCACTGAACTGAGGCTATTTGAAATGATGGAATAGGGCTTGGACAAGGGCTTGTTTACAAACACAAATTTGGTCCCTTGGCTCATCTATAAATTCCTTACATCTACTCAGCCTTGACTGCTTAGCGTACCACTACAGTTATAACATTTACATGTACAAGCCTGAAGAGATTCTTAGTTAGTTGAAGAGACTGAATCACAAAGTGTACATGACTTTAGAGATGTATACTACTGTTTAACTTCATCATGCTACGGCCCCTTCATGATGCACCTACATTTACACACATACACCGGGGCCTCAAAAACATTTAGACATGATAATCATTGATTGGTTCTTGTGATTAATTCTTTAAACGTTTACTGGTGACGCTGAAATATACTTTTAGCACAACATGAAACTGATGATGGACTGATTGGCTCTGCCCAACTGTACAGCCAAATGGTTCTGAGCAGGGAGGGTAACCCTCCACTGGCATTTCTATTTGTAACACAGCTCGATGCAGAATGCTAAAAATACACGCACAGCATGGTTATCTAACCATACTCAGGATCATAGAACCTTTTGGTTAGATATTCACAGTCTGGCTTCATGTTTATGTTGGTATTGTGCCACCGCATCCTGCTGCATTCCATTTAAACAGTGAACTCACAATTTCCAAGTTCCCAGTAGGAAATGTCTACTTCCTTGAGAAACCTGAGAGAGCCTCACCAACCCCACCTTCAAAATCCAAGATGGCAGCACAGTGCATTATAGCTTCAGTATTATACAGCTTATTAACCCTGATGTCTATTTGTGTCTAATTAAATCACTCATACACAATCAGAACTAATTAACTAATCCAGCTTCTAACTGTCGACATGTTGCCTACAGTGCTTGGATTCACACAATACTATGTAATACTATGTAATGAGTAGTAATGTAATGTGATGTGTAATCTATGTAATGTGTAATAAGTAGTTGGCTGCCAGTTAACTGGTATCACTGGCATCACTAACATTGGCTAATGGGTAATGGCTAACAGGTGCATTGGCTAGTGAGCAAACCAGCCGTATTCCGAAAGAGCAAGCACAACAAAGGTTTTCATGAAGGCATCTTTTTTGTTTTTCTGAATGTTGTACTGGAATGCGATCAAGTCATGTGTGAGATAATTCCCAGCTTCTATATCCAACCTCTTAGCTAAATCAAACACCCCAAGAATTCGAGAGCATGCTGAGTGATTGGTGTTAACAGACAGAAGCAAACATTTTGTAGGGGGTACTGTTTGTGTAGCTATTAGCCTGTTAGCAGTTAGCTTATTTGGTGTGTAGTTTTCCCTCACTATTTCCTGGTACTGTTTTAGCACCACAACAGAAAACTAATGCAAACGTGCAGTAGTATGCAGTAGTATGCAAAGAAACTGCTCAAACAATAACGATCTGTAACAGATCAGCAGTCTGTTTAAAATACCAATTGGTTTGGCATTTTGTTTCCTAACACAATTAACTCAATGTATTCAGAATTTATCCACATATTGTTGGCACCCCTGTAAGTTTCCTGCTATTTGAAAATATTGGCATTCCTTTCCAATTCTTTCATCTAAATATTGCATGATGTCAGATTCTGACTGTTTAACATAAGAAATGTCTCTACCTCTACCCAAAGTGCAAGCCCTTTTGCCACTTAAGAATGTCTTAGTGTCATAAAGCCACTAACTTCCAGGCTCCCCTTCACTGCAGTAACAGCTTCTGCTCCTCTGGGAAGGCTTTACACCAGATGCAACATTGTGCTGTGAGGATTTCAATGCATTCAGCCACAAGAGCATTAGTGAGGTCAGGCACTGATGTTGGATGATTAGTTTTGGATCACTCTCAGTCATGCCAAAGTTAACGGATGGTGCTCTGTCACTTCAGAGAACACAGTTCCACTGCTCCACAGCCCAAAAGCATGTGGGCTTTATACTGCTCTAGCAGGTGCTTAGTTATTGAGCATGGACTGGATATTTTGGAAATAAATATGTGCCATCATATGTGTGGTGCTGCACAAAGTATCACTAAATTTTGCAAACATCAAAGTAAGCGTCAGTCGAGCAACGTAAGCGTGTTCGTAATGTAAGTTACATATACAAACCTTTAGTCAGGCCTGAATCATACAGTATGTTTTAACTATGCTAAGGTTAGTTAGACTAAGACCATTTCAACTAGACAATGACAGTCAAAGTTCCACGAATGACCTTAATTAGACTTGTGAGCATGTAAACATAATTAATGTGTCCTCCAGACTCACAAGTGGGGTCCACTGTGGCTTTAGGTTTGGTGTGGTGGAGTGTGGTGTCTCGTCTGGGTGAGCTACAGGGCAAGGTGCTGGAGTAATAGGTGAGTGCCTGGGGAGCCCCGACTTCATGACAACGGTCCAGAGTCTCCAGACTGGCGCTCATTTCCTGTCTCTGGGGAGTACAAAGGGAGGACTCATTGTTACGGCTAATAAAGAGCACTTCATCAATGACACCTCAGGAACAAAACTCTGAAGTTGGTTCATTAAGGACAAACTCTTTCTTTAAAGAGGGTTCATATATCAGTAGCTGTGCTAATTCACTTTGCCTTGCATTTGTAAATACTGCCTCCACTTATTCAGCTATTGGCCCTTATTTATCAAGCGCCTCAGAGTAAGAACTCTGATCTAAAGTCAGGTCTTGTAATGGTATTCAGTCTTATGTAAGAGGTCTAGGCCAGGGGTCAGCAACCCAAATGTTAAGAAGATCCATTTTGTCCTGTTTCAACATAAATCAAACCATCTTGGGAGCCACAACAGTTTATGTCTTCGAGTGTATGGATGATAGCCAGTTGAACTGGACTAACTTGGCTCTCTTTTAGCGCATACCTTGCATGTGTGAGGCAAGACTGGAGTCAGAGACAGTCCTTAATGAAGCCTACGGTTTGTGCAGAATCTCCTTTAGAGTCTCCTTCAAAAGGAGAAAATGCTACGATATAAACCAAAACACAGACTTGCTCTACTCTGCTTTAAGTTTTAGATGACCTATAGCTGTGCATCTCTGGGAGGTCCTGCAGAACACTTTCCCATACAAGTTGAACAGTTTCAATCTATGTTCCACTCTTTGGTGACCACAAGTTTACACATACACATATTGAATATAAATGCAAATAAATCTGTCCCTTCATGTCTTGGTGGTCTTCTTGAACTTTCCTCTTCTTTGCTATGTGGATAGCTACTAGCTTGATGAAACTGCTGTCAGTTATACATTAATTCCACCATTTAAGACAACTTACAGTAAAAACTGTGTAAAATTGCTCGGCAAAGTTTTATTTTACTGCAAAGCAGGATAATTTAGTTTTTACCTAAAGCTCTAATTCTGCTGTGGAGCCTCAAGAGAAAGTAAAAGAGCCGAATGTTGCTGACCCCTGGTGCAGGCTGACCCCACATTCGTGTTACTTTGAGAAGTTTAATCGTTGTTTCTCAAGAACGCTAGTCTAGAGAGACACTGCATACTGACAACTAAAGCCCAGCAATCAAAAACGTAGTTCATACTCACGGGTCTTAGACTCTTTACTGGTGACGTCTGACCTACAGGCAGAAATGAGAAGAAGACAGAGTTGGAAAAATGAACAAAGAGATGGCAATCTATCAAGCGTCTGCTATCAGAACAAACAGAAATTTAGTCTTAGCCTTAGAATAAAGTAGAAAATGTATTGTTTAATCTCATATTAACACTTCTTATTGTCAAGAAATGTGAGGCCTTCACTCGCACCAAAACAAACGGCAGAGAAGACTGGGAAGAGATCTGAGAGCCGAGTTGAAAGGCATGCATCATCTAAGAGATATTAAAGATGGATAGAAGAAATGTACATAAAAGGGAGAAGGAGATGGCGAGAGACTCCAGAGAGAGCAGAGCCATGCATAAAATCCTAATGACCAAGTCACGCTTCCATCTGTCAACACAACGCCCACACAGTACCCAACCCAACCCCACCACAATCCCCCAGCCTCATTGGGGTGCCTGTCACTCAAGAGTAGATGGAGTAGATAGTACTTTCTCTTTCTCCCTTCCACACTCACCCATTCTCTCTTGCCTTTCTTCTCTTTCATTCTCTCTTACTTTCTCACGCTTCTTGTCTCTCCCTTTCATGCAATCTCCTTTGCTCTCTCCATCACTCTCCTTTTCTGTTTTACTCTCTCTCCTTCACTCTCCCTGTGTTCCTTTCTTTCTCTCCTGTTCTTTCTATCTCTTATGTTCTCCCTCTCCCTTAATCTCTTTCTTTCTCAATTTCTTACTATCCATCTCTCTCTTCCTATCTCTTTCACGTATCCTTTCTGTCTCTCCCTTTCTTTTTGTCCCTCTCTCACTCGCCCTCCCTATCTCAACCCTTTCTCTCTCTCCTTCTCAATCACTCTTTCTGTCTATCCCCCTCTTAGTCCCTTTCTTTCTGTCTACCCTCTCTCCCTCCCTGTCTCTCTCTCTCTCCCCACCCCTTTTCTCTCTATCTTTCTTTCTGACTCTCCTTCTCTATTTATTCTTCATTTCTCTCCCACTTTCTCCTTCTTTCTGTCTCTCCTGCTCTATTTATCCCTTGCTTTCTGTCTATCCCCCTTCTCTCTCTTGAACCCAATTAGCCCACTATGAGTTGTTCTCATGGACTCGCTGTAATCCTCCACTGATCAAAGCACATGCGCTGAGTCTCGCGAGTGGCTAAAGATAATATGGTCCCCCCCTGAGGGAACACCCAGTAAAAGCTGGTTAGCGGTGCAGTGGTGCATCCTACAGCTGGGATTTGGGTTCAAGTCCCAGCTGTGCTATGTGCCGCCCCTGGCTTGGTGTCTCTGAGGACATGACTTGCTGAGTTCCCATTAAATAGGAAGGCCAGCACAATCCCTTTCTCCCCTGTCGCTACGCAACATACTGGCCTGTCAGTCATCTCCATGGCCACACAGCGCACTGCAGCTTTTATGGAGTAGAAAAATAGAGGCTTGTAAAAAAGAGAGTTGGCTTGCACCATAAACAGCCGTCCAGTGGTTTGTGTAAGTGTCTGCCGTAAGACAAGTTTTACCACGTTCTGACTCATAACCAGAGAGAGACAAGAGCTCAACAGGAGGATATTTGTAAAGGAGAAAAGAAAGTGCCTTTCAGAACACACACACACACACACACACACACACACACACACACACACACACACACACATATATATATATATATATATGTATATATATATATGAGATAATAACAGTATTTTAAAGGGTCACTGAAATATTTCACCTGATATACATTATCAAATGGCCACATTCACACAAATATGCATCCCTTAAGCCACTGTACAACTCCTCCACCATGCTTTTTCTTCTCTCACTCCTTCTGTATCTCTTCTTCTCTACTTCTTTATCGCTCTGACTACTCTGCTTTCCATTATCCAAGGAACTTCAACCTGGCAGGTGCATTCAGTGCATTCCGGGACACTTTACAAAAACACCTTCCTCTGTTTTTTTTTCCTTCCCTTCTTTTCCTCTCTGAATCCCCATGGATCCCTTCCACTTCCCCCAGCCATTCACTCACTCAGGTTTAACAGAAGATTGTCCTCCAGGAGGAGTTATCAGGATTTAAGTAGTTTTGTGCTCATCACGGAAAGGGAAGAAGCGGACATGAACCCACACCAGGTGCACCTTACTAGTGCATGGAATGCTCTTTCTCACCTCCTCTCAGCACCAGCAGGTTGACCTCACTCCCCACGGGGAGCTCCTTCAGTATGTCCACCACTTGTGCGTGGCTGAGCGTCTGGACGTTCTGCCGGTTGATCTCTTTGATGACATCTCCCTTCAGCAGGCCACGGCACCACTGCGCATCCAGGATCATCTTTACTTTCTGACCCAGAGGGCAGTCTGCGATGGCGAAGCCGAACCCACCGGGGCCCTTCACCAGGGGGACGCTTACCAGCTCCGGTTGTAGCATGCAACCCTCTGGCCTCTCGCTGGCCCCCCCAGGCAGTGTGGCCACCACAGGCCGGCCACTGGAGTCCGTGGTGACGTAGTGGAGCTCTTGAGATGAGCCATGTAGTGCCTCGCCCTTCACCAGCAGCGGCTGACCGTTAATGAGCGGTACAGCTGTCACCACCTCACCTACTGCGGGAGGAGGAGGAGGGGGAGGTGGAGGAAGATCCTCACTGTCCGCTTCAACATCTGGCGGCAGTGAGTAACCACGGCACAGAACCATGTCCACGTACTGGTTGATAGGGATGCACTGGAACATCTGCACCACGTCAGCATGGGTCTTACCCAGGACCAGTGTGCCATTAATCTCCACGATTACATCGCCTAGGAACGGGACAAAGAGGGAAAAGAAGGAGAGGTTTTCAGGAAAAGGGCCTTTCTCTAAACATAGGATGTACACAATTAAGACACTTTTCAAAACGATTTAATACAAATAGATGTGGTCGGGGCTCAAAGTTAAGCTAATTTAGTTTCGCACTGAAGCTACAAGGCCAACATTTTAAAAACGTCATGGAAACTTAAAATCATCATTATTTTAGCACTGTGTATTGTGTGCACCGTATGCTTAAAATCACCAAAGAACTTTTGACTTGTCAGATAAACCAAATTGTTGGTTTAATATTCAAAGTTGTTTAATAATACTTTAGATTTTAAGATTAACCAGGCATTATTAGGGACAACATGTTCAAGAATTTAAACCACCCCATTTCACCCCTCACCCCTAACATAGCCCTACCCCTGCACATTCACGTCTAGGGGTAGGGTTGTCCCAGTTGTTGCTGAGATGGAGGGGTAGGGCAAAGTGTTAGGGCTACATGGCCCTTCAAAAGGACATTTTTCAGAGGCACACTCCAAACAGGGTGTTATGAGAAAATTCCCAGAATGCCCTGCGAATCATCGGCAAGGCGGCTGCACAAGCCGTAACACGCATAAAAATCGCTAGTAATACGCTGATATCTCGGTCGCTACCTGGCAAATTTCCCATTCCACCTTAATTGGTGCAGCAGTTACATTCTGGTACCTGCGGTTGCTGCTTCATTTAAGGTGGAATGGGGAAATTCGATCATGAAGCTTCAAGTTCAGCTTCATATCACCAAAGAATTCTTGGTGAGGATAATATATAATTGTCATCCCCCTCTTTGAAGGCATACGATGCCCTAAATGTATTTAAGCAGTGAGGAGGTGAACTTTACCCTCCTCTGCTATCATTGAAGACTGGCAGGGTCGCCTACAGAGCACCGCTAGTAGCCTATTAATGATGTAATGTTTTTTGTTTGTGCTCTTTTTTATTCGGTGACTCTAGAGCCCACACAAGTGAGATCACCACAGCTGGAGGCGGCACATTGGAAATGGAATTGGAAACCTTGTCTCGTCCGTTTACATAAAAGCCGCTGACGACAACTGATGACGTTCTTGAAGGGTTGTCCCATTTCATAGGGGGAAGATTTCAAGCACTACCCCTTGTAACTCAGTTTCAAGGGGGAGGGTTGCACTCGAAAACAAGGGGTAGGGGTAAAAAATAAGAAATGGAATTGGGCCTTAGGGTAATGTGCTAAACATGTGCTTTTAGCAACAATTTGCACAACAGTCTGTTTTTGTCTAAATCATTACTTAGACTAAATCTATTCTTTATACCGAAGAGCATCCTGTGATAAACATGACATAAAATACACCCAAAGGATTGGTACACATCAGTCTTCTGTTAAGAAAGCCTGTGCCCGTATCCTTTCTAACCTAATCCTTTTCAATTCAAATTTAAAGGCAGGGCATATTTAAAGAGCCTGGCACTTCCTGAAGTCATCTGGCAATTTTCTGTCTTGTAAGAGCATGTTAGCATCAAACTAATAAAAAATTCTGGATGTCCTCCATTTGCTTAAGCCTCGCACTCTTCAAGTATGCCATGGAGAATACAGTACGGCTTGTCTGAAAATAAACTCTACCCGCTACTTTAGATGCCCTGTGCTAAAAGCTTAACACCGGCCAGTGAAGCAGAGGCTCTTAATCCAAGTGCTGCAACGGGAACAAGCTTCTGTGTTCTGCTATTAGTACTGATTCTCTAATAAAAGCAAACAAGTAAATGAGGCACCAGGGCGGCCCTGAGGCCATCTCTCTGTTACCTGTCCAGCGAAAAAGTGCTCCCACTTACCAGAGGCCATCTTATTGTCATGAGCAGCCGGGCCATCCGCCAGCACGTTCTTCACCTGGAGGAACTCATCAGGCCGGTCTCCTCCGATGATGGTGAAACCAAAGCCTTGAGTGCTTTTCCTCAGGGCTGTGTGGTATAGCTCCCCCTTCAGCTGGGTGGGGTCCCGTGTGAATCCTGGGGCACCACTATCACCACCTAAAAAAATTCACACATTTTTAATGTGTCTTTAAGCCCTGCCTCCCAATAAGCCCAGCGTGTTCTGATTGGTCAGCTCGCCCCCCACACCACTGTGGCTTCTCTTACAATGGCGTTGGTTCTGCTCTATCAGTTTTTCGTTTTTAACTGTTTTAGCTCTCTGTGTTGTATGAGGGCATGCCAAACTTGCTGGTAAGCAGGCAGTAATGACTGTGTGACGAGATGATGTCACCTTGTAACAGAGAAACGGGCTGGGATTCCAACAAGGTGTTTCAGGCAGCTGAGAAAAGGGGTTTCTGTGGGAGAGAGTTTCTCCCTGTGGCGTGTACTTTGAGCTTTATAACTTTGCAGACTGTTTACATGCACACTGTTTACATGTTTAAGTTGGGGCAGCTGAAATTTTCAAGAGTCACATGTGTGACATGAATGGTAATATGATGGAAAATTATTTCATTAGATTGTTTATATTTAAGTAAGTATATTTACATGGATACCTGAAACAGAGCGTGTCATAACATGCTATCATGGGTGAGAGATGACAATATACGCCCATAAAGTAAACACACCCTCAATTTTTTTGGTGTTCTAAATTCTGGATGAACTTGAGAAGAGAATACGAGAATAGCCGTACCCAATAAAGGTGTGGCATGGTAACAAATTGTGTCACGGCCGCTGTCACATGCTGCCATTCAACACTTCAACTCACGTGACGGATAAAAATGAACAAACTCAAAGCACGGGACAGTTTTATACTTCTCTGAAGTTTAAAAACAACATCTGGCTGCTTTTAGCCACATGGCCGGACCACACCCCTGCTCACACTGTCCCTCTTTGCACCTCGACCTGGGGTGAACTTCCCAAAAACGCTGCTGAACAATTACCACAGATAGAGAGATGATCATTTCGAGCACTCTCTTTCTCCAGGGTTACCACTGTGATTGCTCAATAACTCTTTTGGGAAATCCAGTCCTACTTGAGTTTTGGCTATTTGCTGCCAAAGTGGCCAACAGTAGTTAAGTCAAGGAAAGCACTTCAGCTGACTAAAATAAAATTATGGCATTAGCTTGAATAGTGACACATTAACTCCACTGTAAGGCAAGCGCACATTGGGTCTTTAACACTGTATGTTAAACTTATTTTAAAGTTCAAATCTTTTTTAGCAATTACAGTTCAAACATTGTGAAATCGGGGGGTGCTCCCACACTCAGCACACCCACTTCCTATGTCCCTTGAAATAGCTGAGCTAGAGAGAAAGACAGAGCTAAAGGATAACAGTTAAGAGTTCAGCAAGAGAGATAAAAGTTAAACAAGAGAGAGACAGTTGAGTGAAAGGGAGTGATGGAGAGAGTGACAAAGAGCTGACAAAGAAATGAAAAGGGAAAAAGAGAGAGAGAGAAAGAGAAAGTTACATGTGCATCTTTGTTTTCTACTAGCTGTGTTGATTTTGACTGTAGGCTATAAACTGTAAGACAGACTCGGAGAAAGAGGCAGAAAGGTGAGTGAGATTCACAGAGAGTGAGATTCCTCAGAGACATATCTCTGATTACGGGAACTTGTTGTTCATGCTTGACTGACACATAAACAAACAACAAACATTCCATCTAGCTGGGGTAGTAAACAAATCCATTATAGCATTTCTCTTCATGGCGCTGCAAATGAGAAACCTATTACCAGCAACCTCACAGGTACAAATGAACAAGCCACATTTTTCAAGATTCCTCTAACAGCAATTCCTCTAACACCACACTGTTCAATAGTTTCAGGCACTCGCTGAAAAACTTCTCAAACATCAACAACAGTTCAAATGCTGCAGCAAGCCGTCCTAGTCACCAGCCCTGCCTCTGCTTGTAAGAAGGAGAGTTAAGTGATGGTGCCACAGATTGCAGTTGCATAAGATGAATGAAATAATGCAAGGGTGATGACAATTTAATGCATTTCTCCAATGGAGAGGCCGACGTAGGGCTAAGAGAGTTAAGTGTATTAGCATGTGTGTGCGTGTGCTCTAGACTGGTGCTGCAGTAATGACAGGTCTCTCCGCAGTTTGGAGGAGAGATAGAGACGTCAAAACACTTTAAAGAAACAACAGATGGGCACATTGGCTCTCTTTCTCTCTTCCTTCATCTCTCTCTCTCTGTCTTCCTCTCTTCTTTTCCCTCAAGCTGCACAGAGACAGGTGTGTATGACTATATGATAAAAGCAAACAGAGAGAACAAAGGCTCCATTGGTCAAACACAGTTCTTATCTGACCTGACCTCAGTCAAGGATATTTTGATAACGGCTGTTGCTTGTGAATTAGGGATAAGCCAATATGAAAAAGGGTGATTAATCAATAATAATGACCAAAAAATAAAACCTTGTAGCCAATAACGCTGAACTTTATTTTTTAATAATTAACTTTTACGTCCACCTGACAATTATTGCTATTACTGTATGCAAACTTGTGCAAATATTTCACAATATTTAGCAACTTATTTAAAATGATAGGTGAATCAAAAGTATGCACGTGATGCTTCTGTCTGAACCTGTGTTCAGTCCAGAGTATGTGAATGGAGCAGCTGGATTTGGGTTGGAGCATGGACCAGCTTTTCAGAACATCAGAACGTCAGGGTTCCCCATTTTGCTCTGAAAGCGCTCCAGTATCACTTCATCCCACAAGGCAAACAGTCCTTTTTCCACACTGTCTGACTCTGCGTGACATGACTCTGCCTCCACATGACAGCCATTCATGCACCGCGTTGGTGCTGCGGAGCTGTTCAGCAGAACTACATAGCAAAGTGTTGAAAAGCATGTACGTTTGTTAACCCTCCTCATTTTTAGCTTGTGACTGGGCTGTTGCTTCAAGCTTAAACCTTCTAAAAAAGCCTGTGCATCATAGAATGTTTTCATTTGCATAAGTTATACAATTCATGAAACATGGCATGCAGTGTCTTGTTTATAAATCCACAACATAAAATAAATATCCTAAGAATGAATCATATGGAGCAGAGTGGTCTCTCTGATGCACGAGTGATGAGAAGAAAATAGAAAGCCCAGAGTGATGCTGGAGCCAAACGACTTAAAGAACGCTTTGAGGAAGGAGTAGAAACGTGTGCTGCTCCACTTCTCTGCTGTGATATAGTCTTGTCTGCGTTGGGCAGCTGAGTTATCCACTATGCTGTCCCTTTTTAATGTGTTGAAAAGAATGGGAAACATGAGTGGCAGCGCATACACAAGCTAAACTAAATGATCTGCTGTAATGACCAGCTTAGACAGATTATAATAATCAAATTCTCCTATTTATCAATGAATGACATATTATGCATCTGTATATTAGGCACCTTTGGTCATATAAACATGCACTAACCGCAAATTCACCTCTAAGTTAGCTTTTTTGCTCACCTAATCCCAGCATAAAGCAGTTTACTAGGCCTGTCATAATCATTCCATCTTCACCTAATCAAAGTTATTTGAGCTGATGGCAATTCTTTGAGATGACTGCAGTTAGTTAAGATGACTAATCATTTTTCACAGCTCTTAGATTTCAGATTAATTTTGAGCTGCATCAGGTGTGCTGGGCTGAGGAAAACGCATGTAAATAAAAGAAAGCAGAAAATGCTTTTAGTGATTCGCTGAAATGTCCACAGATAAATCTGTGTAACTGTAGATATGTCTAAACGTGTATGCATAACTGTGTCCCCAGCACTGATTTGGCAGCACAACCGTTAGTTACTAAATAAACATAGCTGGCAAGTAAGGTGACTAATCAGTTCATTTAGCCGCTTTAAAGGAGCAATATGTAAGATGACCACAACATTTTGGTGTCCACCCCTTTCATAAGAAACGCACAGTGTAAGCATTAAAAGCTGTTTACTGACCAGTCTAGAAGAAACGTTGTGAGTTTAGTATCATACCTCATCCTTTGGCTCTCCAAGAGCGTTTCCGAAAAAAGAAAGGATTTGCAATGTTAATACTTGTTTAGGTTCTATTTATTTCACTTCTTTTGCTTGCTGCTAAACATGGATTATTGCCAAGAGCTTATTTGTGTTTACTGTTCCTTTCATTGGCTACAGAAACCTTAAATGATCTAACTAAGTGCAAAACCTTCACATTTCTTCACATTCTGTTGATCATTTTAGTTCATGTTTAAATGTTTTAAGCTACAAATATTACTTGTCGCTCCTTTAATCTTATTTTTTACTAGTTGCAAACAATGTATAAGACAACCCAACGGTTAATTTCAACAATTTATATGACAATTATTTGTCAGCTAGAATCTAACCATCATGACAGCCCTATGGTTCACCTTCAATTTCACAAACTACTGCCAGCTCCTGATAAAGAATGAGCAAGTTTCTGATAAAAAAAAAGAACTGATAAAAAAGCCAGACATCAGGCTCTCAGTTGGTGCTAGTTCTTGCATGTTAGCCCTAACACCAAAATTGGCAGATGTGTCAGTGTTCCTCAGTAAAATGGGCTAGGTCCTGTTGTTCTAGCACTGTCATGGAAACAGGATGTTCTAATCTGAGCGGTAAAAGTCTGCATCTCCTATTTTTCCTTCCAGTGAGAGGAAAAATTACGACTCCCTGCTGTCACCACGGCTCTTTTAAAGCAATTAACTCTGGAATGATGAGGAACAAGGCCTCTCAGTCTGAGCAGACACATCTGTGTTACTGTACGTGATGAGTAAGACCACTGTCTCTCTGTGAGCGATGCTTCAGACAAGCGGAAACAACACGCAGGAATAAACTTGAAAAAGTGCGTAAAAGGACGTGTGAGAGTTCTGTGTGGGAAAGGGTGGAGGAATACAGTGACACAGATTTCAAAGGGGGTGCCCTTGTCCTCCCACTCACTCCATTCGTCTATAACTCTTTTACATCTCTCGCTCTTTCTCTTTCTTACACACGCACACATATACACACACACACGCACACACATCTATAATGTATCCACTCTAATGCAATAATCTTTAATTTAAATTCTTGAGGACAGCAGAGTGTTCTTTAATCTTCATACACATAAATATGCTCAAATACTCTCCCACTCTCTCTCTCTCTCTCTCTCTCTCTCTCTCACACACACACACACACACACACACACACACAGTTGGTCTGCCCGCCCCTGAAAAAAAATGAACTGATTTAAAAGAGAACAAAACTAAACACTTGCTTGTGGAGTTATGGCTTAGAGCCCATATTTTAGTTTAAAATACTGAATAAGAATTTATTAATTTATTATGAATCATCAATCATTAGCTTCACTCTATTGTTACAAATTCTCATATTTAAGAACCAGCAGCTGTCTGATGCTCCCCGAAAGGGCAGTGTGGAGTATGCTTCTCGTGGTCTGGTCAGAGTTTCTTATCCGTTTAGTCAAAAGAAGGCAACAGGAAGACTACTGCAGCTGTCTAAAGGCTACGGCAGATAGTACAAAGCAGCGGTGTAGCACATATTCATCTACTTGTACTGGCCAACGCTACAGGAAAGTCCGACTGAGTTTGAGACAAGTTTGCTTTTTCCAGACAATTGCAAAAGATCTCCCGATATTAGGGTGACCTTAAATGATAACCTTCCCAGAATATTCTGTGATGTGAGGTGCCTATAATCCAGTCCTAACTCTTCCAAACTGTTACCAGTCCAGTCAGGGCCGCCACCGATTGTGTATCGCAAATATTACACATGTTCAGCTAAGTGAAATTACGGAGAAGCAAAGCTAACAAACACTAGGCTGCCAACTGGCCTGCTTCGCTGTGGCCATCATAGAGAAAACAATATGCAACCATAGACACAACACACAATTGTTGACTTCACATTTACCTGCCTTATGTGACTATAACAGGTGACCACAACACTTACTGGCTGATTAATCACAGTCCTTTGTGTTCTTTATAATAACTTCACTAACCAAACTTGCTAGCTACTTAAGTAGTAGCTTCCATTGGGACCTAGAATAGAGTTCCCACAATTCGCAGAAACAGTCGAGTAGGCTAATGTGTTGTGCTGGGAAAATAAGTCTTTCCCTGCTTTACTACCAAGTTGGTCTAATACTTCACCAAGTTTATTTCCACAGGTATTGAGGCACTTTTTTCTCTGGAATGGTCAAAAATCTTTCAAGTCAGAGGCTCTAGCTCCCGATGCCCCCTTGGAGTACAAAGCTATAATTCCCAAGTTCATTTTACACGCATAGATTTAATAGAGTAAGCATTTCAACATTGTTTAGTGAGGTTTACCATGTTCGGTTATCAGGCTAAAAGAAACAAGGTGAAATACACTAAACTGGGATTCGACTAGTAATGTTATATTAAGTATAGTAATAGTAAGATGTTGAGCACTTTCTTCAGGCTTGTATCTGTTGTTTTTTTTTTTTTTTTGCAGAATATAGCAATAAAAATACATAGAATTTCAGTCATTTTGTTAACATTTATAACACAGTATGTACCAAATACTGCACACAAAGATCAATTACCTGAGACAGAACACAGAATTTAACTTTAATCTAGTCACTTTTCCTAGTCAAACACACCTGATTCAACTAAAAAGGATTTATCAGTCAGCCACTGAAATGAGTCGGCAAGCACAGAACACAGCAGGTGGTTCCCCAGATCGGAGCTGGGAAACACTGGACAGTTTATGTAAAAGTCTTGTTGATACCTGGAGGAGGTGCTGCCCCCTTTTGGCTCTGAGTTGCTACTGCAGTCTCCTGCCCGAGTTTCCTCTTTGCCTCCAAAACAGGGTTCTCAAACTGGGTTCTTTGGTTTATATGACTGCACATGAAAAAAGGGAGGAGAGTATTCTGTTAGTGTTTTCAAGTGGCATAATCAGTACTTATCTACACACAAGCACACTGTTCTCATGCTATTATTATAGCGATCGCTACTAGATAGATCAAAAGGTGCCTGTATGCATGTGTGGGAGTAAAACAGAAAGAGAGAGGAAGAGGAAAAGACGAGGAGTGCTGTACTTACTCTACATAGTATGTACCGTACTGTGGGTCTTCAATCTCCTCCCAGCCATATGGAAGCTCTGTAGAACAGATGCATTGTGTTCAAGCATGCAACCATGCAAATACACGCACACACACGCACACACGCACGCACACGCAGAACCTTGACAATATGCTTCTGTGAACCCACGCAACTTTACTTTTATGTTGAGTTTTTATATTTGTGTTTGTAGGCTTTATAAATGAGACAAGAAGTGGCAATATACACATATAGCTGACACATGAAACCACTGGTGGACTCCCTGATCTTGCTCTAGATTAATTTTATCCAAATGAGCTGAGAGGCGGCCAAATGACAACCAATCAGCAGGAAACTGTGTCACACCTATAGTCACACTATAATGATTTGACATTCCAGCACACGCCAAGCGGGACAATGTACCTGTTGGATAAAAAACACAATAAAAGTATTAATTATTATATTATATTAGCTTAAAAACTCAGACCTGGCCTAAGACGGCTTATAGTTTTACTCTGGTACTCTGCGTGCCTGTGTTTGTGTGGCTGTGTGCGTGTGTGCTCTCCTGTATGCATGTTATGCCCTGATGAACTAACGAGGGAAAAAAGGATCTGTTCATGCTAGACAGCACTGTAAACTTTCTCTCTTACACACCCACACACACACACAAACACACACACACACACACACACACCCACACACACACACACACACACGCACACCCACGCACACCCACACCCCCGCACAAACACACACACGCGCACACACACACCCACACACACACACAAACACACACACACACACACTCATACACAAAGCCTTACAGCGATAATAGGGACTGTACACCAGTGATGCCTTTGAACTTCCATTAAAACAGGCACACAGACAAATGAGCACACACACAAACACACACACTGGTGAAGTGAATAGCTGAGTGCTGTATGACATGGCTGTGTGCTGAGTGCATGCGTGTTATGAAATCCATGCTGGAGTGAAATCTACTAAGTGTGTATGTGTGTGTGTGTGTGTGTGTGTGTGTGTGCGTGTGTGTGAGATCATCTTGTTTGTTAGGTGAACGGTGTGTGTGGATTTAATTATTACAAACCATTTGCCAAAATGTATTTTTGTATTATTTAATATTGCAAGAATTATGTGAACAAGAAGTGAACAAAATGAAAAACTAGACTGAAGGAAATATGGTGCTTTCAAGACAGAAAATAGTTGTCTTAAAAGCTTCTGAAGAAAGAAAGAAAGAAAGAAAGAAAGAAGGAAGGAAGGAAAAAAAAGAAAAAGAAAGAAAGAAAGAAGAAAAAAGAAAAAGAAAGAACACTTGGCCACGCATGTGATGTAAGTAAGGATGGGCCTTATCACTGTAATTGACTGACTATATCAGGTCGTCCTGTTGCGTATGCTTTCCATTCTGATTCACGCTGTTGTGTTGGTAGCATCCTTTGTAAGCCAAGTATGCCTCAGAGAAGAGCTCGAAAGCAATTCAAGCAGTTGGAAGAGTAAGAGACGGGTCACATCATAGGGCTCCGGGAAGCGGGATGGTCTTAATGAAGTATTATGCACCATACCTTTGGTGTGGATACTGCCTTAGCATGCAGTTGGTGGCACTAGCGACATTGGAGCAGGCACACACCAGCGACATTGGCTGGGTAATCGCAGGACACCATTAGGAACCCCTACAACTTCATGCAGAGACGACTGGCATGTTGCATTAGCAAACAACCCCTCAATCCCTCAACTGAGAAACGCTACTTCTGTATGTGAAGCTCGATAAATATTGCCCATATCAGTCTAAATTTATCATAATTTTTTGTTCCTGGGAATCTTTATCTTCCTTCCAAATAGAACTGCAATCTGACACTTCCTTCTGAGTGCAACTATTTTTTGGGATGATGAGTATATTATCATATTGGTCAGCGCTACCTCATAGCATGAGGCTTAGAAAGACTACTAGAAAGACTCTTAGATTAGTCAGAAACTTTAAATTCAACTGCTTTAAATGCATTTAGTAATTAAGTATTAATAATATTTTAAACCTGAAGAAGATACAATCCGAAAGTAAACATTTGGAGCTGTGAATGAAGAAACATTCAGGTTTATTTTTCTGGTGAGGACTCTGCATACGTCTGAGATAGAGATATAACAACAACAACAACAACAACAACAAAAAGAGAGACACTTACCTCCATCTTCACACTTTTCGGGAGGTTTGGCTTTCTTGGCAAGACGAGGGTCCAGCCACGTGGTAGATTTGGTGTTATGGCTGTTACACAAAGTGGAAAAAGAAACTCTTTAAAGCTAATGATTACAAATTTGTACATATTGTAACCTTTGGACCACCTGCCATAATTACTTCCCTGCACTTTATATGTAAATAACACTGTATTTTGCACTTCTGGTTAGATGCTAACTGCATTCATTGGCTCTGTACCTGTACTCTGCACAATGACAATAAAGCTGAATTTAATCTAATCTAATCTAATCACTCATACAAAAATATGTACATACATAATACAAACACACAATATGTCCAAAAGTATTCATACACTGTCTAATTAATGAAGTAAGCTTTGGGGTGAGTTGGAGTGACCTTTGTGATCCAGAATTAGTCATCCAACATCAGTGACCTCATCACTGCTTCTCGTTGCTGAATGCAATTAAATCCTCACAGCAATATTTCAACATCTAGCATAAGCATTTTCTAGACGAATAGAGGCTACTACTTCAGCAAAATGATTCTATGTATTACTTGAATATATAGACAAAATATAACAATTAGTTTAATTGCATAAGGGCAGAATTGCAGTCTAACAGTCTATCTCAAAAGCTGAACACAAGGTAATATAGGTCCTAATGTGCTGCACACTTGATACAGTGCAAGACCACCAACTTCTCCAGATGTGCCATCAATGAATCTAATGTGCCATCTCACCCAATGATGTCATTCCAGTGTCAATCACACAAAGCTCCTATGCAAATGGATACTTGTCAGCTATATTATATCAGCTATACAACGAGAGCAGAATTATGCACAAAACTGTGCCAATATTTTTGCAATTGGCAAAAAAGTGTTATTTACTTCTATTTCCAGCATTAAATCTAAAAATTATTTACTAACAACTATGAAGTTCACACGCTGAGGTGAAATTTCTAATGCATGTGTCCAGCATTAACGTGGCTGATAATTTGGGAATGTGTTGGAAACACTGAAATATTTATGATCGTGCACGTGCACACACACGCACACACACCCCCACACACAGACAGCTTGACTCATAGTTCTTTAAAGAGCATCTAGGCCACAGTGTGAGCTATATTTACTTCTGCTCTATGACTGCTGCCGTCTTCTGTTCTCAGCCAAGACAAGATCCCAAAAAAAGAAAGCAAAAGCACTAACTAAATAATGGAACTTCCGCTGTCTCTGAAACCACAGAAGCTGGCTAGAACAGGATGTGACCTACTACAGTCTCCTTTGCTTCTGGGGGAGAACAGCAGTTCGCAGCTTACGAAGGCTAACAGATATTACCAATTACATTTCCTAAACTCTGCACAAAATACAAACCTCTGTTCTCTACAAAACACTGCACTGAAAATATCCAGTGCATCTCATCGAGTAATAACCAAGAAATGGAACCACTGTGGTTAGTTTGTTTGGTGTTTCACTTCTATTTTTAGCATTGACTGATGTTTCAAATCCTCTGGGACAAAGAATGTTTTGGAAAATTTCCCTCTCTGTAAGGATCAGTGGGCCTCATTCACCAACATATTCCTGCGTTTTTTCTTAAATTTGATCCAGAGAAAGTTCCTAATAAAACGTTTACGCCAGATTCATGATATGTTCTTAAACCGATTTGTTTGCACCTTTGTGCTCTTGAGTGTTTTACCCAAATAAGAAAATACTGGTGAATGGGTAAGTCCACTACGTAAGTGGGTTTTAAGAAGAAATTTCTTTTTAAGAATGGTAAGTGAATGAGGCCCAATGATTTGATAACTATATCACTAATCATTATGACTAATCATGGTATAAATACTGTATACCATCACTATCGGAATCACTGTGCTGTATCTTACATTGTTTATCAATACTTGCTAAAATTAGAAAATGCCAGCTGGATTTTACATTGTAGTGAAATTTCACAATGAAAAGATCAACAGAAAGAGTCAAACATTATTTAGAATAAAATATCCTTATATTAACATACACTAAAAGTTAAGAAACTTGCAAAGTTGCCATTTTGGAATATACATATAGTGGCGTTAAGCAAGCCTACTTGAGCTCATGGAAATGAAATGATGAAGGTAGTGGTTGCGTAAACACAGTATTGCTATGCATGTAAACACTTCAAACGAATTACTGCCGCAAACCGATTTTTTTTTTTGCCAGTAATGAGCGTAATGTTGTTCATGTAAATGCATCAGTGTTTTGCATGCCTCTGGCCATTTACTCAAATTGAGGCTTTTTTTAAACTTTTTTTAACTCCACCATGTGCTTCCTTCTAAAGTATAGTCAGTGGCTCTAAAAGAAAGAATAAAAGTGCATTAACTTTAGTAGGCCATAAAAGACATGAGTAACTATAAGACTGGGACACAAATCCTCTCACAAACACACACGGCACATGCTCCTTCATCCCTATATTTCTGAGCACATTGTTAACACACGGTTCTATCATGAAGGCACAAACAATCCAGTACCCTAAAAACTGTTCTCTCCGAGTTAATAAAATATATAAACATATATAATATATAAAAAACATATATATAAACATATAAACAAAGGTATAACTTTCAAAAGACTTTATTCTCTTGAACTCTGTTGTACCAAAGTGGCAATAAATAAATGCAGGAGAAAATAACATTTGAATCATAAGTCTATTATCCCGACATCAGAGTGAAAACCTTGAGTGAAATGCCAGCCTGTCAGGCTGGTTACAAAACAAAGCAGCTAACGTTTAACACAAAGTCCCCAGGTGAGCTGTAATGGGCAAAGCAGTGCACAAAAGCCTTAGTGTTATGTAGTGTTAAATGCTTTGTGAGAATATCAGCTTACTCAGTAAAATAAACACTGTGGTATCATTATAAAGAACACTGTGGTGACATCATGAAGAAAAACTCACTCGATGAAGTAGACCATGCCTGTTTCGGTGTACGCCATCTCCCAGTTATATGGTAGTGGTTCAAGGCTGTCGTCTCTGGGCAGAGAACTCCAGGTGCGAAGCTCTCCACCACTGCTGCCGCCTCCACGAACGCCACCGCTGCTGCTACTGTTGGACTGAGTGTAGCTGGGCACAGGCCTCCTCCACTCCTCACTTCCCTCTGAAAGATAGAGAGAGAGAGAGATACAGATAGGCAAGAGTTATGACACAATGCAAAGTACTACACAGAAATGGGGAGAGTGATTTGCATGTGAAGGTAAATTGGAAGACAGACAACTTTCTTTTCCGGTTTCGCCTGTGAAAAGAGAAGACAAAAAGACACATTCTCACAGTCATGAAAAAGGCTTTTGCCATTCCAGCACTTACAGGCCACATGGATTAAAAAAAAATGAAAAAATAAATAAATAAATAAAAAATAAAAACCTTTTTACTTGAAAATCAAAAAGATGAATTGGTTACTGATGTTAAAATACACAGTGATATAAAGTTACAGAGTCACATAAGGACAAACAGTACTGTGCATGTCAAATAATATATTTTTTTTTCAGGGGATATTTCTGGGGAGAATAGGAAAATCAAAGGGAGAAAAAGTGGAGTTCAAAATCAATGAAAAGATGCAGAGAAAATCTGATTCCTATTAACCTTGCAAGACCTGGTTGACGACCAAAACTGTCTCCATCAGATAAACAGCACCTAAAGCTTTCATCTTTGAGAGAGAGGAGAAAATCAAACCCCACTGCTGCTTCACACCTGAAAACATCCACAGTCGCTTCTGTCCAAGACAACTCAACACTATTGGTCTAAAAAGATGTGTAGCTGTCATTAAGGCCTTACTGAGACTGGCACACATTGCAAATCAAATGAAGAAGATGCTGGTGTTCTCAAAACAAAAGACAGACCACCCAAGAGTCAAGACCTCACCATCACTGGATGTGTTTGGATTTTTAGGACCCCTGCAGATTTCTTTGAAGAACTGAAAGCATGTTACTTTGAATAAAATAATAGAAGCCATAATAAAGGCTAAGCTTTCCTAAATGCTAAAACCCATGTTTAGGCTTCCATGCAATTTTCTGTTAAACATGTTTTCTGCCCCCCTCTAATGTTAATAAATCTGCTTATGGATAATAGTTATTTGGACTGGAAATGAATAAATGAAGAGTGGTCCCTGAGCTTGCACAGTATTGTAGGTCAATGCAAAGCCTCCAGTACTTCAATACAACCGCATATAAAAGTGGGGGGGTGAGCCGTCTATGTGCACACGCATTCTTACTAACACAGTCAGAGCTTCTATTTTTACACCAAAAGTGGCACAAGCCATCAAAGCAAATATTAAGATACTCTAAGGCAAAGACGTCTTCATTCAGATTCTTTCTGTGCGAGTGAAGGGATTATTTGCTCCAGTGAATATTCAACAGCTATTTCCTCTCCATTGGTTTCAGCCAAGGCTGTGACAAGAACATTAACCAATCCCAAAAGCAATCCATAACTATGCAAATGCACAGCCACTCCGAGATACAGAAATTAATCAATAGCAATACACTCGAGGGCCCTGCCTACCACAGGCAAGACATGCATATTCCGCTTGGTACCATGGCAACAATGCCTACTTTACAGATACTCGAGTTATTTTTTCCTCCCACTGTTTCAATAGATTTCCATTAAGATGACTTCCATTATGATGTCCATTACGATAGACTGTGCGCGGCAGATCAAAGCAGATCAAGAGGGATGTGGACACAATGCTCTCTTGGCCAGCGTGCTCTCTCTCTCTCTCTCTCACTACATACTCCCCTCTCCGAAGCTGTCAAATGTCAATATTCAAAAGCTAATAAACATATGGAGGGGCCATATGGAATGCCACGGCTTATACTGCAACAATCCTGCATAATATATATATATATATATATATATATATATATATATATATATATATATATATATATATATATATATATATATATATGTCATCTGTACCTCTATATATGCCTGTACACCAGATCAAAGGTGTGCTGCTTGTAATTCAGGATGCTTTAACTAGAGCATATCTTAAAATTCCCAAAAGAACCTTACCCAAACCTTACACATCTGAATCTGAAAGTAACAGCATCTGAATCTGTTGGGACCAATTATGGCTGCTTACATAAGGATTGCCAGTTTGATTGACAGGTGCCCTTTCCTCTCATGTAATTGATTAACAATGCCAGCGATTCTTACACATTTCTCAGCACAGCTTTCCATCTCACAGCCAACTGGACTGCTGCTACTATGGCAATCTAATTTTGGCGAATGACTGCTGTAGATACGGCTGGGCAAAAAATAGCTCCAGCTCAAATCACTACCTCGGCTCACTAGAACGTACTCATCTGCGCAGTGTGGACATTCCTGTCGCAGTGAATCTCGTAGCTTGCTTTTGAGGAAGGACGAAAGTCTGCTGAAGGAGGTTGATAACTGAGTGCACATGATCAGTGTTGTCTTCCACCATCGCATCATTCTGTCCCAATGCGGAACTCCGGTTGTTCAGGGACAGCGTATGACCGGAGGAGTTTATCACTGTCTCAATGGCACGGCGTGTTAGTTGCAGCAGGCTAAAGGCGAACAAGCCTCTCGCTCTGTGTCAGACTCTCCTTGAGTATAGCAAGGACAGTTCTCTCCTCTGACAGAGAGCACATGACACTGTGTTGATCACTAACCCGTGGTCCTATTCTGCCAAAGTGAAGGAGTCTGCAGTTTGAGAGTAGAGGAGCTGAGTACTCTAAATTCTCAACGTTTGCGGTTCCCTGTAGAATCTGTAAAAAGGAATGGATTTGTAATTTCAAACCCTGGAAGGGTTTTACTGCCGGGCGAAAACAGGCAATGCTTGACCAAAGTATGTGGCAATAGTGTATGAACTTGCCAATATTTTTGCGGTTACAGTAAGGAGAGCTCAATAATAGAGGGTTTTTTATTGATATTTTATGACTAATGCTCTCTTAATACTATCTTAGTGTTTGCACTGTGGTTGTGGAATCAGAAAAATATCAGCTATAAGGGAGCTTGGTGTGCAGCTTAGTGTGGGCATAGATGTTTTTTGCAGTCAAACATAAAACAGGTTAAAGTAGACTGTGTTCTTCATTACCGTCTCATATTCCCATACTATCATATTCTGTAAATACTCAGGAGATAATTCTTGAGCTTCACCATAAAGAAAGGGACTGTTTTCATCATGAGTGGGTTTTTTTTTATTACGGCTGTGTGTGTTATATAGCACCATTTACAAGCAAACACAGAGAGTTACAGCCTTCACATGGTGAGGTCAGTTTTAACAGTCTGTACAATTAAGCTGACCAAAGAAAACTGTTATACAGTCCACAAGCCATATCTTCCTGGCAGTGCTGTGCCATAGTCAGAGATCCTATCCATGTAATTTCCAGTCAAAGCAGTCATTATTTAAAAGTGATTCAATTTTTTTCTGGGCGGTCTCTGACTTTAATACAGTACTATAAATTCATTTTCTTCACAGACTTTTTATATATATTTTTACTATATTTTATAAATAAATATAAAATATAGGATTTGTAAGTAAAATATATTTCATTTGTATCCTGCTATCTGTGTTCTGCTTTGTACTCTTTGACACAGACTCTAAATGAAATTTATTTATTGTTGGTGAATAAATGAAAAAGAAAATGGAATGAAATAAATGTATTTATAATAATACATATAAAAATGTATT